>JAWWEE010000085.1:55390755-55448381 GCA_035221455.1 Xenops minutus
TTGTTAGTAATAAATTTAAGCATTATTCTAAGTTCTGCTTTGCCCGTGGTATTAATCAAAGCTCCTCTTTCGGTTATTTCTAGACATAAATTCCGAGCTGGTTTTTTTTTTCCCTTCCCTCTGGAAGGCGAAAAGTGAGCGGGGGGAAAGGCCTTGAAGGAGTTTTGCTGGACATCAGGTGTTTATTCAGTGTCAAACCTCCACATATAACTACAGTCTTTATTTTGCAGGTCTTCTAATGAAATACACTTTAGTTGTATCCAATGATTGGATCAGCCTAATAAATTTTAAGCTAAAACAAGTGAAGTCCTTTAAACTGACAGTCCATGAGTATTTTTGTACATTACCTACATGTGGAATTAGTTAGCCCTGTGTACCTGTAACTTGAGTAATAAAGCTTATTGCTTAATATTTATTCCTGTTCAATTGAGATATCTCCCTAAATTGTTTATTAGAACACCACAGAAGACCACACACAAAACAGGGATTTCCCCCCTCATGTCATAATCATAGGAAGAGTCAATTGAGAATGTTTTAAAAATCTGAAGTGTTCATTTTCATTTCAGTAAGTGGAAAATAACTTAGCAAATCTAAGCCATTTTTTTCCATGATGAAGGAAGATGTAAGAATTAATTAAGTTCAAGATGAAGGAAAGAATGAGTTTGTGAAGAGGGAGGTTTGTGTTCTCTATTTTCCACTTTTGTGAGTCAGGTTTTCTTAGTCTCATAAATACTCAGCTTACTCCCTTAAGCACACAGGAATAGGGACCTATCTTCATCTCTTCCAAAGATAAAGCAAAATTGTATTCTTTGTCTTCCTTCCAGATAAAAGGTGGTGCCATGGTACAAATGCTTAATGATTCACTAGGAAAGAGAATGGAACCTTTGTTATTGGTGTTGAGAGCTGGAGCAGGAGGAATTGACCAAGTTCTTTGTAGTCTGAAACAGAAATCGGTATTGAAGAGCAGTCAATTCAAATCGATTTTGCTCATGTTACTGGAGAAATGGTGTAGATTTATTTCTGACCTAAGTTCTATTCTTGGTAGTCAGAAACTTGTGGGTCCTGGTTTTGGGCTGGTTCTTGTTTTTAGGGATTCAAACATCAACCTGGAAGAGGAATATCTGAAAACTCTTGAGATAGTTTTAAAAATTTAAACAACTGCTGAAAGGAGAAAAAGCCCAATGTACCAAGGCTTAAACTTCAGCATCATCCTCTCTCATTTGAGAAATTAGTCTGTCAGTGCTAGGAGTGAATGTTGTTTTTAAGCAAGAGCACAATATGCCTATGTGGAAATAAATTATACTTGATTTTAAAAAAAGTAAATCTCTGCAATGTCTTGATTTGGTCACATTTATCTCGTAGTGCTCCTTGCATGAAACTGGATTTATACTGTGTCGTAACTTTAGGAGCAGCTTTCACTCTGCTTGCTCTGTACCTCCAGGAGTGCAGAGAAAACCAGCGGCATATGGTATGCCTGCTTTCTCCTTCAGTGGCTGTGACATGCCTGCAGTCTAACTCAGGTGGGGCAGGGGAAGGGAGACCAATTCCATGTTGTATTGGCTTAAAAATAGTATGGCCGCATGGACTTATTTGGGCTTGGTTCCTTCCCCGTTAAACACAGTTCTGTACAGTGTTTTTTGGCTAGATTAGTAGTTCCTAACCTTTTCATAAGTGATCTCATTGCCACTGCTCATTCCTCTCTTTGTCTGCTTTCTGCATTCTCATGCTTTCTACCTCTGTTCCTCATCATTAGTTCTGGGAACACTGGTTATAAGCACTAATAAGCTTGCCCAAGCTTATTAACATGTATTTCTGCTGTGATTCATTGTTGAGAACTAAGAGACTGGATATTAGGTCTGAATTTTGATGTTAGGCTGTCCTGCAGAATCTGGGCAGGAGGCCATTTTAACGTGTATGATACAAACTCGTGGTTCTTTCATGTTTGTCAGCTTCCCTCATGGTATCGATATTTTTTACATTTGCTTTGTGTCAGTGAATGACAGAATGATCCTGAGTGTCACTGAGCTATTCCCTGAGTTGTGTGTTAGCTCTTGTATTCTTGGGTTTTAAGGGTTTTCTTTTTTTCCCCTCCTTTAGGCCATTTCATGTGGAGCCTACAAATATAGTCAGTGTGAATGATGACATGCAAAGAGTCACTGATGAAGCTTCAGCAATGAATAAGCGGATTCATTACTATAGCAGGCTCACCTCCCCTTCAGACAGGGCATTGGTAAGGCAAAGACAGAGATACATGAACTGGGTGGTCTCTGGTATGTTGGGTCTTCCACAGTCTTTATGTAAGATTTATTTCCACAGATCTATGTACGCAGCAGAAATAAAAGTCAGGGGAGAATCAATCTGTAACTTGCTTAGAACTAAGTATCTAGTAGCTGAGTGTCTTAAGTAGGTCTTGTTTTGTCACAAGCTGTGATTTACTTCTTGTGGAATGCCTTCACCATTAAAAGAAAACATACAAACAGCTTGACATAACAGTGATCCAGGCTGCCCAGCCCATCTCTAAGATTTAAGATTTAAGCAGTGGTCAGCTGCAGTGATTGAAGGAGAAAACTAGCATGATCTGTGCATAGTGTGCTTACAAACACTTTGAGGAAGAAAAATGCACATTTCTGCTGTCTTGCTGAAAATCTTACCAACTGTTCATTCCCTCCCACCCCCCTCCGGAGAAAATTAATGGTTTGGAGGGGGGGGGGGGTAGTTTGTTTGGTTGTGTGGTTGGTTGTTTGTTTGTTTTTAAATAATGTAGTTTCCTGGTAGCATTTTGTGATTTACAATAGTTGACTTGCTTTATTTGGGACAATAGTTACTTTGGTGTTACTAATAAGTCTTGTTTTTTGTCAATTTGTTAGATTGCTCCTGATCATGTACTCCCAGCTCCTGAAGAAATCTACGTATACAGTCCATTAGGAACTGCTTTTAAGGTTGACACTTGCACAGATGGCTATGGTAAAAACTCCAGTCTAGTGACAATGTACGTTAAGCACCTTGCCATATATTAGCCAGAAAGTGCATTATTATTGAATGTTCTGTATTGCATGCATAACTATTGTAACTAAAAGGGAAAGATGAAGTAAGATTCTTAAATTATTCAGTGCATTTTTTCTTTTCTTCCTAGATTTATGATATGGAATACAATGATGGGTACCTCCATATTAAGTATCCCATGGGGAATAAAACAGGTAAACTATGAAAAATGTATGTATATGAAAATGGGTTTGACAACATGGCTTGCTTTTCATTTTTCTATAGTATATTGATAGATAAAATAAACTGTATTTCTCGCTCTTAACAGGCAGGCTTCACTTCTGGAATTATTCTTATTTTACTCATGGGCATTTTGACTCTTTATTGCTGCTACAGAGTTGTGAAATCACGGCAAATGATACGTAAGAAATCCAAAGCTTTATAATGCAAATATTTCCATTAAGTGTGAAATACAGATATATGATACATTTCTCACTTTGTCTGCGTCTTTACTATTTGTTAGACCTGACCCACAAATAAAAGCTGTTCCTTTGGATGTCTCTATTTTTATAGTCTGGATCTAAGCTCTGTAAGCTAAATGACTGTCATCCCTTATTAGATGATCCTTCAGTTGCTTAGGAGCTAAGTATGATAGCCAAACCCAAACTCTTAGCAAGCAGGATTTCAGATGTTCACTTATTAATTGTTTAGGGACTTAGGAAGAGGCTTCTCTTCTCCGTAAGCAGTGTCGAGTTCTCTACATGTCTTTCTGATCAAGTTGCACAGTGGAACAGTGTGGGCTGTAGCTGCATCCCCTTGTGCTGCATACCTGTATTACTCTAATATTGTGTGTATTCTGTGTTGGAAGCAATTTATGGACAATCGCCTCACTGACAGCAGCTCTAATTAGAATGTACTTTTATTGTTCCAAACATCTTGCAGCTCCTGTAGTTTGGTGCTTTTGTGCATAAACTAATTGCTGAGGAATAGATCATGGTCTGGCCTACTTTGCCATAACTTCTGCAAAAGGCTTTACCTGCAAAGGCATGGCTGCATGTTTTTTATTCCAGTGCTTCTGAAAGTACTCAAAGTAGTGGTGTGGCCACAATAGAAGACTCTACTTCAGGCTTCTTCAGTCAAACACTTAATGAATGTTATATTTCAAAGTTACCAGCCATCTTCTTAGTCCTTGAAAGCACTGTGAATGTGTGTCAGAGTATTCAAAAAAAAAGAACACATTCTGTCATGAATAGTTCTACTGACTCTAAGATAATATTTTGTTTAAATAAGTTTCTATTTTTTGTATCTTTTCCAGCTTTAATAGATACCTCAAACTGGGAATTCCCAGACGTTTGCAAGCATTACTTTGGATCCTTTGGTCAATGGTCAAGTCTCTTATTTTCTATGATATCACTTGTTGGAGCCATGGTTGTTTATTGGGTGCTTATGTCCAACTTTCTGTTCAACACAGGGAAGTTCATATACAGTAAGTATATATTTTTTATTAACTTTTACAGCAATCTTGTGGAAAGATCAAGAATTTACTTTACACTGAAGAGGTCTATTTTATGTCATCTTGATTTTTCTGCTACTTTGCACAAAAAATCAAGTCTATGTGTTGTGTGGGCACAGTGATGTATATTTTCAAAGCCACTTTCTCAAATGTGGTTTTAAGGAAAGACAAAGTACCATTTGTCTTATTTGCCTGTTAATAAAGAGGCTTCTTGGTGGTATTTAAACAACCTAAACCTGGTTACTTGTTTTCACTTTGTCTTTCCACTTCCCTTTTTTTTGCATGGGTGTAGCTATTTGAACAATCATGTAACAGGCTAGACTGTTGAAATTATTTACGTTAATGAAATTAAAAAATGTAGTTTCATTCTAGATTTCAACCATACCACTTGAGTGTTGCTATATGGAAAGTTTTTGCAAATGTCTGTGAAAAAACAGTGACCTGTAGCACAGTGAAAGAACAATTTTTAGTGTGGCATTGCAACAAAAGAAAACATGTTTGTTATTTACACCCTTGTATGTCCACAGACACACAAACATTTATGGATACAATCAATCAGGTATCTAGAGTTGTGGTAATGGATGATGGAATTGAGAGCTTTGAAAATCTGACTCATAGTGTTGAATAGCTCGACTAAGATTTAAGAGTTTCTGTTTTGAAAGAGTTAACAAGTGTCTGAGGCAAATAACAGCACAGACACTTAAACCTCTTAAACAATGTTTAATTAGAATTCCCACCATCCCTGAAGGACATGCTTTACTTTATTGGTTAATGACTGAGGTATTTTACAGCTGAACTAATTTTTATGTTGTTACAGCCATCCCATTTTAGATTTTGGGGTTTTTTTTAATAAGGTTAACTCTTGAATCCTAAATTCTTCTAAAGTGGATAACTCCAATTCTAACAAGCAAAATTCAAAACAGTCGTAACAGTTCATTTTCTAGGAAAAAAGTCCTGCTTTTCCCTGGGATTGGCATGTTATTTTATCACTTATCTATATTCAGGGTTCTTACTTAAGTTGTTTGCTCTGAGATAACAATCATTGGATTCTTGGCCTAACTTTCATACTTAATTGCTAGGTTATAAAGTGGGTAATAGGATGTAGGTTTGACACAATGGCACCTTCCAGCCATGTGTTTCTAAGCATTCTAAGCAGGTTAATGTATTTAATTCTAACACATTCAGATGACTTTTTAAAAAATTTGCACATACACTTACTTTAGGTAGGAACAAATTGATTTCATGAGGGGGGATGGTCTAGAAATCAGTAATACACAGGGAATGCAGGAATTGTAAGCTGATGTAATATCATGTTTTGTTTTGTTTTTTTTTTAACATGGTGTGCCATGCTCATGTTCTGGTTTTGTTTTATGAAACAAGAATAAATCCACAAATTCAATTGGTAGTCCTAAACCACTTTTTAAGTACAGGAGAAAATGAAGTTGGTTAGCCATCTGTACCTAATCTTACAGTGCTTCAATTCTGCAGGAGATATTAGTTCTTTTTATGGCTTCATGATAGGTACTTTTTTTTAATTTTAATTTTAAGCAACACAAAACAGTGGAGAAGTGAGGAGGTGATCAGTGATTTTAGTTAAATTTTCTGGTTGTTGAATACATTGAACTGGTAGAAGTAAGTATAAGAATATTGTTTGTGATTCAGGGTGCTGTAAATCAAAATGAAGAAAGAAAAACCAGTTTTCTTCCCGCAAGACTTTTTGCTTTCTTTATGGGAAACAAGCTGCTGTTAATTGCATTTAAAAAAATCTGAGGCCAGCTGGCCCAGTTGATCTCTGTGCGTAATACACCCACATGCAGCAGAAGCAAAATCTAATCAGTGACACTCTAATTCAGTTTCCAAGCTGATGGAGTGTTTTCTGTGTGTATGTATACATAAATAGAACAAAATTGCTATCCAATACCCTCGCACAGGTGAATTTGCAGAAATTTGGAAACAACTGGTGTGGTAGAGCAGTAAAGTTTCACAGAAGTGTACCACAAGTAAAGTACTACTAGGCCTGCCTGTAGACAGTAAGACTTAAAACTTTTTCCAGAATTTCCACTCTTTAAAATACAACATGGAAAAAGCATCCCACAGAGGCTTTTCTGAAAAAAAAAAAAAATTAGAAAATGAGTAGAAGAAGCTTCTTCTGTATAATACCATCTGGATTAAGGCAATGTTTGCATGCCCTTTTTTGCTGTCCCAAAAGTCTACATTTAAGATGCATCTTCTCACTGAGCTGCTGTTCAACACTGCAGACTGAGGAGCTGAAACAAGTCGAGGTGTGCTGGTGGAACAGAAATCATCAGCCAAGAACAGGGAGTGTTGGAAACCTTATAAATGCACAGGGCTACTGAGAGGAAAGTAGCACAGTGTGAAGCTACTTTAAAACACTTCTAAAGTAGTTTTAAAATATCCATTTGGGGCAGGGGAGTGTGCAAGCTGCTGTATTTCTGATGAAATTTTCTAAAATATTTTCTTGCTTAATTTTTATCAAGTCAACAGATAAAAGTCTAATAGAAGGTTTGGGACATTGGTAACAGGTTTTTCTTCTTTTCAGACTATGTTCACGACATTAATGTAACAGATATTGTTCCTGGCACCAGTGGAAGTAACAAAGGTAAGAAGCACTGAATAGTATTGTGTTTACTGGTTTGGAGTGGGCAAGTTGTCATGGTTCTGTGCCTAACCCCATTCCAATACTAAAGTATGTATTGTAAGCTCAAGCTATGTGTTTTTTAAAAAAACTGTAATTTTCTATCTGGCATTTGTACTTCCGCCAAGTAACCACACATCTGGAAAGCTTAATAATTGGGGATGGAAAGAAAAGTAAAGAAAGTGGGTGTGAGAATAAGTATTAAAAAGCCAATTACAAGTCCGTGTATGCCCAGATACGTGCTCCTTTAAAACTGTGAATGTTAGACTTCTTAACAGACACAGTTGCACAATGAGGAATTGCCTTAAGGAATTTTAACTTTCACACCCTGAAGTTGAGGCGCCTCAGACCTGTTTACTGTTTAATATCTTGGCTGGAGCAGCTTTGTTACTCAGAAGTTCTGCAGCAAGAGTCGTTTTTTTAAAGCTTATGTAAGATCATCTTTAATGATGCTGAGTGCAAAAAAGAGGCAAGTATCAGGCTGCTTAAGCCTCTTGTGTCTTTTGAGAGAGTCTGACATTTCCATAACTAAGGGAAGAAACTGGAGTCAGGTATGAATATAGGTCTGTTCAGAGTTCCTAAGTAGGCAGAATAATGTAGAATGAAGGCAGGAGCAAGGCAGGCATTGTTAACCCATGATCTTTCTGCCTGTGCATAGTGACTGAATTTGTAGTGCTTTGTTAAGAAGCAAAAAGCTTTCTCTATCCTGAGTGCATAAGGAATGGGGAAGCATATCATAACCAGCTCAGCAGCTGTGTGTCACACAAGCTACGTCTGTGTTTCTGGAGAGCAGATGTTGGAGTCGGGCAAAGTTGTTGAGAAATAATTCTGAAAAACAGTTGATTTGCATTTGAACTTGTGTCAAATTCCGCTTCTCTAACAGTCCTTACCAGCAAGGCACCAGTAGCTGCTTCAGTGCTCTTTCTCTTGTACTTCCTCCTGCTTTTGCTGTTCTCTCCCATTCTTATGCAGCAGGGGGTATAACTTGGAGGCAGAATAGACAACAATATTCCACAGTATGCTCCGTCAAATAGAAGATTTAAAGCAGCTGCTTCACAAAATTAAGGGCTACCAGATGCTCAAGTGACTCTTGACAGAACATTCAGGGCTACCAAGGAGATCAGTGAGAACAAAAGCGTTTTTCAAGGACTGTGAAATTATCCTTTTTAAGCATGAAATTTGACAGAACACTTTTTACACCTTTGCCTTTGTATCAGAACAGGAGTGCAGCCAATGTAGGAGGGTGGCTATAGTGTATTGTGGGATGCCAGGATTTGAAATAGGACATTATGAGAGCAATAATATGGATTTTTATTTCAATACATAGCTTCATAGGCATGTTTTAGAAAAATCAAATGAACATGTTTTTGTCAAGGGATCTTTCTGTTTGGTTTGTTCCAGTCACTTGTTCAAGTGTTGCCATTGATCAGCCGCCATGTAACAGGAGTGTGATGGTTTCCTATTAGCAGTGTAATGGGAACATGTGTTAAATTGCTTCTGTTGTATTGTCTAGCAGTGATGTACTTGGCCCCTGCACAGCACCAAGATGACAGAGTGTTTTGATTTAGTGCCTGAGTTTTAGACCTGCCAATTGTTTTCTTGCCATCCTTAATTCCTGTGTTTCTAGAGTGATGTACAGTAATTCAGGGTCTTCTCTACACAGACACACTTGCGTTTTGGTTCCTATGACCTTACTGAAGTGTGTAGGGACAGATTAGGATGCTAAATATGCAGCCAAATGCACGGGTGCATTGCTAGGATTTAATTCCAGCAGGTGCACGTAGGCACTGAACACCTAGTTAGAGGTATGTGACCTTGAAAGCTGGTCCTGTGCCACAAAGTGGTCTTCAGACAAATTACCATCTTTGTTGTGCTAAGCTGGAAGAACTGTAGCATTGTCAGATTGGAATGTAAGCTGACGAGCAGTGGAATCTTAGCAAACTTCGGATAAAAAGAAAAAAACAAATAGAAGATAGGAACAGGGGTGTCAAATATTGCTTTTGAGCAGTGCTCAGTAAGTGGAACACACCAGAAATTACAGGTTCTTGGTTGTGAATATTCTGTGCAAGAAAAACCCTTTTTGTCTAAGAATATTTTTCTTTTCATTTCTTCCAGTCATTTGTCCAAGTGCTCCTAGCGGTCACCCACCAGAGAACAGGAGTGTGATATTCTCTTCTGGCAACAATACAGGTTTTGAACTCTTCGAGAAGTGGTGGAACAAATCACAAACAGTACCATTTTACCTGATTGCTATTCTTCTACCCATGCTAAATCTGAAATCTCCATCCTTCTTTGCAAAGTTTAACGTCCTAGGTCAGTAACAAATAATATGAAAACTTTAGTTTGTTGTAACTAAAATGTATAGAAGACAGTGAAAGCTACTCCAGTGAGTAGAAATGTAGAATCTTTTAGATTAGAAAAGACCCCTAAGGTCATCGAGTCCAACCATTAACCCAGCACTGCCACTGCTACATCATGTCTGTAAGTGCCACATCTGCACATGTTTTAAATACCTCCAGGGATGGTGATTCCACCACCTGCCTGAACAGCCTGTTCCAATGTTTGACAACCATTTCTGAGAAGACAGTTTTCCTAATATTCAATCTAAACCTCCCCTGGTGCAGCTTGAGGCATTTTCCTCTTCTCCTGTAACTTGTTTCTTGGGAGAAGAGACTGACCCCCATATGGCTACAACCATCTTTCAGATTAGTTGTGGAGAGGGATAACATCTCCCTTGAGCCTCCTTTTCTCCAGACCAAACACCCCCAGCTTCCTCAGACTCATCTTGTGCTCCAGACCTCTCAGCAGCATCGTTTCCCTTGCCTGGACACTCTCCAGCACCTCAATGTCCTTTTTGTCTTGAGGGGTCCAAAACTGACTATTCATGTCACCAACGTGGCTTCACCTGTGTCCAGTACAGTCCATCCATTGTCCTGCTGACCACACTGATACAGGCCAGGTGCCACTGGCCTTCTGAGCCACCCGGGCACACTACTGGATCATGTTCAGCTGCTGTTGACCAGCATCCCTAGGTGTTCTTTTCTGCTGAGCAACTTTCCAGCCGCTCTTCCATATTTTGCTAGCAGTCAGTATTGTGCCTCCGAGGGAGTTGTTGGTTCCTTTACTAATCCCACAAGTTTGCTATGGTGGTTTGCTTGAATGAACAGTTAATAGGGAGTTAATTTTTCTTCGCTTTGCTCACTTGATAATCCTGTAAAACAAGTTTCACTACATCTACAACAGATTTTCTCCCAAATGGTGGTATGCTTACTACTGTGCAACATTTGATATATACTCTTCATGGCTAGGCTTTGCAAACAAAGATTTGGGATATATACTGCTTTGGTATAGTCAGGCATACCCTTCCTCATCTGGTAAACGTTTCAAGGCAGCCAATTACTTCCAAAGGTTAATTACTTCTGACCTGAAGTCATTTGCTGCCAATCAGTTGATTAATTAATCACATCATTCAGTCAGTATGACCTGCTGCTGTGCTTTGTCCCAGCCACCCCGATATGGTGGGCTGTTTTGTATTACAATGGCAGTAATTGTGACTTTTTACTTTCATGTCTTGAGACAGAAGACCAAGGTGGGTGGGGTTGGTAAAGTGGATAAAGCATGTGGGTGGTGGGTGGAGCTGGTCACAGTTTATGGAGTAGAAGAGGTCTGAGAGCATAGCATTGAAGCCACAATGAAAAGAAGGGGAAAAGTAGATAAGGATCAGAGAACAGGTTGAAAAAGTTGGAGATATATTGTAAAGGCAGTAGGGGATAGGGATTTGAAGGTCTAATTTGTCCTCTCTTCCATTGTATTAGAGCTTGGATCTGCTGCTGCTGGAGCAGATCTGCCACTGTAAATACTACACAGGAATTTGGGTACTTGATAGTGCTTCTGTGCAAAAAGGAAGGCTTATATGTAGATAGATATGACATAAAGAGTAAAAACTCCAGAGTATTAATTACAGCTTCAATAGATTATTTTGTAATTCAGAAGCAGTTCAAAATTGCCTTAAGTATTGTAAACCTTGACATTTATAGGACAAATAGAAACAGAAGGCAATTTTTGAAGGGCTGAAATTAATCTCAGTAGAGAACTATCACCTTTATACCTATGGAAACTCCAGAATATTTTAGCTCATCTTCAAGTACAGAACCTTTTATCTTCCTAATTTCTTAACTATGCTATCAGTTGTAATCAAGTGATAATTTCTTCAGTTATTTTTTAACTGAGCAGATATTGCTATAATGAAATGATGGGTTTTTTGAATCTGTATTCTAAACCGTTACTATGCTGTTTTTTTGTTTTTATGTAATTATAGCCTGTTCTCTATTCATTACAAGCACTGTTGGCCATTGCTGTAGCCTTAATTATTGTTGCTCAGTTTCCTCAATTTTTGAGTGGTTCCTATTCTGCCCTTATCTCTTTCAAGTGGCCCAAGCCAAGATCATGCAAGATCACGTGCTCTCCATCGCACATGTATATACAGCAAGTCATTTATACCTATCTGTGATCTTATTTGTAGTCCTGTACCTGTGCAGAGTACTCTTGGATGCCTCTGAACCAATGAGATGGAATGCAAATCCAGTGTTATGATCGAGGTTATCCAAGTTTATGATTAAGACAAGGTTTTAATTAGTAGTGATCAAATATCATTATCAGCTTCTAGCTCCCAGTGTAAAGTTCACAACTGTAATAAATGTTTGTATTTCATTGGGCTGTTTGGTTCAAAAAGTCAAAGACTGTATGAACATTTAAATAGCTGGAGTAGGTTAGATTAAACTGTAACTGATCTGTTAGTGCCTAGAGACTTTCCTGCCTGCCCAGAAACAGGGATTACAGGGTACTTCTGCTGCCACTAGTGCAGCACCAAGAAAACATTAAACTTGCTGAAAGCTTGCATTGATCCATGTGCATTGTTTTTTCTCTCTAACCTATGAAAGAAGTAAAGAAAAAATTTAGACCTAGCTTGCCATTAGGAATGAATATCAACCCTAACTTTTTGGGCTATTTATAACTAGTTAGATGGAGCAGAAACTAAAACTTTCTACTACATCATGCTGTGTGTTTGGCTCTTGTTTTTTCCAGGTACAGTTTCAGTTGTCTACTTAGTTTTTCTGGTTACAGTAAAGGCTGCTCATCTGGGAATACACTTAGAATTCAACTGGTTTACAGAAAATGAATTTTTTGTACCAGGTAAGATAGTTAAAATGCATTAATGAGGCATATATATAATGAGTTTAAGATTTTTTTTTCCTCATTCACCTTTTAACACCTTTGTGACATAAATAAAGTGAGGAAATGCTGTCTGATATTGCATGTAGAGGAAGGATCCCATGTGACTAAGTGACAAGGATTCCCTTTCACAAGTGATGTTCTTTAGTTAAGAGACAGTCTCAGCAGTGGAGGAGTGCCTGTCAGAGGAATCTCTAGCATTTATCATGTGACAGGGAGCTTGCCATGTTCCCATTTCACCTATATTATTAAATATTCTTCCACCAATTTCAGATCATGCCTGTTTCAGTCACAATTAAAAATGATAAACTGTAGACAGACTCATGGATAAAGTCTTGCTTAAATTAAATAGCTCATTCACCGTAATTTAGAAGCTTAGTTTTCCTGTACTTCCCAATCTATCTCAAGTTTTAGGCCATAATCTTAGGTTTTCTCTTTCAAACACTCCTTAGCTCTCCAGTATGTTTTCCTGAATGTTGTTTGGTGGCTTTCCAGATTACTGTTACAAATTACTCTTTGAGCTGTCATAGTCATAAACAAGTGACATTTGGTATTGCATGAACACATAGTCTAACAAGATGAGTTTCTGTTTTAAGAGGCCTGGAATAAGAGATCTGGGGCTAGGTCTTAGCTGGCTTTTCCACATCCTTTACAGTAGGCAAAATTATATGACGATTTAGCTGCAAGGAGCTGGATCCTGTACTGTTGAATGCTATCACTCAATACAAGAGTATTTTGTCCTCCTTTAGAAGTTACTTACTTGAGATGAGAGATACACCCTCTTAGGGTTTCTTTTGTGTGTTTACACATTTTTAGCTTCACAATCAAGTAAGCATTGTACTAGGGCTTACACATGGATTTCAAACTCTCGCTCAGTCCAATATTGTAGACTTGGAGAAAACAAGGATAACTTTAAAAAGGTTGCCTTTGAGTTACTGTAACAAGATAGAAATTAAAAAAAAAAAAAAAAAAAAAACAAACATTAGAGTTGTTCCTTGTTTGTAATCCAGTCTGTTCTAATTAGTAGAATTATAGTAACACACTGTGGCAATGAGAGTACCAACTCAGTGAGTAAACTACAGATAGGTGAGTAAAATTAAGGTGGTACAAAAATTCAACTGATTTAAGTGTTTGCACATCACAGTTGCAGTGTTCTTGCAGCTTCTTACTCTTTTTCTTGCCCTACCACTCTGTTTGGGTTGATTCAGCTCACTAGTTGAACTGAAATTGACTGGCACAAAAATAATCAGAATAAACAACTCAATTAGTGTGTTCCGTGTATGTTTGGCAAAACAGAACTGCTAAAAAAAAGGAAAATATTCCACTTCTCCACCCCCCACGCCCCCCCGCCCCTAGCTGTCATCAGATCTGTTCATTTTTCCGTAACTGCTGAAAGTCATTCCTTCTTCATCTCAGCCAGGCATTTAGAACTCTTATTTCGAGATCTGAATGCCAAGAAACAAGTGAAAAGCTATGAAAAACAGTTTTCTTCAGCTTGGTCACGTCACCAAAGAAAAAAAGTTTTGTCCTTTCTATCTGAGTCTTCAAAGCTAGGCAGCTTTTGCTGAGTATGATTGTGTACAAAAACAAAACAGGTGCTTTGAGGATGAACTGAATTATCTCCATAATTTCCTGCGAACTGTCCTGATTACTGCAGCTTAAGTAGAAACCAAATGATAGATCTGGTTCTGAAAAAGTGCTATCTATGCTATTTTCCTTCATCACTGCATTTATTTTTAGCAAGTTGCTTTTGTATCCATTGTAAAAATTTAGATTTCAAAGCACTGCATGATTAGCACCTGTATTAATGACCTAATTTGTTTTGTATGGCATTATTTTTAATGCTGTAATTAAGTAGAAATGATACTTGAGCTTGTGTTGCACAGTAGATAGACCACAATGCCTGGTCTTGCTCCATTGTGAGCATGGAATCATGGTTTTAACCTGAAATGCCCCAGCAAACAGTCTTCAAATGCTCTTGTGGCCTCATATCAATGGACGCTTTCTGAGAGTGAAGGAGAAAATATGCCCAAACTATGGTTCACTAATAAAGCCACATAAACCAGAAGCCAACCTAAGAAAGAAATCAGGTTTTAAGCCTCTTGAAGTTCATGTCCAAGATCTATTAAGCAGTCCTAGCATAAAATGAGTTACACGTGCCACAGGTCATTGAGAAGCAGAGCACCCAGCAGTTTGATTATTTTGGCAATGTGACTAGTACTGCTAAGAGACAGACTAAGCACTTAGCTAATGCATACAAATCCAGCTAGAACTGATTGTTTTAGTGATGGGGAAATGCAGTGTTGAAAGAGCTCCTGAACCCGTCAGTTGGGTTTTTATTCCTAAGATTAAAGTAATGGATGAAAAACAAGCCCAAAAGTTGCTTGTACTCTCAATTCTATGAGTAGTGCGTCATGCTAGTTGGGTATTGAAGATACAGTGAATCCAGCCCTAGGGAAGGCATGTCCTTGCATCTTGGATGAGCCCTCCATTAGTTGCCTGAGGAGTGTTTACCTTCCTGACTTCACAGGACTTTACAGAAATCTGGTTTAAATATGTTTGCATGGAGCTTTCTGTGATTCGGTTTGTAAGGGTTTGTGAGCTTCTGGTAAGTGTTCTGCTATTGCTTTCCAGTAGCTGAGCTAGCTCAGGGGTCTCTAACTGCTCTTAGCACTCTAAAGATTATATATTCTTATGTAATACCAACTAAGATGGTGCTTCAGTGATGTTACACATTGGTGAAGTCCCACACCATGTGCAGTGCTTCCAGAAACACCATCTTGTGAACATAATCCTTTTAGTATTCCAAGAAAACAGAGCAGAGCTATTCCCATGGACACACACAAAAATAATTATCATACATGCCGTGAAGCATGATAAGAAGTTGTTCTGCCTTTCCTTGCACCCTTGTTTGTAAGCAGAACCTCTTAAACATCTACAGATATAATTTTTCCTCTGCTAGCATAAGTGACTTCTTAACAACTAAAGATGCTCACTGGGCAAATGATTCCTTACTCCCTGTTCAGAAACCAGTAGGTATACAGGCTCACTGCACTCAATTCCAGCCTTAAAAATCCTTTCCAGTTAAACTGTTGAGAAGCAGAAAAGCTTGTATGTGTAAATCCTAGATTAACCTAATAATCGTTGATGGTTGGGGTCTATCAGAGAAGGCTTGCTGGAGAGTGTGTTATATAGTATCCACTGTCTTCATACATTTTGTACTTTCTGATAAAATCTCTGCATTGGCTATGGTCCAAGATAAGATAGATTGTTCTATTTCAAGGTGCAGTTTCATGTTTCTGCCAGTACACTCCACAGCACTCCTCTGCATTTTGACATTGTTTCAAAGTAGTAACTTTATAAACACTTTTTGTTTCCTCTCTTAGAGTTTAGAATTCTGTTCCCTCAGCTCACAGGAGTTCTAACACTTGCCTTCTTCATCCACAATTGTGTCATCACACTTCTTCAGAATAACAGGAATCAAGAAAACAATGTAAGTAATTTCACAAGACTGCTGATTTGTATCTAGATTTCCAGGCAACAGTCGTTTTTTTCCTGTCTGCCTCTCCTGAAATCAATCCAAGGACTGTAATAGCTTCAGCAAATGTAGCTCATTGTTGTGATTTGATAAGAAAAGAGTTATACATTCTTTTCTTGGCTACCGCAGAGTAACAGATGCATTACAAATTTATTCAAATTAAATTCTTAAGGCACATCCCAACTTACTTTTGGTCAAGCTGGTGTTAAATGGCCAAATTGCACACAAGAGGCAGAAAACTTGACAATATTGTAAGAGTCAAGGAACACTGTGACCAATTTAAGAATGAAAAATGCTGGAGAATATTGGGCACAGGACTGATTTTAGCAGAGTCCTGAACAATAATTTTGGGGTCTAGATAGTAGCTTTTCTTAGAGTTGCTTCAGTAGTTTTGTATCTTAATCCATGTTAAGGTCCCTAGAGAAACCTGATGCAATTGAGGAAATGCTCCGAATTGAAGCCTGCATTAGGAACGTTTATGGTACATAGTCTTTGAACTGGTCCTTTGCTCTTGAAAAAGCTATGCACTGCTCATCCAGATGGAACTGTGTTCTTTCTTAATACACTCCCATTATAAAATACAAAATACAATATACACTCTTTTACTGTAATTGTTTTGTTTATTTAATTTTTTCTTCCCTACTTTGCAGGGTTGTTGTCCAGCTTCATTAAAATCTTAGCTGTAAAGGTAGCTACAATAATCTACAAAGAATTTAAAATATTAGCTGTATGAAAACCTGGTACAAAATTGTAGAATCCCAGGATGCTTTAGGTTGGAAGGGACCTCTGGATGTCATCTTGTCCCCCCACTCAAGCAGAACCACTGAGATCCTGTTGCCTACATAGCACATCAGATAAAATATATCTGATTTTATTATTTGAAGTGTAGATTATGTGCTAATGCAGTGAGATGACTTTCTGCTTTAGTAATCTGCATCGTCACTTTTTTGTACCTGTGAACCAAGACCAGCTTGCAAATGACCATCTCTGCAAAGGAATCATGAATTCTACAGGAAAGCTTCCTGGGGTTTATGGACTTCTCTGATAATAGTTTAACAACTGAAGAGGGTGTGGTGGAGCTCTGGAGATAGAAAGCTCTTTCAATTTCCTTAAGCAAATCTTATGACATGGAGAAGGGCAAGATTTCTCTTTAGCTGTGTCTTTCAAATTCTAAAGGTTTGATCTCCAGCAATCTGTATGCAGAGGAGGCCTAATGCCCTCATGCCCTCTAAGATTTTCCTGTGGATTTTCCCCCTCCATTTACATCAGAGCAAGCAATCAGCTATAAAGAGCAGCACCTGGAGCCTTTTCCAGCTTGCTTTTCCTGTGTTAAGGAGAAAGAAACTGCTGCCTGCCTGCATTTGAATCAGCTTTTCTCATGCCCTCCCTGGAGCTTAAGCTGAATTTCCAAGTCAGCCCTAGCATGGATCCCAAGCCCTCGACAAGACTCTTGCATTCCAGAAGAATGTTCCAATTGCGCAGAAAGGACACCTTGAAATATAGCAGGAAAGGTTTTTAATGGAAAATCAAATCTGTGCCTAGTTCTTGTAGGAGTTTTTATTTGGCTAGAGATTTCTTTCCATGTTTGTAGGTTTAGAGGAGCCTTTCATCTAGGTCTCAAAAGTGCTTTGCAAATGTTAATGAAGCACCTATGCTCTTGAAAAGCTGTTTTGTGATTATGTCACTAAGCTGCTGGACTAAGTGGGAGATTTACATATACATAGGGGTCCAAGCCTCTGTCATAAGTCAGGGTTTTTTCCTATGTATTTACAACGTCAAGATGCTTTATTATATCAGGATCTCATGGGGAGATACTGATATAACTCAGTGAATAAAAATTCCACTGTTTTATGGATCGACCAGTTAACATATCATGCATCACAGTTCTGTGAAAAGCCACAGAACTTGGCAAGCTGGAAAAGCACCGTTTTAGTTTTGAATAAAACTTGCTAAAGCTAGTGGCCATAGAGCAACTCTTTGGGGAGGTGGAAAAAAGTAAGAGAAACAATAACATTCCTTTTATGGAGTCAGAAATTCAAAACAATAGCAGCTTCCATTCTGGTCACAGGCGTGTTTCACAGCCCAAAGCTAAAAGACTCACGGGGGAGGATTCCTCTGGCTGCTATTCCAGTACAGTGGTGTGGGTGTGAGAAGAGCAGTGCACTGGAGTAAGCCAAGGGTCAGCAGCACAGCCTGGAGAAGCCCTGTGAGCAGGGTTCTTATCCTGCAGTTCAAAGCTGGGCTTCCCGTTCCCATCTCCTACTGCTACCTCTTTGTATTTATCAGTGCAAGTTTTTCTACAGTGCTAAGTCAACTGGTTTGAAAACTGAGTGCCTAGAAAACTAAACCAGCCACAAAAAGGAGTTCAGTTGAGGGGTTTACTGGGTTTTTTCCTGATTCACATCTGTGATCTGTTTCCCTGAGCAACTGTAGTGAAGCTGCATAAACCCAGAGCATAATCTACAGGCATGAACATGCTTGTGTTGTCCCCTAAAAGTTGTTTGTGGAGGTACATGGGAGAAAAGGTGGGAATGGGGCAATGTTTTTGTCCAGGTAGTAATGTCATGGAGCCATAAATGGTTGTTATTTTCTGTATTGAAACGCTGTCTACTCCCTGTAAACAGAGTGAACTTCCACTGATGGTAACACACCATTGGCTTTGCTTTCCCCGTAAAAATGATGCACAGCCTTTTCCATCTTGGTGAAGTATCTTTTTGTCACCTATTTAAATGTTATCGCTTGGCCTTGATGCTTGAACAGGTGAAGTGTGTTTTTATGATATGGATCAAGGTCCTCTTGAGATATTATTGAGACAGCATCTCTCTTGAGAAGCAACCAATGTGAAATGGCCTGATCAAAAGGTACTTTGAATGTAGTAATAATTACTAACCACTGATACAGGCTTCTCCATCCAAGAAGCAACTCTACAAACTAGCTTTCGCTAGGTACTGAGGAATGAAGTGTACTCTTTTCCCTGTGGCATACAACAGGCAAAGGAAAGCCTGGAAGTTGCTGGCTCTTTGCAGCATCACATAGGAAATATCTGTAGAGCCACAAAGCCTTCGCTGTGCTATGTCCAACACTGTGCCACAGACCCAGCCAGCAACTGAGTACTGACTAGTCTGTGGGTGTGATACAATGTCTTTTGCTTTCAGAGATTCTTTTTCATCTCTACCTGATTTATCACACTCATGCTTTTGTTAGGAGGCTGATTTCTTCCTTTGTTCTATTGCTGCCGCCAGCCTTAATCACTCAATTTTCAGTTCTTCCAGTGGCACTTTTTTTGTTCTGTGCATCTGACCAGAAAAGCTCTTGGTCCGTAGTAACTGCTGCCAACATATGTTCTCCAAGTTCCACCTCAAAATCTGCCTGTTACTTCAGGTGTGCTTGACAAGGGCTTGACAGTGATCCTTATGGACTGTCCTGCATATTACCTTTGATAATTCTCTTCCACTCTCTTTCCCCAAACACATTCTTCAACCATTGTTTTTTCTACATTTGATTCTTTGGCTGCTGGATTGCAGTACTCGTGCTTAGGCACCACAGTGGTGTCCATTCTGAATATAAATGTCTCAAGTATCGAACTTTAAATAGAAAAACACAATTAATGGACTTGCTTAAAATTACTCTGTTTCTCTCTCCCCATGTGTCATTTGGTTTTATCTGGAATTGTAGTGTCTAAACAGTATTGTCAAGGTGGATAGGGCATGAACCAAGGTCTCTTGAGGAGTAATGAACATTAATCAAAAGATATTCCTGTTATATAAACAAACACACATTCTTGTACAAGATAAGCATCTCATGTACAGAAGCATACATTTGCAAGGGAACTGATGGATGTTTGAGAAAAAATAAGTTCATGTTTTAGAGTTGTCTATATTTTTTTTCTTTTATCTTATAGAAATCAAAATACAGTTTGTATAGCGACAACACCTGAAGAAAGCAGTCTGTTGTGTTACATGCTATAAAAATACATTATCAAAATTATCTCAGCACCATGTTTCAATACAGATTAAAGCATACACCCTTAACAACTCTAGAAGCATGAACTGGTTAGTATAATTGGAGGTAATAGCACACCAGCTATCTACCTTTATTTATGTGTAGGCTAAAGAAAGCAGTAAGAACTTTATTTGAGATTTCTTGCCCTTACAACTGCAGGTACTTGTCACAGCAAAAATAGTTGTACAGTTGGTTCTAAGGCTTATATGTAGGCAGAGTACAAATAACAACTGTGAGTTACTTTGCTGTTTTTATATGTGAGGAATACACCTAAAATACCAATTTAAAGCAGGTTTTGGCAGGTCATGTGCATTAAAGTCCTGTCTCCAAGAGATGTGAGTCTGTATCTCTTTGCAAAACCACGATTAGTCTCTAACTTCTGCAGCTAGTTGAATTTGCTGATAAATAAGAAATCTGTATGCTCAGATTTAGTATTCATAAAATCAGTTTTTAGAGTTGGCACTGTGCTTTTGAAAATGTACTTATATAAAAACCTGTACAGCTTCTCATGTCACTGAGGAGAAATTTTGAGAATAATTTAAGAAAATGTTATTGCTCAGCTTCTGGTGGGAGCTGATAGTCCTTACTCAGTGATCAATACAATGAGAGTGAAGACCAGGGAAGCACCTTCCACATGCATTTAATGGTCAGTAGGTGGAAGAGGCTGCAGCTAGAAGTGTGCAGCTGCTGGGGTCTTGAAAGCCACCCTAGGGCACACGTTCACAGCACATTGATGTCTTTTTGTCATCAGACAACAACCTTCTACTACAAAAGCACCGACAAAATGAGCAGAAGTTCCCTCATTAAAAAAATGGCTTCTATCTGACCTTTTCTTAAAATTTATAATCCGGCATTTTATGCTGTGCTTAAGGACTGCCTTGCCCTTGGAAGAGCTCAGAGCAGTATAGGATGTGCTTCTTTTGTTAACGAGATAGTGTGAAGAAGCACTTAGGAAAACATTTTCATGCACAAATGTCAGCAAGCTTTGCTCAAACTCAGTGATCTGACTGGATTATTGTAATTATCATCCTGGGCTGGAAACAGTGTAATCCTAATAATTTGGTGATGTGCCTGAGCTAGCAGGACTTGCTTCTCAGTCTTAGGAAAACAGGGTCATGTATTGAACCATTACTAGTAATCCTTTCAGAAGCTGATTATTGGCAGCAGTTGAGCAAATGCTTTGCTGTAAGGTGATGAGTATTTTGTAGTATAACATAAGCCTAAACAATATAGTTAATAACAAGAAACAAATGGTCTCCTTAATTTCCAGAAGAAGGAATTGATATAAAAGAATAATGGACCAAGTACATTGCTATGAGGTCACTTTGATGTATATGTGGATTCTGCAGTTTTGTGAAGTACTTGAGTAGCTTTGCTGCTAAGTTTGTAATTATTTTTGTGTAGTTGAAACTATTTGTTTATATTAGATATTTTATGGATATAGCCAAAATTTTCAGAATTGAACATTGAAGTTTAGGTTTAAGTTCATACTTAAGTATATGTAATATACTTAGATATGGATATATGACCCTAGTTTTAGCACTGTCTTTTTAAATACTTTGATTACTATTTAGTGCATTTCCTTGGAGCAGTTAAAGACATTCAGTAATAAAGCGAATAGGTAATTTTAAATTAAAGAGCCATTAGAAAATACAATACTAAAGCTAAAGGACATACATACCTCTGGGTATATATGCCTTTCTATGCCTTTCTCTTTTATTTGTGGGGGGTTTTTTTATGTAATGGTGTACTAGCTACATCTTCCATTATCATGCCATTCATACAGAAGCCTGATGTACTAGTTTCTGTTTTGGAGCCAGTGTGCTAGCCTCCTAGGTTTCAAAGCACCTTCTTAAAAAATGTCCTTTACATTACATCAGCAGTTGGGTAGGCTGATGTCTTTGATTGCAAGATAAGAAATTTAACATATGGTGTTGCTGGACTTTTTGTCTTTGACAAGTGTGTCTATGTCCCAGGGTTCTTAGTAGGAATAGGTGAATGTAAGAATGTATAGAGAGGGTTTTTTATTTGTTTTAAAAGCTCATGTCTGTGCATCCAGCAATAACATGCTACATCTATTAGCATATCTCTTTCTTGGTGCCTTTGCTGTGTTTTGATACAGAGAGAGAAGTAATACTTGTTGGGTGCACTTTGGGGTATCTCCTTGCAGCTTTCTGATCTGATCAGGACAGATCTGAAATTCCCATTCAAGCAGTAGAAAGTAAAAATGTAGAAGTAATAATAAAAAATATTAAAAAGTGATGTACATAAACGTAGCAGTAAGAAATGTAATAGCAATCTACTCATGAGGTTTTTATTTCCCCTGTTTTTTGTGTGTGAGCCCTGGCCTAAATAAAATCTTGTTTTTCTTTAGGTGAGAGACCTCTCTATTGCATACTTCCTGGTGGGACTAACATATCTGTATGTTGGAGTGATAATTTTTGCATCTTTTCCTTCTCCACCATTATCCAAAGAATGTATTGAACAGGTGAGATATTTTACTGCAGTATATATATTACAGAATCACAGAATGGGTCAAGTTGGAAGGACATCAGTGGGTCATCTGCTCCAACCTCCTTGCTCTGGCAGGGTCAATCCAGAGCACATGGCACAGGATTGGATCCAGACAGTTCTTGCCTGTCTCCAGTGAGGAAGACTTCACAACCTCTCTGGACAAATCTGTTCCAGTGTATGGTCACTTGCACAGTAAAGAATCTCTTCCCCATGTTCAGTGTGCTTTAGTTTTGCCCCATTACCTCTTGTCCTATTGCTTGGTGCCACTGAGAAGAGCCTGGCTCCATCCTCTTGGCACCCTCCCTTCAGATACTTACAGACATTGATGAGTCCTAACAGAACAGGCCCAACTTTCTCTCAGCCTTTCCTCATAAGAGAAGACAACTCTTAGTTGTCTTTGTTGCCCTCCACTGGACCTGTTCCGGGAGCTGTGTGTCTCTCTTCTACTGAGGAGCCCAGAACTGGGCACTCCAGGTGAGGCCTCAGTAGGGCTGAGTAGAGGGGCAGGATCAGCTCCCCTGACTTGCTCCTCCTAAGGCACCCTAGAATACCATAATTGTCCTTAACTTTTTAATAAATATGTAATAAAAGAAGAGCTACTGCTTCTTACTTCATGACTCATCCTGGCAGACACGTGTGCCCTTGACTGCTGTCAGGTGGCTAAGATCTCGTGGGCACTACCACAATAATATGAGTAATACTTGTGTTACCTCATTTATATTCATGTATGGTTGCCAATATTCCTGTAAAAAAATATTTAGTATGCACTATGTGTAAACAATAAAGAAAGGACCAAAATGAACAAGTGAACAGTTGAGCTTTTAGTTTCCTTACCTTCTTTAGTCCTGAAAAGTTTATGTTTAGTTGTGTGTTCAGTGACCAGTCCCTTCCTTTGGGACTCCAGAAGAAATAGAATGTGAATGCAAGATTGTTTAGAAGGGAATCCTCACTATGAGTAGGTTTGGAGTCTTGACACTATGGTGAGCCTCACCAGCAGAGTTCTTCAGATAATAGCACAACATGAAACACCCTGTGAAGGCTGTTAAACTCTTATCTGCTTATATGCAAACCTGATTTCCACACCCTAAATTGCTTCAGGGACAGAATTATCAATGGGGGATCGATTTTATGTCAGGTGTTCCATGTCTCTTGCATAATATTTAGCAATGAGTCAGTATTTAAAGGCTTCCTCTGACTGTAGATTAGTTAGAACTGGTACCACTCTTACACCATGGAATTCTTTGTTGAACCATCTGAAATAACTTCATGGAAATTCACTGCTAGATGACAAGTGATTTCCCATTTATTGTCTGTAGCTTATGAAGCCATTTGTGCATTTCTATGATACTTACATCTTTTAATACTTTTTCAGCTTTTCCCAGTTGTAGTATATGATCCCTTCCTTATTTGTATATGATGCAGTTTTCCATATTAAATAACTGGTTTTGATAACTAAGTATGACATGACAGGTAATAGGAGTGTATGACTCCATCTGCCTAAAAGATAAGGTGGCCCTTCCACAACTTGGATTATTTGAGGATGTTCAGACTATTAGAAAATAATTCCTTATGTAATAGTAACATTAATGCTGACACCAGCCTAGTAATATTGAAAAGCCAGTTGCTATTTGGTGGCAAGGCAGTTGTAAAAGAGGGAGGGGATATTTCTTGTTAAGGAGTTCATTTAGCAATTGTAGTTGCTTGGATTTTATCCCATTCTTTCTGGCACACAGATATTAAAAGTCAGCAGATACATACAGTCAACCCACCACTGATGAGTGTAACCCTTTTATATGTTCAGAATTTTCTAGATAACTTTCCCAGTGATGACATCATGTCATTTGTTGCAAGAATATTCCTGCTGTTCCAGATGATGACTGTATACCCACTGTTGGGCTATCTGGCAAGAGTTCAGCTGTTAAGACAGTTTTTTGGAAATCCATACCCAAGGTAAGAAGTCTGTTCATTGACAAGAGCTTGGCACACTTTGCTTAACTGACTTTCTGTTGTCAGAAATTTGGCTAGGTTTTTGGAGAATTCCTTTGTACACTGGGTTTATTTCATAACCTACTTTCACATTGTAGAGTTAGGGTGAACAGGCATGCAAAATAAAGTTGCCTGCATACTCCTACAGCTTGGCAGAGCAGAGTAGGGAGTTCTTTTGGTTTAGCTCTTCATTTTGTCAATAAATAGGAATTTTGTCAACACAGTCCCTTTGTGTTGTGCATTTCTATGGTGAAACAAAAGTTGTATAGGAAAAAAATGGTTAGTCCAGAAGCATTTCATTTAGGAGTCTTTAAGCTCTGCAGGACATACACTCTGGATATTAACCTTTCATCATGCCATCTGTGCTTTGATTGTGCATGATTAGAAATCATCCATCTGTTTTTAAACAGAGCTAATAGCTAAAGGAATTGTTAGCTGTGTTATCTGGACTGTTGCTATGCTTATAAAAATAGCTTTTCACATGCTAATTTCAGAGTTGAGCCACACCCCTGCATTTGTACAGTCTTTGAACTCCAGGGAAGAGCTGATCCAGATTTCAATTTTAGTTTGTTTTTTAAATAAAACCTAGGACATTTATATTTGGACTATTGTCTGAATTTGCCACAGCTGAGAAGTCAGCATTTATCTCCAGGTTTCTTATTTTATGTTGCGAATTACTGTTGATCAAGGAAAGGAAAAAAGGGTTCTCAGGGAGGAATGTGTATTTTCTCTGTGGCATCAGCAGTAGCATACAGGTCTGCAAAGATGTTGTTCCAAGTTTCAGGTTTCTTCTGAGTCCTAAAATAGGTATGAGAAATTCTAGAAATTGAATGCCTAAAATTAGACAGTGAAATAAGTGCCTGCTTTTTTTGATGCTAAATTGTATGCAGTTCAACACTGAGTAGATTTTTAGGAACTACTGCAAGTTACTGTTGGAAACAAGGCCATTTATTTAAGTGCTAAACATGGATTTCACAGCCACTGGGAAACAGTCATGTCCTTTATATTACATGGATGTGCCTCTTCCTATCTCCTCCCTCCAGTTACTCCCTGACCAGAATAGCTTCATTTCCCACATGCCCTCTCCTAGAACCTTCAGCTTCATTCCAGTCTTTTCTCAGGTTAATTCCAGCTTGCTGTTTTAAGCCTTCGTGGTATGACGAATGTGATGATGCAAATACTTCCTTGGTTCTTGTCTCCATGATGACCTGTGGGTAACTTCACTCTTCTTTTAATTTAAATTTTTTTTAAAGACTCCTTGTAGGGAGTCTTTAGAAGTCTTTGATAAATGGATGTTTAAAGCTTCTGAGAAGTCAAAAATAGTTTCTAGGGAGCCACATAAATCATTCCAACCTATAGTGATAAGGTAGCATATTGTAGTTGTGTCTCCCTCTGTAGTATCCCAAGTGTCTCATATATAGCACAAAAATCACTCAAATAACTCTCAAGCTCTGGCTGCTGTGCATTTACAATGGCCAAGGTCAGCCCTTATTTTTTACTAAGGCATGAGGACTAACTGAAGGCTGGTAGGAAACACAGGAGATGTCTCTGGGAGGATAGCAAAGATTTAATACCAGGTTGTGAAATACGTCTTCTTGACTGATTCTCACCAGTAATAAGCTGACAGAGGTCCTTTAGTAGCACTGTATCTTACCTCTCTAGGAAAAACTCTTAGATGTCTGTATAAGGTGTATATATGGGTCACTTGTCTGGAGAAAATTTTTGTATAGGTAGTGAACCAAAAGGATGAAGCAGGAGGAAAAGAGCAGAATCTCTGTTTAACCCGGTGATTCAAGGTGCTAAATCACATCTTTCCATAGGTGTGTCTTTCCTATGTTGTTTCCTTTGCAGCTGAGAGAATGTTATAAATTTGCCTTCTGGCTATAATTGTCCAAACAAAAACAACAACAAAATCTAACAAAAACACCTCCTAATTTGGTCCAAGTCTCCATTATAAATTTTCCTATCTTCATTTCTAAGTCATGGGTTGCTCCATATGGAAGCGTAGTGCTTTTATGAGCCAAACTTCTTCATATCAGCAGCTGTTTGCAGATGTGGATGCCTGCTGCAATGAACCAAGTTAACAGATAGCCATGAAGTTACTGACTGGAGTACTTGGAAGTCTGGATGGATGCATCTTAAAGCTCACAGCTTGAACACACACATGCTTAGAGGGCTGCCAGATAGTTTTTATATCCTAGTAGTGATTGTATTGGTCAAATCATTCTTTGTGTTTTACTTCTTTTTCTGTAATATTTCTCTGTCAGTGGTTATAATGAAGGACCAAGATACTAGTTTGCTCTTTTGTAATTCATAGTCTTGATAATTGGTCTAATCCAAAGCAAATTCTACCAAAACCAACATCCTGGTTCATAACCTGTTCTTTGCTGGTAGGCCATTGTCTCAGCTTAAAAGAAGACTAAGATGTCTATCTGGACTGGGAAGGGGGCCTCTTCCCAAGAAACACCACAACCTTTGACATTAAGAGACTTTAATCAGAAAATATTTAGAAGAGGGTAACCGTTCTTAACTACAAATATATATAACCAAAACCAGAACAGAACAAACAGCAACACCGTAACCAAAACCTTCAAACAGATCAAGTCCTGTTTCTGCCCTTTGGTGAACTCTATTTAGGGACAGCGGGAGGTGATGTCGCAGCTCGGGAGGCAGCAAAGGTCACTGCTGAGCTCTGACCAGGCTGGTTCCAAAACACTCATGTGGGAAAATGGCAGTCACAGGGGACGTGCTGAAACCTTTCCCGTGGGCAGTGTAGAGACTCCCCCCTCGTCCTTTGTCCAAAGGTATTGGGGGGTGTCAGAGTTAGGAACTCCTTGCAAATGGCATTGGCCCTGGGGGAATCTGTGACTGCTTTCTCTCTCTCTGAAGAATAAGCCAGGGTGTGCAGAGTTGTGGGGCCAAGCCAAGGGAGCTCCCTCCAAGTGCTTGCACCAGCCCAGCAAACTGTGGGTGGTGCCTGCGCAGGAGCCCGAGCAGAGAAGTGTGGCCAGCACCAGGAAGAAACCTCTCTCTCTGCCCTCCTTCCTCCACCAACCATCAAGTGGGAATGCGGAGCTATCATCTATCCCTTTGTTTTCTGTTCTGGCTCTTCAGCTCCCCAAACCTCTGTGTTGGTAAGGGAGAGAAAAAATTCCATGAAAGATTTTGAAACTATAACAGCCATGGATTATGGCTGGATTATAATGAGAAACTATTTACTCATCTTCAGGGGAGCTGTTACCGTCTGAAGACTGATTTACATCTCTTCTGTCTGATACTTTTTAGATACTTCTTAGTGCTATTTTTCTCCTAACAATGCTTTGCTGTGCCTATGTACAGTGTATCCTACTAACCCATAGTCTTGAGTGATGGAGCAGCTCACCCTCTCGAAACTTAAAAGCTTAAGCAGACAATACATAACTTTTTCTTCCGCTGGATCTCACATCAGGCATCAGCTGAACAATGGGAGGCTTGCTTGTCTGAAGCATAGAGGAAATGAGTATCCTGTATCTTTTAGTAGTCAGGAGTAGAGCAAAAGCACCCCTGATTCTAAGGAGGATTCTCCTTGCCCTTATGTACCAGTATCAGTCACCTGTAGACATGTATCTGCCTATCTTAAAAACAAATACATGTGTAGACATGCTGGGCACTGTAGTCTTAAGACAGGCATCATCACATAGAATGGTTTGGGTTGGAAGGACCCTAAAGATCATCTCATTCCAATCCCCCTACCATAGGCAGGGACACCTTTCACTAGACCAGGTTGGCTTGGAGCTGTCCCCAGCTTGGCCTTGAACAGCTCCAGAGATGGAGAATCCACAACTTCTCTGGGCAACCTGTTCCAGTGCCTCATCACCCTCACAGTAAAGAATTGCTTCTGTATATTGAACCTAAATGTCCCCTCTTTCAATCTGAACCCATCACTACAGTTCCTGACAGAGAGTCCCTTTCTGGCTTCCTCTTGATCACCTCCCTCACCCTGCTGGCCACGCTGCATTTGATGCAGCCCAGGATTCCATTTGCTCTCTGGGCTGAGAGCACACACTGCCAGCTCATGTTGAGTTTTTCATCAACCATCATCTCCAAGTCCTTCTCCACAAGGCTGCTCTCAACTACTTCTCCACCCACACTGCGGGTGTATTTGGGATTGCCATGGCCCAGGTGTAGGACTTTGCACTTGGCTTTGTAGAACTTCATGAGGTTTGGACAGGCCCACCTCTCGAGCCTGTCAGGGTTCTTCTGGATGGCATCCCTTTCCCCCAGTTTGTTTACTGTACCACACAGCTTGCTGCTAAGGGTGGACTCGATGCCACTGAGCCTTCAGACTTTATGTGCTTCCTACAAAATATTTAGAAACAAGAGAAGGCATATCCTAATTCCTTCTTTCACTTTACAAAATGTATGCTAGTGTACAGATTACAGCATAGTGATGTACTGGGACAAAACCCAAGGAACTTTTTATTCTCTCTCCTCTCCCTGGTGGTGTAAAGGAAGGCCAAAATGTTGTGTATTGGAAAATTCTTTTCTAAAGTGAGATATGTTTGTAATGGTGTCATTTAACAGCTGACTTAGGGCCAGAGGCATGTACTTTATCTGCTGTCTCTTACGTGGCTCTGGATCTTTTTATATGTACAGCAAGCCAATTTTTTTATTATTATTACTGGCTCGCTCTTGGCTACACTGATACTTGTGACAGAGATTCCCTTGATTAATTATATGCTGTGCATTTTTGCAGTCATCTGATAATTTTTTTAAACTTTTCGTCGTCTTTCCTGGGCTGAGAGGTTAAATAAGCTGATGGACAAAAATCTCTTATTAATGATTGTCCTCCTTTTACTCCATGGTAGCCTAGCAGACCTGCCAGTTTTCCCATAGATATAAGTCTTCTGATGCAATTAAATACATTCCTGCTGTTTTGCATGTATGCTTGCTTATTTGCTCTTCACCTAGCTTCTGTTTTGCTCCTTGGTGGTTGTGATTCACAGTCTTTTGGCCAAAGTCATTTGAGTGATATTTCCAGCAAGAAAACACATTTTTAGATAGAGTAATCTTCAAAATTCTTGCTTAAATGATCTTGATTTGATTTTTTCCTTGCTTTCCAGTTCCCCTTGTTGTGCATGTTTGCCCTGTGACTCCATGCTGAGTCCAGCGCTTCTACTAATTTCCTTGCATCTGACCTGAGGGGATTTAAAATCAGTTTCATTCTTTAAATTTCCGCTGCACTGTGGCTTGGTTTCACAACTTTCGTCATGATTCTTACACTGAGGATGCCAAAGTTAGATATGTATGGTCACTGCTATTCAGTGACTTAAGTGTAGCCGCCACTTCCACAGGAGAGAACTTCATGGAACAAACCCTTTAATCCTCCTCTGGCGTACCAGGTTGTTTCTCCACTTTGTCAATCTGAAAGGTTAACCTTGCAAGGGGTAAAAAAAGGCAAGACTTAGGCGATTAATATTTTTTTAAATCTTTGTTTTTCCTCCTCTTTGCTATCATTTTTGTGGGATTGCAGGATTTTTGCATGTGAGCAGTGATTCCCTGTATAGAAAAGAGCTAGTGTCTTCCTCTGCCCAACCCAGAATACTGGGACTGAGGACAGAGTATAAAAGACTTGCTGTGGGCGTGCCTCCTTTGTGAATTATAGCCTCCTTCAGAAAACCCAACCTGTGTTACAGAGCAGCAACCCTAAGAAGGCTGTCCCTGCAATGGGACGCCCAACTCTGCTACCATGGACCATGATGAAGAAAGTTACACTGCTTAGAAAATAGCTGTATTGTAGCAGGGTAGTAGGTAAAAATGGGCCAAACCTTTTCTGATCTAAATCTAACATCATCTAAATACTTTTCATCCTGTAGTAGTAATAAGCAGAGGTGGTATGGTTATGCCTCCCAAAAACGCTGTTTTCCTGACTTCATTTTGCAGTGTGTGGTGACCATTAGTTGTACCATAAACCAGCGTCAGGCTAAACCTCAGCAAGTTAGAACTTGTTAAAATATCAGGGGCTATGAGAAATGTTTGTCAGGTCTGGAACACACCTGCATGAAACTTTTCATATCAAGTAATACAATACTGTGTCAAATAATACTGCTACTAGTAGACCTAGATATCAGATTGTACTTTATTCAGAAGGATAGGGTTTTCCGTACATGGTAGTGCCTGTCTCTCCGTAAGAATGAGGCTTTTTCCTGCCCTGGAGGTGAGATGAGCTATGAATATCTCCCTAGGTAAAAGGAAGAGTTCGCAGGTTAAACAACTGTTGTCCAATAACATGGTTACAACTCAGACTGTTTCAAAAGGTAGAAAAAGGAGCAAGTATGTTCTGGGGAAGAAATACAGTGTAATCTTTCACATTGAAACCGATAAAAGCCTTTTCAGACCTTCTGACTTTGGTATTGTTCTTGAGGATCCTGCTTATTTGTAACAATTAAAACTGCAGAGCACTATTCTGCAAGTACTGAATTGCTTTGGAAGCTCCAGCATCTTGGGACCCTTGTTTTCAACAGAGCCAAAACACACTGTCCCACTGCAACCCAGCATTTTTTTCCCAGATCAAGAAATTAAAAAAACGTTTCGTTCCACACCAAACATTCATAAACCCCTTTGCTTTTGAAGTTACAAGAATCTGGAATTAATTTTTTTAAAAGCAACAGCTTTGAACAACAAAATTATGTCTTCTGTTTTAAAGCCTTCCAGAATTAAATGCTTCAGAATTTTTTCAGGTTTTCTGCTGAAATACTCCGAACTGACACAAATTTGCAAAACATCTTTGAATTACTAAGCCTCCACTCTTTAATCATTCCTGCTAAAAAAATAATCACAGTAAAAACAGAATGGAAGAAGTGCTGTCATTTTCTGTATTCATAAACTTTTGACTTCGATTGTGCTATTTTGACAGTAAGATTTGCAAGCTGCCATGTGTGGGGGAAGAGAGGAAGTAATTTTTAGTGGCAGACATTTTTTTTTATGAATATTTTAGTTAATCGGCTTTCCTTAGTAATGCTGGAGAAGCTGCACACATTTGGTCCTTCTGTCCCTAATAAGTCTGATTCTTGGCATTTTATTTTTTATTCATGGGGTTTTACAAGGTTTATATCCAATTACATTTTTGTTAAACTTTCATGTCCTGTATTCCCACCACAATATTCAGTCTCGAAAATATACCTCTTCTACTACTTTTAAAATGTCATGTCCAAAGTAAAGATATTATTTCTGTCCTTTTGACATCAATTTTTAAGAGTGAAGTTTAGAAATAGTATATAGCTTAAACTATTCCTTTGTGGTTTAATTACTTTCATTTCCCTGAACTTTAATGAGACTACTCTGTTTCTAGTCTTTCTTCTTAACTTGGAAACTGGCAGGCAGCCTTTCAGCAATTGGAAGTTGTCACTTTAAAAAAGTTTGTTAGTTAGTGACATCCTCCATAATACACATACTTTTTACAGTGAAGAAAAAAATAGCTCTGGCTTACAGATTTTGTTTATTTTAGGAAATCATATCCTCCAGAAGAATAAACAAAACCTTTAAGTGTATATATGTTTCCTCTGCATGAATTCTTTTTTCCCTTCATAGAAACAGCTGTGTGACCAAAATATCACAGGTTTTCATTATATTTCCTGACTTTACCTTATGTTAAAATATGCCAACGATTTATATTCTCTAAAGAAAAGTCATACTCTTCTGAGTCAACTCTGTGCATAACTACACTGAATTTGTCTCATGCATCAAAAGCTGCTTTTGTAGAACAGAAAATCTCCATTTTTCATCTTTAATGTGAAATGAAAGCAACAGGAAGATGATTTCTAAAAACAAATTCAGCAAAAAATTCCATCATAAGTAGGATACAGGTTAAGTACTAAATGGCATCCATCATTCTAAATGTTTGTCCTCTATTAAAATGCTGTAGTGTTTTAAGGTGTTATTTCCCCAGTAGTAGTCTATGTAATGTGTTCCGCACAATGTATCTTTTCCTTTCTTCTGGTTTCCATTAGTTCACTTTGAGAAATTCAGATCATTCTCTGAAGAAGCTAACTCTTTCTTATGGGAATTAAGTTATACAGTATTGTTTCTTGGGTATTTAAATATTCATCTGAAATACTTGAGTGCTGAGTACCACGTGTGGTGTTTTTCAGAAGAATTGCCAAGTTATGCATTCTTACTCCTTAACAATATTTTAAATCAAAACACTAGATATTTAGAAATTGGCACTCAGAATATTCAGTAGATGATATGTTTGCTGTGAAATTAATTAGCTTTAATAGAGTGAGTCATGCAAATGGAAACACCATCCATGTACCAGTTAAATGTTAGTGTAAAGGAAGGTGGTAATAAATACAGCATAGATTTTAATATTCTTTCCTTACTTTCCTGTAGCCTTTTCCACGTGCTTATCCTGAACCTCACAATTGTAGGAGCTGGAGTGGCAATGGCAAGATTTTATCCCAATATAGGAGGTATCATAAGGTGAGTGTTGCTTGCAGGGAACTTCCCTGTACTGCAGCTGCATCTTTGTCTCTTGATGTTGAAAAGGAACAGTAGTAATTGTATTATTTTGTGAGCCTTACACCTTCTTAAGTTGTAAATAATGACTTAGATATATAAACAATCAGCTCTTTCAAAGTTTTGACAAGCAGCTATCTGTAGTTGTGCCCTTGTGTCTGAAGTGGTGGTGATGATTCTCCAGTTTCATTACACCTCTGTCTGAGGACCTTGTAACTACACATATAAAAGAATGTATTGTCAGTAGTAAAGTTGTTTGGTTATTGTGAAGCTTCTCTCAAGCTTTTTTTTTTATATTAAGACCATTTGAAGCTGGTTTGAAACTCCATAATAAAAATTGCAAGAAAGCAAGTAACTTTAAAGGGAAAAGTGACATAAAAGTTGTGTTTCTAAATGATATCTTAAATATACTCTGTTGTTGAACATCTAGGATTTCTAAACCGGGGAAATATTAGAGGAAATAAGAAGTTTTATTTTCTACATTTGACATCACCATATTTATAAGCATTGTCATTCATTCCTGGTTTGCAACTTTCCTACAGCAATCAGGAGAGGGAGGTGTTTAAAAATATCGAAATCTGCAATAATAAAAACAGAATGACAGGCTTGGGTCTGACCAGAGTAGCAAAATAACTTACTCTTGCTCAGTGGCTGATCTTTGAGGTTTTTTCCCATTTCCTTTTTTTTTCCTACCTCTCCTTTTAGTGAAAATTTTTGTATTCCAGTAATAGAGATCGTATAGGTAATCACTGTCATAGAATCTCAGGATGATAGAATGGACCTTAGGGTTGGAAGGGATCTTAAAGGTCATCTAGTTCTAGCTCCCCCACCATGGGCAGGAACACTTTCCTCTAGACCAGATTGCTCAAAGCCCCAACCTGGCCTGAAACACATCTAGGAATGGGGAGTCCAGGACCTCTCTGGGCAACCTGTTCCAGTGCCTCACCATCCTCAAGTAATGGATTTTGTCCTAATACCTAATTATGAATAAAAACCATGGAACACATTTCTCTGTTTGCAAACTGATCCTGACCTCTGTAATGAGTCCTTATTGTGCACAGTAACCAGACATTTTGAACAGTCAATTTCCAGTGAATAAATTGTCTGTATAGAGTCTAACTTGGGTATTTGCTAGTTTTGTGTTTCAGATTTTTACTTTGTATTATGAAGTTTCCTCTGTCTAAAAGGAATGTTCAAATATTTGAAACAAAATATGTTGTTAGTTAATATTGCACACTTGGCTGCAGTAGGTGAAAATCGTGAGAAGGTTTTTGTAAGCAAGGGAGAGGTTAGAAGAAGAAGAGTTGAATGTTTCCCTTGCTGTGGTTGATCATGTTACCAGTAAGACATGTTGTTCCTTTCAGGTCTGAAGAGTGGTTTGCTAGAAGCTCATTAAATAAATTAAAATAAGAGTTGCAGATTCAGGAGCATTTCTGTGCTTACATGCTTTAACATGTATTCTCAGATGTTTGGGATGCAATGAGGTTAGCAGTTCTGACAGTAAAGAATGTGTAACAAAGGATGCACTGTCCAGTCACTCTCTGTTGCATGTTGACAAATTTCCCCAAAGAAAGCAGAAATGTTGGGTCCAAGATAAGTCCCCAACAGCACAGGGGATGTGAGTGAAATGACAGAGGCATGTCAGAGTGGACAGCACAGAGGGTGATAATTAAATGTTAGCAAAGGAGGTGAAGGACAGCAAGGAACAGAAACTGATTTTTAGTGATTGCAGATAGTATTCATCCAGTCTGTTCCTTGATTTGAGGTGGGGGAAATGACAACAAGAAATAAGAATAAATGCAATGACTCCTTTCTTTTTTTTTTTTTCTTTTCTTATTCCCCTCTCCCCCTCCTCTATCCTTAGATACTCTGGAGCAACATGTGGTCTGGCCTTTGTATTTGTGTATCCATCGCTCATCTACATCATCTCTCTGCACCGTGCTGGGCAACTGACGTGGCCAGTGTTGATCACTCACATCTTTATAATCCTCCTTGGACTGGCTAATCTGATTGCACAATTCCTATTGTGAAAACTCCCCCTTCTCCCTGTGGCTGTCACAAGTGGTACTGTGATATTTGGCAACAACCTTGAGCAACACTGTCAGGCATGAAAACAGTCCTCAGCGTGATGATCTTGAGAAAAGCTGCACCTTTGAAACAAATTCAAAACACATTGTTCAGGAGCTTGACAGGAAAACTGTTTTGCTCCTCTGAAAACACAGTTTTATGAGAAGTGAAATGGTTCGGATTTGAGTGATGTAGTTCTCCTGGTTTTGTTGAATGTACATCAAAAATCACTGAAGCTCAAATATTTTAATTTTTTACAGCACACTTCTCAAAACACAAAGCTTTCAGCCTCAGGCTGTGGAACTCTTTCCTCCAAAGGAGCTGTCCTTACCTTGATTAACCAGCATGTTTTCTCAGTATTGTTCAGTGACTCTTTGAAATGCTCTTTTGTCGAAATTATTTTACTGATTTGTTTGGAAAAAGGAGAAATTACTGTCTTTTTTTAGGTTAATTTATAGTCATTTGGGTCAAAATGCGCTTTTAATTTTGAATATGCTATTAAATTGTTTTGGCAACATTTTTCCTTTAGGAAATTCCAACAATGCGAAACAATAAACTCATGTGTCAGTGTTTTATTCAGAACCAATATGTACACAAGTTATTTGTGATCTTATAATGAAAACAAGTCAGAAGGACAAAAAAAAGTTAGAACAAGACAATTAAAATTAGTATTCCAGGCTTGACCTCACTTCAACTCTGTTAGCTGGGCTATTATGTGCTGTGAAGCTGTCTTGTCAGGAGCTGCATATGGTTTTATGGATGTGTGTTGTACACAGTGTTCATCACAGGCTTGCTCCCACCCTTGCAGGGTATTACTCCAGTGGTCTCTCACTCTGCATTGCCACTACATTACTCTAGACATTTTGGATGTGAGCACAGATAAAGCCAGCAGTCTTCAGAATTGTGGGTGAAGTCAATGAATTTAAGCTCTAAGTCATTCCAAAATCATCTGAAAGAATCTGGGAAGGTTTTGTTGTGAACTTGGGTTTTTTAACTTCTTATTTATGAACTAAGAGGGTATACATGAGTAAGCACAGAGACACCTTCCTTTGACTACCGGTGGTGAGTCTGTGTCTTATCCAAAACATTAAGTTGCCAGACACTGGTAGAATGTCATATTTGTGGTTGGAGAGAGAGTAAAAACTCCTCTTTGTGCAGAATTTCAGTGCATTAAAGTAATCAACAAATGTAGAATAATTAAAAGAGGTCTCCAAGCAATTCTAAATTTCAAAGTAAGTCAAAGAGGAGAAAACTTGGAGTGATGCAATGTTTGTGAAGTAGGAATTGGGAAAGATAATTACATTGCAGGGTAAGGGTTCATATTTTCACCAGAAAGACAATGAAAAACATAAGATAGATTATTACTATGTTTCTCTGGGAAATTATGTGAATTTTTTTAGTAATTATGTAAATACATTTGTTTTACTTGGGCTCCTCAAACTGTATAAAGGACATTCACAAGGTACTCATAAATACCTTCTGATTTGTATGAAATACAAAATTATATGGGTTTGGAATACTATGTGCAGAATACAGTGATTATTTCAGATTGGTTTTATCTTGTGAAACTTTTGTGTCTTTAAATCATAATTGGAGAATACATTCATCATCTGTTCTGTATTAGAGAGAAATATTTGCCCCATCCTGGTCATTTTCCTCTATGTATACTATTACAAGATGAACTGCAAAAGGAAGGAACAAAAGATACAGGATTCCAAGCATTGTTGGCTTATTCACATTAAGCTCTTGTTCTGATTTATTATAGATTCAGTGCTTAATATAGGTACAAACCCTGATGAGTGCAGGTAATTCAATTTGATTATGTCCTTCCGTGTGCCATCTGGATATGATTCCATTACTTATATGCTTGCCATTGAAGCTGATAGTAAAATGCCCATCAATTTGACTGAAATTAAATCTGGTAGTCAACAGACATTCCTCAGTAAGACAGAGTTCCTGATGAAGTGTCCTAATTCCATCTTCTGTCTGTCTCTTTTTCCAGTGCAATATACAATGACTGAGTTAATACTTAGAAGGAATTATTCAGTACCTTTCTAAACCCCTGTTTTAGCTCTGCATTACAAACATAGGTTGTTGCTGCGCTGCTTGTTTATACAGGCCTTTAAAAGCTTTGATTTGAATTATAAATTGGTAAGCATTAGAGTGATAGCAAATATTTCATTACACTGTCATCTCCTGAAGTACACTTTCTTATGAGAAAGTATTTTTTTTTATTTTACTACATGCAGTTGAGATTTTCACAAGCATCAGAAACAAGTTAGGAGTATATAAGTGGATTGGCAATTTATAGGCTTTTCTTCTTTGTCAGCATCCTAAGTTAAGTAATATTTTAAAATTTAATGGGACCAGAGGTAGATGGCAGTGTCTTTTTTCATGCGAGCACAAAAGGTAGTTCTTAGCAAATGCACACTTCATCTGTGGTGTTGGCCAGCTAATTTCAGTTCCTTACAGTCCCTATTCCAGCACACCATCATGTGACTTAGTGGAGCAAAAAAAAGTAATATATGGATTCTGTGGTGTATTGTGAAATGTTATTTATTACCTTCTGACAGAAGAAAAATAATTTCTGCTGGAAATACCAAATTTTGTCTTTACATTTGAGCTTTGCTGAAGTAAACTGTCAGGTGAAATATTCTCAGCTCTGGGTATTGAGTAAGTATCTAAGGTTTTCTTCATAGCAGTACCAAGCTCTTTGGCATCATTGCTACCTCCTTGCGCTCTGGGAATCCAGCCCTCCATAATATGTGATAGCTCAGTGATGCAAACTGAAATTTTTGTTGCGTGAGGTTTGAGCAGCTGCAATCAGTCATCTGTGCTGATACCATTCTGCTAAAATCCATATCTCAAGACAGATCACGCATTAACCCAGTATGACCTTCAGAGATTGCCAAAGCGTAAGTAACTGGGGGAATTCCCAGGAAGCTCCAAGAGCAGTTGTGGACATGCCTGTGTGGTGAAGTTGTGGACATGTCTGTAGGTGATTACACACAGCCTGAGCATTAGCATCAAGGGATTAGTATTTCAGTGGGAGCTTTGTGATGACCAGAAGTAGTTGTACTTTTTAATGGCAAGGACAGATTATGTGGCTTTTAGGTCTGTCTTCTGCCATGGCAAGAGAAGTAATTACCTTCTCTATATCCATGCTTGCACTAACCTTACTGCCTTCTCTATAATGGCATAGCATCATCTGTTCCAGTTTCTTAATGTTATCAGCGCCCAGATTCTTCCTTTCAGCTTCTAATGGTTTTCAGAATCGATCATACGCTTACTGGCTCCCAGTTTTCTTTTGCTCTTCCAGTCTCTTACAGCTGCATCTGTTCCTATGAGTAATTTTTTTTTCCTTTTCTGTCTGGATTGTTATTTTAATGTGAATGTATTAAATCATGTAGCTCAAATAACCTGTGCAGCAAAAGCATCTGAAATTCAAATATTGCATCATTGAAACAGAGGGTCTCAGGGAGGACTTTTTATGTAACATTGCCTATTTTCTTAGAGGTTCAGTTTTTCAAACTCCATGTACAAAAATATGTGAAGATAATGGCATTTTGCTGCAGTGCTGAACACATGGTTGGACTGATGGATTTGCCTGCCCAGCCTCCAGACTATTCCCTCCTCCACCAGGCTTCTGCGCAAGGGTTGACTTTTGTTTACATGGCCACATAACCCTTTTTGCCAGAGACAGTCAGCGTGAGGGTATGAAGGTTGCAAGAGCAGTTGGTTCCCTATCATTGCTCAGACCTAGCATCTCGTAACTGAGTGCTGGACTTCGGGCAAGTATTAATTAAAATGCAAGGACGTGCAATCAGCCCTAAGGTTGCATAAACTCCTTTGTAGCCCATATCCATGATTGTCCTCCAGCACTGTGTAAAAGCAGAAACCTGAGAGGCAGAAGCAGTATAACTGAGTGCTGGAGCTGTGGTGGGAGGGAGGAGAGAATTCCCAGAGTATTGAGACAGCCAAATCTAGGATGTACAATGTGTGTTATGGGAAGTCCTAGGGACTCCTGTGTACGTACAGCTAGACTGATGCTGCAAGGGCCAGGTTCTGCAATGAAATGGTAGTCAGGGAAGTGAGAGAGACAGTAGTCTCTAGAGAGCATGTTTTTGCCTTTCAGGATGTTTTGCTTCAGAAGACAACTGCAGTAAACATCTCTCACCTTTGTAATGGATATGAAGGTACCTGAGGAAAAATTAATAACAGGAAAAGGATTAGTGCTCAATAATAACTGGTACCAGCAAAACACTGTCCCTCTTTTCTTCAGCTGGAAGTAGAAATTCATTTCCATGGACTGTTCTCAAAATCTGGGAGCTGTCTTCAGTAATGAAAATGCTATTTTAGTAGACCTTTCAGTAACTTCTCAATAGAAATAAAGTATCTATTATATGTGAAGCACCAATATGTTTGGTTTAGCTTATTGTACCATACTTGATGGGGGAGTGCGAGGTTGGAGTCAGGATCAGCGTATTTAATTTATTCTGCACTTGAGAACACCATTAGACTTCTCTTGGAAAGGAACAGGATTCAACTTGCCAGATCATCTCTACCTCTCCTTCCTGTAATTTCAGATGGTGGAACCAGTGCTACATAACTGTTGCTCTGTGGTTTGTATTTCCAAACACCAGCTGATCTGAGAGGGGCAGGGTCTCTTTTTTTTTTTTTTTTTTTTTTTTTTTAATTCACCTAATTACGGCTTTTCTTATATACCTTCTTTTCGTAATCCTGAAATAGGTTAAACAGTCCAGATGAAAAATGCAGCTTTTTTTGGTCCCATCTCAGTATATTTATATTGCAGCTTGGCTAAAGCTCATTGAATTATTTCCAATAGCCCAAAGACTGTTTAAAAACTGCTGTCCATGTGTTTCTTTTCATCATTGTTTGAATGGTCTTTTTTCAATTCTGTGGACCTTGTTAACTTCTGACATTTCATTAAACTGTTAGAGGAAGTTGAGATTAGTCAGGTCATTTCAAATCAACACAGCAAAGTCATTCAGCTGCAATATGAGAGGAGGAGAAATGCCTACACATTGAGTTCCAGGCTAGATACTAAATGCCACACCAAACAGAGACATTGTCCCCACTGCCCAGCTGGCTTCATCTCTTAGAGCTAAAGGAGATTGTACTACGAAGTTACCACAGGGCATTCAAACTACAGGCTGGTTATGGGAAAAGAGGGGAGGCTGTTTGCTGTGTTTTTATTTATATACTCAGTGAATACCTGGGGTTTTTTTGTGTAATAAGACTTCAAGTCAGGATCCCAGCTTAGTGCAAGCAAACTCAGGTACATCCCTTCACCTTCCAGCATGTGAGTTCAAGGGGTCTGGGTAGGCGCAGAGTGGCAGAGACAGTGGAGATGATTTCCAGTGATACTTTGTTCATTTGAAATTTGGAAAGCTCATGTTTGATCTGCATTTCTTCTCCTGTAGAAGCGCAACACTTTAGTAAGGTAAGGCTGAATCTCACCTACCCTGTCTGCAGTCCTTGAGAGAGAAGATTTGCATAACTGAAGTCCTCTGTTATGGAAATAAAGCTGCTATTTAGGGTGCTGCCAGATTCACAACAATGGGCAAAAGATCATATCCTGCCTTTGTGAAACTTACGGAGCAGTTTACTCTTGACTTTGGTGTTTGTGAGTCTAGATCTATTAAGCTTTTGAAATCACTTCATGGTTTTTTTATGATGCCACCAATTCCCTATTTCACAGTGTTGATTCAGGTTCTAGTGTTACCTTGTGTCTCGATATGTTGTACACCAGAGTGAGAAGTTAAAGGTAAACTGTAGCCAAACTCCTGCTAGTTGTGAGTCTTCTCTGAATGATTAGTTGGGATATCAAAGATGTAACAAAATTTGCTATTCTTAATGCTGAGGAGGGGTGAAAGGGTTAGGATGGGTAGTGTACTTTTTTTTAAACTAACTGGTCTGGTCTAAACCAATGTTGGTCTATGAAAATTTGAAAACAGTGAGTTGCAGGTTCATGTAGTGTTCCTGCTTCTGCTGTGACAGAGGAAACCACGTTGAGTTAAAGAATAACAGAAGAGGACGGTCTTTGCATTCTGAGTGCACTTGTTTATACTACAGACACTTCCTTTCTCAGGCAGCTAGCTACCCCCTCCATAGCAATTGCAATAAATGATGGGCCAGAGCTTCTCCAGAAATAAACTCATTCCTAAAGGTGCATGGTTTTTTATTCCTTTCTCCTCTGTTTTCATAGATAACTCAGATGCCCCAATGAACCCCTTTCAGACAGGTTTATTCACCTGATTTGCACTTTGGTAATGAGTTTCCATTAAGTGGCATCAAAGGAGTATGTACATGACCACAGGCTCCCACGCCTTTCCTGGGAGCTTTTGAGACTGCCCCATTTCATCCCACGGTGAAATCTGCCCACAATCCCCATCTGCACTGGAACATCTATGCTTACCTCGGAGGCCAAACTGCAAGTAAACTTCAACCATTGAGTAAACTTGTTAAAAACCTGGCTTCTATGGTTAGATTGTGAGGGCACTGCACAGTTTTCTTTAACACATGACTGAGCCTTTTACCTTCATCCCATGTGTTTATACAGGGAAAATCAGGCCATTGGACAGCAGAATGTTTAAACATTGCATACGCTTCCCTTTGCACTCTGACTAAAGCAGGTCTCTTAGTGGCTACAGCACCAAGCCTGGGAGAGTTCAATAAGTGTTTGGACAATATTCTGAGGCACATGGTGTGATTCTTGGGGATGGTCCTGTGCAGGGCTGAGAGTTGGACTTATGATCCATGTGGGTCCCTTCCAACTCAGCACATTCTGTGATTCTGTGAAAACTAATTTGATAAAATGATCACCTCTATTGAATTGGGGGTAGATACACATCGACCTTGCTCCATCCAGTATGTGAAGTGTCTGGAAAAAAAATCAAGTGGTGAGATCCATATGAAAGACAACTACAAAAAGAGAAGCTTTAAAACTCATCAAAATGCACATAAACAAAATTTTCTGGCAAGGGCATCCTAGACCTCTGGCTTACTTGGGATGCTTGCCATCAATAGGAATCTTTCCCTTTGCTTTCAGTGGGCACTGATTCAGCCCCTGGAGAAGTTGCTTTTTAAAAATTTTGGCAGTTAGGGGAAGATTCCATCAGAAACAGCAGGACTCAGCTTTCCATGCAAGAAACTGTGCACTTCAGCAGCTGTTACTTAGATGCAGTTGGACCTGCATCAAAATTTACATACTATATTGTTGAGTGTGAAATAACAAATTTACTTTTTAAAAAAATCACTGAAGAGGTGATCACCAAAGTAAAACACAGAACACAAGTGGGAAGCACAATCTGCTTTTTGTGAGGGCAGCAGGGGTGTTGTCTATTTGGTTTGGGTTTTAGTGCACTGATATCTCATAAGGAATACACCTTTGGAGTATCCTTAGCTGGCTGTTTCATCCCAGGGTGGATCTCAGGGTTTTTTGACTCCTTGGGCAAAAATTTACTCACACTCTGGGATTTGTGTGTCCCCTATGTACTTGTTCTTTGCATGTTAGTTATTTGTCAGCAGCGTTTCTCTGTGGAGTGTTTTATAGCACTTGAACCACACGGAAAGTATGCACCAAGCTGAACCTGCTAAATTTGGTGCATAATCTGTTCTGTGTAGATGCTGTCATGTATTTCTGGGGAACTAAAAACCCACGAAGGGCATTCTGTCCTCTTCAAAAACATTTGTAAGGAACAGTCCCAGGGCTTTAAAAGATCCTCCCTCCTCTAAGTGCTGTGTGAATTTCCATGTGGTTGACTACCTTCATTACTGACTAGATCCACAAACCTCAAGCCGGCAGACAGCTGGAGAGAAGCTGTGAACTTTTTTGACCACGTTTATTTTAAAATGTTTGGCTAAAGTATATATAAAATCATAGGAGACTCAGAACGCCATTTTCTGCCATCTGCTTCTTCATCAGCCCCATCACTTGTTCATTGTGTCACACTGCTTTTTAGAGTAACTAATCCAGTTTTGCTTAACCTAACTACCAGCTGTCCCTGTTCTGGCACTTGTGATGACAGTTCTTTAGCAGATGAACAAACAGCTGTGTAGTTCACCAGGTGTCTCTGCAGAGGAGCCACTAATGTGCACAACTCAAGTAGGAAGAGTCTCTTTTGGGGATCTAAAGACCTAAGCCCTCACATTCTGGTGCTCAGGGCTCCACTGAATATACCTGACACACAAATAAGATGCATCCACCTGCTGCTGTGTGAACCCCTGAAGTACTTGTTTGTCCTGAAGTTTGCCTGTGCTGGGCTGTGATCAATTGCATCATGCAGCTACCTTAATATCAATCCACCAAGAGGAGGAGTATAGTGGCAGTCAGCTTGACAGCCTGGTTCTCAGGAACAGATAAGATGTCATGGTTCTAGCTCTAAGGGTATTGAGCTGATCTTGTGTGATGGCCTGAGCAAATTCGAGAGATGCATTTCCCACTGGCAATAAATGGGATAGAACATTCACAGGTGGGCTGGTATAATACAGGTATAGCCACAGCTGCTCCAAGCTCTACACAGGTGCCAGCCATTCACATCTGAGGAGTTGTCCTCCAGCTACCAAATACATCATCACTGCTAAACTTGGTATAACTGTGGACTGCTTTGATCTTCTTACTTTGGAAACTTTTCAAAGGAGATAAAATGCCATACTGAGTGCACCAAAGATGTAGAAGGGATAATAGGAATTGAAGAAGAATGGCATGCAATAGCAGAAGCTACCTCAGGACATAAACAGTTCCACACAAAAACCTAGAGGTGCAGAGACAGAGGAAAGCATTGTGTCATTGTTTCCATCCTCACAAGAATATCAAGATACTCCCAAGCTTCACTAAGCTCTCTCTCCAGCCAGATGTTCAAAAGCAGTCAGCCAGTCACTACATACTCCTGTGGAGCAAGATTGGAACTATAACACTGTAAGTGAATGACTTCAGCACAGGAGGGCTGAATTTCTTTGAAAAACTGCAAATGGTGCAGTCAAACATACAAAGCCATCACACACTGTGCTTGTGTAGCTGATTCGAAAGCCTACTCAGTCTCTTAATGGTTCCATATTAGACTATAAGCCTTATGAGACAAATGGAGTATGTTACTTATAATGCTGAAGGCAATACAATATGAAAAGTCATTCTCCTTAATAAATTATTTTTATGCTTTTAAAGGTTTATGTCTTCAACAAAATATATTTTTATTTGCTAACATTAAATTAATCCCTCTTGGAGGAGATAGATTCTGTTGGCTGGCCTTGCTCACAACTCTTACGGCCAACATAGCATTAAATAAACTGAAGCAATTTGAACTTTGTAGACTTCTTATGCTGTGAAACAGTTATTATAGAAAAGGCATTTAAAAGAACCTTTTTTGCCTTCAAGAATTTTGGAGTAGTCCTTTTTCAGCTTCAAGATGACCAAACAGTTCCAGTAATTTCTGATCTTCCTGCCAGTTTATTATTAGTGCAACTGGCTACAAACCAGCTGACTGATGTCAGTCTCGTAATAAAGAATGATAAAGCTAGACAAGGGTCCCATGAGAAACTAAAGAAGGAGGATCAAACACAGTTGTAAATCTGAGGAAGAGACTACAAGGTCTCTGGCAAAAGTTTCACTGCTTTTTATAGCACTACTTATTCTACAGTTTTTATTTGTTTGCCTTTCCCAGGTATGTGTAGGTTGTATTGTTCTGTGTTTTGTTATTCAGTTGCTTGGGGTTTTTTAACATCATGTAGTGGAGCACATGAATATTCTTAGGTAATACAAGTGCATAACTTTTTACTTAATATGACTCACGAATATATCCCACAAAGTAGAGCATCCCTAATTATTTGTTGTGTTGTCAGCTGTGTTCTTAGGTCTGTGTCTTGCAGTTGTATAAATGAATCATAATTGTGAAGAAAAGCAGTGTTTTCCAATGCTGCAATGGCAATTTTTCCAGCTATTGTGTGCACAGGAGTGCACACACCCAGAGAGCTCCAGACATCAGTAAACCTTACAGATCCTGTCAGCTGCAGAAAGAGAAACTAAGCATTAGTATGAAAGCCACCGACTCCTTTCCTCATCTTTCAATATCTCTGTTCTCAACTTGCCTGATTTTGCAACTGAATTTTTAACAGTGGTGTTGTAGAAAGGTCATTGCAAAAAAAAAAAAAGCAAACAAAAAAAAAAACCAAAAAAAACCAAAAAAACAAAACAAAACAGTTGCAAGAAGTCTCTGGATTTTTTGATATAGGACTAAAGCAGATTATAATCTGGTTCACTTGGACTTCTTAGCTCTACAGTAAAAAAAATAACAGATTTAGGTTGTTCGTTGTTACTGTGTCTAATTTTTACTTGCTAAAAGATGAATTGTGATCTGGCCAGAAAGAGTACTGTAGAGAAGGAAATACTGTAGGAAATGTTGTAGGGAGTTATTCACCTCAGTCTGAGCCTCAGGGACATGGTATGTCACTCTTCTCATAATAGCCAAGAAAAGCTGTTATGTTTTCCATATTTACATCTAAAGTCCATTCAGGGGTCAAAAGGTACTTATCTGAGCTGTCCCTGGGATCCAGTGCAACATACCCTGGGAACCAGTACATCTCCACAAAAGACAAAAAAAAAGTGTTTTGAAGAAAATTTGAGTCTCAACAACTGTTTTTATCTCATTTTTCATTGCCTGAACTGTATCTTTACTGTCATCTGTGCTACCCTGCTGGTGATAAAAAGTTTCCAGCCTCCAGGCAATATGAATATGTAAAGGATTCCACCAGATTCAAATACCATCTTGCCTCAATGCAAATCTATAAAGGTGGTTTTCCAGCACATATTAGGCAACACCCAGCCTTTGAAAAATACATTCTATTTCAGCAGACATGTAATGTGCTCTGGAAGAAATTCAAACTTGACTCCTTCAAGCCAGACTATCAATTCAATTAAATTGCCTTTGGGATACAATTTTTTGTTTCCAGATTTCCACATCTTATGAAACAGTGACATTTACAGAGGGCAAAAGTTTTACTAGGAAGGTAAATAGAGCCCCATGATGTAATTTGTTCAAGGAATCCACCATACACTAGAAGGAAAGAAAAACAAGAAGAAAAGAGGCTTTTGCTATTATTCATGTTTTTGATGGTATCTAATGATTAGAGAAGACTGCAAATTTTTGACTGCAATCTGGTTTCTTATTTTTTGCATTTTCAACAGATTGGGCTATGATAATTTCAGTCCAGTCTCAATGCTGTTAAAAGTCCATTGCTATTACCCTCTCTTGTTGTTCATTTACAAGCTGCAAGTGGTTTACAAGACACATAGGTAAGGTTTCCCAAAGGCTGAAATCCTCTCTTCAGCAGTAAGACCCAGGGTTGAAAAAAGAGGAGAACTAAGAGAAATAACCTGGAGGAGGGCACCAGGACCAGGAGTAGACAAGTTATATTTCTCCCTGGCATCACTGAATCCTTTCATGTCAGTATGGTTAAGGCCAGTACTTGTCATTCTCTCCACTAAAACATTTCTTCTCACCTTTCCATGTTTTTCCGTGCTTCTTAAGAGCTTGTCAAATGCACAGTGCCAGGAAGATCCATGGGAAAGGATGTATAGCATTAAGTCATAATGTCATTGTATTATGTACTGGAAGAAAGAGAAAACACATACAGAGTAATGCTTCCTTCCAAATTCCCATTCTTTCAATTTAGAGTCCAGCTTCCTGGATCTGAATCTTAATCCAGCTGAAAATTGTTGTAATCAGCTGGAAGGGCACAGAAATGCAGAAGGTAAGAACCCGTCTTTACATATGGTAAGCAGGTCAGAGATTAATTAGACTCTGGCATCTGTGAAAGGATACTGATGACTACAATGAATCGGGACATTTGTTTTACATCTGTTTGTAATGACAGAAGCTCCAGCTGCACAGTGGTCGCCTAACTCTGAACTGGGGCAGTGGTTCTATACTGACTCAGAGGGAAGTGAGCCAGCAGCACCACTGAATGTGCATTACATATAATACAGCAGAAAATTTGGACAGCAGCTTGTTACAACACTGTTTTGGAAATGCATGAGTCACTGTGTTTCTGGAATCTGAACCTTTCTCAGCATGTTTTTATGCTAGATATCCTGTCATGTCATCTGAGAAAGCCTGAAGGACTGATGCTGAGCTAGTTTCTCCAAGATCTTCATACTGGAATACTCTTATTCATCTCTGTCACTCTTCTTCCTGTTTGTAAAAAAAAAAAAAAAAAAAAAAAAAAAGAAACCCAGAATTTTATTCAATTTTTTAATTTACACTAATTTCCTCCTATATTAGAGCTACCCACTGAGCCTTTCACCTCCACTGTTGCACTCACTGACTTTTCTGATGCTTTGAGATGAGGCTCCCCCCCTCCTCACTCCCCTGGGCATGCAGTACACCTTCACTGTTCACTTCCAAAATATTTCTTGCAAAACTAGGCACCAACACTGATAAAAACACGTATGTGCTCTGCAGTAATAGGGATGCCAGAGAATACCTCTGCATTTCCTTTGCTTCCTTTCTCCTCTTCTCCCACTGACAGTTGTTTCCATCTCCAGAGCTTCACCTCTCTCTCTACAGCCTTGGGATCCAGGCAGTACTCTGAACTGTACTAATGGCAGCAGGTCCCTTTGTCTAACAAATGCCATAATCTGTCTACAACAACAGGCCTTTTTTCCCACCTTTTACAGTAAAATCTGGCATTGAATGGAATTATCCTCCTCCTCTAAATCTATTAAAATACGTTTTTAAAATCAGAAATACAGGTATGTAGATACAGTCTCTCTCTGTCTCTGTCTGTCTGTTTCTGTCTCTCTTATTCGTTTAAATAGGTATGTTCTGAGTTATAAAAGTGTAAGAAAAATCAACATGGTTAACCTTGAGGGAGACTGCAGACAAATGGGAAGCTCCCCGTCTTGCAAGCAATTACATGTGATGGAGTGGATTGAGCATTTCAGCAGACAAGTCTCAGCAAAGATGAGAAAGATTAAAAAAATACACTTAGGTAGGGTCTCTGCTGAAGACAAACAGCTCTGTGATGGTGCCAATGCTGAGTGATTCACAGAGACTTCGATACTTAACAGGCTATAAGACATCGGCTATTTGGCTATTCACAATGTCTGGGACCCAGCCTCCAGGGTCTACAGTCATCCTGGGGCCACAGAGTGCTCAGCCTACCTCAGCTGTGGGAGCAAGGGAGATGCAAAACACTGGGTTTCTCCGGTCTTTGTCACCTGCTGATCCTGGTTGAGCAGGCATAGCCAGAGCATGCCTAACTGTCCCTTGAATCACAGCCAGGAAGCAGGCAGGTTGTGTCCTGCCCACATCTAGCAGTAAAAGCGCTCTGGGGGCAGATGGAAGATTTGGGAAGCTCAGTTCCCCCTTCTTTTCCATAACACATCGCAGACTGACAACAAAAGCTACAATATCTCAGTGATCTTCCTAATCACCAGCATTATACACCCATTTCTGTCAGTTGTCTTTAAATGTGACCAGGTCGAGTGGGTTCTTTACCCTATAGAGTTGATGCCTGATTTGTAAAGGGATCTGAGGGAGGTTTTTTTAAATTTTATAAAGTTAGTTAATATTTTTTTGAACAAGAAACGTACAAATGACTTGATAGAAACAAACAATACCATGAATATACTTAGCAGATTAAACTTCACACACATGTCACTTCAGAACACTATAATACATTTTATAGACCTACCTTTATATGCTCTAACTAGGCACCCTCCCTCTTCTTCCTGTAGCTTTCCTCTTTACCTTTTATTAAGCAAAGAAACACAATGTAAAACGCCACTCAGAATTAATATAGATTAATGGTTACATAATGTTTTTTAATACTACAGGTAACTGGGCAATAAAAATCATGTTCAGTCCTGGGTACCTCTGCCAGCCTACTGTGGCTGTTCCAGTGTAAGTTAATTTGTCACAAGCTTCATGGACTCTTAAGCAAAACAAACATCAGGTTCATGGTAAATGTCTGCAGCACATACCCTCTGCCAGCTGCTTAGTCGGGGATGAGATACTCCCCATTTGCCTATTTTTAGCAATTGCATAGCCTTTTTATGCCTCTTAATTGCTTTGGTCATACAAAGTATGTACAGCGTGTGTGTAGCCTGATAATAGATTGTTATTTGTGAATTTAACAATAATAGAATTAGAGAAAGGAACAAACTAAATCTGTGCCCTGCTTCTGTACTCATGACAGTAGTATCTATGACATTTATGTGACGTTTATTTTCACAGTACCTACCTACAGTACAGGAGCACTGTCTTCCCCACCTGGCAGAGGGGAATGGTATACATTACATGGTATACATTAGCTCATGGCTTGCATTCCCATTCAAATCCAAAGTCCTTGAAAGCCCACACCCCCTGTTTGTTGACTCACGCTCTGATGCAGGCCCACGTGTGCAGCAGGAAGGGAAACTCAACAACACTGCAATGCCCTTTGTGCCTTTAAACAAACCCCTTCTTCCTAGACATCACCACCACTTAACCCTATGACACTGCACATTCTAAATCCTCCTCGTCTGACATGACTAAACAGATGTGGACCTAGCTGGAGGGGACTTAAGCAATTCAACGAGGGCTTAGTGGAAATTCAGTGGGTGCCATACCTTAAAAATTACACTCATCCTCATTTCTTGCTAGTATAATGCACAACAAAAATCAGCATTATAGTATCCACTAGTCTTGTACTGGGAGGGTGATAATTTGAGGGCATCATCGCAAGTTTTCTTCTTTATTTCACAACATATGTAGTTATGAGTTTCTTCTGTATGTCTGTGTTCTCCTCTGAAAGCTTTCAAAGGCTGAAAAGTGAAAATAACATAGATTGGTTTTAGTGCAGTGCAGCACATATTGTTTCTATCATGTGAGAATTGCTTAACCATGGCACATTTCAGCAGCACAATTTATTACAAACCTTGGAAGTCATTTCAGGAGCCCAAGGACCTCATGGACCTTGGACTGAGTTTCGACAGACTTCTCAGATGTGCAGTCACCAGGCAGATGTCTGGAAACATATGTTCTTACACATTTATCTGCTAATGCAAATGTCCCAGTACAAGCATTAACACTCAAAAGCATTATGTGGATTTTAAACAATTCCTGGAAGAGTTGGGTCCCATAAAAGTTATTCTGACAGATATAATCCTTCTCCTCTCCTTTGCCAAGTGCTTGCTCTGACTACAGGAGCCAGAGCACATCAACTGAGATTCCTGCCTGCTTCCACTGCCTCTGGTGCTCCAGACACTACAGTATTCCTGCCCAGTGCTGACTTCACTCTTATTTTGTTATTATCGTAGTTGAGAAACAAGCAGCAATGTGGAAGGGAAAGATAAAACAGGAGATAAGAGGATATTTTTATGCTTTCATCTGCACAGGTGACTCATCTGGGACAGGTTTATTCCTCTTCTCTCTTGGGATTAATGCCTGAAGGAGAACAGCAGCAAAAGATGCTGCTGTGAAAAAGGGCTGTTTCTTTCACCCTGCTCTGTGAGGTCTTTGAGGCAATAGCTGTGAGTGTGCACAGCACATAGCACAGTTGGCTCCAATCTTACTGGGGCCTCACAGTATTAGTATAATAAAAGTAAATACCAAGTGGTGAGGGCTTCATTATAATCTGGACATTTTGCGTTCAGGCAATAGATTACAGGTGACATTGACTTGTGCTTTAAGGCACTGAGTCTGCTGCTGGTATGAGGGTGAATCCATCTAAAGGGACAAGGCAGCAAAGTGAAATCCCATGTTTCCTGCTCAGTGTGTAGAATGCAAACTAAGAGGAAGTGATTTCAGTAACTGAACTCTCTCCTGGAGCAGCTCCAGCTGTGGCTTTTTGTGTTCAACTCTGATGACTATTTCAAGGAGTCAAATACCATTTTATAGAAGATGGAGAGGCTAAAGCTTCCACTAGATAATGATTGTATTGAGACACAAATCCTCACATAATGCTTTGAAGACAAATTCTAAATAATTAATGCTGCAATTATCTGTTGATCTATTCTCCTTCACTCTTAATTGTGTTTTGAGCAGGAACTGACCCTGATCATGCTTTGTGAAAAATAAATCAGAGGTATAAGAAATAAACATGCTCTACAATCATTACTGAAGCAGGTTTCCTTATATTTGGTTCTTCCACTTTTAGGATTCTGGTAACACTTTATCTATAGTTACTACACTTTCAAAGCCCCCTCATAATTTATTTTTGTAGTTGCCATTACTTATGTGCTAGGCTATTGTAACTACATTTTAAGAGTGCAGGAAGATTTGTGCAAGGTTAAATTTTGTCAAATATAATTTCTTAAGAAAACAACAACAAAATGCTATGAACTTGTCAATAAATTTCTTCAGATATGACACCAGAAAAAAAATCATAGGTTTGTAGAGCTAAAACAAAAGCAACATTGACAACTGTAACAGCATAACACTGTACTAAAGTATTGCAAACGGTCTGCTACAGACTTGTTTCCATAGTAATTCTTGTTGTCTTGGGTTGGTCTTAGCTTGGGATTATGGTTGTGATTGAATATGACTTAGGAGTATCATAGTGGCTCAACTCACTGTGTTTGGAGATGAGTATGTTAAGCAACCATCACTGTTCTGAAGACTTTTTAACATAGATGAGGACCTGTGGCACTGAAGGGGCAGCAGTCAAGTGGTTCATTCACCTAGCAGCTGCAGAAACACTGGGCCAGGAAAAAAGCTTCGATCTACCTCTTGTCGGGTCTCCCTACTTCAGTCCGCTCCCATGCTGTACTTCTGGCAGTACTTCTGCTGGTGTCCAGGCCATCCTGACGTGCTGCAGGACTGGGCACTGCTGCCTGACAGTGGTTTCAGTGCAGGTTGCTGCCTGTTTAAAGCACAGAGTTTCAGATCAGAGGTGGGACCATTGCTGCCAAGCAGGGAGAAGCAGTGGGAGCAGACACCTTAGTGCTGCAGTCTGAAAGCACAGCTTTGATCAGCCAGTGAAGAAGTTGCAACGATACACATTTTTCTTCAAGCTTATCTCCTGCTATCTGTTGAAAAGAGTATGTGGATATCCAAACAGACAGAACCAGGCACTGGACACTGAATTACTTCTTTAGGTGTGTGATGGGTCAAAACTGGATGTCTTTAGTATTTCATTGGCATATTCTTCACCATGCAACTGGTTTAACCTATTGAAGTTCATCTCTTGAGATGAACTACTGCTGCCAGAGTTGACTCTATTATGCTAGCTATTTTTACAGGAAAGCATTACCAAGAAGGGAAGAAGAGGGGAAATCGGAAGCCAGAGGACACAAATTCTTTAGCCCCTAAATCACTCTAACTTGCAATAATCATAAGACTTTTTAATAAAAGTTTCTCTCAGACATGAATATTTTGTGAGTGCCCTTGAGACGCTTTTTCTTTCAGAATCTCTTATGGCTTCAGAGCAATATCTGTAATTGAAACAAATAATGAAATCCAATACAGAACAAACAGGGACAGTTTCTTACCCTTAAGGCCAACTGGTAGAGTTGCATAGCTGATGGCCACACATCTGCATTTTCTTCCTATCAAAATAGCATGGCTGCATGCAAAATTGCCATGGGGAATGCTCCACAGCCTGTGATATTTCTGAACAACACCATTTGTTAGCTAACACATGAATAGTACAATCATGTGCTAGTACCTGTTTAGCGTGTGCTGGCCCCACTTAATTATCTTGTGTAGATATAGCCTGAAGTGTTTTTTTAGAATACACTATATGATCCTCTGAGGCTGTGTGACACATGCCATTAAATATATATAAGCAGAGATGTATACTTGGGGTTTAGTACATTTTCTTTCATTATATGGACATGAATATTAAATTTGTTATTAAGCTGTCTCATAAGGTCTCCTTGATTCTTTATATCTGTGGCTAATCTTTAGAAATAACCTGTCTCTTCTACTGAAACAGGGCTCATGTGGAAATTCTCTTGTAACTTTTGCCTAAAACTGGGGGAGCAGAATCCTTCATGTATCTGAACTTTCCCAGGAGCAAAGGAATGGAGAGCCGTAAGTTACAATCTCAAGTCAGCCTGACAACAGGAGCCTTTTGGTGAATAGACAACACAGTTCAAGAGAGATGTGGGGATAAAATACCCAAACAAGTGTCATCTGTGTTTAAAAGAAAAAGAATTAAAGGAGAGAAGACAGGAAACTTCTTATGCTTTGTAAAGGAGAGAAGACAGGAAACTTCTTATGCTTTGTTTATTAGCAATATAAATGTTCTTTGCTTTTCAATGCTCCCTTATTAAAAACAAAACAAACGTGACCTAGAAGAAAAAGAGAAAAAACTAAACGGCAAGACCAAACAAAAAAAGAGACATGAGGCTAAGATATTTTGGTGGAATATAAATTTTGCTTCCTGAAACATTCTGTCCAAGGGGTGTCAGCTGACTTCAGAGGCTCAGGTCACAACACTGTCCTATAGTAGAGTATGTAATTTAGTAAGAGGCAAATCCTGTGTCCTGGACAAATTCAAGAGGGCTATCTTGGCAGACTTTTCTCCTTGTTCTCTTACATAGATCTTCCTATATGAGAAGGGTTTTGACAGATAAATTCAAAACAACTACACAACAGTATTGCAGTGTCTGACAGAAAATTAAAACATGTCTGAACTTTCTAATCTCTGATATTACTAATGTGCTTCGCAGTGTTACACTGGGCACACTGATTAGCTTTGAATATATAAAGATCTGATTCAGATCAAGTCCATCCAGCACAGCAAAATTGTGCAACAGTGCCTAGCAGCAGATATTTATGGAGAGTTTAAGAAAGAGCCCTATGGAATGACTATTCCCCAGCAAACCTTTCTAAATGTGGGAAATCAGAAGTTCTGATATTTCTGTAAATATCAGGATCCACTGATTTAACAGAGGACCTATCCTCTATGAATTCACCCAGTGTGTTTTGGTTCCTTTGTAATTTTGCAGCCCACAGCACCCTGAGTCAAAACATTACACAATATTCTCATGTAAAGAAGGAGTCCTGTTGTCTGACACCTTATAGAAGTTCTCGATAGTTCTTAGCTGATATAAAATAGTCAATGCTTGTTACCATTTAACTGTCTCCACGGTTTATGGTTCTCTAGATCTGTATTTTATAAAGCCTATTCCTCTCCGATCAGTGTTGAATCTCTCCATCAATGCTGAAAAATCATGTTCTTCTGTTTCTCCTACTTGGAAGCTGTTGTATGCGAGTTCTAAAAATGCGCTGCTTCTTTTTTTCTTCTTCCTTTGCGCTTTTTCTGATTCTACTTACCCATTCTGATGTGGGATTGCTGGCATTCAGTATTGTGTCATAATGATATCTGTCAGATTGCTTTCGATGTCTTTCCTAGCAGCATTCCCAGCGCGCTGGTTGGCGCTCTCACTGAGCACCCAGAGGACGGCTTCCCAGAACTATCCACCGTGACCCTCTCATCCCTTTCCTGAGTCCTGGCAGCTCATTCAGAGCTATTGACTCCCACCCCAGAACAAGCCACAGAGAAACGAGCCTGGGAAAGTCCCATCATTTACTAAAGCTGCTGATCCATATGAATGTTAATTACAGTTAAGAGTCCTGTCGGGTTAGTACTAACTAATTATCACACAAGTACCACTACAGACTGATGATAAACTTCCTGAGAGTTTAATCCTGGTACACACAGAACTTTTAAGAAGGATGGGCAAAACGCTGAAAATCACAATGTAGAACCAGAAGAAAACAAAGACATAGGGCTTGTACTCGGTCTTGATGTGCTGCTGCTCACTGCTTTCCGTTAAACAAACAAAAAGATACAATTATAAAAACAAACAAAAACTGAACTATATAACTATACTAAACATGAGAATAGGTGAGAGGGGAAGATATTTAGGAGAGCCTAAGAACTAGAGAGTAATATTAAGAGTAATTTAACATGTAAATTTAATAAAGAGTAATGAGACAATATAATTTATGAGCTTTGTCTGCTGCCTTCATTTTTACTTGGTCCAAAAATGTTCTTTTGCATAGACCCTGCTTAGTAGATGAGTCGCTCTGACTTGGTATCACTGGGTCACTGTGGTGGCTTGGAACAGTGGACATCTAAGCACCCTGCTTAGGGTTGTCAAGGACAGATATCTACACAGGAAAAAATGCCATGAACTTGGAAGATTCTACAAAAGTCTCACAGTATCAGGAGAAAATGAAATTTAGTGGCTCTGATATTTGTGTTGTTTAGTTACCATCCCCTCCCCCCCCACCTCTAACTGAACAAGATTTCTGTTTGTGTTTATAATCAACCAACATCCATCCCCTAGGGAATGGAACTGCTCCAGATGCTCTCTAATCAAGCACCATCAGTTCACCATTTCTGCCACCTTGGGCTTTGTTGCTACTGAAGATACTCTATTATTTGTTAAAGGTGCTTAAGCATGCAGGGTTTGTTTTTTTCCCCTCTCTCTTCAGTTTACAGCAAAACATCCTTTTTGTATAAAATAACAACATATCTGAAGATGGCAGTACTTACGCTACCACAACCCTCGCATAATGCAGGGTTCTGCTAATCTGAGTAGTAGTTCAGGCTGAAAGTGCTTGGGTTGGCATGCTTCCATGGTTAATACCTGCCCACAGAAGAAGGCCCAGAAAAGCCTTCTGAGAGCCTAGAACTATGCAATGATACCCTAATCCCCTAAACTGTGCTCAGCAGGGGTTTTCCAAGACACAGCAAGCCTAGTGGTGGCAATAGGATTGCAACAGCAAGGCTCGTATCCCTTGTGCAATGGAAAGTTTGGAGAATGCTTTCTTTACTGAATTCTGGCGGAAGATTGCAGAGATGCCTTTTCCCTCAGGCAAGCTACATCTCAAGGGCGAAACAGAGATGTAGAAACTGCAAGACAATAAAGCATGATTAATTTCTGTCTGTGAATGCTGTGCTGCTGCGGTACAATTTCCAGGTTTTTTTAAGGGTAATCACTATCTTGCTTACATTCTTCTGGGAAGAGATTCATTTAAATTAGCACAATCTCTTAGGTCTCTAATTTACTGTGTAGGGGTGTGGGTCAGGGGGCCTGTCTGCTGCTTAGCCTGAACAAGATTAGGGTGATGATTTTGGGTTGAAGATAGCAATTAAGGCAATTGTGTGCTAAATGTTTGCATAGCTTGTCCTCTGCTTTTTTCTAACCATCTTGCAATCTTGGGGATGTTATCTACTCCTGATTTAAGACCTTGTGAAAAATCCCCCCACTTTGTGAGGTGCAGAGCAGATTGCACACTTTTCTTTCAGCAGTTCTTACAAAGATAAGCTCAATTTTGTTCGTTGCCAGGTTGTGCTCCAGTTTGTTCCATTACTTCATGCACTGTAAGACAACAGAAGTTTCTACTTCCATGAAACCATCCGAAGATACTTGCCCAGGAAAATTTGGTCTGTAATTTAAACTGCACTTACAGAAATCCAGGGAAGTTTTAATCCCTGGAACTACCCGTTTTGACTTGTACCTGGGATGATGCTTAGGCATTGAGATAAAATCAGAATCTCCTGTATAGACTGCGATGTAGAGCTTCCTTATATATTCTATATGGATCTACTTTCTGTAACATTTTAGGCAGCAGAGTTGAAGATGCAGCATATTTAGTGAGGCATTTACACCTCAAGAACTTGTCTCTCTTGTTCATCTGTCAAACCTGTTATTCAGCCTTCAGGATATAATACAAACTGAAACTGTTTACAGAATTAGAGCGTGGAACACATGAGAAAAGGCAGAAAAGCCTATGCCTGGTGATTTGAGTGTGGGAAGTGCCCCTCATCCCACCTGCAATTGCCTCGAAAAACCCACAGATGAGCTCCAGTGGCAGCAGTGACACATTTGTGCCCAACAGTGCTAACAATACTTGAGGACAAAATAGTCCAGTTTGTCATAAATGCTGTTCAAATAAAAATGTGGTTATGCAGAAAACATTTTATTCACATTGGTGTCTTCTTTCAAAAAAAAAGCTTTTAACAAGGAAAAAGATTGCTTTGGCTTGGGTTGGGATGAAACTCTGCCTCCCAGCTGTTTTGCAATGTTTTTTTCAATTGTCCAGAACACTTCCAGCCGCTGTACTCAGCCCTGGCACTGCCGTGCCCGGTTCTGGGCTGCGGGAGACACGGAGCTGCTGGAGCAGGTCCAGTGGAGTGCAGGCGTGAAGAGGGACTGGAGCATCCCTGCGAGGAGGGACTGACTGGAGCATCCCTGCGAGGAGGGACTGGCGCATCCCTGCGAGGAGGGACTGACTGGAGCATCCCTGCGAGGAGGGACTGGAGCATCCCTGCGAGCAGGGACTGGAGCATCCCTGCGAGCAGGGACTGGGCCTGTTGAGCCTTGAGAACAGACTGCTCTGAGGGACCTCACCACGGTCTGTGGGTACCTGCGGGGGTGCCAGGGGGATGGAGCCAGGCTTGTCCTGGTGCTCGGGCAGGGCAGTCGGACCGGGTGACGCACGGCGGGCCCTCCTGACCCGACAGCTTCTGGGATCCTGTGCCATTCCAGAGCTGGAAACAGCTTTTTTTTTTTTTTTTAAAAAAAAAACTACATAAAAATTAAAACTCCCAAAATCAAACCCAAACCAAAAGCAACAAAACAACTACAACAACACAGCCCAAACACCAAGAAACCCACA
>JAWWEE010000085.1:55448481-55552943 GCA_035221455.1 Xenops minutus
GCTGAGGGGTCAGGGGGTGCTGAGGGGCCGGGGGGGCTGAGGGGCCGGGGGGGGCTGAGGGGCCGGGGGGGGCTGAGGGGCCGGGGGGGGCGTTCCATCTCGGTCCGAGGCCCCCGTCCCGTCCCGTCCCGTCCCGTCCCGTCCCGTCGCGCGATTGGCGGCCCCCCCGGGCTCTGGGGCCGGGCTCTGGGCCGTCCCTGCGGGGCGGGTCTGAGGAGACGCCGCCGCCAGCCCAGCCCAGCCCAGCCCAGCGCGGCCCAGCCCGGCCCGGCCCTTCCTTCCCCCGGCCCTCCTCCCTGCCCGCCGCCCTCCCGCGGCCGCCTTAAAGCGGCGGGGCCCGCGGGCCGCAGTAGCGCAGTGCGGGCGGCGGCTCCTGCCCAGCGGTGCCGGCAGCGCGGGGGCCGGTCCCTCGCAGCGCCTCGCCTGCAGCCCCTCCTTCCCTCTCTCCATCCCTCCTTCCCTCTCTCCATCCCTCCTTCCCTGCCCTCGCCGCCGCCGCCTTCGCCGCGTTGCCCCCGCGGGCCGAGGCCGCCGCCAGCATGTTTGACAGGACGCGGCTGCCCTTGGTGGCGCTGGATGTGCTCTGCGTGCTGCTGGGTAGGTCGGGGGGCCGCTCGGCACCCACTTCATCCCGCCGCATGCTGCCCCAGCCCAGCCCGTGCCGGCGGGGCACACGGGCACTCGCGGGCCCCGGGGCGGGGGGAGCTGCGGCAGCTTATCCGCTGGCACCGGGGACTCCGCTGCGCGCTGTGCCCTCGCTCTGCCTTGCTTCACTCCTCTGCCGGGTGAAGACCCGTGGTGGCAAAAGCCAGCGCTGGAAGGGTAGATGTCTGGTAGAAGTCTGCAGCCTGGGGTGTGTTTGTGAGCCCGGGCGGGTCGGGAGGCTGTCCTGGAAGGGGGGCCGGCAGCACGGAAACACGCTTCACCCACCCCATCACCCCCGCACCCCATCGCCCCATCGCCCCCGCACCCCATCGCCCCCGCACCCCATCGCCCCCGCACCCCATCGCCCCCGCACCCCATCACCCCGCACCCCGGAGGTGCTCGGCTGTAGGGCAGAGGTGCGGCGCCGGGGCGGGTTGTGTCGGGCTCGGCGGCACAAGCCCCGCGGTACCTGCCCGTGTCCTTGTGCAGCAGGCAGGGACGCTGTCGGGGCAGCGGCGATGCCCCGGGGGTGGCCAGGGTTGAACCGACACAGCCACAGCACACTGCCACAGCGCTCCAGTGCTTGTTTGGGCCAGCCCAAGTAACTGCGCCTTCCCAGCGCTGCTTTCTCCTGTTTCAGTCTATCGAAGCTGCTTCGTGTCCTGTCAATCCGCATTAACTTGCATCCTTCCATGTAGTGACTCAGTGTGAAGAGCAGTAATGGTAGTTATTGATCAGCAAAGGGGCAGGTTCCTTTGTAAACAGCTGCGACACCTCTTGGTGTTGAGAGCCTGTGAAGTGTCTTGACTGCTTGAAGATGATGTGATTCTTTGTCGGTCTTCTGAGGTGTTTCTTTTGGATGTTGGCTTCTTATAATATGTTGGCTTCAAATAATATCAGTACTTCAGTAATAAGTTAAGTACTTTCTCGTCTTGTTTGGTGGGTGGTGTTCAGACCTTGGCTGAAGATGTCAGTAGCATCAGCATGAACATAACAAGTAATGTTTCTGTCTTGGTAGATGCCTCAAATAGCAACGGTACTTGTAGCTATATGCCATTACAGAGCCAAATTACAATGAATGATGCATTGCTCTGAATTAATGTTAGAGAGAGCTTTTGCAGAATGATAATGGATCCGTGTGGTCTAGAGGGAGCAGTCTTTATGTGTATGACAAGTTTTATGAAGTGATGTTGTAGTGGGGCTTAAACTTTCATACTGTCTTTATGGTCAGTGAAGCAGTTTTGTCTGTTCTGATAATTAGTATTACAAAATATAGTTAGGCAAAATTTCGTACTATACATATACTTTAATGTGTTTGAAGCATATGGGCATATTGTAAATAATCTTGAATAATCAAGGAAAACTCTAGGAGGCATATAACTTGAGGGTCATCCTGCTGAAAGGATGAGGTTTTTTTGTCGATTTCTGCCTCAAGTCATTACTAGGGAAGGTAGATTCTTGACCTTGCTCTGCAGTGTAATATCAATTTACATACCTTTCCCTGCTCGCTCTCTCCCTCCCCCGTGTAGCATTTGGATCACAGATGCACTGATCTGGTGTCCCAGTGTGCTGAAGGGCTGCCAGAGTTTTTATTTTCCCTTGGGCTTGTTTTCTTCCTACTCGTAGTCTGAAAAATGCAGGCAGTGCATAACGTGAAGTCTCTCGACACCTGCAACTTTAGGCACATCGAGTTACAGGTTTCAGTGAAACTTTAGCTGAGACAAAAAATATATGTATGTAGGATGAGAAAGATAGTGGATGTAGAACCAAATTCTCTTCCTCTTCTCCCTGGCTCCCATGTGATTGAGCCAGGCCCTTAGAAGAACATAGTTCTTACATGTGTCTAATGGGGAATCTATTTTAATTTTTTTTAACTGTAAAAAGAATAGTTCCTGTTGATTGTGGACTTTATTTCTCACTTTTTCCCTGCCCTTCCCCCCTACCTGTGCACTTTGATATCTGCTCAAATGACCAAGGTAACAGCCAGATAAAGTGACTTGCAGGTGTGGATAGCATGATATCTAGTGTCTCCGCTACAGAGACCATGAGGCCTCCAAGAGAAAACCGAAAGTTTAAGCACTATGAAGAGCAGCTTCAGCTGAGGACTGAGCTCCCAGTCTTGGGTGTGGTACCCCAGCTACCACAAAAAGGGTTATCAGTAGCACGCTCAGGATACGCAAGGAAACTCTTGTCACTTGATACAGAGCTTGCCTTTTTCCTCCTCTTTCTGCTATGTGTACCTTCCCTACAGTAAGTGCAGGTGGTGAAGAAAAATTAATTTCATTATCTCAGGAATGTTGAAGTCAGTGATAACCAAGCATATCACTTCAAGTTACTGAGACCTGACTTACCCATAAGCTCACTGCAGTAGAAGCAGATGCTTCTGTTTGTGTCTGACTGACTTGCTCCTGTTTTAGTCAAACCATTCTTTCTGCAGCACAAATTTTTCAAAAGAAAAGGGGAAAAAGAGCTATACAGTGATTTTTTTATTATTATTTTTTTGTCATTTAAATGGCTTTATTGAAATGTTTGGCAAGTGCCTAAGGTAGAGCTGAAGAAGAGAGTAAGAAAGAGCAGGCAGGGAGAGGAAAAAAGCAGGAGGGAAAAACATCTACCCCTTTATGCAGCATTAAACTATTAGATCAGTTTGGTTGCCTGAAACTTAAGTCTAGGTTTCTTTAAGGAGCTCCCTGTCTGCCTTTTCACCCAGTAAGGGGGAGAGAATTCAGGGAAAACAGTCTTTGGTGCCCTGAGAAAATAACTTTCCCCCTTACCAGGATGATAATCCTCTCTTTCTAAAAATAACGCTGGTGTTTCAGCATTAAACTAGCTTTATTTTTTGTAACCCAAAGCAAAAGAAAAGGCTGCAGGTTTTGCAGTATCTGCCCTTAAACTGTGTGAGGAGGCTGTATCTGCGTTCTGTGTGTGGTGATCTGCAGTGATGGGTGTGTGCTGCTGCATGTCCGTGTGCAGCTCTGCAGTGCTGCAGACAACAGCTCCCATACTCTGCGCTCCAGGGAACAGTGGTCAGCTGCTGCCGTCACTGGAAAGGATGAGTGGCCTGGACTGCAGGGTTTATTTCTCCTGCATGCTTCTGTTACTTGTCCCTCCTTGGTTTTCTGATAGACATTTTATATAGCATGGCAGAGACTGTTGTTTGTAGACAATAGTGAAACCATTTTTCACAGATACTGAGGCTTGGCTCTTATGGTTTATTACATTTGCAATTTGTCATGCAAAAAATAACAGCTTATTAGACTAAGTTAGCTTGCAAATTATGTCTTCATTAGGCACTATAAATATACACATTCCCTGCCACTCTTACAGGTCTATTGTTTGATTAAAAATCAGGCTCATTTTTCATTAAGGGATGTTAACAACACTTAAAGAACAAAGTTGAGAAACCCATGGTAATATTCCTTAATCAGTGAAAGAATTGCTAAATACACTTATCTTTAGATCAAAATCTCACTAAGACAAAATCAGATTAAAGTAAGCTCTGCAGAGGTGACTGGAGCCATAAGGAAAGCATTTCTGTCACGCTAGGCTCTGGGGCGACTTTTCTTCTGGCCTGAACTTGTTGAAATTCATGCCTAACTTGAGTGCAGGGATGCAGTACAACACAACTGTCTTCCTTTAGTTCCTTTCCTGAGTATGCAGATACTGACAAGTTATTGTGTTTAGGAAGAAGTGCACTTGTCAATAGGTGATTGCTGGTGTAATTAAGAATGTGTACAACCCAAGATTAGAAAAACTGAAACCCTCTAAAGAATTTGTCCCTTTGTGTTCTGATCCACTTTTCTGCAGTATGTTGGAAATAGCAAAGAATTACTCAGTTAAATTTAAAACTGCTGTACAATCTAGTTATATGTGTATAGGGATTTCTTCTTTCTTCCTCTCTGTGTCCTACCCTCTGCTGGTTCAAGAAGCCAGCTGAACTTCTCCACTGCCTGGCTGCTTCATGGCAGTAATTTTTTATTTATTTATTTTTTAACTTTTGCTGTGAAACTACTTCTGAGTAAGGGAAGAGCCTCTAGTCCATCCAGATAGAAAGACATGTGAACTAAACCCAGAAATACTACATGCTTACATCATTTTAAGCTTGCTATTTAAATATTGCTGGAATGGTTTGTGATAAAGGGTAATACGCTAAATGGCAGATACACCTGTATAGCACAGATGAGTTTGCTTTTGCAGTATGTGACCTGTGAGACTGAGATGGCTGGACCATGCTGCAGACCCTGCACAAAGTTTTTGCTTTCGGTGCTGTTCTCTTTTGGAAGTGTTTACTCCTGCCCTCGCTGAAGGCAGCAGTCTCAGTGGCAATTACAGTATTGCAGTTCACTCAAGAAAGGCCTCCTTCTATGTGGGTTAGCACTTCCTAATTGCCCTAGTTAAAATAAAACCTCCTCCTCTATTACTTGTGACTCACTGACACGTGTGTCGCTGTTCTTATTTTCCACATCATGTGGGTGCTAAATACTTTTTCTAGCATGAGTACATTGTTAATCTGTAGCAAATATATGTGAAAGAGCAGTTTGTCAACAGTGACACTATCCACCAGATACCGTGAGACTCACTGACACTCAGTTCATTGAAAACATGTCATATAAAACTCGAAAAATCTTTCTTCCACTGTGCTTTATTCTTTGCAACATTCACTTTTAATTTTCTCCCCCGGAAGGGAAGATCCTCTACCAGAGGCTCTCTATCCCTCTTGCTCAGAAGCCTACAAAAAAGCTTTAGGTTAGAACTCAGTGTGTTAAGGCACACTGTTCAAAGCTCTTAAAGTGTGTCTTGTACTAACTCCTGACTCAGTAACAGAAGTTCTGTGCTTGGTTTTTTACAGCAATGGGTGAATCCTAATTCACCTTCCAGTGTGTTATGAAGAGCCAAATCTCAAACTGAGTACTGTATTCTTTCCTCTTGGCATACTAGAAGAATATGCTTATCAGCTCTTAGGTTCCTTACCATCTGCTTGAGTCCTGGCGATTTCTTTTTTCTTTTTGGCCTTAAGCAGTCAGAAGGGCTGTTGCAGCATGCTTGTCTAAGGAAATAGAAAGGGGCTTCTGTAATTTTCTGTAGAAAGTTAAATGCCACACTGCAAATAAATTATAAAATAGCTCATCTCTGGTAACTGAAAAAGTCCTGCCTAGTCTCCGTAGCTGCTTGGGTGCTCGTGGAGGCTGTAGTGTGCTGATTCAATGCAGTGGCCTGGTTTTAAAGAATTGGTAGTATGAACTGCCTGAAGGCAGCTTGGTTTGAAGCCTTCACAATCGCAGCCCTAGTTGGGGGGAAATAAGAGTCCATTCCTGGTTGCCTGCTACTGTGTAGTTTTGTGTAGGAGCACTTGAACAGATGCTGATAGGAGAACAAAGCTGTGATAATGTTCTGTCTGCGACTATATTGTTATGGAACGAAGGTAGCACAAAGAGGTGACCCCACTCTTGAAGGTACCTGGTGAGAAGAGAGCTTGAGCTTTGTAGCCTTCCAAGCAACCTGGATTTACTGTCCCCAACAGCTGATAATCCTCTTTTCAGAATTAGTCCCGGAGGATTAAAACAAACTCACCTTGGATTAAAAAAACTAACTTGCTGAACAGAATTACGTTGAAACATATTGACAAGATATGCCACTCACAGAAGCGTGGCTTCAAAATTGCCTTGATTTATTGCTGTATCTGCTTAGATTGGTGGTGGTGCTTCTTTTCCTTATCTCCTAATTCTTGGGTTTTATTCAGGTAAAATAGTTGACTGAAAACAGAAAAATTCACAAACACCAGAAATTCAGATAATGGATGACTAGCAAGCAACTAGCTTTACGACAAAAATTAAAACCATTTAAAACTGTTTTGAAAAAGCAAGATTTCCTTAAGATACTTTCTGGCACCATTTTTTTGGAATTACGTAGTTGCCACTACATCAGGAAACACTAATTATACATAGACTCACAGAATGGCCTAAATTGGAAGGCATTTTAAAGATTATCCAAAGTTCCAATCCCAGGGACACCTTTCTCTAGAACAGGTAATCACTTCAGCTGTAGCAACAGGGCTCTCAGTCCAGCCCGTGAGTAGATCCAAAAGCAATGTTCCACCCAGAGTAGTTCAATCCTGCAGTTTTAAAACTGGAGAAAACTGTGCTGCTTATATCAAGAATCTTATGCCTGTCTCTTCTTGTTTAACAATCAACTGCTGATGAGCTGACCCACTTTCTTGAAGGAATATTCCTTTTCAAGTTATAAGATTGATCTTAAAGGCACAGAACTAAAAATTGTCTATTGATAAACCTGTATTGTGTTTTTGAAACTACTTTTGCCAGGTTCTCTGGTACATTAGTCCTTATTTTACAGTCAGGTCCAGCTTTTAAAATCAAGACTGCTTGTTCATATAGAAGCCAAAAATAGACCCAAATAAGCTTCTTTAGCAGAATGTGATTTACAAAGATAATGTTGAAACTGTCTAGTGCGCTTATCAATAACTCTTTCTGTTATCACATTGAGTTTGAAATGACCAGTACAAGAATAGGCTGCTCTTGCTCTACTATAGACTTTACTGATTCATCTTTAAAAGCTGTTGCCTAGAAGCAGTCTGACTCAAAAGTGTCAAGGTTCAGTTTTATTTGTATTATACTTCAACTCTGTTTTGGCATCTCTCCTTCATGTGGTGTCTTCATATCTGGCAACAGTAAAATGAAACTTCTTAAAATTTTAAATTAAAGAAAGTGTTAAGTGTATCAGATCAGGACACCCAGCTTGGAATGGCCACGAACCCAGATTCTGCTAAATGAAACCAAAAATGTGCGGGAGCCATATCAGTACATCCTTATTTCTGTGATAATGCTGATGAAACAATGGATTTTGCTGGACATAGCCAAGATGTTAGTGCTTTCTTCCCTTTGCCTGCCGGTGCTGATTGTGCAGCTTTCAGAGGGGCTGTGTGAGGCCTTTTTGATCTCATGAGGTAACTTCATTCTGTTACCTAGCCATCCCTGGTGTAGAAGAAGGGTTGCAATTTTTTGTTATGTGATCAGTTTCCTAGGGAAGGAGGAAACTGAGCCAAACTGAAATTATGCTCAGTTTTTGCTTTGCTCCAAGCATAGAAGGAATTGTGTATCAAATTTCAGCATCTCCGGTAGCTTCTGCCTCTCTTAGAGGATTTACCTCAAATTAGTGTATTTTTGTCCATTTAACTATTCTGTTATTGCAAGTCTGCAGATTACTGTAAATCTGTTCTGAGCCTTAGATGACTGAGTCAGTGAAACTAAACAGTAGGTGCAATATCTTCTGAAACTGGAGTACTGGGATAGTAAGGAACACATACTTACCTACATTTTTCTGTCTTATATTGAGATACCGAAAGGCAGGGAACTATGCCTACCTTAAGCTGAAGGGGCTGGTTTGGAAGCTGGTGGTGGAGAGATCTGAGAGAATAAACTTCTAATTATAACCAGGAAACCTTCTGATGTGCAGCGAGCTAATGGGGAGCATATATGGCCTTTAAAGGGTACAGGAGGCAAGCAGTGAGACTAAGCCTGGCAAATAATCAAGAATTATTCCCCATTAAATTCCCCAAATCATCTTAGTCAATGTCCATTTTTCTTAATGTTTCCTTGGGTGAATTTTGTAGCCGTTTGCTGACTCAGGGAAAATAAGGCTTCAATTTTCGTTTTGTTAGGTGAACCTAGACTGCAGTATAGTATTCAGTTAGAATACTCCAAGCCAGCATGATGGCTGCGTCTAATGCTAATGCATATCTTGGGAGTAGAAGTAAGGTCACTACTTCTGCTTGCAGATTCTTACGATTCTTCCTATCTCTTCTTTAATCTTAAGGTGACAGTCATCAACACTATAAAATGATTTATCTAACCCTAAAATCACAGATCTAATGCTGATAATTTCTACTGAAAACTGGAAAGCAACACCTGCTCTACTGTATGAATACTGTAAAACTTTCTGTGCTCTGGGAAGTACAAGAGCAGTTTTGATTAAACTGATTTCTTGGGCAGACTTCTGAATCAGTACAAAACAACTTCTCTGATAGCTCAAAAATATGTAGGGTGCCATCAGTTTTCCTTTTAAAATCTGTTTAGATTGAGCATACGATAGAGTTTATGTTCTCACAATGTAACATTAGGCACTGCAAACTTCAGTCTAACATGAAAAATATGCTCTGTTGTTTTGAACATGGTGGCATGCCGCAGTGTGTACAGTGTGAAGTGATGTCCTGGTGTATGACAGGGTATACAATGTAATGGAAATTCTGAGTCCCTCTCTAGCACTGCCATTTTAAGGCCTGCCTTCGTTCAAGACTGCTCAAATGAAATATTGTTATGTTGGTGGGACCCACTGGAAAAAGAGCATTTATGCTCCTGAAGACTAATTGACTATTATACTTCTAGAGGCTGAATGGTATTTCACATTAGGGTGTGTAGCTACATGTGAAATAGTCTGAAAGCTCCTTGCTTTGCAGTCACACAAAACAAAGATTAAAATGAAAAAATAGTTATACCTTCCGAGTTTTAAATGACCAGTAGTCCTGAATGACATTCAAAGTTGGTGTCACCTGCAAAAAAAAAAAATCCCTCTCTGTCTTGTCAGCAGCTGACCTTGACAGTTCTGTTTCTTTGGCAGTGTTGCTCTCCTAGTCTGTAAGCCCAGTGATTTAGGCAGATGTGTGTAGAAGACCTAGATGTTCGAAGGCATGTACATGCTTTTGTATCTGGGGGCTTTTTAATTCTCTAGATGGTACAGTCAAAGCCTTTAACAGTAAATGTAATGCTGATCAGCTGATGCAAGCAGTGATTAATTATTTAATTTCCCCTGAACAGGAGGATTTATAGTGAGAGAAGTCACTCTTGTTTGCTCTAGCTGCAGCCGGTTGGATTCTTCCCCACCCCAGGAGCAGCCCTGCAACACAAGGAGCTGCTGACCTCTCCTGTTCCATCCCCCTCCCCCAGTGTGTTTTAGCTATTAGTCTGAGGGTCTTAAATCTTTGTCAGGTCTGCCAGTAATTGGGCAGTTGGCCTCTGCTGCCTGGGTGAACTGCTAATGACTTCCAGGTGTCTGTCCCTCCCTGGGCTGGCTTCAGCTTTGTCTCTCCCCTGATCAGAGCAGAGCCCAGGGCACAGCCTTTGCTTGTGACCTGCAGTTGGCTCACTTGACCTGCATATATTTATCTCTGTAAGTAGAGCAGGATAGGATATATTACTGTCTGCTTCTGCAGTTTTTTATTTTGCATTTGGACTTCTCTAAGCGCTCACAGGAGAGACAATTGCATGGTTTTTAGAGTAACAAGTAGTGCTTCTAAAAAAAAACCCATTTTTTTGGTGAAAATGTAGATATAAGGGAGAATACACTTGTCCATGTGAATGTTTTTAAGTAAGTGTTTTGACCTGTTCAAATGGATTTGGAATATAGATAATTGAACTTGTGTTCCCATGTAATACTAGACATTTGAATGAGGAGAAACTGAAATATGATGTAGTTCTGTCTTAGTAAGTGACTGAACTAGAAATTGCATGCTTGTGTGTTGAGGCTGTTCCAGCTCAGAAAGTTTCCTTCGCTTCCTGCCTCCACCACTCTTGGCACTACCAAAAGTGTAAGGCATGGTGAGGGACTCACTCAGTTTCTGATCTGGCTTCTCTGCTAGTCAAATCATAGATCAGGTTAAAAATTAAAATGTATGTAGCATAAAGTTGCAATTAGAACAATAGGAGATTAGAATGTTCATGCTTTTAAATACATGTATCCTGTTTACTGAAGCCTGTCACAGTTTCTGGAGTTATCAGAATAATCAGTGTGCTGGTATTAGAATACTTTGCATTCCTTAGTGTAGAAAAGTAAGATAAAGTTCCTAAAGTGGATAGGAGGTAGATTGTGGGCTACCCACTTATCTCAGTTATGGAAAATAAATGGTGCACTGATTTTCTTTTGTACATCCTTTACCTCTGGGTATCAAAAGTCTAAATGCTTTCTCATTATTTTACTATTTTCTTCCCAGAGCCTCCTGTCCTAAGAGATGTTCTTTCTCCTAACTGCCTGTGGAGAAAGACTTTCAGCACGTCTGCTTTTCTGCAGAGAACAGTCTCTTTTGTAGATGCTTACAAACTCTCTCCAGCAGCATGAGGTTGACCTGAGTTTCTTTAAGTCTCTTGCATACCTTTTTACTCCAGACTGTACATTGAAAAATGAATAGCAAAGCAAACATAGTTGTCCCATCTGAAATTAAAAGCAGAAGAAGTACATGTGTAAGAGTGTGAGAACTTAAATTCTCCCTCAGTCTCAGTCATAATTATCAGCTGTATAGGTTTAGCTTGAAATGATTACATTTTCTCTCTGTGAGATTATAAGCAGCATTGTCTGTTTAATAAAATGTAAGCTGTAAAAAGAACTGGTCTGTTTTGAGGATATAATTTGCTGTGTTATACGGAGATTATTTCTCCAATACAGCTATAATTACTCTTTTATACTCCTTAGCTGTAAATTTTGTATTTGTTTACAAAAGCTGAAGCTGAGATCAAGTGAAGAATGTACTGAACCTAGAATGTTCTCATTTGCCATAGTGTCCCTTACGGGTTTCTAATTTCTCCTAATTTCTAGATATTAATTTGTTTTAATGAAGAGAACTTCCTGACTGAGGACTAGATAGGAGCTTGGAGTCTTATATGCCTTGGAGGACTTGAAACAGAACAATTCAGAACAAGTTTAAGATTGCACAGAGGCTCAAGTGGACATCCAGTTACTTCCACAGATAACAAGGCCAATCGGGTTAAATAAAGGATGTTTACAAAATACAGTGCATTCCTTTGAACAGCTTAAAACTGTGGGGGAGAAAGCCCACTGCCTAGGAAACCATCCCAGGAGTTGTTGAAGCTCATCTGTCCCAGGCTGTCCTTGTTCTCCTTTCCTCCATACCCTTGGCTATGTATTCCTAGTCTGTCCTTTGAACCAGTTCTCACAGTAAAGCACTCAACGAGATGACTAAGCACCCCCTGAAAAACCTGTGTTGTGTGGGCATGGGCTTTTCCTTTTTCAACAAGCTGGTGTGAAAAACTAATGCCAAGGCAAGGAAGGGGATTCTGGCTGATGGCCAGAGGTTGGAGGAGGACAGGACATCTAGGTTGTCTTGAGTTGCTGCTAAAAGCTTAGCCAAGTTTTGTGAGCACTACACCTGGTTCTGAACTAGGTAGTACAGTGTCAGTGAAATGGATAGAAACTTCCAGAGTACAAGAACACAACTGTATTCTTTGCCAGTCTTAAATATTTATGGCAAGTGCTGTAAAAAAATGCCAATTCAGCTATAAATGCTACTTTTTCCCTACTTAAGGAAAATATGCAGCTTGCTGGCAAAGATACATGGTCACCTGTATCTGACTCCTTAAGCAGTTTAAGAAGCTTAAGCACCTAACTCTAAAATTAGCAGTATGATAAATGCTACAAATCAGAATAGTATGGTGTTACACACATTGTAAAAAGATGATAGTTTGGTATCCATCACTTCCATTTGAAAGATAAACTGTAGAATTTAAGTTTTTGGGTTTTTGTTTAGTCTTAAACATTGAAAATAACAACGCTTTTTCAACGTCACCCTCTTTCCTTGGGTATTGGTATTTTATTTTTGTCGTTCCCATTCTGTGGGTGGAGGACTCTTCTCAGAGGGACTTCCTCCCTAGAGTCCCAGCCTGGACTTTCTTTCCTTCCTCTCTTTCTTAAAGGCTTTTGTGTCATGCCATGTTGTCCAGCCAGATGTGATTAAATGGTTCCTTGAGGCTACTTATATTACTATGAATTCCTGTAGGTATGCAATGGAAACAACACTACTACAGGCTTGAACCTACAAGATAGAGTTGGAAATACCTTGTGAACTCAGCATAACCCCCTGTAAACTATTTCAAGTAGTTCAGCTTCACTCTGTACAAATGTGCATTGCCCTGTTCTAGCAAAATCTTAAGGCTGTTTCTTCCCTGCAGTCCCTGCTCATTCTTGCCTTTCTTCTCTCCCTCTTCATCATATTTACTTTTATTCTTGTTTGTGTGTATGAAGCTTTTTTACCTTTATTTCATAGGTAAAGGCTTCAAATTTTTGCAGTTTCTTTTCCTATCATTACTACATTTCTAACTTTCAGGGTTATAAAACCATAGGATAGTTTGGGTGGAGGAGATCTTAAAGTATTGTTCCAATACCCCTGCCATGGGCAGGGACACCTTGCTCAAAGGCCCATCCAATCTGGCCTATGGGTTAGCTAGGGTCTATTTGTGTGGGCATTATAGGAGTAGTCAGACATTAATTAGAAAGAAGTCTTTACATAAAGAGTGATCAGACATTGGAATGGGCTGCCCAGGGAGATCACTGTCCCTGGAGGTATTTGAGACTGGATGTGGCACTCAGTGCCATGACCTAGTAGGCAGGGTGATGTTCAAAGGTTGAACTCGATCTCAGGGGTCTTTTCCAATCTAGTTGATATTATGATTCTATTCTATGATTCTAAGTGCCTCCTTTTACAACAGCTGCAGAGCACTTGAGGGATCAGGTTGTTTTCTTTGTATAATTAAAGGAGAGAGAAACCAGGTGAGAGATGTACTCTCTGTTTCCTTCTACTACCTAGGAAAACAGTGAAGAACCTGTTGGTCTCTAGTTCTTGACAAGATCAATTGCACAAGTTTTGACAGAAAATAAAGAAACTCCAATTCTGAGAAATTCCAGTCTGAAGCATATAGAAATTCAAGTAATAGTCCTTTTTTACAGGTCATGCTTTAGAGGATATGAATAACAACTAAGCAATTATGATCCCCTAAGATACGAAGTTACCTAATTTAGAAGAGCACCCTTGGAGGTTACTGCTGGTACTGGCTGAGTAAAAAGGAAGAGGAGGTATACTGTGAAGAGGACAAGGCATGAGATTTGATCTACAAGACTGCCTTTCAGCCTTCTGGTCTTGCACTAGATCTTGGTTACTCTTTCCTCCAGTTTGTAGAAGCTAATGAGACTGAAAAAATGTACATTCCTCAGAAGTTCAGTGTACAGTCAACCTGCTTAAAGGTTGTGGAGATGCTTGACACCTGATCCAATACTGGCCTGGTATGGGCATTAGTGGTGGGGTTTTTTTTCCTCTTTTTTCCTTTTTCCTCTTACAGTGAAAACTTCAGGACTATTTGCTTACATGTACTAAGTGTTTTCTTCTCTACCTGTAAAACAAGCAATAGTAAAAATGCTATTTGAGATAGGTTAATGATCAACTAAATACCATTTCACAGAGTCTTCTGCTCCACTACTAGAAAGCGTCATTTGAATTGCAGTAGGAATTCCTAAAAGTAATGAAAAAAAATGGAAATAGTCGGAGTAAAATATAACCAACTTCATTTTTTCCCCGTTCTTTTACTATAGACTGTACAGATTAGTTTTGTAGTCTCTTTGAAGCTGTCCTCATCTGATCCCTTTTTTTGCTGCCTTTCCTTTTCTTCTTTCCCAGAATCTCATGGTTGAAAGTAAAAACATATTTCTTAATTCCAAGTCTAGATTACACACTTTCAATATACTTTCTAAGTACTGTATAAGGTAGTCAGATCAATCTGATTTAACAAAAAGATGCATCCATTTCTTTCAGTGAAGTAAGTGTAGAAAGGAACAAAAATGTATGAAAAAATATTTAAATCTATAGGCAGTAAAAAAATTTGGATAACTTGGCTGTGTAAGAGTTCTCACAAACTAGTTTTATAATGAGATTTCACATGAAGAAAAGCATAAATCTTGAGTTCCTTTCATCTGTTTAATGAAAACTGAGTGCATAACTCTTACTGTCAGGAATTATCCCTAGTTAAAAAAAAAAAAAAAAAAAAGCCCTTAACATTCTACCTTGCCTAAGATACAGAGTGAGTGATTTTCCCTTCATATTCAAACTGTTTTGCTGGTAAGCTTAAAAAACTGCCTTAAAACAGTTGTCAGACTGAGGGTACCTTCCTTTTCTATGTCCACTCATGTAATTGCTCTCTTGCAGTTCCTAAAGAAATATTCAGTGGAAAAATTGATGTGACCTATGATTCTGTGTACTTTGGTGGCAAGAAATTTGGAATTTTTGAGCTAAAAACACTTGTCACATTTGCATATGAATTGTATGTCATCTAGTTTCTGACCTGGAGCACTTAGAGAACATATTGCAGCAGCTGGTAAAAATGAAATGGCCTGCCTTCATGAATTTAAACCCAGAAACAAAACCAAAGCAAACCACATAAAAAGTTTACTGTAAAAACAGTGATATTGACTCAAAAATGTTGAACTGGAAGGCTGAAAATGTAATTGAACAGAAATTCTTGATCTTAGGTTATAGCATCTTTTCTCAAAAATCAGGTATTTATGTCTGTGAAGCGTTCCACTTCTGCAAAACATAAGCTACTGCTTAAGCTAAACATGAGGATGTGATATTTCTGCCTGTGAAAATCTGGTGACTTGTTTAAGAAGATAGGATTGTATCAAGTAGGTAATGGCTTTACGACTTTGTCATCCTGGTGCTGTGTTTTCAATAGTAAAGATAAAGACAGGAAACATGGACTCTGAGTTATGCTAATGAAATCTTGCAGTGGCTTTCACTGTAGCTGAAAATTGGCTCTGGGCATGTGGATATATGGCAGTGCCTTTTGATTTGAGTGGACTTTGAGTTTTTCGGTGTGGCCCCCTTCATATCTGAAGGGGTGCAATTCTGTTTTGTCTGCTTCTGCCATCTGTATTTGTCATGCTTCAGCACTCAATCATTAAAGCAGAGGAAGGAAGGAGACCTTTGAGTTGATTTGATAGTATATCATGCAACTTAATGAAAAACTTTGTGCTTAAAGTCAAATGAACATAGTGCTATTTGCATTTTTGTTCAGTTTTTCTATATGGGGTGGTAAGTATCAGTAAGTGTAGGCAGTTCTTAATATTTTAGATGTTTTGTGAAACAAAATTTGCTCTGCTCCCTAAGAGGATTTAAATTCCTCCCAGTGCTTTCTGTGACCACAGCAATTTTCTTAGAAGAGGAGTTGAAAGCTGGGATATTAGCAAACACAGACAGTTTCAATATGCTCTTCACAACGCTGTGCATTTCAGTTTGCGTCCAAAGAAGGGACCAGGATTTATTATTCTGTTCCTACTGTTTCACTCTCGATGTCTTCTCTTCTAATGAAGTCTGTAGGAATAAGCTTATTTAAAACCCCTTTAAGCTACTTACCTAGTAGGTAACATGTATCACCAGAAATCAAAGCAATCACTCATCATACCAACTTCTTTGAAATGTTTTTTGTTCTCAGTATAGCAGGTGGTTTATATCCTGAGTAGTCTTCTCTGCTTCAGTAATTGCACTTACTGTCTGTTTGCAGAATTGCATATTACGTGAATGTTGGGGAAAATAAAAAGTTTAGTTTGCTCTTCTTTACCTTGTTTTAAACCAAAATCTACTTTTTGTTTTGTTTGGGATTTTGCAGCTCTTATAGCATTACCTAATTCATCCACTATAATCTATTGCTTGCTCAACAGGTCAAAGGAAAGCAGGAGAATAGGCATGGTGATATTTGGTCAAAGGCTGTCACAAGTCTTGATGGCTTCTTTGACGTGACTGTTAGAATAGTTCAAGTGGACTTTTAAGAGAGAGAATAGGTAATATGTCACACCCTGTACGTTCTGAGAGCTGTAATTTGTACCTGAGTCTCAGTTTCCATGTTAATAACTTGGATATTTTCATGCAGAAGTTTTCCAAAGCTTACAGAAGTGGTGTAAATGCAATCTTAATCATTACCTAGATACGCAGTCCATTCATTTCCATTGGTGTCTCTGCAGTTCTCTTGTTCCCTTTACCTGCATGAAAGCTAGTTGCATGAAATCTTTGACTCCCTAACCATGACAAAGTCCATGTATACTTTTTGGCTTGTTATTTGTAAACACTGGCCAGATTATAGGGTATAGAACAAGGCTGGTAATTCAGATACAACCTAAGGTAATGGGGTGGGGGCAAAGGAGGGGGCATAAAGGCAGCCTGCCCTCAACAACTATTTAGTTATGTGAGTGGCAAATGTTTTTTCTGGAGTGTAATCTTGGTTCAGTGTGTGGCAACTCAATGCCACTCTGCCTGGTGGCAACCTCAGAGTCCTTCTGAAGCAGACTTTTAAAAGAGATAAATTTCTATAAACAGGAATAGGTAAGTGTGTGCATTGCATGATACTTAGGAAATTTGAGTTACTGCATGTTTGGTAGCCTCCTCCATGCATGTTTAAAAATGACTTTTTTTTTTTTTTGATTTAACCACATGTATTTCTTGTTTTTGTTTTTTTGTTTTCCTTCCCCCAACAGCTGGCTTACCCCTTGGTGTTCTAAACTTGGCCAAAATAAAACCGTATCAGAGAGGCTTTTTCTGTAATGATGACAGCATCAAGTATCCGTTCCATGACAGTACCATCACATCCACTGTCCTCTACACAGTGGGGTTCACCCTGCCCATTTTCTCTGTAAGTAGCTAATATATAGGGAGCTTTGGTGATGGGAGTAAAATGTATGCCTTCCAAGAGCTCAGCACTGTAACTGTGCATTGTAGACAGTCTATATATAGGCAAAATCCCATGTATGTGTAGTCATATGCATGTGAAAGGTGCTATTACTACTTTCTATTTGCACAGGAAATCTGGAACTAATATCTAACTTCTAGTGTTGCTAATTTCATTTGTTTTAGGAGCAGAAAAACGTGTTAGTCTAGGTTTTAATCATTGGACAGGAAAATGGCTTCCAAAATGCTATGAAATAAACACATCTCTTGTTCTAGTCTGGTAACTTAAACACCTGTAATGTTAAAACTTGGCACTGTGGTGGAGTGCACATACCTATAACTAGTGACTGTTGCTTCCATATACTTTCTACAGAAATAAGTCTCATTTTGACTCTGTGTATTGTTAGGTTTAAAAGCAAAGTGATGACTTTTTAAACCCTTCAAAATGCGATAGAGACTGAAAATCTAATTGCTTGTAGAAAAGTGACTCAGTGTTTTCAAGACCACATGACAAAGAACAATTTAATTTTTTGGTAGGTTTTTCTAACAATATTTGAAGCCTACTTGTATCCTAGTTTTTAGTAAGGTTGTGATCTGACTTAGAAAACCAAAATTTTACTGTACAGACTAGTCTTGAACCTGAAAATACATCTTGTTTCTGCCTGCAGAGGTTGACCGAGCCATATGAAAGATGATGATATGTAATTATCTGATAAATTTATAAATTAAATTGATCATTAAGAAGTATATGAAATGGTTTAAGGATGGAAACAGTAATTTAAAACAAGTAAGCAGGTACCTGCAGAATCTTTACATGCACTACTCTAGTTTTCCCTTAAATGCTTATTCATTAAAGCTTGCATTTAGACCTCTGCAGTAAATAGGAGGTTGACACAACAAGTTATCACTAGTATAGTTTCACTATCAAGGAAAGTAGTCATTTGTCATTTTGACAAGTACATATATCTTCAGCATACCTTTGGAAAAATTTCTTTTCCAGTGGGTTTCCTGTGTACCTTGAATGAAAAGTGTACAAGTAAACTAGCAATTTTAGCTCTGTGCACTTCTGGACTTTTAAAGAGGTGTTCCAGTTGCAGTTTGATACAATCTGTTGAATTGCTTGATGTTTTATCTTCTGTTTCAAGAAGTTGTTAATGCAATATAAAGTCAATTGAGAGGGTGTATTTTCCTGGCTCTAAAGCAGTGGAGAAACATCTGACCTACAGCTAATTTTCTTAAAAGTCTCAATATTTAAAAAGTGGTATGGACTATTATAATTTTAGATAACCCTTGTAGTTACAGCTTAGAATTAGACGTGTCAGTGATACTAGTCTATTCTGGTATTTTTCTACTATGATACTTTTCTGGGAGTAACAAAGTGAATTTTCATTGCCTGTGTTTGTGCAGGGTACTGGAGTATATAATTGGAGCAATCACTTCTGGTCTCCGTGCTAAGAGGTTTAAAAAAAAAAATTCTAAAGCACTTGTAGTTCTGTTACAATACAGCCTAGCAGGATCATTTGCTTTTTAGTTTGAACATTTTATATACCTTAAAGCAACTGCTCTCTCTAATTAACATGCTAACCTGGCTTCCTTAATCTCCATTTTGAATTTAGTCTCACACAAGAGGTGAAAAGTCTTCCATGGCTACTGAAGACTAAGAGCTAGGGAGAGGAAGATGTGGGATATTATAACTTCCTGAGTTGACAGTGGGTTCTGGTTGAATGGTTTCTGTCTTCAAGTTTGCCTTTATTCAAAATAGAGAGGGAAGGTTGATCAGCCTGGGAATCTGACATTCAGACTGTTTGTTTTGGTCTGACTCAATGGAGACTTGAGACTTTTTCCAAGGCAGTTTAAGTTTTTGGAAGTAGTGTGTTCCAGACTCAGTATCCTCAGCAGGGACACAGCTCGTTCATGGAAGACTATTGGGCAATAACACTGATTGTCCCACATCTAGTCAAAAATGTTGTCCTGACATGAGACTTTACCGAAAAGAAGAGAACTCTCAATGAAGGAATCAGTAATAAAACTTTGGTCTAATGCTATGTAAAAAGTTGATAAATTGTTACATTGTAAGAGAGAAGAACTTATGGTAGAAATCTAAGGGAAGCAAAAGGAATCATATGCAATGTGAAAAAATTAGTTTATTCAGTAACAGGCCTTTCCCTTAGCACTCAACAGTGTACCAGTATTGCTGATTGCTTATTTAGTCCTTATATCCTAAAACCTCATGGAATATAAGCAGAAATGCTCAGTATTTTTATGCATATGCCTCTTGCTGCTCCATCAGCTTGCTTGTCTTCAGAGTGTAGTAAAAAATGTCCTGAACATTTTGACAAACAAACAAAAAACCCAACACCCTCAAACCTGCATATATATTTTATTATTAAGCCTCTTTGCATAAAAGAAACGAGGCTGCATGAACATGGATTTGTTTTGATGACATTCTATGAAGATTTACAATATATGTTAGAAACGCCTGGGAATCTTAAAAAAAAAACAACAAACAAAAAAAAAAAAAAAACCAAAATTTAAATAATGCTGTTAGAAATCATAATTCTGTTTATAGCTCTGAACCCTTTCTGTTGCACTGCCACCTTTTATCAGGAAATAAAATGTCTGGGAAAGAAACACATGTTTGTTGTTTTCCAAGTGCCACTTCATAGTATGATGCATCTCAATTTTCCACATTGATCTCTTTGTCTGGATGGGAAGCACAATTTTTTTATTAGGATTTTTTGAGATTTAGGGTCAAACAAGCCTTGGTAGTGCTCTGGGAAAAAATAATCTCTCTAGATGGCTAGGTCAGCGTCCAGAGCAGCACATATCCGTGATATCTGACATCTAAGGAATCCCAGAAGATCTTTGTGATACTTCTACCTTCCTGAGTTGGCTTAGAGATGTTTAGGAAGTAATTCTGTGTAATTTAAAAGTCATTACTAGTTAGGGGTTAGTGTCCATGGATTGCAACTCGAGGCATATTTTGAAATTTATTTGGTCTGGCATTTTTGAACTTCAGCTGTCTGCGTGCGACCAACCTTTTCAAGTATAAATGACAAATTAATGTCAGTGTTTTTAAATGACAAACTAAAATCAGTGTCTTTCTCTTGGAGTGAGGTACAGCCATGTCTATTTGTAGATGTTCTTCTGTTCAGTTGGTCTTTTCTGGTGACTTCACCTCTAAGTTGGTTTTCTCTTCCTGTAGTCATCTTGTTTCTTCCAACTGCTGCCTTCAGTGACACTCATGCAGCTTCTCTTAGATCTAAGTGTTGGTGAGATTAGGGGAGGGAAGAACAGAGCAAGGGAAACTTCTGTGAAATATTTTTCTTGCCAGAGGAAGCAAAACAACAGAGCAACTTGAGAGTTGCTGAGTTTCATCTGCTCCCTGTACTAACTTCTGCACAAGGTTTCCTATAGCTCCTTGCCAAAGCTTTGTCTGGCAGCTCAGTTCGGGAGCTCAGCACTCACAACCCACTGGTGTGATGAGCTGATGTGTGAGAGGACAAGAGTTCAGGTCTTCTAACTCTGCCTAAGTGGCACACTAAGTTTCTGGGGAAATAAGTAGTTTGCTACAATTTGCTGCTACCAAAACAGGTAATGCAAATGCTGATGTTCCTGACAGGGGAAGTGTTTGTTAGTAAACAGAGTTTTGATTAAGTCACTTCTCTAGGATGACCTCTGCCGTTTGGGATTTTTTTGAAACAGGAACATGATGATCCTGTAGAACTTAGTTTCTCCACCTTGAACACAGCCAAAAGGTATCTAGGTAGTCACATTGATTTCTAATTAGTTTAAACAAAACAAACAAAAAGGCAAACTCAAAACACTCCTAAGTTTGGTTTGGCAAAAGCTAATGTCTTAAGTATCAAGATGCCTTCCCAAAGGGCACCTACATAGCTTTACACTTGTGCCAGCTTTAACCTATTAGGCTTTAGGCTTAATGTTTTTGGCAATGTTTCCTTATACCATATGTAACAATGTTCTGACTGAAACTTTCTGCTCCTACAGATTAACATAGTCATACTTCAGAGGCAATTTACTGATCCCTGGCAAAAGAAACTAATCTTTTATGCTCTGTTTATGAAAGGGATCCATTTTGCAGGGAAACTTTCATTGACACCACCTTTTAGATTAACCAAAATAAGCACTTACTGGGCTAATTTGTATGTGTTCAGGGACAAATGTAATTACTGCTGTGGTAGAGACCAATAAATCAGGGGACTAATGAAACCTACTGAAGATTGTTGGGTTGGTAGATGTGCTCTTCACTTTTTCAGCAGTGTCAAAGCTTTATGTCCCACTGTTGATAGTTTTGCAACTAATTGAAATTAAACCTGCTTTTTGACATTAGAGTGGATTTCAACTGAACTTTAGGTTTCCAGTTGCTTATAAGTAATTTTTTTATGCTCTGCTTCTTACCTGGTAAACTTTTTGAAAAGTGTTGTTTTTTTTTTTTTTTTTTGCATATTTGTGGCATTGAAAAGCTTTTTGGGCAATGTTGTTGAACTTCATAATCTGTCAGAAACATACCCACTGTTTCCTGGTGTCAGTCACATATGTTCTCATCCCAATCCCTTTGTTACACCAGGAAGATGGAGTACTCAGACTAAAGGCAGCATTTCTTTTTAGCAAATCTCACTAATTAGATCTGTATATTCAAATGATTACTTCACCAAAAGTTTAATAGTCATGGGATTAGATAAAAAATCCTTAAAAGTATAAATAATTCATTGAACTGTAAGAAGTGCACAGTAGGAGTTAAGTGCTCCTTGACCTTTGCAAGGGAGGAAGGTATCAAGTAGAGCTCTCTGGGAGCCTGCCCTGTTCAGTATAGTCATAAATGCCCTGGAGGAGAGTATGTGCAGTGAGGCAGCAAGGTAGGGGAACTCAGAGCAATAATTACAAAAGGTGGCAGTAACATAGTTGGTGAAATATGGCATTGATAAATGTCAAGTGGTATCTTCCCTGAGGAGGTTGGAAAGGATAGTCTGAGGGAAGTGTTATAATCTGATGTTCTCTCTCTTTAGAGTGGTAATGATCAGCTTTTCGTTCTGTGGAGAGAATAACTTTGTGCCCAGTAACAGCAAAGAAACCTAGTCAAGATTAGAAATTTGGAAAGAAATAGACCTGTCTTATACAGCATATTTGTGGGAAAAAGTCTATCATAATCAGTCAGAAATCACTCCAGTTTGTGAAGAAATATAATCCATTATACTATATGAGTCAGGTTTTTGGACAAGTGTGTTATAATTGCTTAAATACTTAATCTTACCAGTCGAGCTACTTGTATTTCTGTCTTGTATATTCTGACTGCAACATTTCAGAGGCCTATATTTCTCCCTATATCTTTATTACCAACTCTGTTTGTAGTTCCTTAATTCTTGGTTGCTTATTGGATTGGTATTGCTCTTTTTTTTTTTTCCGATATCTACTGCCTATGCAGTTGGCTGATTTACAACCCTTAGATTCTGCTGAACTATGCAAAACCAAACTCTTCTCATTTTTGAGATGAAGAATGTGCCCTAGCAATCCTTTTCTGTCTGCATTTAAGACAGATGAATTGAATCCAAATGTGTTTCCCATTGTGATTGAATATGGTTTCAGAAGAAATGTTTATCAGGTGTTTGAAAGTGTTAATGCCCTTGGACAGGCTCCTCTAGTGGTCACACTATTATATTGATGTACAAGAACCACAGGAAGCAGATATTTTTTTTCCCCCTCTTATTTAGAACTGACAAGCTCCCAGCTCAACAGAGTTGTCTAACCTCCAGCTCCATGACTCTAAACTCTTTCCTGCACAAATCTCCATCTGTTCTCTTTCTTCAGTCCTTAAGAGTTGTTTTGCTGGCAGAACTGGCTGGCCTTGATCCTCTACTGTATCAAAGAATTGCCAGCTCTGTCAGCAGTACATCTGCTAGTTATTCATTAGGGATGCATATGCACTGCATAATACTAGCTTGTTGGCTTCATCCTTGAGATTACCCTACAGGTAACCTCTTCCCAACCCTATAATTTCTCTTCACCTGTGTGTTGCCATTTTCCCTTTAGGCAATTTCTTCACTGTGTTACAATCGACTTAGCAAATGAAGTATATATGAGGGATGCTTTTTGGTATTGTCATATGGGAAGTATTCAGTAGAGAGCCTTTACTGCTGCTTTGCCGTCTCCACTTCTTATGTAAAATGAGTACTTAAACTCCTCAATTTCTTTTGCTTTCAGGTAAAACTGACCCCAGATAAATTTTACTAATTCTCTACTTTAATATGCCAAACTTTGCCCTTAGAAATTGTAGCTTGTTTAGGAGCAAAACAGATATTTTCAGGATATTACTGGAGCTTTTTTATCTTACTGTGACAATGTGACTGTGACAGATGAGCAGGATTTCTTTTCACAGTGATCTGCTACAGTCTTTGCTACTTTTTCTTGAGAAACTACTTCAGATGTTTATGTGGATAAATCTTCTGTCAAAGTACACCACCTCTGTATATTACTGTTAAGATTTCTTCCTCAGTTATATCTGTGAAGATAGACATTGACACTAGTGATAGTTGTATCATTATGAAGACACATATCATTTTGTGTCTTCAGTGGTATCCAGTCTTCCTGCACCAGGAGCTTTCATGCTTCGAAAATTGCTGTTGTTGTGCAAAAACTTAATCTTGTCTTCTGAAATTACAGTATCTGTCAAGGTGAAAAACTAATATGTCTATTACAACTACAGGGAAACCCTGCCGTGGTACTTGCTATAGTGAGAGGCTTTGCCTCTTTGTCACTTAGGCCAGTTCTTCTGCTTGTTTATCCAGCTTGTACTAATGAAAAAGCCAAACTATACTTTCCTGTCTCTTTATTGTCTTGAAGGGAGACTTTCACTGCAGAAAGTATTTAAACTGTGTTTCTGAAATAATTTTGATTTGATTTTAGAAATTAAAACACCTTGAAATTGCACAAAACCAGACTTTGCTGATTCATTTAAAATAGAAAGAAATCCTAAGTACTGTGGGAAGTTTCTCTTAAGGGCTTCACTTGCCAGAAACAATTACTGCACCTCTGGTTTGACTTCTTTTCTTCTCCCTCCCACTAGCTAATAATAGTGAAGCCAATCCCCATATGTTTAAAAGTAGTAGATTAAACCTACTGTATAGAACATTTTCTGAAGGATTATGTATTGACATTGGAAAGTCCTTTAACCGAAAAGCCTGTATAGGCATGTTTTTTTAGGCTAAGTGTTGCCTTGGATTGAGCAAAAGGTAAAATACAAGTGTTGTGGTTCTGTGACTTCATTTTAGTTTTACAGTGTGAAGTTAATCTGATCAGTTTTACTGTAACTGAAAGTTTTTTTGGAAGTAAAACTTTTCTCTCAAGCTTTTGTAGACTGTGTCTCCTTTCAGCACTGAAGTGTGCTGGGAAGAGCAGTGAGAAAAATGACTACTGGAATTCTTTAATCTATTATGTAGTTGGGAGAAACTGAACACTTCATGACGTTCTCTATATAAACTCTTTTAGCAGTATTGTATTTCAGTGCATAGCCCTTCCAGTTAATGGTTACTTAATAGTCACCAGGTAGATACCTAATACTTTTAAGATTCAGAGTAAAGGAGGTGTAAGATAATTATGAAAGACAAGGCATTTTAATAACTTGGGTTTAGCTGGTTCATACTTGCTTACAAAGCAAAACAAAAACAAACCTGGAGTTGTTTGCTATTTTGTTTGCATGCTCTGGATAAAGAAAGATGATGTGAGCAATTACAGGTTAATTACATCATAATCTCAGTATTGCTGAAGAGTGAGCATACACATAACACATCAAACAGCTTCACTCTGCATGGAAAAGCACATATCATCTCTGCACAAGGACTGCATTCCCATGGTCCATGTAACATTGCTTTCCATTTTTGATTTAGCAGCTGGCAATTACATTAGAAAAGGTCCCACCCCATTCCCTATCTTACAGCCATGAATAACCCCATCACTCTGAAAATTGCCAGTCTTTCGTCTTGAGAACCTGAAACATTCAGGTGTGGGTAAGAGGAAATGAGGACTAAGCCACCATGACACTATTTCTTACAGAGCAGGTCTTTAAAAAGGATGATGGAGAGCTAGTGATTTGATGTCAGTGACACTATCTAACTATAATTACAGGTATTTGTGGCAGTGTGCTGAAGCTGTGATAAGGTTTTTTTGAGGCTGAACTTAATTTTGGGAACAATTGCTTTACCATGATTATCAAAACTCTAAAGAAGTAAACATAAATAATTAAGGAACTTTCATCTCTGCCTATTTCTCCAGTTCTGGAGTTCTAAAGAATACACTTTTCTCAAATTTTCAATTTTGAATCTTGATGTCAGTATGTGTGAAGTTTTCATTCCATACCTATTATAGAATAAATTGTGTTGGAAACACCATGGCATTATGTTGGCAAGTCACCTTCCCTCACCATGGCTGCGCATGCTTCTGCCTACTCCCTTACATAAATCAGCTAAATACTAAACAACTGATGACATACCATGACATCTCTCACAATGCTAACACAAGGGAAGAGCAAAAATGAGGTTCTGGGCTGCAGCATTTTTCAAAACCCTGCTATTTTTTCTATTAAGGGAAAAGGAGAGGGGAATCTTTTTCCTGGTAGGAATGGCTATGTTTTTGCACTGTATTGCAGAGTCCAGCTCCAGGGCTCTGTGCTGGCTGATGTCTGAATAGTGCAGTGTTTTGGTGAGGCTCTGGTTTGGCTCTTAGCCCATTCTGCTGTCCTGCTTTGTTGGCGTACTTGGGTGGTTTCCAGAGCTAGGTCAGTTGTAGTCCCACTGGCATGGAATTGGAAACAACCCCTCTTGACAATGACAGTGGCGTTTTTCTGCCACTTTCAGAGGGGAGGTTTTGCATGCTATTGATTTTATGACTGTAACAGTACAGAAGGTACCTGATTCTTTGTGAAGAATTCATGGGCCAATATGATAAGTCCAGAGTTGCTTGGTGATGGAATAAGGTGTGTTATCCATCAGAGCTCAACTTCAAGGGAATTTTCACTTATGAGCCATCAGTTTGTTATTTGTTCTTCTGTACCTGTTTTCAAACTGAAGCATTCATTTAAGCACTTTATGGTATGAAGAACAAAACTGATAGCAAGTCACTGGTGAAGGCACAGTGTGTATCACTGGTGATCGGCGCAGGAGTCAGGCTTAGTTTGGAAGACCTCATGGGTGGAAGTAGAAGGGGAAGAGGGGTTGAAAAGGATCCTCGTTCTCTTCTCTTCCCTAATGGTTCTCTTGCTGATTGGTTAGTATCTTTTTTAAATTCTTTATTTTTCTCCTGGTCTTTGCATCTCTACTTTTGTTCATACACACTTATTTGGGGCTAGCTGTGTATCTGTAAGGAAGAAGGTAGTGTATGCCTTGGCACAGAGGTCCCAGTGAGAGAACTGAGACTACAGCAACATCTTTCTCTGCTGGGAAGGAAGGATAGAGGTTGATTTTATCTTTCTGATCCTTTACTGGTAGATGGGAATATCTCCCCGGGTAATTTTGGTTGTCTAACACACACTGCTGAATTTTGAGCACAAAATCAAGGGCTTTTATGCCACTGGACTGTATCTCCGTAAGTTAAAGTAGATTATTCATTGTTTTGTTGAAAGTTCTTTGTAGTTACCTGCTTCTTTTTCCCACACAGCCATTTCTTTTTGAGAGTATTAATCTCTGTTCACAAACAGATTGTGCAGATGTTGTATATGTGTCAAGGATGGAGAAAGAGGATTTAGAAATGTGATTCTATTAGTTGTAGTAATTTTTATCCTATTTTGAGCTTTTTTCCCCCCAAAATTTTGGCTGTTCAAATGTCTTGGGTCATGGATGTCTTGATGTGCAATAGCATGCAGCATTGTGCATCTTAATGTTGTGTCCTGTTGATACTAGACTGAGCCAGAGGCATCCCCTTTGGAAGGATTTGTAGGGCTTGTGCAGTGACATTGTTCTAGGGAGCTATCCAGTGTGTGTGGAAGTGAAGGGGTTGCATGCATGTGTAATTTCCTTTTTTCCATGTTCCCAAAAACTCCCTCTGCACTTGCACTCCCTGAGAAGCACCTCTTTTTCTGCTTTCATGAAATGCAATTTATGCTCTTCTGGCTTGTAAATCTATCCAGAGAAGGTATACAAAGGCAGCTGTTGCTCACTGGAATATAAAGAAATATTTGATAATTGTGACAGTAGCAGCAGATTGAGCAATTCCATGGCTGTCACTGAGCTGTCTACTCAGTCACGGTTTCGACATGCTTCCATACGTGATGTGCCACAAACATGAAGGTGAGAGGAATCCTGCCCTGCTCTCCTTCATTCAGCAGTCCTTCCTGGGAGCTGCAAAGTCAAGGCAGTAGTCTTGGCCAAGGGAAGTGCATAACCTTCTAACTTTCTGCATGCCTGTTCCTCTTTATGCACTTCTCTTTGGAAATGCGGGGGTATAATCATTGCTGGAGTTTGTTTTGCTTTTGTAATGTATTTTGTATTCCTTTTTGCCAGCTGGCTTGCCTTTTGCAATTCTCAGTTCACGACGTACCCCCTTCCAGAGAGGAGTTTTCTGTAGTGATGAATCCATCCGGTATCCATACAAAGAGGACACCATTTCTTATAAGTTGTTAGCAGGAATAATTATTCCTTTCAGTATAATTGTTGTAAGTTCAACTTTTCTTCATTGCTTTTGATTTCAGTGGGGGTGGGGGAGTGGGAGGAGGGGCAATCTGTTAATACAGACTTCTAAAACTGTATTCTATAAGACTTCTCATCCTCAAAAAAAGTGTCCTTATGCTAGGTGCTAAAGCAGTAGAAATGGTGTTCTGGCAAGAATAACTAAAAAGTTTGCTTTAATTGAGATCAAACAGATAGAATTACAGAACAGGAAAAGAATACCGTAGAACCTTGGAACTATGGTCCCTTAACTATACAGTCTGAGAGGAAAACTTCCTTTGTTACCGTATTTATTGACAATAACACTAGTAATGTATTTTGACTGTCTCAAGACCTTATTTTGGACCTGCTTTCAGAATATGAGTGTGTGTGACAATAAATCACATTTTTATCTGCTACAAATTCTTTGGGAATACTTCTGTGTGTGGAAGTGTAACAACAGATGCTAAGCTATTTAATAAAAAAATATTATGGCTTTCAAGCAAATCTTATTAGAAGCATAAATGGAATAAAAAGATAAGTAGCTGGGCAGTTTTTTCCTGAATGTTTCCCTGAAGGTCAGGATAAAACACTGGGCCTGTTTGTGAAAAAATTAATGTAGGGGCTCACTTTCATACTGCACCTAACCTGGCTGAAAACAGGGTACTGCTCTCTTTCCCTCCTTCTTACACCAGATCAGTGAGCTGGAGAGATTGCCTCTCTAACTACAAATTTGGGATCTCTCCGACCACAGCTCCTAGCTCAGCTGAAGTGTCTCAAGCATAGACTGACTCTCTATCCTTAATATTTAATTATATGCTGTCAACTAAGCAAACCTAATAGTTTACTATGTATGGACAAAAGTCGAGGTCCTCCTATTACCCTGTATGTTGCCACCTCTGATGGCTTGTTTGAACCAGAACAAGCTAGTGAAATTCCTTAGCCTGACAGAAAACAGCAGCTTTATTTGAGCTGCATTCAGTGCAAATGGCTCCTGAAAGAATACCAGTGCTGGGAAAAACGTGGTGGGGGCATGTCCTCATGAGCAGAGGGGACAGTTGGACCTCTTCAGTTTAACCATTTAATGTCTTAAGTCTGATGTTCTGATAATGGCCCTTCAACAGGGGCCTCAAGATCCCTGTCCAGATGATCTAAAAAGCTTCAGTCTCCTCTGATGACTCTTGCATAGCTTCCAAACTCATCAGAGCCACACTTTGAGCAGAGTTAAAACTCTTATGCCTAACAAGATTTTTAGGTAAATAAATAGCCAAGTACATTTTAGAAATCAAAACCGAGAAGGTGCAGAGAAATGTAAATCTCAGTATTGACCAGCTATTTCTCTGGGCTAGCATGTTGCAATCAGAAAGGTTATTGTGACAATCTAACTCTGTCTTGCATAAGGACTACATAGGTTTTTATCAAGGTTCCAACATGAAGATCAACTTGCAGACTTGCTTGCTCTTGAGTGGAATTCTTTTTCATAACTGTGGTATTGAAATTGTGACTTAGCTGGTTTCCCTGTTCTTGGAAAAGCTGCTTCAAAAACTTACAAAAATGGTGTTGGGGGGTGTTGTGTGTTCTATTACTGGCAAGTAGTTTATGCTAAAGGTCCTGCCATTTAAGATAGGACTATACTTTTTCACCCTGTTACTACAGTTAGTAGCCAGTATTACCTAAGAGCACCATGCTTGGTCTCAACTGAAGCCCATATATCTTGTTATTTCATTGCTAGAGCAGTTAAAACAAATGCATGAGGAAGAACAGAATAGAGCAAGGAAAGATTGATGTTTTGCCCTCAGTGCTTGACTACCAGCCATTTACAGGTCAGAGACTTCCTGACTCAGAAAAGGCTCCACTGAATATAGTTATTTTTAATGGATGTATTTTTTAATTAATCAAATCTCCATTTGAGCCTGTACGAACATGTAGCTAACAAAGTTACCTTTGCACTATTAGGGGCCATCTTTTAGTTGTGAAATAGGCTTCACTCTCAAGATCGCTTCATAGTCAGATGGTTGGTGTCCTTTACTCAATGCTCAGTCAGATTATTGAAGATGAATACTCTTTGTCTGTCCAGTAAAGTAGCTGCATTGACATCAACTAATCTTTTGCCACTTCAGCTGAGTTAAGTGACCTTTTTGCAGGTTTTGCAGCAATGTTCTTTGAAGGGATTCATTACCTACCAGTCATGGTTGTGGTATTTGTGCTCGGCTATCTTCCTGAAGAGCTTACTTTCTGGATTAGGTAGATTGTGTATGTACTTTACTGAAAGCTTTCTCAGCTGTGGTCCATATTCTGGTGTTTCTTTGCTTCAGTCCATTTTTCAGTATGGTGGAGGGTATAAAGCTTCAGTGTCAGGCATCTGATGGTGTTCTCCATTTGCCTTCATGTGTAAGGCCTCTGACAGCTGCTGTGTGCCTGGGTGTCAGTGCCCAAGTAATGGCTTCATTCACCAAAGCTCTGCTTTGCTGGCATCCAGGACTTGGCACTCTTAAGGGATGGACAAAGCCATAATTTAATTTTTACATGATTTTTAAAGATAACCTTACATATATACATACAATCCCTCACACATCTGATCATCTGTATGAGTTGAGCCTTTCTGTACAGAATTCTTCAATACCCAGATTAGCTGGGGGTGAAGTTTTGTACTTGGTATAAGGAAAAAAAAAATTACTTTCTGCAAAAGATGAAGTTGTGGGAAAACAGAATTAAATCATTCTTGTCAATACTTGATGCATGCACCTTGGACACGGAGGGTGAAAAATCCGTGGAAAGACCTCACTAATACCTGTCTTTCCCTACTCTCATTAGTTTTCTCCCCAGAGGATGTAATTTGCCTGAGGAACAGGAAGTTTCTTTGTTAAAACACCTGGCCTTTTGTATCTGGAAATAGAGTCTGGACCCTTCAGAACAGTTTCTGGTTTCACAAACTTAGAAAAATTTTGCTCAGCAGAAATTTAGTTGAAGAAGACTCAATGCAGAATGAAGTTATATTGGAGAAAGTGTCTCTTATTAGGGTCATGCCAAGTAGTATGGGTAAATGTTATTTTAAGAAGGCTTTATTTTAATAAATATTCTGAAAATCATTAAGTTCAACATGAAGCAAGGTAGGTAAAAGGGTGTTTTTCTTCTGCAAGATAGTTTTTAAAGTTTGGACATGGTTACTGCTGACTCTTGGAAAATTTAAATTTGCAGCTTATAAAAATTTCTGAAACTGCATGTCTGAGTATTAACAAAAATAGAGTAATACCTTTCTTTTAAAGTGATTAACTTCTTTTCCTTATTTCTCTTTCAGATAATCCTAGGAGAGACTCTCTCAGTTTTTTATAATAATTTGCACTCAAATTCATTTGTCAGAAATAACTACATAGCCACTATTTACAAGGCCATTGGGACCTTCATTTTTGGAGCAGCTGCTAGCCAGTCGTTGACAGACATTGCCAAGTACTCCATAGGTAGACTGCGTCCTCACTTCCTTGCTGTGTGCAAGCCTGACTGGACACGAATCAACTGCAGTCTGGGTTACATTGAGAACTTTACTTGTCATGGAGACAAAGCAGCAATCAATGAGGGGAGGTGAGTCTCACTAACCTTGTATACTTGGTTTTATAACATGTTTCTTGACTTGAAACAATGAGTTTGGTATTGCTACTGCATTTTTTTTGTGCTTCTAGAATAAAGTTATTGTAAGGAATTTTAAACTGAACCCTGTTTAGACACTGGTATTTTTATTTTTTTTTTCAGTTTGTGAAAGCTTGTTTCCTTAAAGTAGAGGTAAACCCATAAATAGTTATTCTGGTTATTTAGAAACTGCTGATGTTCAGTTTCATTTTGCTTCTATTTATGTTTCTAAAATATCTGCACATCCCAATGAAGAGAAGGATTGGAAATCCATCTTCAGAATTGATGTAGAATAGCAAGCAAAACGTTTTGGTATTAGATGAAAGCAAATAAAACCTGCATGTTCATATAAATATATGGAGGACTCTTAAGAGGATAACTCTATTAATTTTTCTTCTTATTAAGAATTTTTTAATCTTAAATACTTTCCTGCCAGTTCAACTACAGAAAGATAATGTGGAAGAAAAAATAAAGCACATGAGAGTTTAGTCATTCACTATAAACAATGTTTGAATGCTATTGGAAATGTTAAAATATGTTCAGAATTATATGAGTTGCTTGAGCTTTCTTGAAAGCTTACCTTTATGGAGACCTCTTGCCATTCTTTTTCCAGAAGTTCTGTCTGGTCTTAATTAGAATTTTTCTCTGTGTGTAGTTTAAGTACATGGTTGTAGGTTTTGCTTACTATCTACTCTGTTCGTTTACTCTTCTAGCATGTGTTGCCTATGAATTTTCTAGTGGAATGCATGGTATTTGTCAGTAGCCATAGGAAAATACTGGTTTGGTGGGGGATCAGATCCAATTCTGAGTCATGCCCAGTAGCTGCTTGAAGGTGCCAGGAGCCATTTTTGTTGTGAATGGTTGTTGATAGTAGAGGAGCAAGTGCATGGTTAGGCAGTGTAGCAGGACACTGGGTTTGTGTGGTGAGGGTTTGGTGGTAGGGGGATACAGGGGTGGCTTCTGTGAGAGGCTGCTGTGTCCAACAGAGCCAATGCCAGCTGGCTCCAAGATGGATGTGCTGCTGGCCAAGGCCAAGCCCATCAGTGACTAGTAGCACCTCTGGGATTTAAGAAGCTGAGTGAAAGTGACTGCACAAGAGCAATTGCACCTGGAGAGAGGGGTGAGAACACGAGAGCAACAACTCTGCAGACACCAAAGTCAGTTAAGGAGGAGTGGGAGAAGGTGCTCCAGATGCTGGAGCAGAGATTCCCCTGCAGCCTGTGGTGAGGCAGCTGTGCTCCTGCAGTCCATGGAAATCCATGGAGTACTCCAAGAGTAGAGATCCATCTGTAGGCCATGGAGGACCCCATGCTGGAGCATGTGGATAGGGTTTGTGACCTTTTGAAAAGCCCACGCTGGAGCATGGCAGAATCTGTGGCCCCATGGAGAGAAGAGCCCACACTGAAGCAGGTTGCTGGCAGAACTTCTGACCCTGTGGTGCACCATGCTGGAGCAATTCATGAAGTACTGTAGCCCAGGGGAAGAACTCATGTTGGAGAAATTAATTGAAAACTGTCTTCATGGAATGGACCCCACACTGGAGCAGGGGAAGAGTTTGAGGAGTCTTCCTTCTGAGGAGGAAGGAGCAGCAGAGATGCCGTGTGATAACAGGACTGCAATGCCCCCATTCCCTGTCCCCCTGCACTGCTGGTGGGGGGAGGAGGGAGGGATTGGGAGATAAGTAAGTCTTGGAAGAAGAGAGGAGTGGGGGAAGGCATTTTTAAGACTTGGTTTCATTTCTTATTATCCCACTCTGTTTGGATTAATTATAAATTCAATTAATTTCCCCAAGTTGAGTCTGTTTTGCCCATGATGGTCATCAGTGTGTGGTCTCTCCTTGTCCTTATCTCAGCCCATGAGCCTTTTGTTATGTTTTTCTCTCCTCTGTCCAGTTGAGAAGGGGAGTGATGGAGCTGCTTTGGTGGGCACCTGGTGTCCAGCCAGGGTCAGTCTATCATAAGCAGATAATCCTGAAATGAGCAGAACTTCATGCAGGTGCTAAGAACACAAATTGCAGTTTGTTCTTTCAGATATTAAAGTGAAGGGGTATACTTCATCTACACTTTTTTTGGACTACTAACGCATGTAATTGTGCTTAGAAGACTTCTATTTACTTCTTCCTTGTTAAAGCCAAAGCACTTATTATTGGATTGCCTGTGAGAAGCCCTGTAGAGTCAGAATATCTGTTACTAAGGGTTAACTCTGTTTCAGCAAATACATAATGTCCTTCTGAAGACTTGTAATGATCACTTTCTATGTGACCATCAACTTCAGTTTGGAAAAATGACTGGGTAAAAAAAGAAAGATTTTCAGGAAATACTGGGGTAGAAGGAGAAAACTTCTAACAGCATATTGGTCAGACTTTGAAATGTTACTGGCTTTTCAAGGATCTGACTTGTAGTAGAACAACCTTACAAACTGAAACAAAGATGTTACCTCCCCCAGGATAACTGATTGTCTTGGTATCTTGTCAGCTTTGCAAATTTTAGTGTAGTGAGTTAGCTGAAGTAATTGCCAGACATAACTCTTTGGAGTTTAAAAGAAGATGAAATGGTAACTTAAAACACAAGAAGGGCAAAGGCAGGTTACATGTGACAAGGGTAAAGCGTTTTCACTTCTTTTTTTTTTTTTTCTTCAGCTCACTGAATGTGATATTTATTTTTGTTATTCTGCTATTATGTCAAACCATACTTGTCGAAGTTTCAAATGAAATGAGTCTTTAAACAAATCATACATTCTCAGGTGCTTTGTGAAACAGTGTTCTATGGCTTTCAGCATGAAAATAGGATAAAGATTCAATCTGTGCATGGCTCTGAGTATTTAGTTTAACTTCTTCATGAGTCTAAAAAGGCTTCTCAAATGTAAAGAGGGACATGGAGAAAATCTGAGTTGATTGTAATGACTGAAATGATCCTAAAATAAAATTTTCTAGGTTTTGGGGGTGCTGAAAAACAAGGGTTAGCTTATGCTTAAGGAAAGAAATAGGTTTTTCTTGTATGACAAGCAAGATCTCTTAGTCATCTCTTAACTATCAGCTCTTGGATTTGGATTCCCAGCTACCGTTGGGTTAGCTTTTTCTGTTGGCCCTGTTTCTCCCTGGAGAATGATGTGACAGGGATCTCATTTTTGATCAGAGCCTGCCTTGAAGTGTTCACTTCAGTGTGAGCTCCCCTGTGGCTCTCAGCTGAGGCTTTTCCATGTCCAGGAAGCTGTAAACAGAAAGTATGTTAGTGAGTGGTCAAAGATTAAAGTGGGGACATTGTCCTGTGCAGGTGGATGACCTGGATGCAGTGACCCAGTAAATCCTTCAGGGTTTCCTGGGGAGATTCATCCCTGCATCAGAAAGGGTGATTTTGATGATCTTGGGTCATGTGCCTACATATAGGCCATGTGCCTGAGGTTATTAACCTTACAGTTAATAACCCACTGAGAGAGGAGAGTTTGATTGCAGGGAGTTTTATGGCAATTTGGAAGAGGTCAGTAGGCTCTCCAGCTGTAACCCAGAGGTGAATTTGTAGATCAGTTCAACAAAATTATTAATGGCAAGCTTAATACTGTCTATTCTCATTTGCATAAATTAAATAGGCAGATAGAAATTCAAAGAAGGAATGGAGAGAGGACAATCGTAGTGTTGCATATAAAATTTTATGTTCTAAATTGAGCCTGTTGTTCCTGTGTAGTAGTAGAAGTTGAGGTTGTTTTTGAAAATTTTTAGGGACTCGTGCTTGGTTATATAGTAAAAAAGACAAATATAATACTTTGCTTACTATTTGATTGAAAACAACAAAAACAGTGTAAAAATTCATTGTATGTTTCTACTATGCATATTGTACTCTTCTGGTTAGTTAAATCCTCCCATCTCTTTTCTTCTTACCATTTTAGACTAATTTAAAGTATAAAACAGTTTTAGTATTCAAGCATCCCTGAGTAGATCTGACCTCTGAAATGGTGTGTGTGTGTTGAAGAGATGGGTGTAAGATGGAAGTCTTTAAAAGATGCTTTTACAGATATTAGGTATTCAATAATTGTTTCCATTTCGTCCTTAACAGTGTAAAACTGGAATAGGAAGTGTTTGAGGTAGTTTATTTTTTCCCATATGAAGATTAAGGAGTGTGGCATTGAACTCTTTATAGTGATGAGATGTTTAAGTTCGGGTTCAAAGTGGGTTTGAAATAGCATTTGAATGGACTTTTAGGAGATTCAACCCAAGGAAACAACCTGTTCGGAAGTTGGTAAGTTATGGTTGGAGGCTGAAAATGTTTTAGGCAAGCGTATCATTTTCTAGTACTGTTTTATGTAGATCTGGTGTTTCCAACTCTTTGCATATGTCTACTCTGTCATAACACAGGGGCATGAGGCAATGATAGTAATTAGGTTTTATTGTTTGGCATCAAAAATAGTGTTAAAATACAAGCACTTTTATCCTAAGTATGAACAAGTGAACTTAAGCTTGGTTGTCTAAATGAGCAAATTGCCTATGAGTTATGGTTACTTTTGGAAAGGTTTCACTTTCTAACCTGAGCTTAATGAAATAGTTCTTGCTGATTGAAGTATCTTGTTTGCTATAGAGTATGCTGAAAACAGAGTCCTCTTCAGTTTTTAATAGCTTGGGTTCTCCTTGACAACTTTGAGAGTGTGTTTGCACTTTGAGCACTAGTAGTGGTTAGACTAAGCTGAGGATCACAGTTACAGTTGTGTGCCTAGTAAATCTCATCCATGTTTGTTGAAAGCTACATATAAGAGCTGGCATATATATACTTTACAGTTTGTAGCACATGCAGATCTCTGAAATATGCATGGAAATCACTGGTTATATTAAAAACTTCTAGTTAAATATTAACATTAGAAAATGCATTTTGCTTCTGTGCCTGTATGTAGGGCAATCGTTTCTTGAGGCTATGTTTGGCATTTAAGCTAGGCACAGAAGCTTACTATGAGCTACTTAATGGCACTTTTTCTGAGGTGAATAACTTGTACAGAACTGCCTTCTCAAGCTTTGATGGAGGTGTTCCTAGCTTTGATGTCAGCTAGTTGAGTGTAGATCTTTGTAATATTCCCTCTAAATAATTATTAAGAGTAGCAACTCAATAAAGGTTCCTGACCTGTGAAGCTGATTTCTCAATCGAGTATCAAAGTATCAAAATTCTCTTTAATTCACATAATACAGTTGAGTAAGATATGTATTTTTAAAATGTAGTTGTACAGGGCAGAAGGATACAGACTTTACATCATGCAGTTTCTTTACTGGGATACAGTGGCTTGTTTTGGTCTTCGAAAAAAGTAAATTTGATGTATAAGCACAAATTTTATTGTCTATGAATGGAGATGAAAGTCAAGGTATCCTCTTGTCACTGGTGTTTGTAATTAGCATGTTACGTTTAGTATACTAGTTTAAAGGCAATTCAGTGACAATAAAATACAAGGTGTTTCCTTTAGCACTTGTAAAGATAATGCCTTCCCAATTGGCAGTTTTCTCTTGCAAACAGACAAAGCAGGCTCAGTAAAATAGCTGGTTTTGCTATAACCCTGATATAGTGGAGCGGTGAGTGAGCAGTTTCGAGTAATCTCTGATCTCTGAAACTGCTGGCTTTTGCAGCTTCCATTTTTGCTCAAATCTTCCTTCTGTCTTTCCATGCTTACTTTTACCTGGCTTTGAGGAAGTTAGCAAAATACTTGAATTCCTCAAGGAGGAGTAGGAAGAGGACAGATGATGACGTGTACATTCCTTACGGGTAGCTAAGATATATTTCCCTAACCCATATGCTCTAGCTGGTCCATAACAGATTGTTTGTGCATCCTGTTTGTTAACTTGCTTGCATTTAAAAGATTTAACGGAAACCACAGATGTTCAGCAGCAGGAACTGTGAATTAGTATTTCACTGTTCCTCTGGTGAGTGTACTTTGCTGTAGTTGCTGGGTGTCTGTCCGAAAGGAGTGAAGCTTGATTGTCCAGTAGAGTGACAAAGGAGAACACGCAGGGCTTCTTTGTCACTCTAGTATATGATTTGTGGGATAAGTCTTCAACACTCGAAGAAGCTTCTGTTGTTAGAATATGCTAACACTTGATTGCTGTGGAATAGGTTTATTTTTTAGCTTTTGGTAGGGGGAAAATAGCAACATTGTAAGGTATTTGTTCAGTTAAGCTTAAATATGTTATACTTCAGGATTTCAAGATGGTGATGGGTTACTGTAGTGTACTGATACATGGTGTTGTGATATTAGTTGGTTGCTCCCTACTCATTTTGGCAATCAGTAATTGCTAATTCAGCCTTGGTTACCTTTATGCAGGCAAGCATTGGCTGTCTCTAGGTAGTAGGATCTGGAATCCAGGAGTCATACTTGACTAGAGCAACCTGAGCCTGGAAAGGCCAATGTTAATTGTGTTATCTTAAGCAAAGAATGAGTATTTCTTACTGCTTGTGAAGTCTAATCTCAAAGACAGTAAATGTGTCTTAAATAAAACTTCTGTCAGTATTTTTTGTTTGGGAAGGCTGAGACTTAGTGGTAAGCTTTCCTCCAGTTTTATAAAATTCTTTTTACAAGTAGATAGAAACTAATTAAAAAAAAAAACAAACAACCCCCTTAAGCCTTCCCAACAAAAAAGCATGCAAAATTGGAAAAAAAAACCCCTCTCCCAAAACAACTAGAGAACCCCCAAACCCCAAAATTGATGAGTTGTGTGTGATTGAAAGAACATTTGAATGTCTTGTTTAGTTCTCAAGCAATGTAGCAGGTACTATATAGAGCTGACATTATTTTTAGAACTTAATTTAGGATTGTGCTGTCATTTTTGTGTCTATATATATATGTATAATTTTATAAACTTGGCAGCACAAACTGTACATTAAAGCCTTGTGTAAAGGTCAGGTATATTGAATCTGATACTATTTAAATTTACATTTTATCCACCAAATATTAGAAATAAAAGTTGCAGCATGAATTATGCTGTATTCTTACTCAGTGTCTGCGGAATAATTTCTCAGGGACAATAAGGTAGTGTATATAATAATACTAGTGTATCATGATACACTCGTTAGTGCTTGTGCAAATGATGTCTCCCTAGAACTTCAGAGCTTTAAAGCCTACTTTTTGAATTTTTCTGGTTTTAAAATAATTTCCTTCAATAATAATGTAGAAAAAATTGTCAGTTTTCAATGTCTGTACTCAATAAGGAATGTGAAACACAATTGTTGCTAGTGCTGTGTTGAACTTATAGCCCTTGAAGACTTTTATTTAATATGTTCCTCTTCTCACTTTAGTGTACCTGGTTTGCTGTTGTCCCATAGTGGCCATGAAAGTCTCTGAAACAAACTAACTGGGACCAGTTCATTTAGTGAATACAAGTTTAAGAATCAATCAGATACGTGACAACTGTGTTGTTAAGTTATTCTTCATAGATTTGGTTTAACGTGAAAGATGTAATTTTAATACTGTATCTCAGCATGATTGTTGCTTGGAGATGATGATAAAAGCTATTTTTTTAAAAAAACTTTCTGAAATGTCATCAGGAAAAGTACTACATCATTTCAGAAAATAAATATGCTGGCTTCTTTTGTTTCTCTTAAAATACTGTTTTCTACCCTTTCGACTATACCTTGGGGAGAGCTTCTAAAAAATCTTTGTCTTTTGAAATTTTCATTGAGCCTTTTCCTACTGCTAAACTGATTACTTCCCCCTGACTCACCTCTCTTTTCCCTTATTTTTACTAATGTCCACATAATCTTGAAAACTGTGGAGATCTGGTTACAATGTCTAGGAAGAATGGCTTAAGTATTTCTGTAATGTGGAGGTAGCTGTAGAGTTTTGTCAAAGTCCTGTGCATCCCGATTCATTTAAGAGTCTTTTCTTAGGAGACCCTTCTTAGTGTGGGGGACCCCCTTGCTCCTTAGCATGGCTTCTTAAGGGTATCTAGACAGCCTAATTCTGGCATCATCTGCCTTTTTCTGCACCACTGGATGCAAGCCATCCAGTCTCATGGACTTGCAAGCCTGGCTTTTAAGTATTTATGGTTAGATGATCATTGACTAGGTAGTACCTCTCTCTCCTCTCTGAACATTATGACTAGGCTTGAAGACCTGTGAGCCTGAAAAGATTGTTCTCTTTGCTGACCTTCTTTAATGTATTTGTGTGTTGTTTTTATGCCTGTCCAGCTGCACCTTATGGTGAATTGAAGGAGAAGGATCAACATGGTTCAATTTCTTAAAACCTTTATCTCACTAACTTTTACTCTGGAGCTTTTTTATTGAGCTCTTATTTAAGGTACAGATTTGGAAGCATTCCTGTCTCCTAAAACATCCATTGTTGAGGTATTGTTGGCTTGCTTTGGTTCTTCTATTGAGATATAGATATGAAGACTTTGTCTAATTCATATATGAGATCTGGATTTCATAAATGCCAGATGTGTCCCTTTGTGATGGAATTTTATTGTCCTTTTGGACTGCAATGGGAAAATCTGGATTGAATTTCAAACCTGGGTAATTGCTGGATCCAGCTTTTGGTTTTTTAAAAAATATAATAGAATTTAGAAGTCTTCAGGAATGCAGTTCAAAACCTTCTTTCACATTTTTGAAACGGAAATGTTGACGCTAGGTCCATAACCAAGCAGTTTTGGTGTTGTACAAGGAGACAGTTCGGGTTTCTTTTTCTGAAAGTGGAGTGGGCAGTGTTCATTAGAGCAAAAAAAAAATGCATATAACAGACTTCTCACTCCCCAGTTATTTTATGCTCTTTAAAATGGAGAAAGCAGGGCAATTACACACATTTAGCTGTGATCTATAATCTTCATGTAAACCAAGAAGCCTTTTTTTTTCCCAATAGTGTAAAGTGCTTAAGCACCACACAGCTTCTATTAGACATGGAACAGGTACAGATGGAAAGGCATAAACATGACATGATGCTGCATAAATTTGCTGTTCCTTGATCAGCACACTGGAAAGCTGGGAATAGAAAGTAGGGGTTCAGATCTTTTCCAGAGAAGCATGTAAGAATGCATGTGTAAACAGTCTTTTGAAAGGTTAACCCTTTAAGCAAATAGCCTTTGCTGTGATAGCAGGTTTCTAACTAAGCAGTGGAGAGTTATGTGTATGCAGTATTCATGTGCATACGTACCATGTTCTGCTAAGCCTCTGTCTCTGAGCAAACAGAAGTGGTGTGAGTGATTTCCAAATGAGTACTGACAGTGGATGCAGTTAGTGGTTGCCTTAATTATCTTGTTGAGTATATATTATAAGAAATTTGCCATTAAGACTTTTTGTAGCTGAAACTTTAATTATGTTGTAAATCAGTTGAGGTCATGCTTTAGTTTTTCAGAGCTTTAGAATAAAGTTAGAACATAATCATTATTTATTTTTCCCCAAGTTCATCTTCTTCCTTAACAGGATAGTTGAATATGAAAGAGGAAGTGGTATGGTTACTCAGAAGATGAACTGAATGCCAGTGATTTCACATAGGTTGCTAATGCTTTTCTCTTCTAATGATGCTAAATTTTGTTGCAGTTTTGAAGTACTGCAGTTTGTTATATCCTATTGCTCTAAACTGGTTAAACTAATTCCTCTTACTATGCATTTTTGTGATATTTTTTTTCCTGTGTATAGTAGTCCTGGCTCAAGGACTCTTATTCTACCTGCTTAGGCTTCCTGAGTTTACTACAAATTTTTCTTGAATCTAGTATTTATTACATTTTAGCTGAGCAGTGCAGGTTTGTCACAATGATGCAATCACTAACTTCTAAATAATTTTGTTAGATACCAGTTTTCAGCTTTTTTCTGAACATGGATGCTGGGGTGGAACCTGAAAGTTTAGGGTTCTGGGTTTTGAGAAACACTGAAAACTTGCTGACTAGGTAAATCCAAAAAGATGTCCTTTCTGGATTATTTGTCAGCTCACTAAGCACATACATAGAAGGGAAGCCTTTAAACCTGAAGTGGTAAATATTATGCCATGTTGTACAAGCCTAGCAACTTCAGAGGCACTGTGCAGTCTGAGCATTACTAGCTTTGAAAGCAGACTTGTACAGCTAGCAGGGATGTGTATGTGTGTGTGAAACTTAGGAATTTTCAACTATCCAAAGTTAAGTTCTCTAATTTTAGTCTGTCACTTTTCTGTTTGTGCTAACAGCTAATGCAGCTGTTAGAGTTCATAATTGTATTACTAATGTACAGATTCGTATTACAACTCAGGTGTCTAAAGGAAGAAGTATTTCCCTGCTTCAGTTGATTTATTGCTCCCATGCTGACTGCACTCAAACTGTGTAGTCTGCCATTGCAAACTCAAAATGCAATCTTCAAAGGAAGTTTTTAGGAAATTAAAGCTGACTGTTTTGACCTCAGTAATTTATTTCAACCCAATTGCCAAGGTGGTGCTCTTTACCAATCATTTGCCAGGAATTTTATGTAAGCTTTGTTCCGAGGTGTTTCGCAGGCTGCAGTCATGCCTGCTGGTGAGTGCAGCTAAAGCACTCGGAGCAGTTCCCAGTAGCAAGGCACACATGCCAGGTGGCTGGTATGGGACTAACTAACTTTGTTTGGAGTTCAGCCAAACTGCTGAAACTCTCATTGTCTGGTCTGTGTACACTGTCAAAACTTGTAACTGTGTAAAAACTAACAAAAAGCCACAAACAATGACCAAAAAACCCCAAACAAACCAAAAGACCCCCAAACCCCAAGATTCACACATTACTTACTTCTCTTTTAATAAATGCTTTTGTTTTCCCTTGTTTTGTTAGATAGCAATTGGTTTGCTCGGGAATTTTTAAACTTAAGTCAAGAGACTGGACACTTGCTTTAAGCTAATCCATCTCTATTAAACGACTGTTCCTGTCTCTCCTTTCCTTTGCCCTCTCTCTGTCCTGTGGCCTGTCTCTTACTACTGGGATTATTTCTATGATGAAACATTATTTTACATTAAAATGATTTGGATTTTATAAAAGGTACCTATATTCTCTTTTGAAACTTCTTAAAGCTTTGTTGAAAACCAAATTGCACTTTATGATTCAAGCATAACTAAATGGATTACTTATCTAACCTGGCAGCTTCTAAGTGCATAATAAATCAGAAATGTCTCTGATGCTGCTAGAGACTTACTATGTGTTTGCTAGGGGCATACTGATGTGTTGTGTGTAACACTCAAATTATTTCTTTTATGGAGCTTTTAACCTGTGAAGTGCTCTACAGTACTGAAATTCGTATGTATAAGGGTTTTCATTAAAGGCTAATGTACTACTTTTCACTTTTGAAAATGTGTATGCAAAAAAAGACCGGAAGCAGTTTGGATACCAAGACAGTTGAAAGGAATGAAAGCTCACATGTGTACTGTTATTCAGATGGCATAACCTTTTCCTTAAGCACTACTTACACCCTTCTGTGACTACTACTGTTTAAGATGTAACATGGCTGGCCTGGGAATATTTATAGTCCTGATGGAATTATTCATCATACCTGAGAATTGGAGCTGAGTCAAGGCAGCTACACAAAATTAGAAAAATATGGAAAACAAGGAAAATATGAAATATGGTAGTGAATAAAAGTCTTTAAATATTTAAACCTTAAAAGCTTCTGGGCTACAGTGGATGTTGAAAAAAGGATGTACTTGATATGGAAATAAAAAGAGCTGCCTTTGGAGCAGAAATTAACTGGTGGTAGGGAGAATTGAATCCGAAAGGTGAACATGCTCTAACCAACTGAGATGCAGTTCTGCAATCTGGATCTCGTTTCTGATCTTACATCTCCTTTGCCCTAGTGTGAATTGACCCTTCTGAGTGATGAAAGATAATGTTTGTTTTCATTACTGAAGATAAAACACTTCACCCTTTAATGGTTTTCAGATAAATCTGGACTTGCACTCTGTCTATTTCAGTAGCTTACTATGCTTGAGATCATTAGAAATCAAAATTTGTAACTTGTATTCAGTGAACCCTGAAAATTATGGCCAAGAAGGTAGGTACATCTTGTTATTCTTCACAGAATTTCACTGATTTACAAAGCTTATGACCAAGGTAACAGGAGGAAAAAGTCTCTTAAGATAAAACTCTGAGCAGTACAATTTTAGACATCCAAACAGTATCACAAGAACAGGTATCCTCTTAATGCTGATGGTTCTCCTGCTGCCTCCCTTCATTTCCCCCTTCAAAGAGTACAAGAATCTACTGAAGGTTGTGTTCTGTGCACTTGCCGAGCACCGCATGTCCAAAGCAGTTTCTTAAAGATGGAATAACAATTAAATCCCGGATTTAATGGAGATTATATTTTTCTGTCCTCGGTCCTTTTATGTAAAATTATAATAACACTACTGTTGATCAAAAGAGTATTATGTGGATAAGTTGTGCAGATGTAATTAATGGAACAGAAGTCTGTAATCTGCTGCATGTGAGAGCAAACTATTAGTCTTTAGAAATGTTGGTTTAAGTACCTCCTGCTGCTATTTTCACTTTTACTCTTTCCCAAGAGGAGAGTACTAAGAAAGAGAAGTAAGCAATATTCTGATTATTTTTTTTCCTAATGGAGAAGGGTAACTAGAAATGTAATGGAAAGTTAAACTTTCCATTTGTGTATTGAGTTGAGCGATAAAGTTAGAACTGATGAAAGATAACTTTTTTGTAGTGGTTTTGCAATAGTGCGTGTGGAAAGCCACTATAGCGTGCCAGTTGGTTGGACTTTGTAATATTGAAAGCTCAAAACACGTATGTTTGTCTGTAGTACAAATGCCAGGAACTGGTACCTTCTTGCTCCATAGATAAAAATTCAAAATACTTGGGTGCAGGTTTACTGTTCCTCATTTAAAAAGGAAAAAACAGTAGGAGTATGAAATTTTTTCATTACTGGCTGGCCTGCAATTAAGTTTATTCCTTTGGTAGCTGCTGCTATAAACTGCTGCTGTCAGATGCAAATAACTAGCTAACTAGTCATTGCCCAGTCAGATTGTTCCATCAGTGTGTGATACTTTTTTTTACATAAAATTTACAGGATACCTTCACAGCTGGGGATTTTGTGAGTTATAGCCTCAGTTCTCAAAAAGGAGAGAAACAAACACCTCTCAAATGGTACCAGCAGTAATTTTTAATCAACTTCAAAATGAGGTCAAGCAGTGAAGACAACTCTTGTAGTGCTTAATGCTGAATAAAACTGCTTCATGTTGATCCTGATCTCAGGAAGAGGTTACTTTATATCCCTGTTTCTTGCACTGTCTGCAGTGTTTGTTTCAAAAGGCTGGGGGTGGAATTAAGTTGTGTTTTAAATGTCAGCATTGCCAGTTTTCTCACTATCTACCACTGCTCAAAGTAGAGCTGAGTGCATCCACCCCTCATCCCTGATATGATTAGGGAATTGTGCAAGACGCTATTAAATATTAGGTCTCATGTTGAAACATCTGTCAATAAAATTCTCCAGAGGAGGATTACTGAACTGGAAAGACTGATGGCTTTTTCCTATCTGTATGTACTGTGTATGCTTTCGTAGAGAAGTATGAAAGTAGAGAAATTGGGAATGTTGTCTTTTGAAAATGGGGAACTGAGTAGTTGCTGATACTGTTTGGTTGGTGAATTGCCTGTGCATTTACTTAAACTTTTCTTTGCAGTAATCACAGAAGCACTTAATTTCAGAGTCCTCAAACCTTTCAGACCCCACTGATCTTGAATGTTGTACAGGTTCAAGTTCAGCATTTGAGGCGAGAACAGTTTCTGAGAGAACACAGTGATTGCTGAATGCAGAGAAAATTGACTTTAAAGAATATGATGCTTCAGCCTAAGCATAGGTCTAGCACTTTACTGAACCATGTCCTCGTGGCACTGAAATTCTAGGAATATCTCACTGACAAGCATGTGGAGCTCTCTGGCTTACTCACACACAGGCATGCTTAGCTGGAGCACTCTGTCTGGCATTTATTCCCCTCCAGATCATGGAATGGGTAATATGAATGTCAGTGGTAGCTTTGAGTCAGACTGGGAGAATCCAGAGAGTTTAAAGACAGAAAGGATTTGCTGGCTAATCCAGTTGGGTGTGTTTGTTTGCTTTGATGTGGGAGTATGCATAATGTATTGCTGAGCCTCCTGTTTTTTTCTGAGGGATCATTCCATAATTCTGTAGTTACATTTAAAAGATTCCCGTATCATTCAGCCTCTGCTAGGTTTATTGTGGCACCATGGGATACACTTTCTTGTGCCTTATCTCTTCTTACTGTAATTTCTACCACTATAGTTTCTTAGTGTTTAATGCTCCAATGTGCTGTATCCTAGTCTTGTGTTTCCTAGGGCTATTAATTTGCCTGTCAAACTCCTGCACTTGTCTGAAATGTTCTGCACATTCAGGTGTTCATACAAAGACATTATATGAAGACAAGGCATCAAGATTATTTACTGTGCTCCAATGTGCAGTAATTCACTTAAGAAATAATACACTTTACAAAATACTGCCAAGCAGAACTTACTACTTAAAACATGCTATTTCTTGCAAATTTAAGACAAATGATCCTTGTATTTGCTGTGTGCTATGTTCCATTTTTCTACTCATTGAAGAAATATAACCTATCAGGAAAACTCTGCTACCTAGGCTAAGCTGCCCATGTGCATGGAAAGGAATAGAACAGAACAAAATGGTTGTCAGTGTCGAGTCCTGCAAGACAATCTCTCTTAGTCTTGCTCATCTGGGCTTAGAAATCCTCACTAAGTGATTCAATTGATATATTTCTTGTAGGAATTGTTTGATTAGTTTTACAAGAATTCTTTAAAAAATGCAAACTTAAATTAAGAAACCACAGTGATTAATTGCAATCAATCTAAGGGCAAACTTTTTAAAAACTATGGTGTCTTTACTTTTGCCTTTACCAGAAACCATGTGAAATTTATGGCAAAACTAAGTTTCAAGAAAGCTAAACAGCTCTTAAATTACCTTGCTTTAAGACTTTTTTCTAATGTCCAGCTCTACTGTATAAATTGGAAACTTGGAGTGTACTTTAGACCTCAACTGAGACCTGAAGCTGGTTTCATGTTACTACTTAAGGCATTCTTCTAACTTGGGAGTAATATATTGTGGAAACTATTAAAGCTTATGTTCTTTTCCTGTTAAAATGAAGCGTTGTTCCTCACATAGGAAATTATCTCTGAGGTAGGTATTGATGAAATAAAAGGCATGGACCTCTTCAAAACTGTTCTTTTGATGCTGGACTCAGCCATTTTGAAAACTAGCAGGAAAAGACTTTGCACTTGCGAACTCTATTTTGTGATGCTGAAGTTTCACTGGATGCTGTTATAATATTAATTTGAAAAGGATGTCCTGCAATCTGATATATGAATTTCTATTGCAATAATTTAGCCTTTTCTTCACCAGCGACAGTGTGGAGGTTTGGGTTGGCTCCCTGCCAAATCCAGCCATTGGGCACACAGATTCCCCCCTCCTGAAAGAGAAGGAAAAAAAGTACCAAAAGAAAATTTGTAGTAAAAATGCATATACATTCACATATATTACAGTTATGTACAATTAAACACTATGAATATGTAGAACAAGAATATATAGAACAACCCCAAAAGGGAAAAGGGGAAAAAGGGAAGGGGAAAAGGGACAAAAATCGGGTAAAACCAAAACAAAACAGATATATACACTCGAAAACTCAGGGAATAGCTCAACAAAATAACTAACAAAATAAAATTTCCCCAACTTCCCTCAATAAATCAGTTCCTTCACCTGCGCGCAGCTTCAGACAACAGTTTCTCAGATAGGTCTCAGCTCACATGGATAAGAGAGAGGTCAACACACTGAGACCTGCTGTCCTTCAAGCACCCGAAAGGAAGAGAGAGACAAGAACCTCCCTTCCTTGTCTTATATACACCTATTATATAAAGAAATGGTGTGGAACACTCTCTTAGTTATAACCCAAGTTACCAGGGAAGGCCTAGACCAAAACCAAGAAAAATAAACCACCACCGAAAGGTAGGGATTTTTAGAGTTGCCTGTACAATTTTATTTATAAATGTATTTTCTGCTTCTGCATTCTCACGGCTAGTAAATACTGATTTTTTTTTAAACTAAAAATATATTTATTTCTGCAATGCTGGCTCATGGTAAACCAGCATTTGCAGTATGATCACAAAGAAGCCTGGGCTGTACAAGTGCTTGGCTGGTTTGATAGACAGGATGTTCTCCTAGCTTTGGGAAGGCATTATTTGCATGCTATTGAATTGATGAGAAGTGTTTTCATTGTCTGCCTTACAGTGTTTGAAAGGGTTTTAAGATTTTGCTTTTTAAATGTCTAGTTTTTTAAAGAAGTCTGGAGACAGCAGTATTGCCAAAGAGGTTTCAATAGGATTGCACAATGTACAAGTTGGATCAATACTTTGTTCCAGTTGTATTTCTGGCAATACTTAATGTGCTAAGCACAGTATTTTCAATAATGTACAGCACATTTATCTCTGCCTGATGGGAATGCATTCAAAATTTGTAATCTTCAACTTGGAACAAGGCATTCTTAATGTTATTTTAGGCTAATACTTTCCTAAAAAAAAAAAAGAGCAGTAGTCAACAGCACCTTTAAAATGGTATAGGAGTTCCCAAATAAACTTAAAGAATTGTATTTCTTCCTTTTATCACCTCCTAGCCTTCTGAATTCTTTCAGTTGGCAACAGGCTGCTTTCAGTAATTGTGGGAAATGTCATCTTAAAGCTAGCAGGAATAGCCACAGACCAAGAGCATACACTATTATCATAGGAGCCAGGAATTCAGTATTCTGTAGAACAGCATGCTTTGTGTTCACGGCTCAAATGACATGCTTGTCTGAAGGACAGAGATCTTAAAAATGCTTGTTGTATTGGCTTTCCTAGTGGGCTCTTGCCCCAAGATTTTAGCTGGTAAACAGTTAGAGTACTGAAGGGGAGAAGGGATGTCTAGTACAATGTAATCCTAATGGGTTTGTACTTTAAACATCTGAAGATAACACATTTTCAATACAGTTTTTAAGAATTTAATTGGAAAATATCAGTGGGTGAGACAAAAGTCATCTTATTCCAGATAACTTTCACTGTCAGTGGTACTACAGCAATGTTCTGAATCAACCAGAAACCAAGAACTCTAAAACCTCTGGAATAAACTGTGGGTTTTTGCCTGACGTGGTTTCTAAATGCTATACATGCAAGTTCATTCAGGAAGTCTTGCAGTTTCAGTTCTGCACAAGATTGTTTCATTGCCTTCTTTGTGGTATTTGAATAGTGCGTTTAACCCAGTTATCTTGCTGCATGTCAGAGCTGCCTTCGTTACTCCTGGTCTAAAGTGTAGAAATGTTTCCCTTTGATGTGAATTTGTCTGGATTCGGGGTATCTGCCTGGCAGGGGCACTGGAACAGGAGCCTGCTGGACATGGTGGAGATCAGTCTGGAGATGATACTGTTCAATGAGCTGGCCTTGTTTGTGTATGCCAAACTGAGTACTGTGTTTGCATTGCTAAATTGCACAGCAGTCTGGCTGAGACCTGGCTGCTGGCCTGTGAAGCAGCACCATTACAAGGCTCTGTGAATAAAATTGAGAAAATCATGTTGAGCACAGTTCATTTAATCTTTCTGCTTAAGACTAAATTAGAAATGTCTTTCGATTTTGCCTTCTTGTCTTGAAGTGGTGGGTAGGGTTTGTATTACAGCTGTGGCTCCTCACAGCTGGGCAGGGGAGGACCTTGCCAAAGGTGTCCTGGCCTGTCAGTTTAAACTGTCAAGTCATTCAGCCTGGATCTGGTAGAAGCTTTAATTGCTGAAGTCAGTGTTGACACTCTTTAAATGATATAGCCAAGTGTGAAGCCGTTTCTACAAATATTAGATGAGGTGTCATCTTTTTCAGTTGGCTGGCTACTAAACTGCATTCCTGCCCTTCCTGCTCCCCTTCAGTGATCATGAGCATTATGAATCAGTGCGTTTAACAGAAGTGTACATATCTGGTATGAACATCTAGATATGAGTTGTTAACTACTGCCTCTTGATGATGACCAAATGGAAGTAATTGGCTTGGAGTGACTAATCAGTCATTTGTATTCATACTTGTACAGTGACTGGAAGATAAATAATTTTAAAAGTTTAATGATATTTAAAGTATCTTGATGTTAAAGTATCAAGAAAATGAAACAAAGATATTGCTTTAAAGGACACTTGATTTCTAGCTTTGAAGATGTGTTCACTTGCTGTTCAAACCTCAGATGAAGGGCTAGTAGTTACTACCTGGTGTGGAGACTGGGATAGAATAACTGCTGAGTAGTGAAGTCTGTGCTGTTTGTCAAAAGCTGTTGTCAGATGTGGCTGATGTGCCTAGATAGCCTCCTTGAAGAACACCATGGACACTGGTTTGCATTTTAGCAGTTCACTTCTGTAAGATAGATTAGTATCACTGTACACTGAATTTTGTAAAAGAAAACTAATGATGTCCAATCTTTTTTCTTCCAGACTATCATTTTACTCTGGCCATTCTTCATTCTCCATGTACTGCATGCTCTTCGTAGCAGTAAGTATGCTCTTTCCATCTAAATGGCAGTGAATTCAATTAGCTACCTAGTACAAAACCTGAGATACTTACTCGGCTGCCTCACAGGGGACATGGTTTTTGTAGGATGCTTGTCTGGGATAGTTGAAGGTTTCTCAGTAGAAGTTGTAAGAGTGGTGACACTGGGACAAGAAGTAGAAACATGTTCAGCATACCTAAAAATATGGTGCCTGGCTTGTGTGTCTTGTCTAAATGAACCTGGTGACAAGTGGGTTTGGAAAAGAAGATGCTATTGGAATTTAGTTACATTTAAAGTATTGTAAGCCATATAACAATCTATAATAAGATATGTCTGACTTGATGAAGCATGCAATGCCTATTTTAAAAAAAGAGCAAATCAGCTAAACTTAAACACTGATCGAATGTGACTGAGCCCATAAGCCCAAAACAGCAGATCAACCTGAATTTTTAAACTCCTTTTATTTCCTCCTGTCTTTTAGGAACAGAGAGGGAGAGTGAGGGAAGCAAGGGCATGGATCTATCTGTGAAAGTAAATACTAATGATAAGATCAATTCAGTTGATGCTTCAGTTGGAGATAATTATATTTCAGTTGAATTTGTTTCAAGTCAGCTAGGGCAAATTATCTTCACTTCTAGCATAAGCTTTGTAATACTGAAAGGTTGATTTGGTTGTTCTCTCTCTGCTAACTTGTATTAAACAGCTTTGTGGAAATTTGTTGTTAATGTAGCTGTGGAGTTCAACTCTAGTCCTGGACTAACATAATACATACATTATGTAATATGGAATTTTTACAGATCTCAATTCAATTTGCTTTCTCATTTTGGTTGCATTTTTAATTCTTTCACCATCTTTTGGCAATAGCATCACATCCACAGTGAGTGCAGAGATTGTTCAGACTAAACAAAACACCCTACAACCACACACACAAAAGGAATGGCTCTTCAGTATGATGCATGAGTATTTTTTTAGTGTTATTTTAAAACAAAGCCATTTCAGAAGCTTGGTGTTCAGTTTTGATCTATCGTTGCTGTTTGTTTATGGCTAGACCTTTTTAGTTCTGCTTCCTTCTTTACCTGTCTTATCTGATGTAAATACAAATAGCTCATAAAAGTATTAACTCCTGAGTTTGAGTAGAATATAGTGTGACTTCCAGGCAGCTATTTGGGGTTTTTTAGAAGAAATGAGAGTGTCTTTCCTTGCTCATTAAGAATGGCAGTATCTAAAATTATATAGGTCCACTTGTAATAGGTTTTCAGAAAGAAAACTACTACTTCCACAGTACAGCAGAGCAAGTACTGCTGTATATCCTAACACTGACTTGCTTCTCTGGGTTCAGTCATACCCTTCTCATCCAACATGTCCTTACATGGTTTTATTGAGCAATGTGATAATGTGAAACTGCCACCTCATAGAAGGGCAGACTTGGAGATAAGAAAACCCTTTGTAGGTGTGTGGCGATATGTATGGTTTATAATTTGTCCTGACTGGATTACGGTCACCTGGCAGGGATCTGAAACTGTCTGAGCTTTTCCCTCTGTCACATGTGTGTGAGGAGAGTTCTGCATGCTGCAGCCTGGGAAAATGGTGGTGGTGGTCAGGATAATGTCTCAACTCATCAGCTGAATACAAGCTAATAGTATGCATTAGATAATACAACTCTCTAGTTAAATATAGTAGAAGATGTGCTGAACAGATTGGACTTGAGACCTTTTTTGTTTAATCTACTAAGCTTGGAAAAAATTCTGCCTTTGGCAAGAAAGTAAAGAATTCTTTATTTTGAAGTTACTAACTTCATGTGGGTTCAACAATGCTTTCTGTAGTTGCTTGTGGTGTGTTTTTTTGAATCTATGCAAAGGAGTTTGAGTGGAAACTTCTTGAGGAGGAAATTATGAACCTTAGCTCTCCTGGGGTTGTGTGTATGAGCTCCACTCTTAGCAGCCTTCTGTGTGAGTGGATGGTGGGACTGTGCAAGTCAAATCCATCCTGTATGTGGCACTCTGAAATGCTGTAAATCCTGATCTTGTGTCAGTCCTAGTTCAGACACTTGCTGTGATCACAAGCTGTCTGTGTGTTCATTCAGTCCTGTAGTAACTGCAAGACAGCATGGCTTTACTTAGTGGTGCCCTTAAACTGGAGGGGTATGAATGTCTAACTCTTCCAGCATGACATTTGTTGAACAGGATGTGTTTCATGAAGATCAGTGTTATTCAGTAAACTAGTCAGTGAGTGCCTAGAGCCCTGGCTGGAGGAGAAGGCATTCTTCTGTTCCTGCACCCCAATTTCTTGTCTTGTCTCTGCCTGAGCTAATGCCCAGTACAAATAAGAGGCTTTGTGGAGATTAGACTTCTAGTTCCTTTTGTTCAGGAGTAAGATTATCCATCTAGAATGTCAGGCCTTTGTATGGACATCTGAAGAAGGTTAATGGCTCCTGTGCAGTGTGTTTTTATCTTGCTGATTAACACAACCTTACTGCATGCCAATCTCCACCCCCCCCACACCTTCCCTCCCCAAAAAACAAAAACCCCAAAACAAGCAAAAAAAAAAAAAAATCCACAAAAACCAACCAAACAAAAAAAAAACAAACCAAAAAAAAGTGCAGATGCCTTTAAAAAGGCACTAGTGTGAGAAGGTGAGGAACACACACAGTCACCCACGTGGCAAGGCAGAGTGCTGCTGATGGCTTTAAGCCAAGCTTGTGGCACTTAACTTGTTTGTTAACTGAACTGTTTAGCCTGGTGAGAAGGAGGCTCGGGGATGACCTTCTCACTCTCTTAAAACTATCTGACAGGAGGTTGTACCAAGGTGGGCATTGGTCTCTTCTCCCAGGTAACAAGCTATAGGGCAAGAGGAAATGGCCTCAGGTTGTGCTGGGAGGAAAAATTTCTTCTTGAAAATGGTTGTCAAGCATTGGAGTAAGGCTGCCCCAGGGAAGTGGTGGAATCACAATCTGCTTTAGACTGTTGGTCTAAAAAGCAGTGGTGGAGAATGTATTTTGAGACTCATTTGGCAGAATGAGATGGGTTAGTTTGGGTCTAGGCAGAGCTGTTATCTCTGGGATAACAGCTTCTGCCAACAACAGCTTTGTGTGGAAACTAGATGAAGCTTGACCGCAACAGTATGTGGGAACCCAGTGACCTAATAACAGATGCTGGATCCCAAATTGTCTCTGTCATCCTCTCTGTCATCTGCCTCTGCTGCTCCTTTCCTTTCATAGTTAAACAGCTGGCATGGTCTCTCCTTTATCAACAAATCCATTTAATCTTTGCTTGGAGAGTGGGAGGGCATGTGCAGTTGAACACCTCTTCTACCAGTCTGTAGTGTGACCAAACTAGCACCCTGTCCTGGAGGGGCAGGTGCTGCAGCAATCCATAAGTTTTTCTTTCACTTTTTTTTTTTCCAACTTAAGTTTAAAAACTATTGTAAATTAAAATGCTAAATGCATGCTGCCATCAGTAGTGATAATGATCCACCACAACTGTTGGCAGAAATGTGTGTGGCCCTGAGGATCAGGTTGCTGTAACAGAGTCAGCCTTGGCTGTAGCTGGCCTCGGCACTTCCATGCGTGCACCTGTGAAGAACAGGGCTGCAGAAACCCAACTAAGAGGCCCTGCTATTCTGGGGATGGCAGCGTGTTTGTGCTGCTTAGACTTGGGACAGAAAGGGGTGATGAATCTTGCACGATGTAACTTGAGTGGCTCTCAAGCTCTCCCACGGTTCATTGGGAACATTTTCTGTGTCCAAGGACACAGGGCACTACACATAAGAACAGGAGGCCAAGTGCTGTTCCAGTGGCCTAGGCTGACAACCTTCTTTTGCAGAGAGATCATAGGATAAACACAAGTGAAAGGGCGCTTTAGGCAGCTTTTGGTACTTAGCACCTAAATGTGCCAGTCAAGCTTTGCTCTTGAACTCTGACTTTAATTTTTGATGTTGGGATTGGAGGTTGACTGAAACAGTACTCAAACAAGAGCCTGGGAGCCTTTAACACAGTGTTTTAGGTACATTTGTTTGCATGACACTCTTTCTTTACTTTCCCAAATGCTACTGACTAAAGCTACAGAACAGTCTTTAATGTGTTCCTGCCCACATGAAAGCTGGGGGCTACCTAGTCTTCTAAAACTAATGAAAATACATTTGTTACTGAAAATATTTTGTTTGGCTATAACTGTGCATAGTACCAAGCACCTTACTTGAAGCAGAGATTAAAAAACAAAGGGTAACCAGTCATGCTGCGAGGCTCAGGTATGGAGATTGCTTGTGCTTCTACCTGTATGTGAGTCTAGTACTACTCTTTTAATGTTGATATTTAGATGTTTTAATAGCAAGCAAACAAAGCAAAATGATTTATCCATAACTTGCTTGCAAGTTAGAGGTGGCAGTAGTGATGACAGTATTGTTAACTGGCTCCTGTAGGACTTATCTGAATGCAATCCCTTGCAGTACTTTAGTTCTTCTAGCAAAGGTTAAAATACTAACTCCAAGCAGAAAAAAATGCATTTATTCTTTTTCTTTCTCATCAGAAAGAAGCCAAGTGTTGTATTCCAATTTGCAATGGAATAAAATTTTGTTGTTTATCCTGCTTTGTGATAAAAATTATATCAATAAGCAATTATTTTGGCAATAGCTGAAGTTGAAGCTGGAGGATTAAAACCAAAAAGAACATTGTCCCACTGGACAAGTGAGGTCTGTATAGAACAGATTGATTACACTTTTGATACTGAATTGAAAGTTAAGCTATTACTGGTAACAGACAGGATTTTCTCACCATTGCACAGGAGACAGCTCTTGCACATACAGCTCTTGCACATCAATTGTGTTCAACAGCAGCATGCAGCTACCTTGAAGAGCCCAGACTAGTACATATTATGGTTTTTCTCCCCAGTCTGGTCATTTTCCCTCCCTTAACTCAGCTGTTCAATAGATCAGTTCCCTGCTGGGCTATTCAAATATCAGAGCTGACACAGGGGAGTCAGACACAGTTAGAGTAATGTGGATAGACCAGCCTTTTGAACAGGAGCCCAGGTATACCCTCAGCTTCAAGTAACTGCAGACCTATATCCTTTTCCTTTGTTGAAAGGGGAAAAATTAGTTCTGAAATGTTGCTTCTTTTTTGTTTATTTTCTGTCCAATCAAAATAAAGCTAAAGAACATATAATAATGCAGATATACCAGGAATCACAAATATTTGTTACAAAAAGATGACCTCATTAAAAAGGCAAAATTAACTGACAGACAATGAAGTCTTAATTGCTTTTTTTTATTAATTTTTTTTTTTGAGAATCTCAGCTCTTGAGTGACTAATGAATTCTTCTACTGCTCTGAAGTCCTGTAGTTTTGTTTGGATGTGAGCCTGTTGTGCTTAAAAGTACACGGGAAAGACATTATCCACATTTCTGGTTTGCAGGCACTGTCTTCTTGGCTGATGCTTAGAGCTCTGTGTTTATTCAGATACAGCACTTACAGGTATAAAAAAGCTGTTGCACTTGTATGTATTATTTGCATAAACAAATGATTATATATGACAGGATATTTCTCAGCACAACTTGTGGCTCTTGGCCACTCTTTTGTGCTCAGAACTGCAGTTTTTAAACTGTTTCCTGGATTTCTTATACTTCCTTGAATTCAAGAGTTTGTATTAGTTGAAATATGATTAATAGCTTTTACGCAAACTAACATCTATTTAAAGCCATCTCTCAAGTTTCCTGTAATGAGGAGAAAGGGAAGAGCTATTTTCCAAGCATTTATAAAAGTGGTAGAAAGCTTGAAAGATCTCTTTTTCTCTGTGGTTGCCTAATCTGAGCAGGGCAGAGGTGTTTTGGTCTGTATTGCTGGAGAGTTGAACTGGACTGGAACAAGGATTGCAGATCATCTCTCTGTTTAAACGTGTTTTCTGTCGCTTTGTAATATTATGCAAGAATCTAGGCTGAATGTCTCAGCTCTTTCCTTCTCTTGGAGAATGTTGTGTGAATAACTGCTTTTATCAAAGGTGCTCAGGTGCAAACTGCCTTGTGCAAATGTGCAGTACTGCGATTATTGCACTCCCCTCTCCTTGAGGAAAGGCAACAGTGTGTTGTTCGCTGATGGACTGGAGGGTGAAGAGCTGCTTTGGCACTCTGTGTATCTGCTCAGCTTCCTAATGGAAGACTTCACAGTTACAGGAGTGTGGTCTTGTCTCCTGTAAGGATGTGCTTGGGATATCTATAGAAATGGTATTTTCATGTATTACAAATGTGCCTGGATTCTCAGCTGTTAATGCCTCACCCCAGGACTTCTCATTAATTTTGCCCTTTTCATATTAGTTATGCAGAGGCTGTTTTTATTGAAGACTTCAAAACACTGGTGCCTCCTGTGCTTTCCCTTTCTTCCACCCTTGCCTCAGTAAAAAACCCACCAAAACATAGCACCTCGATATTTACTTCCTCCACCTCCCAAATCCTAAAGCTAACCTTTTGAGTCAGCAGACTTGCTTTGAACTTGAGCTTTCTTAATGTTAGTCAATAACAGATTCAAATGCTAATTATAAACCACATTTTGTGCTTACTAGAACAGTTATACCATAGGGCTTTTCCTTAGTGCTCAGGCAGATACCATAAACCAAAGTTAGACATGACTAATGCTCAATGCTAAGCTAAGTAAAGTAAATGCCACTTTCTCTCTCTCTCAAAACTTGTATTGACTACTTTGGTCTCTCAAAGGAGGGCTTGTTTTCATGAGAAAACTGACTTTCTGCACCTCTGTTTCTCCTCCAGACTCCTATTATTTTTACTCAGAGTAGTATTCTTATTTGCCTGTGTCACAGGGGTTTCCTCTCTAGGAAAACTGTTTTCTTGCTCTGTTTTGCTATAAAGCTCATGATGCCGTGAGCCTGTTAGGATAGAGGAGACAAAAATAAGAGGGAAAATAGGTACATCTCTAAAGGTAAAGCGTGCCTTGCTGCTGTTCCTTAGGACCTGTAGAAAATGCAGATCCTATTTGGTCCTAGGGACCTTTTGGTATCAGGAGAAAATCCATTTTTGAAAAGTATCAGAACATACCAATTGGTACAAGCAGTACTATTACTTGGAGGGAGGGAAACCTCCACCCAAAATTTCTTTGACTTTCATTATTGCAGGAGTGCAGAATTTCCCATACTTTAATAGGCAAAACATTTTGCAGTAGGGAATTTTTCTATAATAGGGTTTTGGAGAAAGTATGAAAAAGTATTAAATGAAAAAGAACCAAGAGTTTTAAGTATTGAAATGAAATATCTGAAATATGACCTTGGTTTGTGGAGTGAGTAGGTTTTCGTAGATTTAAAAGAATTTTGTGCACTTAAAGTGGGGATGTGATATTTTAGCTGTTAAGAAATTTCCTTGTGAAGTCCATGTAGGAAATACAAGTCACTGTACTTTAAAATTAGGTAGGCATGTATGCTCTAGTGGAAGAGCAAATGCTTGAAAGTCATGCTAGCAATGTTAAGAGTAGCAAATAATTCTCTAGTTACAGAGACCCTTCCATTCATGTCTGTGGCTTCTTGCAAGAAGCCACAAAGTAGCTGTGAGTTTCTCTTCATTGCTGTGTGTATTTTTAGAAATGAAGTACTAGACCATAGATTATGAAGAAACTTGTGTTCAGGATGTGTGTGGCATAGAGAACATATTTTCATTATAGAGTAAGCTAGCAGGGAAAAAAGGCTGGAGATTATTTAATCCATTACAAGAAAGTTTTATGAAATCTCTTTGAACATTAAAAAGAATGAATGATACAAACATGAGAAACAGCAGGAGTGGAGAGAAATAGGGTATAGCTGAATGATACTGCTGAAGGATCAGACTGCTCAGAACAGGTTAGCAGAGAGGCTGGCATAGTCCAACCACTGCCTGACAGGAGACAGTGGCTGCCAGAGCGGCTCGGGATGCTCCTACTGTGATCACAGGCTCACAAATGTATTTATCAGCAGCAAGCAAAGTGCTGGTAGGGGGCATTTCAGAAGTATTAACCAGCTGGTGTTTCCTGAAGTTCCTGTGGCTTCCATTGATTACAAGGTTTTTTTATTCTTTTCTAGCAAAAAGACTTGGGTGGGGAGACAGGGATTTGCTTCTGTTTTCCTCCTCTAAGCCTGTGCTGTAAGTGACTTCAAAGAACAGCAAAAGAACCTGAGGTATGCTGTGAAAGAAGGGGTTCTCTAAACAGCCTCAAGCCTTTGCTTCAGCCTTGTTAGTCAGTAGGGTCAAAATAGTAGGAAGAGTTAATGCAGTATGGGACCAGTACATCTCTATATTGTACATTTAATGCTGTAAAAGGGCTAATATTATATAAAGGTAAGCTGGGAATACTTCTGGTATCAACTTTGGTTTACCTTTAATGAATTATGAGGCAAAAATTCCTCCTCTCCTTTGCTGCTTTATTTTCCTGTGTGGACCTGATGGCCTGTTGCAGCGCAGACATGTCCCTGTTGTCTTTAAGAGTGAGTCATGGTAGTGGGAAGAAGCTTGGCAGGGGAGCACAACAACTGTCTGAGCCTATTAAAGGCAGTGTCAGTTTGAAGTTACCTGCTTAAAAATAACATGGCATCTACCATTGCAGCAGCTGGTTAATAAGCAATTACTGTCAACTGAAACACAAAAAACCCCAAAAGACCCCAGTTGTAATCAGAATAACTGCTATTTCTGAAACTAAATACTGCAGTGAGCAGTCACTCTGACAGGTATCTGTGGTATCCTTTCTCACGCTTCTCACACGTAGCTTTAGAATGATGTAATTCTGCCGCTGGTAGAATGTGCAAGAAGGTCTCTGGTTATTTTCTGCTCAGATACTGGAGCTGATGGTGTGAAGAATTCCCTAGAACTGGTGAAGCCTGTAGCCAGCTGCTTGTGTTCTGCAGCTGGCGGAACAGCTCCAGATCTTTTTTGACAGATTACTTTCATAGTACAGAAATTAAGCTTTCATGTAGATGTCAAATCCAAGTTAGTTTGATGCTGTGTCAAGCAGAAAGAACATCTGAATACATGCTGCATTAAGGGCAATGCAGAGCACTTTATTATCATTCACTGGGGTAGGCTGGCATCTTTCCAAGTTGGCTTTTGTGTGGCTTGCCTCATTTTCTTCCTGTGTTCAGAAGTAAATCTGTTTTCTCAGATATCTGCAGTTGCATAATCCTTTTTCTTAATACTATGACTAGACATCTGTGCCAACTACCAAAAATGCTTCTATAGAAAGAACTTCATTGGAGCAAGGTATTTTCAGCTACCTTCATCAGAATTAGTAAGACCAGGGAAAGAACAAGGAACAGCCAGTATCAAATCATCAGTCAACTCTTTAGGCTACCAGCGTGTGCTCCTCGGGCCCACCTCTGGTCCATTTGGCACTTGGGTAGTGTTCTGGTCTGCTGTTGGTAGATCTAGAAGTAATATTAAAAAACATCTTTTGTTAAAAGAACTGTGTGACAGACAATATTTGAAGTGGCTAACCTTTATTTTCCCTGGTGGTGAATCGGAGTGCCACAGAAATATGCAGTGCCCACTGTTTTGAAGGAGAAATTTTCCAGTTCAGGCGTAGCTGTTGCTTCTTCAGAGTCCAATTTCACCCTGACCTTGCTATTAAAGAAAACTGGTTATGGATAGGGTTGATGTTTTTAATTCTCCATTTATAGCTGAAAATGTCAGCATGCCAAAATTATGATGTAAGTTACCCAGAGAAACATTCTGCAAATGTTTAACTTTGGAAAGTAGCACCTTTGCATCTACAGTGTGTGCTCTGTGCCTGTATTTACATTGTAAATGTAATGCTTCTAAAAGTTAGCCATGGCTTTTGAAGTTGGCAGTGGAGGGATTTACCACAGTGTGTTGTGCTGCTCAGTGCCTGATGCCTGTGTGTTAGTTAACTTCTACGGTTTCTCAAGACTGCCAGTTAAGGTTTTGTCCTTTTCCCGAAGTTTCTAGGTGGCTCTGAAAAGACACACATGAAATGTTAAATGTAACTTCAAACTGTATTGTTCGTCTCAGTAAATATAGTTACTATGGTGCCTTTTTTGGTGATAGGATCAAGTTCCAGAATAAATTCGGTGGTGTTTATGGAGTGGATTTGGAAAAGCTCCTCCTCAGCTATAAAGCTAGATAGACCAGAGAAGGAGACAAAGGCAGGGTCTTGGATTAGATTAGATGGGAAAGTAACAAATAAGAGTGAATCTGAGATAACACATCAAAAGGACAGATATACACAACAAAAGCAGAGCTGAGGGGAGGGAAAAGGCATGGGAACTGCTCACATCTACTTGTTTACCAAGGGGCAGCATGGTTAATTTGCAGCTAAAAAGGGTGAGGAACAGACAGCTCAGTGAAATACACCAGTGACAACTGAGGTATGTGATCCTAGATGGTATCAGTCATTTTATCCAGTTAGTTCTGATACTTGCCAACAGTTGGAATATGTTAAAAAAGATGACAAGAATTGAAAATAAAGTTAAAAACTTAAAAGTTCAAAATAAAGTCAGCTCTACATGTCGTATATGTAAATTTTTCTTTTTGTATAAGACTTTCCCATTGCTCATGAAGGAGAAAAATACTGGTTTGACTTCCACTGGATTCTTTTAAAGCCTTAAGTGGCTTTGATATTACCAGGACCTTTATTCTGAAAATGCTCACTTGTCACATTGGCACAAATAGAGCAAGTATCTAATATGATGGTGTTATATAGAACATAAAGACCAACATATAAAACTCTGCCTTAGCAGCCTTGTGAGAGCAAAGCACCTGAAATAGCTGAGTATTATCATGACTTGGTTCTTCAAACAGACTCAACACAGGTTTTTTTACTGCCTCTGTGTTTGCTGCATTTCACAACTATTTTTTTCTTTCAGCTTTATCTTCAGGCCAGAATGAAAGGAGACTGGGCAAGACTTGTACGTCCTACTATACAATTTGGTCTAATTTCTGCATCTATCTATGTGGGTCTCTCACGTGTTTCTGACTACAAGCATCATTGGAGTGATGTTTTAACAGGACTCATCCAAGGAGCAGTGGTAGCTGTGCTCATGGTGAGTAATTCCCGGGGAGGGGGGTGTGTGTGAATGCTGCTTTTACGAACAGCACCTTAGAATTGCAGGCTGTGTTCACAGACCTGTATTTCTAATGCTTCAAAAAACAACTCCTTAAACTGGGTGTAGCAATAGTACTTTGGGCAGTGAGGTAGGCTCTGGCCCAGTGAGATAAGTGGCAGTTTTAACTGTTGGACAACATGAAATTAGTTGTCTCTGCTCAAGAGCTCTTCAAATAAGCACAATGGAAATGGTCACCTGCAAAACCATGTGGGCATCTCTATATAAATCATGCCTTCTCCTTCTAGGCAAATTCTAAATCTCAACTACAATAGCAGAGAACTGTGTACAAGGTAATAGGGGAAAAGAAAGCCTTGAAGAAAAAGGAGAGAAGATGCCTGCCAACTTCCACGAACTGTTTTTTCAGTCTGATAGGAAACTAAAACCCTTCACTATTTGCATGCATTTTGAGTATTGAAAGTGTGTTCACAACACGGAGCCTGTGAAGCTTAGCTGTACTGATGCGTGAAAAGCTATCCCAAGGAGCAGACACTTGGCTGCACTTTTTGCAGCAGGCCTGGCTGACTTAGTGGCAAGTTGTACTGACTGTCATCAGAGTGCCATGGCTGATTCATCCATGGGAAGGGACAGACAGACTTACAGTTCAGACATGGGAGCTAACTGAGGTCATACTGAAGGATTCGGTTACCAAGAACTGAGGCTCAGCTGGGAAGAGCCACCTTCAAGATAAATACTTTGTCAGCTTTCTCAAGTCAGAAGGGTATTGTTCAAGACAAAGCTTTGTTTACTTCTTGCAATCAGTAATCACAACGAATCTTGGAGCAGCTGTGCGAAAGCCTACCCCTTGTTTTTGTATAAAAATCTCATCTTCTAAGAAAAGGAGTGCAGGGAGTAAGAAAAATCAGGGATCAAAGACCTGAGGGTGCTTTTATTAGGAAAACAAGTTTAGTTAAGGATGTTGGATGGCTCAGAAGGTATGACAGATGTTACCGGTAATACAAGAAACAATAGAAGGTGGCATTAGAGTGAACAGAGGAAACGATTTTAAAAAATGCACACCACCACTAACCCTCTCCTCCCCAAACTCTAATCTGAAAGAACTGAAGAGTTCCTCTTCAGAAACAGTGAGCTGAGGTAAGAGCATGGTGGGGCAGCAACTGCACCTGGACTACTAAATTGAATTCAGTGAATCCAGCATTAAGTGGAAGCTGAAATTCACATGCTCAGTGGCTAAAGCAGTTTGCTGGGTCATCAGGCAGTATGCATAAATGGTGTTCTGCAGTTCTCAAGGTTGCAGTGAGAGGGGAAGAGGCAATGTAGGCAGGGATCATGAGAGAAGGCTTCTCATTTATTGCACTCCATGCAGCACCATACCCAGAACATCTGCCAGCATGGCTTGGTGGTGAGCAGTGGAAAGAGAACTGGATCAAGGCATGTGTCTCATAGTCAGTGAGATGTCTCCCAGCTGTGAAAGAAGTGAGGTGGTATGTTTAAAGGGACACAGGAAAGGACTGTGTAGGTAGAGTTGACCTGACAGATGCTGCACTTACAATGAGAGACAGGTATGGGGGAGGGAGAAGCTGTGAACCTTGCCAAAGAGAAGAATCCCAAGCTTTTTTTAACCAGCCTAAAAGAAATGCAAGAGAGTGACACCCCAGAGAATAACAGTTACTTACTAACTACTGAACCCTCTTCCTTGGCTAAAGCACAAGCTCTCCTGTCCTTTCTATATAAATTACAGAAAAAAATTTAACCATACTTGCAATGTGGTCTTTCAGCAAGCACACCTTGCTCTCATTTAGAGCTGTTCAAAATACAGCTGCTGTAATGAAGCACTGTCTGTAAGACAGTCAGCAGTTGGTTACCACGGGCCTTGAATTTGGCTTAAACCATCAGTGGCTAAATGGTCAATGGGATGGTGAAATGGAGGGAGAGAAAAAAACCATTGAAAGAACAGGTGTCAGAACTTCACACAAAACTTCCTAGCAATTTTCTAGTGTTTTACACTGATTAAGCTTTTTATTAGTCTTGATCATAGAACTTACCTTTTGCAAAAGCTGTTGTTTCAAAAGACTTACAAGTGCAGAAACTAACACTAAATTGTTCACTTAGGTTGTGTATGTGTCTGACTTCTTCAAAGTGAGAGGATGTACATTTCAACCAAAAGAAGATTCCCATACAACCCTACATGAGACCCCAACAAATGGAAATCACTTTGGCAGCAATCATCAACCATGAAGAATGACCAACCCATCATCTGTCTTGCTCTGAAAGAAAACAACTTCACAAGTCTAACTATGTAATATAAGTAAATGCCTTTAAGGGACTGCTGCTGCTCTTGGATGCTCACTTTACCTGTATATAGTAACATCTGCCACAGTTATTGTATATCTAAACTTAAAATTTCTGTTGGTTATAGCTCTTGCTTAAAAGAAAAAAGCTATTCAAATTGTAAATTTTTATTGAAAAAACAGTAACAAGTTATAATTACATAGACTGCTGTTTGTACATGCCTTGTTGAAACAACTGTGGTTTAAGTACACACCATTAAAGAAATTACTTGACATGGAAGTAACATGTGATGTTGATGAGCTTGTTCCATTCTATCTGAGAATACAGTAGTTTCTGGAAGACGTCTTCTGTTACAGGTATAGGCTTGCAGCAAACACAATATCCCTCTTGATTTTTGTAATCCCTATTAAGAAGGTAAAGGGTATTAATATTCCTCAATCTTAACTGACACAATCCTTATTTTTAGTACAGTTACAAGCATGTTACAAGAATTAAATGAAAGTCATACATCAGTCACACGTACAATGTGACAGTCATAGTCATTGTATTTTCAGTCACAAACTTAGTTAAAACTTAGTGAAACTGTCAGTATCCACATCTTAAAGTTGAACTTTGTAACACAGATGTTATCTGGTAGAAAGATAACAGAGAGCAGTGAGCCATTTACCATGAGGTCAACACCAGGAATTTACATTACCAAATCATTCACCTCCAGCCATCACTAGCTGTGCAGCCCTCCCTCTCAGGCACTTTTCTTTCATGTGCTTTCTAGAATTACTTTTCAGACTGTGAAAGTGAAATACATTACCCTCTGCAAACTTATTTTCCAGCTCTGTGTTCCCAATAGCTTTTGCAGCCTGGCACATCTGCCGCAGCAGTTCTTCTAGCCGCCTCATGCAACGAATTATGCTACCTGTATAAAGGAGTGAGGGAGAACTTAGTGTCACTTTGTGCCACTTCATGTCACTGAGTAATTCAGTAATAGTTCCTTCTTTAACCCTATTCAATTTATCTAGAAGTCAAGGGTAAGAACAGCCATATGTCTTAAACTTCATTTCTGTTTACACAGTAAATTTCTCTCTGAAGATAGCTGAAGGACAGGCATTTGGAAACAGCTTTAAGGAAATGCCTCATGATTTGTATCTAGTCACAGGGCTTTCTGGACTGTTGAGTGGATTTTTCTTTCAAGTACTTCTTAAGATTTCCCTCAAAACCCAGAGAGGATTAGGGGATTCACAAGTTCGTTGCTTCAAGAACTACCACAGATCTATTTTTCTTCCCCAGTTATTTAGTTGACAGAGGTAGTTGAAACAGTAAGTGATCTACCTTACTACTCCTGTACCACTCAAGAGTCCATGGACCACCCTACCACTCAATTGCATGATTACAGTAATGCACACAAGCTCTGATGCAGCTCTTGACACAGCTCCTACACTGCAACCCAACACTCACAGTGGTTTTTTCACAGGTTTATCTCCTCTTGGAACCTTCCTTGCACTTCAGTCACTGCTACAAGTTTCACAAAATTACTTTAAACACTTCTCTTCTGGCCACAAGCCACCTATGTGGTCATTTCCTCCAGCAGCATCTCATATCCACAAATCAAAATTACTGTAGGCAAAATAACTGTCATAGCGTAAATATGGGATGAACAGACTGAGCAGTCCTGCAGAGAAGGATGTGGGAGTGCTGATGGATGGGAGGCTGGAAGTAACCCAGCAAAGTGCACTTGCAGCCCAGAGAGCCAGTTGCCCTGGGCTGCATCAAAAGTGGCATGGCCAGCAGGGTGAGGGAGGTGATTCTGCTCCTCTGCTCTGGTGAGACCCCACCTGGAGTGCCGCATCCAGCTCTGGGGTCCTCAATCTGGGAAGGACATGGACCTGTTGGAACAGGTCAGAGGAGGCCACAGAAATGATCAGAGATGGAGCCCCTCTCCTCTAAGGACAGGCTCAGGGAGCAGGGGTTGTTCAGCCTCGAGAAGAGAAGGCTCTTGCCAAGACCTTACTGTGGGCCTTTCAGGACTTACAAGGACTGATATGAAAGGTGGGAGCTGACCTTTTATTAAAGCCTTCAGTGACAGAGCAAGAGGTAATGGGTTTTAAACTAAAAGAGAATCAATTCAGACTACATACAAGGAAAAAATGTTTTTTACAATGTGGCTGGTGGAACACCAGAACAGGTTGCCCAAAGATGTGGTGGATTCTCTAACCCTGGAAACATTAAAGGTCATGTTGGATGGGGCTCTGAGCAACTGGATCAAATAGAAGATGCACAGTGAAGGGGGTTTGGAGTCTATGACCTTCCTACAGTTCAGTGAAATATTACCTCCAGACAAGGCCTAGTATCTGGAGAAAAACTGTCTATATGAAAAGAAGATTCTAAAAAGCTCTTGGGAAAATGAGAAATCATGTAAAGTAACACTTCTCTTCTAAAAACCAGTCATATGACTTCAATACGTCATATCAGTTTCTACAGTACGAACAATTTTTGTAAGGCCATCAACCTGTAAAACCTGTTGCAATGACATGAGATGAAAAAACTCATACAGCCTATTGGACACAGAGCACAAACAAACACAAGTGAGGCCCTGGCTCAGCTGTCAAAAATCCAGCTCCTCTCCGCTTAGAAGGCTGACCCCGACAGCCGTTCTAGGGAGTACTTGTTTACAGGCAGCATAGCTGGGATTGTTGTAGACATGCTTTTTTGTGCAAGAACAAGAACGGCATTTTTTGAAAAAATTACTATTGCCTATACTTCCACAAAATAAAGCAGTTGATCTGCAGTTAACTCACAGGATACTTATCTCAGTTTAGCATCCTTCCCAAGAGCTTTAAAAAGCTTCTCTCATTTTTATTTCTTCTCAACACACAGATACCAGCTTTTAATGACAATGCATTTTCATTAGCAAGTCAACACTACTCCAGTGTGTTGCACACAGCCTTGCTCTTGGAGCACCTGAGCTTATTTTGTATTCTGATTTGGAAATCACTATCGTTATTTGTCTAGCCAGGTAAAACTACCCTGGGATTTAGGAATACTACATTTAAGGTCAGCATAATGGACAAGGGATGCATGAAGTGCTTTCCTTCCTTTTGGAAGAGACTAGATTTAAGAAGAGACTGGATGTGCCACTTAGTGCCATGGTCTAATTGACAAGATGGTGCTGGGTCACAGGTTGGACTCGATGATCTCAGAGGTCTTTTCCGACCTATTTGATTCTGGGATTCTGTGAAAACCAGCCTACTGAAAATTAAGGGAAAAATCATGCACTGACACCTGACACAAGACCTGACCTCCTCAAAATAGGCCCATAAGATCTAATTTTGAGGGAACTAGCACTAAGATCTAGGACAAAGGTGGCCAACTAGTCTTAGTACAAATACAGTAAATGGAAAACGTTACTGCTCAGAGTATTCTGAACAGTCAAGTGTCAAAAACACAGGCCAGCTACATGCTACTTTTGTATTCCACCTACTCGGGGTGCTTCTGCAGCAGATGGAAGGCTCACACACTCACTGCAATCAGAGGAATCTGCTGAACACAGAATCAAAGACTCCCAGGACTCCTGTTGCTCACAGGCAACCTACTTTAGAAAGTTTTGGGTAATCTTGCATTGGATTACATTTTAAGGGCTCTGATTTGCAAACAAGAAAACAGCATTTGAGTGGCAAGGCAGCAATAACAGTAACAAATTCAAAAATTGAAAGGATTTTCAACTACCAGTCACTGCACACAGACTTGTAGGACTGGTGTACCTGTCCTACTGTTCTTCACAACTTTCAACACAGCTGCTTGAAATGAGTTTTTTCATTGTGGTTTGACCTTCAGGTGAGTGGTTTGTCTTTTTACAAGGTATCTGGGCTTTAAGTCATCACACTTTTAAAAAAGGAAAACCAAGTCTTCTTCCTCAAGGGGCAGTTTCTTGTACTCAATTTTAGGAACCAAATTAACCCATGTGACAGGTTACATTTAGGCTTTACAACTATCTGCATTGCACTGCTGTGATGAACCATCCAAAAACGAGACTTGGTTACCACCTCTTCCTTCTGTCATGATTAAGGTCAGCAGGAGGAATGTCAAATGGTTACCAGGTAAATAAAACACTTAAACATGACACATGCAAGAGATGTACTTCTTCATGACAATCACTTGGAACATGGTGTCTTTCCCTTTAACTAGAAGAAGTCAACATTAATTAATGTTTGTTGTAATGCTTAGAATTTCTAAGTTTTATGGAAAGTTTTTAAAATAGAGATATCCCTTTAAAAAATCTTAGATACCACCACTGTAACTATAAATTAATATATATAAAGGCAATAATTTTTTCCTCACTTGGTTTTAGACATGCAGATATCTGAGTCTAGTATATGGTTATTCAGAATTACCACTCCGTGTTGTGAAATTACTATCTCACATCTCCTAAAGAACAACTGATTAACGTACCTTCAAAGACATCAGTCATTTTGCAGATGTGAGCAAAGTTAGCTCCATTTGCCCATGTATGCACAACATCCATCAGGTTGGGTCTGAAAGAATTTAAGTAATTTTCTTCATCTATTTCCAGTTTTGCTTCTGCTGACACCTTGGCGATTCTTTTTGCACACTCCTTTAAAATAAAATATTTTAATTTACATTAAATAGAGTGTTTGATAGAAAGACTTCTACACTATTAGGTACTGCATGCAGGATGAGGTTTCCTTTCTAGTGTGAATTACTCAGAATCAGAAAGTAAACCACTGTTTACATTAAGCCTGCCTGCACTAACAATTCACGGTGCAGTAAGCCAGCTTACAAAAGTTTTAAAGGCATGTGCTCTATTAAAGATTTCTTGGAAAAATATTTAACGCCTTGTTACATACTGCAAAATCACTTGCAGTGCCATCCAAATTCAGTGATGATCCAAAATCAGGTCTTTAACATGCTCTTCTTATACACTGCTCATGAACTTCACCCCTGTTAACTGAGAGCAGATTTCTAATTACCTGCATTTGCCGAAGTGGTCCTGCCAACTGCTCTGTCAATTTTGGCATTTCACTGGACTGAAAGAGAAGACATTAAATGATCTCATGTGCTCCTATGTTATTTGCTCTACACCAAATTGACTGCAAAAACAGAAGTTCAATGTGTGATACTGCCATCCTACGTTATTCAAAAAAGTCCTCAAGTGTGTTAACAAACACTAAAATTACTGAATTTCGAAATACTTGTTCATCAAACTAAATCTGAAAACTAAATTTTTCTGTACAATATGCCAACATTATGAAAAAAAGGACCTCGTTTCTGGCTATTTCCAAAATTCCCTCTATTTAGCTGTACTATAGTTTTGAACTGCCAAAGGAACTGCCAATTACTGCTTTTGACAGTTACAAGCTTTTCTTTAACAATATAAGAAGCAAATGCTTTTAGTAACTTAAACATCAGTGGTAATGTCTGAAAATACGGCTGTTCAAAATACAACAGCATTTTTATGCCCTAGGTGTTTAAACTCAAGTACTGCTGTTGACAATATTCTAATTAACAATGGCTTACCTTGGCATCCCTTCTACTAACAAATGTAATCCATTAGCATCTGCTGCTGCTTTTTCCATATTTATAATCAACCTGAGTGATACATCTTGCTAGCTATTTGCAAAAAAGCTTTCACATGGAAGTTTACTATATTTCCTGGATGATGCTAACCGTGTATACAGCTTGTAGGCGGGAAAAAATGACCTCTGGTATCGAATGCCCATGTTTTTATGTTTAAAAATACATGGTCTATTTTTAACAGCTTTTTTCAGTATCAATTCCACGTGATACTGCCATTTCCATCAACAGGTGAAGGGTACTGTCCAAATAACATAACATGGACATTTCTCAGAATTAAAGACACCTTCATCCCAGAGTGTATATTTTTTGAAATAATAATTTTCACATTTTAAATTGTATGAAAGGGTGTTTGTACACACACATAGATATCAGCATGTATGATGAGAATCCTTCATACTGCTCCATAGCACAGGGAGGACTGCAATTTTACACAACCTTTGGCATATCACTCATGAGGAATGCACTGAAGCTGCAATGCTTTTGCTAAGTTCAGCAGGAGTTCACATCAAACACCTTAAGAAGGGACGCAAAACTTGCAGTGGCTCATACTGTTATGACCGATTTCTGGAACGGCATCATAAACAATACTGTTGGAACACAGAACGTCTAGAATTCTTGAACAACTCACATTCTCTTGAAATACGAAACAGCTGAGTAGTGCAGTTGCCTGTTCTGCAGACAAGTCATTGAAGAGACCATTGAACATCATTTCTGTCAGGAGTAGTTCATCAGCACTAAAGAAAGATAAGGAAGCTTAGGGGAAGAAGACTTACTGAAGTGCAATTTTTAAATGAAATTTAAATTTTATTAATCAGTTTTGTGAAGCAACTGGATAAAAAATAGCATCTGTATTTTATTGATGGGAACAGCAAATACTAAAATATTAACTTTTTAAGGGGAATGCTAATTAGTAAGAAACTGAGACAGTATTTTAAAGAAACTAAAAGCACTTACTGGACTACAAAGAATTTCTCCTGACAGTTCATGTACGTTATTATTAACAGTTGCTTTAGTCAGTTTTTTCAGACAGGATATCAAAAGATCAAAAAGAACCAGAGTTAGGCAACTTATGAAAAGGACTAAAATTGGTAATGCTGTTGCCCAGAAAAGACTCAACTGAGTATTTTCATGATACTGAAAAAAGGAATAAACTTGCTTCAATTTACCTCAAGAACAAAGACTTAGTCATGAATCATAAATGGAAGTGCATGAGGTGGGTATAAAATCCAAACATAATTATTTGGATAAAACATCGAATTATTGGCAAGACTAAACATTTAGAGATTATCAGACAAATGCATAGGATGGGGGGAAAACAAAGTAGGTTTTTACAAAGAGATGAGTAACTCATCAAACAGGTCCAGAGAGGGAGGAAGTTGATAAAATTCTGATTAAGCTTCACCACTTGCTATCAAATTTTGCAAGGGAAAAAGTTATTATTAAGCTGCATTCCAAACCTGTTAGTGACTTGATAATTGGTGACAATCATTGTTACATTATTGTTTGTGAGTCACTGTACCAACAATCCTGGTTCAACTTCAACCACAGACATCAAGACCGTCCTCTCACATAATAGACAATATTAAATGAAAACACAGGCTATTGCCTAAGCCAGGCTCAAAAATAACCATTGCTTTAGCATTTTCATGTCCATGTTTTAATTTTAAAATCCATTGCATTTTGTCCTTAAGTTGGTACATTTACTTATACTGTCTGAATCAGTATATTCACTTTATTACACAAATCACATAGTCTCTGAAGAATCTTTCTTGTAATGGTCTCAGAACTTCAAAATATAAACATGACATACTAATTTCAGCAAGGACAGTAAAGTGTGTATTCCTGACAATAAACACGTTGTGCCAACACCAGTTACCTGCTGATTTCACAAGCAACCCGTCCTTTCATCTCAATAACATCTGAAGATGTGGCAAACCCCAGTCTTCTCAATACACGCTTCCGGCATTTGAGTTCATCCATTTGTAGGACAGTTCTGGCTTTCTTCAGCTCTCGCTTTGCTACTTTAATATCCATAGCAATCTGGGGGGCAGGACAGGAATTACACATTGCTGGGTTAACAGATACAACTGTTTAATTGTTTCATTTACATAAAGGTGTCAGAACGATTGTATATGAACATACTACCTGACATTGACCCACCTAACCCAATTAAGAAGAAGGTTTAAAACAAATAATTTTTAAAAACAACTCTATTTAACCATAGGAAACTCTGCTAAGTCAGGGAAGTCAAGCTATTTACCCAGCACAGGAAACAAACCCAATCAGCCCAATCCAAAAAGCCATGGAGGCAATCCATCATTGAGAAACAAGCACTCATCTTCTGAGACCTTTGCTAAGTCTTAGCTAACAAACTATTCAATGAAATGTAACCCAAAGGCACTATTTTCTGCTATTAGATCTCCTCTTGTGTCAGGCAGTTGTTCAGAGTCACTGTTCACATCCTTAACAGCAGAAACCCTTGCGGGAAGGCTGGTCCATCAGGTCTTATGACATGAGGCTTTGTGCTGTTCATACCAGAACCACCTCATTTCTGTGAAGCAGTTCCTGGAGAAACTGTTTTCTGGAGTAGCACAGAAACAGCAACAGTTTCAGTCTAGCATGGTACAACTCTATAAAAAATGAGTAAGTGCACTGCTTCCAGGATGAGAGTCCGCTCAGGAAGGGGCAGCACAATGATCTCTACAATACACTCCCCAAGCAAATAAACCCCACCAATTCAACGTTCCTCTGCACAAATATATAAAAAAAATTTAAGTTAAAATTATCTACGTATCAGTTAAAATTATCTATGAAGACTTTGCCTACACTGTATTGTGCCATAACTATTCAGTGAAAGGGACTCCAGTGGCATCCCTGTGACCTAACTCCTAATGACTTCTTTGGAAGAGTTTTTTTTCCAGATATACTTCCCATCTGTATCAATCAAGGGCACATCAGCAACTCAGCCAGTTTGTTACTGAGATTCAGTAATTCGGCTTATTAAAATTAAAGAGAAGGGTTATTTGTGCTTTGTAAATGGAAAGAAAAGCAAGTAAGAAGAGAAACATTACCCCCTCTCTCTTCAACTAAAGATACAGTGTTTTGGTTTGTACCTGTGCTTTTTTCTCACAAAGTTTGTATACGGTCTCCAAGTTGGGATCATTGTGAAGAGGATGTGAATACATCCTATGCTCAAATGCCTCTACTTTTTGGATTACTTTTTTCAATCCTTGGTCTTTGATGCCCATGTCATCAATAGGGTCTAGTAATGGTACTCCATCAGGAAATCGTTTCTGTACTTCCTAAAAGGAGGAAAAAAGATTCTTTCGGTAAGATTAATAATTACTTGAACACAGAGAAACAACTGACATACACTGTGGCTTCCAATCCCTTTATAGAATAAGGCTGAAGATTTGACAGAAGCTTTACACAAATTTCTTTAGAACTGTCTTGGGCCCAAGAGTCCTTCACTTATTAGAGCAGAATGCTTACACAGCCTAGTGGAACTTAGAAACTTACCTGTATAGACTTTAACACACTCTGCCTGTTATCAACAGGCCTCAGGTCTTTTGGTATGTAAAGTCGGACACTGCTGATAGCTGAGATCAGATGTACCAAAACAGGAACGACCTATCAAAGAGAGCATAGTAACTGACAAATCCGTAAAAAACATACTTCCTATTACTGGCCCATACCAAAACTTCTTCAAAGGAAAAGGAAAACTGAGTACACAAGAACAAAACAGTGGGTAAAGGAGTATCAGGAAACAGGAAAATGTGGCTAATGAGATAAAGTATTCCTAAAGAAGGAAAGTAAGCTTGTCCAAATGGGAAAATTCTGAATGCAGCTAAATCTCGAGAGAGGCTATTGTGAAAACAAAATAACAGCTTTTCTATTACCTTGTGTCTTCTCTGCTGGAATATATCTTATGATCCAAACTAGATAAATTATTGTCATACCCTTAACTACGAATGCTAGCAACAGAGAACATCAAACCAGAAAATAGATACTCCTAAGTACTAAAACCATGACAATGCCATGACGGATCAGTATCTTAAGGTTTAAAAGGACTTTCTGAGAAAAAATCATGTGGACAAATTAAACAACTGTCTCTGATCTGAAAATTGTAACTCTGTCTTGATATAAAGTTTCAAATTGAAAATTTTAAATAATGCAAATACTTTCACTAAAAATTTCAATTTAATTTTAGAATGAGAGAAACTTGCAAAGCTGCCCAGGAAGGTGAGGGAGTCACCATCCCTGCAAGTGTTCAAGAAATGACTGGATGTGGCACTTAGTGCTTATGGTCTAGTTGACAAGGTGGTGTTTGGCTAAGAGTTGGACTTCACGATCTTGGGGGTCTTTTCCAACCTTAACGATTCAATGATTCTAAGAAATAAAAAAGGAATTCTGTTTCCAGGGACAAGATACTGCTAAAAAAACCAAACATCTGTCAAACAGCACTGCTATAAATTTGTTACTTTCATTTGTTAAGAAAGCAAAGTTAGGTGTACAGCTCCTTTCTCTTTCTCAATGCATCAACTTCTCTTTTACCACAGTCTGCAAATGTTTTTGAAATAGAATATTTAAGAAAGTTTATTAGGAACTACTGAGAATAAATGTGTAACAAACCTGCATCTCTCCTTTCTCATCAGGTCTGGCTGGTTTTGCAGCTTCAGTAGCAGAATTTTTCAGACTGTCTTTGCTGCAGTGCAGGAGCACTTCAACTACATACAATGGGTCCAATTCACCAGAATTTGGCTGTTGATGATGCAGAAAAAAAACAGATCTAGAACAGCTGTTTTTAAACACCAGCAAGAATGGAAGAAAAATGCATAATTTATTCAACATTAAAGGTACAAAATGAGCTATGTCCCTTCACAGAGTATCAGCTCAGTGCTACAGAATATTCTAAGAACTACTGAATCTGTATTGATTGAAAGATCCCTCCCATAGAAAAACACACTTGAAAAAATTACCCCTCCCCATCCTCCTCTGCCAGTGTAGCCTAAAGTCAGCTTGCAGCTTTAGGTGTTTCTGCCTTTTGTTCTAAATGTAGCTCTTTCAAAATAAGCCAACCTGTACTGAACTTTTCATTAAAAACCCCCAAAAAATCCTAAAAACCAAAATACAGCACAGGTAACAAATTCAGAGTCCCAGATTAGTAACATCAAGCTCACAGAAAATTCCATGACCATGACACAGCACTAAAAAGATGTTTATGTAGTAAAGACAATAAATGAACAAGGCTAATAATAATCTGAACAGGGAAGCTAGAATTCCAGCATCTTTAACTTTAATATCAATAATGGTTAACAGACAAAAATTTGATGTCTAGAATCATGGATGAGATGACAATATGGACTATAAACAGCACAAGAGTATCACCAGCACACTACTGGCACAATTTAGTGGAAATAAAATTTCTCACTCAAAAACACTCATTTTTTTATTAATTCCAAAATACATCATTACTTTGCTGCCTACTGTAATGTACAATATATAGCAAGCACTCCTGCTTGAAATGAATTCTTCTGTCTACTGCAATTTAGGATAAAGTACTATTTGCACTGACAATTTTATGGAACACTGAAGTGGGAAATTAGGATGGAAAAGCATCTACATGTAACTAAACCCAAACATAACTGACATGACTCATGCTTTTGCTTTCACAGTGAAACGAACAAATAGTGTTACTCAGTGAAATACAGACATAATGTAACCCTGAAAGCCAATATTAATTCCATATATTCCTCACTTAAAAAGGACCGTGTTCAGAACTATGATATACTGCAAAAAAAGTTACAACTGAAGAAAAACTAGTAATCTAGGCTGAATTCAACGTAATTCCTAAAAACAAATCCAAAGAACTGTTCAGCTTAGAAGTGGACGAAGTTTTAAAGAGATAGCATATTAGTGATATCTTGCCAGTACTAAGTGTACTTCTACATTAAACAGTAATAGGGTAAGGCATCCATATCTCAAGACAAAAATGAATAGACATTAAAATGGGCAAATAACAGCTACAAGTAATTTATTTTGCCTCTGCTCACAGAAACTAGCCTTTTCATACTGATTTTAAAAGTTACATAGCTTTAATTTCCAGCACCTATTGTCACTCTTTCCACACACTCAGAAGGAAAAATTCAACCCAGCTGCTAGAATGTCTTAATGAAAAAGTGCTGCTGGAGCCAGAGCCATTTCTTGCAAAACAGACCATACTTTCAAAGCTAATGTTCAAAACCAGAGGTTTATACAACAGTGAGACAGGCCAGAGAGGGAAGGCAAATCTATACGTGGATAAAATACGACCCAGATAGAAGAAATCCCTCCAGTGGCAATTTTACATAGGAAGCTGGGGTTAGGGGCAAATCTGTTTTACTACTCAAGTGGCTATATGAAAAAAGCAATCTAGAAGCAAAGGTTTAAACAACAGCAGTAACAGTCCAGTTTTTCAACTTGAAAAAAGAAAGAAAGGTGACTTTAAAAGGAAGATGGAAAACAAAAACAAAATCTCTTTTAACAAGTTCTGTGTGCATATTTTTCTCATTTCCTCTTTAATGAATATGTATTAGAGAAGCTTCAAAAGGTGCCACAATGAACAGAAATCACTAGAACTTGACAAAGGCAACTTCTCATTTAGACCTAGTAACTAATGCCAATGCTCTCCTGATAAAATTATACCACTGAAAAATACACTTTAAACTTAGGTTTTAATTTAGGGAGCAGAGTAGCCTGTCAAAACATTTCTAAAAGGGAGAGCAAAACATCATCTAGGGGTTATACAGAGACCAACTACAAAGATGTATTTTTGAAAGTAAAACCAATTCTGGCTTCTATTGCGTCACTGCCCTCTGCATTTTCTTAAAAATTTCCCCAGATCCATTTTATTGTTTTGCTATTTTGGTATTTTAATTTCCCAACTTTCAGGTCTATGGCAATGTCTCAGAGAACAAGTAATTCCACGTCTCAAGCACTAATTTAGGACTCAAGACACAAGTCCCCAGTTTAAGATAACCTTCTACACAGTGAGAAATGTCAGTCTCCCTATGTTCTCAACCCTCACATAGAGCCTCCATAGATTTTTTCCCCAACACTTTTTGAAAGGAGGTAACACAGAATCCTTCTTGTGAGCAGCTTAGCGTAGTGTAGGAGATGCCTCAGAAACAATCTGGTTTGAAATGTCTGTAATGCTATGCACAAGCAAGCATTTCCTCCACAAATATGTCAAAACTTCAAAAATGAACACAGTACTTGGGCTTTGTTCTATCTTCTATAGCCTTTTTTCTTTGCACTTTCACTCCAGAAAGGCTGGAGCTTTTTGTAAATTTTGGGGTGAAAGGACTTTTTGCCTTTGAAAACTAAATAGAAACAAAAAAAGTGTTTTATCTTATTTTCCGAAAAGGCAGTAAAGTATGTATTTTGCTAATGGAGGGAATGTGTATTTTACCTTCACATTTGATTTCTTAGAGAAATTGACAACCACTCCCCATCCATAGTCATCACCTTCATTCTTCACCTGGAAATATTAAAAGATACTATAATCCTCTATAATCACATCCCAGCAAGTGTAACTTTTGTATTTCTGATATTTACAACAGCAGTCATGGACTACTATTCATTACGAAACCAGTTTTTCTTTTAATGCATTATTGAATGTTTAGCAAAGAAACACAGAAAGTTAAAATTGGCACTTAGTCCAATAGGTGTGATTTTTAAAGATGGTAAAATGGCAGACAAAAATGAACCCTGCAAATTTCACAAGTAGAGTTGAAACTAAAACCAAAGCAAAAGAAAAATCAAATTACCTTTACTAGTCTTCCTGGCTGTAAAAAGGGCAAGCAGTACTTTGGTTTGTGAATATACTCTTCAATATCTTTACCCAGTTTTGCAAGCTGCTGTCGGATTCTGTAGTAGATCACCACATTTTCTTCATTGGGAATTGCAATTTTGTTGTACTGTGTTTCCAAATTATTGACCCCTACAATGAAAGTAAAATCTCATGAAAATTAGTAACTTCACAGATTTAAAAATCAGTTTCACTTTCACATCTACATGATTAATATTTTGTGACCATTTTTGGTGCCCATTTTCCACTTAGAATAATCCATTCTCTGAAAAGCTAGAAATCTATAAATTTGTCCACTAAATTTTATTTATAGAAAAATACCTTTTTTTTTTTTAAAGAAACAAGCTTGTGAAACCAGAGAAATCTAGACAGCCAACTGTCCAGAACAACTGATTTAGGTTTGCAGAGAAGTCCCATTAAAACTTGCAATTATTTTGTAGGAAGTTATTTGCTACCCACTTATGAAAATAAGGTTGTTCAAAGATATCTTCTAAAAAGATACGTTACAACAAGAGAATTTGTTAGAAAATGTTCTTCCTAACTTGTTTTAGTCTCTGATTTATCAGCTGAAAAATCAGTATTTTCTTCCTTTAATATTTTTACACCTTATTTAGGCAAACCAGTTTTTATTCTAAGCAGTATCTAAGGGCAGATTTTATAGAAGTCTCTTTTTTCTCTATACCAACTCATTCTCTGGCATGCTATTTGAATGCTTCCAAGTGGCCCGGCAATCCCATTGCACTGCGACTAAAGAGACCGGGGATGTGCTCCCTATTTTTAGCTGCCAATTTTTTAAAGAAATAAGCCATTCATCCATACCCATGGCATAATTTTCTCCTTGATCTAAACAGCCAATTCTCTCCGTTGTGTTTTAATTGTAGCTGAAGGTGTTACAAAATTCTAATGCCCAGTATGGTGCCTAAACTGAAACTGTCCAAGAACTATGAAAAATGTTCTTCAGCTCTACTTTTCTGTTTAAACAGCAGTTCTGGAATGACAGACTAAAGATGCATGCCAACTGGAACAGGTAAGTTGTCAAGAATAAATACTATATTTAAATACTATTGCATCTGCAAACTAACAGAAGCTCTGCAAAGGTAATTGAAATCCTCCCTGTGCATGTCTATCAAAGCTACATGCACATACACACTTTCTCTCTTAATTAACTAATGAACAGATGGACTGTTTATTAATCACAAGTTATCTGTCATGTTCCTTAGATTCCTCTGGGTTAAGTTTTGAAAGCAGCCTTGCTCTCAAACACTGGCTGAGACCTCTGGAAACTAACTTTGGCTCATGAAAATCCACTATTTAAAGATCATGACTCAAAATGTTACTCAGTGAAATGCAAATAACATCTTAGTCCTCTCTGAGTTTAGCTCTGTATTATACTCAAACACTTCTTACCTAGACTACTCTGAATGCTGTGTGCTTAAGTTCTTTTTACAGACTGTAATGAGAGATTAAAAGGTGGAAGATTTTTCTTCCCTGAATCTCAAACAAGCCACAGGAAATTTTTAAATTATTTTTCCTTCTTCCAACCCTATCATTTACCAATTTGACAACCTTTCTTGTCTGACCCAGAGAGGAAAGTTCTCTTCATAAACGGACAGTGCATACCAATATAGATTCTAAGAACAAGAGGAAATTACTCTTACTGAAACCGTAACACAGGAACAAATGATGCAGTGGCAACTGTTGGCAAGGACAAAAACTGCACAGGTATAAACTCCTATAACCCTAATGAAGTGTAACTACCTACCCTCATAGTGTACCATCTTTTGTACCTACTCACGTGAGAATAACATGCAGCAATACTTACTTTCCACTATTTCTGGAATAGTTCTGTAATGCTGGAACTGATAAAAGGACTTTTCTAACATGTATTCAGGGTTAATTTCCTCTACTCGAAGTAAGTTCAATACCATGTTGTATGTCAGGTGGAATGCACTGTTTAAGGGATCAGCTGAACCCTGGAAGAGATTGAAGAACATTATCCATTTAAAAAAATATATTAATTGCAGCATATAAGAACACATCAAATAAATCATGATGCAGTGTTTTACATGAGAAGCTGCTTTGATGAATTGTACAACTTATCTTAATTGTACAACTTATTAGACTATGTCTCATCAAAGCCTAAGCAATTTTATTACACTGAACATTTAAAAGTATTTATACTGTACAGATTCACCTATACTACAAAATTATAAACAGGATTTGAATGAAATGTAAAGTCCAGGTGAAAAACTTAGATGTTTCCTATGGTTTACAGTTTGAATTCCCTTATTTTAACTTCAAAGTAATAGTTACTTAACTATTTAAAGCAATCCATTAACACTAAAAAAACCCCTTATTTGCAAGACTTTTAGGACTTACTGATCACACCAGTGTCTTGGGAATTCTGTTAAAAAATAAGCAATCTGCAAATTCTTTAACTTATGTCTCATTCTAAAATTAACATAATTTTCAGGTAGCTTGAGTGAGGTTGTGGACTCTTCTATTGTAAAGATACACAAAACCCACCCGGACCTTGGGCACCTTGCTCCAGCTTGAGCTGAGGGCTTGGACAAGTCCCTTCCCACCTCAACTATTCTGGGATTCTGTAAAGTTCTATTTTTTTACATGCTGGTACGTACAGGTATTTTGATTAAGAAGAAAGGATGCTGGGAAGGTATTGTTGGGAAATACCACATCACCACCTTCTTTACCCATTCTTATTTTGGAAGATTATCTACTACTGTCCTCTGTCACAAAGGGGTACTGGACTACTTTAAGTAAATGCACCTTTGGTGTGATTCACCATGCTGTTACTATGTTCTTAGCCAAGAGGACCACCTCACTAACATAAAAGAGCGAACACTTAACTGATATGCATTAAACCAACCAGCTATTCAAAGAACACAAAAAACAGTCACTGTCCAGGGAAGATCTAGGTGACCACATCATTACAGTGTCTCCAAGCAAAGGGCAAGCCTGAGAAACTGTCTCACTCGAGTGTCAGCCCAAAAGGCCATCCTGATACACCAAAGAGGCCACTGAAATCAGATGCCAGAGACCCAACACTTTGGAAGTATGAAACCGCCCAACTGTGGTGTGCACAACTTTTCATCCAAGTATCAACAGGGGCCTGACAATGCTTCAGAAAGCTTCCCAGGGGAATCCAGGAGTTACCAAGCAGAAAAATCACAATTTCTATGCACAAAAGGAATAGAAAGCAGAAGCAACAGACAGCTGGACATAATACAATAGAACAGCAACATGAATAGGCTTTTTATTCCTGTAAGTTAGATCTCACAAATATTTCACAGCTCTTTGAAGGCATTAACAAGTATTGATTTTCATACATCCTTGATTCCTGAAAAGCTTACAACACACCTCACTACCACCACCAAACTAACATAATTTTTTAAGCAATTTTTGAAACCCAAACTCTTGTGAATTACTAAACACTGAAACAGTGTAGTGGTACTTCTCAAAACAAAATTTACCAAAGACTCAAAGAGAGCAGGACTTAGAAGTAATCCAAAATAGACACAGAAAAATAGCAAGGTCTGCTAAAAGTACTACTAGATTCCTGAAGACACCAGTAATCCACAGAGTTGTATGACAATGAATAAAATGACAAGTGAAATCTAATCTGAAAGTAAAACGAAAGATGCCCAAGAGTTTGCAATTATTTTGTATTTACTGTTCATTTAAGAGTGAAATATACATGGACTGTAACAGATTTCCTAAACAAGCATCCTCATTTCAACAAGGCCTATAAGTAAACTCAGTTATGATGAGATGTTTTAAATAACATTAAAACATAACAGGAAAATGAGGATGTTTCCAGATATATTTTTCATGCAACCATATGACTGCTTGAAGTTCCACATATTCAGACATCTTAGAAGGTCAGAGAGGGTGGACAATGAGAAACATGCTCCTCTGCACCGTTTTTTAAGCTCAAAAATTGCTTTACCTAAACCCAATTATATCTTCTTGCAACTAACGTATTTGCCTTTCCCTATACAATAAGGTATCTAGCAGAGATACTCCCTTGTCATACATAATTAAAATGCATAGGCTATTAAAAAAGCAACCAATTATGAATTTATAAGTGCAAATGCTGAAATTCTGATCAAGTGCTCTCCTTGATCAAGCTAAATCTATTTGATTTAAAATTACAATAACACAATATACACATTTTTCTTTCAATTTTAAATGTACTGTCAGGAATTCACATCCTACATCCACTGACGCATTGACATCAGATTTAATGAGAGACAGTTTGAATAAAAGACTCCTTTGCATGCTCAAGATTTAAGAATATCGTAATCCCATTTGAAGTCAAATACAGCCTTATGACAATACCTTACAAATGCCAGAATCCTACTCACTGCATGATTATTTCATCTCAGAAAAAAAATCCCAGCTGTTACAAGAAGGCCTTCAGCATATCTTTACACCAGGAAAGTACCAACACAAATACATGTAAAGTATGTTAACAATAAATCATACAGCCTAATGCTTTGCCTTCCCCAGCCAGATACTCACTCAGTTATTCTAGCTTACACCCGTGACATAGGTTTTCACCTCAAGTGATGCAACTCAAAGCAGAAATACTTCTTAGATCAGATCACAAAATGTGTATTTAAAATAAGTCAGTTCTGAAATTACACAAATGGGTTTCTACTAGCAGAAATGTGTCTGTCACTTATTACAACATCAACAGCTGAGCTGCAGTGTTGAGAGGAAAACTCAAGCTTCCAGAGATGCCTCTGATCTGATACATCAAATAAAGATGACAGAACTTCTTTTGCTGACGCTAACCAAATACAACACAGCTTTTTCTTTAGACCTGATGAAAGGACTATGTACCCAAGGTTCGGCCTGTACTTCTAAATGTATCATTCATTCTAGGAAAGAATGCCTGTAGCCAAACATCTACTAAAAAGGCTGGAATAGACTCTCCAGCTAGATGCAGGCACTGGAGATCAGGCAAAATGCTGCTGTGTGACCCCTCCAATTACATTAAGAAACAAACCTCTCTTTTAATTTCTGACAATGTTACAAAGGCAAGACTTTGCTGTGTGCTTGCAAGGTTATAAAACACCTGAAAGAACAGAATCGTGTCACACCCTCGCTTAAATGCCACCATAAAATGAGAAAACAAAGAACTTTATACAGCTGTAATATATGCACAGAACATGCCAAGGAAGACCAAACAATTCCTGCAGGTTCACTTTAAAGGGTTTTAAAATCAGCAGAGTTCAACTGTGAAGAAGTGATTTCAAAACTAAAAAACCAAGCTATTTTCAGGGATTATATAAAGCAGACTTACTTGAAAGATGATGTTTGAGCCAGTTGCTGATGTGGCGATTTTTATTTTAAACACATGATCAGCATTTTACAATTTGAAAATAAGATCATTCTATTAAGATAAAGCAGTTAAAATACAAATCCTGTTTTGGCAAAAATTGTTAATATTTCCTGTTCCATCATCTCATAAACACACCTTTCTCGAAGTTTCAGAAATTCCTGTTTTCTCAGTATTCTCTAAGCAGTACATTAGAAACCAAGAGTTCTGAGAAGATTATTTTTTCTGAAAACTGGAACTGTTACTTCTTCAAATTAAATACAACTATACTAGCTTTATTGTATTAGACTATCAGCACAGGCAGTGAATTCTGCAGGGTACATTAGTCTACACTGACTACCCCAGGCTATCAATAGACTCACATATAATAGGGAGTGATCACCTGGGTGCCCTTGCTTCATTTACCTAGCAGCAAGATACAGATTTTGCACCTGCATTAGGAAACCTTATAGCAAAATAGAGTTGCTTTTTTATACAAAGTACATCCAAAACATGAGTAGACAATCAGCCTTTTATGGGAAATAATAAAAGACTGCCACAATTAGTGAAAAGACAATTAGTGCTTACCTAAAGACACCTGTCAGATACATATGGTGGAGGAAAGCAAAGAACAGGAGGAGAGGGAAGCTGGTATACATTACTGAGAAGAAAATGGAAGAGTTGGGCCTTTCCTTCCTAACTTGCTCTCAAAAAGCCTACACACTATAAAGTGTTCAACAATCTTGGATTTTGCTTGTTGCCAACATATAATAGAGTTCAAATCAGTTTTAATTTCGTTTTCTCTATGATGGTTTGCTATTCTTGCAATCTGCTTCTCTGCTCAACCCCTTTGCCACTAGCTTTCAGACCAATTTCTTTCTTAAAAATACGGTGAAGCACTTAGTTCACCCTCTACCACAGATTCTCCCATCACAATATATCAACCTTGTCTTTAACAAACTAAAGTATGCCATCATCTGCCTCAGTATTTCCCAGTCTCTGAGGAAGCCTCTACCTTGTCTTCACAGAAAAAGCTTCATATTAGAGAAAGGAAGAACCACCAGCCACTTATGCAGAAGATCAGGCAAAACCCTAACTGATCAGAGCTGCAAAAACAGTTGATACCCTGAACAGGCACCAGGAATTAATTTTCAAACCATTGTCCATGACTTTGCTGCTGTTGGAGAATTACTGTCCCAGTTCTCCAGCCTCCCTTCTGCAAGTAATCCTCCTCGTCCCTTCAAGAGGGAAGTCCCTCATACTCAAATCCTCAACAAGACAGGAGAAACAGATTTTTTTCTGAATATTTTTTAAAATCAGAATGATTTTGCAAGCTTTGCTATCCCTCTGGATGGGAACTGCCTCGACACATGAGAACTACAGTTCTCAGAAACCAATGATCTACTTTGTGTGCTGGCAACTTCACTTCTTGAGAAATTTTAAGCCAACTTGACAGTAGCACCCTTTCAAGCTTTCCAAGATTTGGGTTGCAAAAGAACGACTGGATTAAGCTAATAATGTTAAAAATCAAGAAAATTGTACCATATACAATTCACTACAGAAATAATTTTGTTAAGAACTTAAAAAATTAGAAGAACTAAAAATTTGAAAATTATAGCTGCTATACAGTGTTCCCTGTTTAAGTGCCAAAAATTTCAGAGTGGACACTCTTTATAAGAGAACCAATCCAAAAGGGCATTCAGCATTTACTACCATTTCTTGCCCACATAAACTAGAAAAATATAAAGACTGGGAGAAGATTAGTGTCTGGAATTGATATTCACAGTATTTTTTTATTTTTTTAAAACTGCTGTTAAGACTTGGAAGCCTTGTCTAACCAGAGAGCTGTCATTGCTGCATTATGGCATGTAGTGTTGAGCAAGATGTGCATTTGTTAAAAGTTACTCCCTCTGTTCTCTCTACCACGGGAGCAAAATATTTACATTTTCAAAATTGTTCCCACTAAGAGAAAGGAACAAATTTTCAACATAACTTTCTTGCTCTCCAGCATGTCACGGGAACATCAGATGGCAAATACTACCTAAAACTAACTCATAGGGATATTATGAGCTGAGAAAGATGAAAGAGGCACTTTGCAAAGCAGTAAAGTATCTTTCATAATGGCAAAATCAGATACAAAAGAGGACATTTTTTACACCATTTTGGTCCAGTGACAGTATCATTTACTTACCAGTGTTTTCAGAAATAAACTGAACAAATGAGTTTCCAGAAAGGGAACAATAAACCACTTTACAAAAAGAGCAAAGAACAGAACACATTGATAAAAGGTCTCTCACTCTTTTCCTCATAAGGGGATTGGATACTTAGCTCTCTCTTAACAGTCATGAATTTCTACTAAAAACCTTATTAAATAAAAATGCAAGTGACTGCTTAATACATCTGTAAGACCCAGAAATACCTCTCGTGAAGTAACACATTACTTTCCATATAACAGTGATACAGTAACCACATGAATAATTGGTGTTCTCTCAGAAACATAAAAAAATCCTGCATAGTTATACCGATAGCAGGATTACCCCGAGCTACATTAGCATGACTGCAAAGCTGATAAAAAAACTCTACTGTGATATTATTTTTAACAGAGAATGGTAAATAGCTATTTTAAGCACAAATTTATTACCAATCTCGATCACTGCTGTGCCTCCAACAGTTTCACCAACACAAAGAAAAGCCACTATGAGTGGCAAAAGACGGCCTCAACAGGCTTTCCTGATGAAAATACCTCAGGCTGCAGTTCTACAAATGCTCCAGTTGTAACAAGAGACTTAGAAGGAAAAAGTCATAACTTGGTTTCTCTCCTGTGCAACCACCACCATCTGAAGTTGGTTCTGAATGACAGAACTTTTCAGTCATTTACCCTCTCTAATACAGTAGGTCCTGCCATTGTAGCCATCCTTTCTTTTACTTCAGGTTGGTAACTCCAAGTTCTGTTCTTCTTGTTCTTGGAAAAACAAATGGTATCTCTTTCTGTATGCAGGAGCTAGCTGAGATCCTCAGCAGATTTGCCGCTACAAGTATCAGGTCAGTGATGTGACAATATGCAGTATGTTTTAACTTAAAGGAAAAGTGTGTCCTAGCTAAGAAAATATATTCTTATAAAAGGTTAATATGAAAATAATTTTTAAAATGTACCTTTGTCTTCTATTAATCTCAAACTTACCCTTTTTGTTTTAGGAATAAAAAGGCAAAAAAAAAAAAAATCTAGCTTAGTCAGCCAAAATATGTACACATTTTTAGCGATGAGTTTACCAAAGTAAAAGAAAATTTTCCAAAAATCTGTTAGTTGGAGGACAACTGTTTTCTACAGACTGAAGTAATAAAACTTGAAGTAACTTGCGGCATTAACAAGCAGCACCCACAATTAATAAATAATACCAGTTAGTTTAATCCTACAGGCTCTTGAAAATCCTGAGGTGAAGTTCAAGAGCGATGAACCATTTTACACACCATCTGATGCACCCCCATCTTTCCACATTTTGGTTGCAAACATCAGCAAGAACAACTATTGTTCTCTTCTATCTGCTGGCTCTCAAAATTATCTACAAAAACTGTGACCCTGTTCACAAAGGCACATGAATATCCATTTCCTTTATCTCCACGATTTCATGCTAAAATCTTGTTGACTTTAAACAGATTTTAAGTTAAGGTTAAAAGTCAAGTACCTTCCTGAATCAAAGCCTGGAAAACTTCTGCACTGCAAGCTTCACAAGAACAAGAAAAATTCAGCATGTTACAATAAAATCAAATACTTAACATTTAAATTATTTTTATCTAAATATTTTTTATAGTATCCAAAATACTTGTTTCATTGTGATTCTCATCTATGTCACAACTTTAGAAGAATATTTTACTGTCCTCAAACCACCAGTGACAACCTACAACCTATTGCTTTAGATTCCGCAATGGCTTTTCCAACAACTATTAGTGCCAACCTCCAGCTGAAGTCTTGTTTCTCTCTACAAAACAGGGTTTGGTAAATTTCTCAGATCATGAGGCTTTTCTTTTTTTTTTTCCATAGCAGCAAGTTCTAAGTCACAACAAAGCACAATAGTATAATTAAGATGGCATGTTAAACTGATGTTTGCAGAGGGATTGAATGCTGATAGATGACAGCCTCTGTAGAGGCCCTCACCTGCTGTCTTATGCAGTCACAAAGAACAAGACTAAATGGAAAGCCGTTACTTACGACTCACTCACAAGTTATGAGAAATGAACTGAAATACTAGCTGGGGACTGGTCTGTTCCAGTGTGCCAACAGTGAGAGGACAAGAGGAAATGGCCTTAAGCTGAGACAGAGGAGATTCAGACAGAATATTAGAAAAAGTTAGGGTGGTCAGGCATTGGAATAGGTTACCCAGGGAGGTGGTAGAAGCACCCTCCCTGGAGGTGTTCAAGAGGTATCCGGATCTGGCACTGGGTGATATGGTTTAGGAGTTACAGTGGTAGTGCTGGGTGGGCAGTTGGACTTGATGATTTTTAATGTCTTCAAGGATTCTATGTTTTCTTTCAATTTTTCAGTCCATTCCTTCTCCTGGGATGGAATAAGTAGATGCAAAGCACTGACAGACTCAAATTCAAACCTCACTTGTACAGCACATTTTCTTTCAGTATATAATCATTAGTTTTCATAACATAATAGCTTAAGAGTATTGTTTTTTGAGACGTAACAGATTTCCACTCCAAATTCCAGCTGGAGAGGTGCTGTTCTAGTTTCAAAGGCCATCTTGCATCATGAAGAAGCTTTACACTTCCTACCTAAACTTCGTACCAAAACTAACACAATGTAAAGATTTTAAGTAAGGAAACAAACAAAAAATTCCAATAAAATATTTCTTAGTATTATTCAAATGTCAAATTACAATTCTTCAGAAAGCTGCTCCAGCAGTATTGTAAGCATTTAGGTTTACAGATTTCTGCAAATCTGTATAAATCAAATAAATGCCAAGGATAAACAAAAAAACCCAGTTACACTGGAGAAGACAAATGTACATTACTGAGTTTAAGAAATATTTATAAATATCCCTTGTAAGAAATCCATCTAAGAATGGAAGGCTGAATTTAAGCTGGAAGTACTGTATACAATGTTGCAATGGACAGTGCCACAGCCAGAAAGCACAGCTGGAGGAATACTGCTAGTACCAATACACTCAAAGGAGAACAAGAAGGGTTTTCTTACGTTTTACTGCTCCTTTAATAAAAGATTACTTTTACTGTCTTTACAGCAATTTGCTGAATAGTTAAAAAAGCTACAGAAATATCAATACCTTCATTTTAGCCCCTTTTAATCTTTTTCAGAAAGATCTTAAATACAGTCTTCGTTCACAAGTGAAGTAATATGAAAAATTAATGAAACACATGATTTAGATCAGTGGAGAAGAAGGAAGACATAACATAGAAAACAAAAGAGTTGCCATTATTTTCCCTTGTTTCCTTAAAATTCAAAAGGGGGGAAAAAATCAAAGGGTTTGTGGTTTCAATATTCTTTATTATTTCCTTAAAATCTAGACAGCTGCCCCCCAGTAGTACAAAAAAAAGCATGAGCATTCTACTATTTCCTTTTTTGTCTTCATTCATGCAGATTGAGTTCTATAGTTCTTAAACTACTGAATTTTCAATCTTAAAAAAACCCTCACCATCTGAATAGCTGATCTTATAATCTCAAAGTAGGAAGCTAAATAACTGAAATACCATTTTTTCTTAAGATAGCAACAATTATTTCATATAAATTAACTTTCTGGGATCTTTTTTTTGTAAACTAGAGATTACAAATATAGGAAATGAATACTATTCATAAGAATTCTGTTTCTCTCACTTTTTATCTCCTACTCTTTATTTTTCAGCTGTGGACGTACAAAGATATAAAGCCTTTCTAAAAATATGTATAACACAAAATCACATCTATTTTCTTAAATAGTCTCAGACACTCATAAAAATCCAGTTATAAAACTTAATTGTCATAGTATCTCTGAGATGTGCACATGCAGTAAGAGTGCATGTGAAGACACAAATATATGACCACTCCCCCTGAGAAAACTCAGAAGATTCAAGACTAAGAAATTAATTAAAAACCTAATCCTACCATACACGAATGAGAATTTCAGAGATTTCTTATTTTACTGATTTCTGATTAGTTAGCCATAATGTAATATTCAAGAAAATTCTGACTTTTAACAAGGTAAACACTACCTGTGTGCAATAGGTACATCTAATTCATGGATTATGAATTAACATGTAGCACTGATAGAGCAAGATACACAACTACGAATCCACATTTGTGCAATTAAAAGCAGCCATGTACATATTTTTCTCCTTGTTCTTCATTTGCCTGAACAAAACAGAGGAACGCTGGTGTCTAATTTTTTTTTAGCAACTACTGTATGCCTTTTGTTAACATAACTTGATGCTGACTTAAGATGACTCTTACAATTTATACTAAGTCTAGTAACACTGTAAGTGCTGCTTTAAAACAAAGGACGTGCTATTAGTACCAAGTCCCCAAGTGTTCAATTTTAGCACGCGTGCACAATTAACGCAAGCAGCCCAAGACAGGCAACACACACAACAGAATATTATACTTCATTATGGTTATTTTTGCCATGGAATTTAAAGAACTGTGTAATGAGTGCAGTATTTCACATTCAAATTATAAAGAGAGGCTATTAATGTAACAACCTGTAACAACTCCCATTACAGCTTGGGAAAGCCTTGTAATCTCAACCAAGAGTGATTTTTTCAACCTCTTGATTTCCCAAATCTCCAAGTTTCCTAAAAGCAAAGTCAATTTCTCCATAGTTAATTTTAGCTCACTGACAGCTATTTCACTCTTATTTATTGTGTCCACCTTATTTTTGGATGACTTTGTCCCCTTTGTCTATCATACTGAGAGTTTACTAACAAAGTTTTATTTAATCACAGAACCAAGAATTTAGTAATTCTTGTGAAATCTCAGCAAACCTTTCCTAGTTCAAGCAAAACCCTCGAACTGACTGCAGTCAGCAACAAACAGAATACTTCAGTAGTAGTGCTATCACTAGAAAGGAGTTCTGCTTCTCCTGCCTGATTGCCCTTGTATACAAAAAAGATTGATACTATTTTTACACAAAAAAAGGATAATATTGTAATTTTTTTCACAATAGAAACTCCTCCTATAATGAGAAGTCACAGAAGGCTCCTTTTAGGAGTTGTCATCTTCTATCTGCATGATCCATACACTTCTTGTTTAGCTTTATACATATGCATTTTACATTACTCTAGTGAGCATGACCTTACTGGGAGGATAGAAACAAAATAATCTCTCTCGTACCTTCAAGAGCTGCTTTCCAATTGTTGGACTCATTTTTTCATCCACCATAAGAATTACTATTCCTCTGTCATCCATACCACGGCGTCCTGCACGACCTGACATTTGAATGTATTCACCTGAGGATATCTAGGATAAAATGAGAAAAAGAAATTAACAAACATCAGAAACATAGCAAGAACATGAAAAGTGCTCATTACAATTACACAGTATGCACCCATGAAAGAAATTGCAAAGGAAAGTTAGCTAGGATATAAGTTTTTCAGATTGTATTAATTTGTCATAACTGATCATTAAGCAAGGATATAAATCCATGACTTACAAATAATGTATGTCAACAGCAAAAGTTAACTAATGCTCCTATAGCTCCATATCATGAGGCATCATTTTAATACAGGCAAAAAACCATGTTACTAATGTCTGATGTAACGGAACATTGCTGGCCAAGGTGGAAATACAATACATCCTGAACATACTGATAATAAATCTTCACCATAATCAACTAATGTATCATTTCACTCAAAAGTAGCATTAAAATACTGATACCTCGATAAAGTAGTATTTTTATACCTGTGAAATTGAAGAGGTTATAAAAAAACGAGGCATGGACAAGAGGCAGCTACAACTGGTCCCCTGTGTCTCAACAAGGTACAAACCAGAGTATTTTGTAATTTGTGCAACTTGCATTCCAAACAACTTCCCAAGTGCCACTTTAAGTCAGATGTCAAAAACTACTTAAGCAAACTATACTAAGTCATTTCAGAAGTTCCACATATCTGATACCTCAAAGGAAGCTCATTCTCACATATGTCTTAAGGACATACAATCAGACTGAATGAATACTGAAACTGAACAGCCCAAACTAAGATTGAAGAGATAGCTACTTCATAATGAACATCACGTAAGTCACTTGTCCTGTTCACCACCATTTTCCCATCACTGAAAGATGAATCATGACTTCTGCAGTTGTGCTGTGATGACTTGTAAACCCTCATTATTATTTTATGTAAATCACATACCTGTTTTTGATGTTTAAAATTTTTAAATTGTTTTCCAGTGGTTTAAGAACTTTTTTCTCCCTTCACAAGTCTTTCTGTGAGCTACACAAAAAATTCTGCTAAACCAGAACAATCAACACTCTCTCAAGGTAAATTATCTCTTTTCTTGTGTCTGTCAAAATTACTGATCTTTACTGACAGGATACTAAGTCCATTTATTCTCCATAATTATGTGACACACAATAAAACATCTGGGTCTCAAAGTTTTGGACAAGCCGTGCAGAAGTCTTAGCCTGATCCAGTGTCTGCCGCTAACTTGTGGTTGATGAATTTTTAGCATATCTATTAAATGATCTCATGGATAATCTGAGGAAACTTGTCTTCAAGAATTTGTACATTAATTTTAAATGGATTAGGGAACAGAGATTTTTGAAAGAAAAAAACATTTCCTACTACACTGAAGGAACATGTCAAGAGTAAATTTAATCCTAATAAGGTTTAAATAATGGAATTCAGTAATTCTATAGAACCTGCTTTTCACTTACCCATCGGAAATCTTTCCCATCAAATTTACTGGCACTTGTAAATAGCACAGTCCTGGCTGGCATATTAATTCCCATAGCAAAGGTCTCTGTTGCGAATAAGGCCTAAATAAACAGATTGAAGTTAAGCAAGCAAAAAAAGAGGCTCTCAAGCAAACGTGAAAATAGTCAGAGATTGCTACACAAAATCTCTCCAGATCTTAATACATATGTACAATCAACTTAGGGAACACAGGCACATTCAATACTTAAAACCTGGACAAAATCATTCTTTCCCTCTTCCCTTACTTCATCTGGGAAAACATGAAAACTAGTTAGAAAGAAAAAGTAAGTGGTGCAAATTACATTAATCAATAATAATAATTAATTTTGATATTGAAAGATTGCAAGAAGAAAATAGGAGTTAGCTACCCAAACCCCACCCCCCCAACTTTCATCTAAGGCTACATTTTTCTGAAAGTACATCGCTTAGGACAACCACCCAACAGCTTGGTAAATGACCACAGTAAATTACAGGAAGAAAATATAAAATAGCTGACAAAAATGTTCCAAGCTAGACATTTTAAGTTCATATACTTTCAAATAAAATCTGGCATATTTAATGCTACAGCTGCGATGTATAGATCTCCACTGTAATATTAACATACATTCTGAGCTAGGACATAGATTTTGGATTTTCAGGATTATGAACTATGTATTCACAACAGAGAACAAACTAAATATGGACATGTATAATACCTTTATTAGGCCTTCAGAGAAAAGAATTTCTATGGTTTCTTTTAAGATAGGGAGCAAACCACCGTGATGGATACCGATTCCTCGTTTCAGAAGAGGAAGTACATGCTCAACCTGGAAAGAAAAAACAATAAACAAATTATAGTATTCACTACTAAAAAATTAAACTAGTATGGAAAACCTCACTGCCCTTAATGGTCAAGTCGTTCACTATTTACCAATTTAAAATAAAATAACTACCCCTTCAGTATTACATTCCAATTTGAACTAGCAAAAATGTGAGGGGTAAAGCCAGAGGCCAATCTTTTTCGTACACCAGTCTCAAACTGGTTTAGGCACTGTGAGGGTATGCCCCAAATTACACATTTACACACACAATTAGTATTCAAATTTGCTTCTATTAAAAAAGAAAAAAAAAGCCTCATTTAAAATAATTTTTTTGAAATCTTGATTCTGGTATGTATGAGACACTTTGCTTCAATTTTAGTTGCAGCAATTCACTCATTGGCATGTGCTGTAAACAAAGCCAGCACCTATGAAAGCCAGACAAGGAAATTCTGGCTGCAAATGCCTAAAATAAACTCCTAAATTCTAAAAACATTATACTTCAAACAATTACGTAGTTAAACTTAATCTTTTTCTGTTTTTTTGCTTGACAACCAAGATTCCATTAACAATCTATTAACACTTGGTTTTCATCCCAAACCTAATTCTGAGAATACACAGATACCAAAACAGGTAACTGGGATACAATGCCACTCTTTTAAGCATATAAAAAAACCCAGCACACACCACCTGATATACTGGATTCCTATTTTCTGACGTTTTTTATCATGTTCATAAAACAGGTATGTGGAATACAAACCAAGTAGGCATGGTCAAAAATTAAATGGCTGACTTTTTGCAAGGAGAAATTGCCACACTCACAAAAAGGATCAAGACACTAAGACAAGATGGACACCAATAGAAGAGGGGCGTAGAAAAAAAAATCTACAGTTTTAGTAGGTGTTACAGAAGTACTTAATCTTGTAGCATTTTGTCCACTTAGAAGCTTCAATTTTTCTACTGTAAAGATGGGAAAATGTCACTATACTTAGTAATTATAAAATAAATTAGATTGCAGATGCATCAATGCAACTTTCTGAAAGCTTCAGTTACCAGCAACTGGTAAGTGCATGCTGCACTCCCACTCTCAGATCTATCTCTTTATAAGCTCTTATATTTACTTAAATACATAATTAGAAAAAAGTAAAACAAGGGGCAGGAGCTCCATTGTTAATTCTGACATATGTCACCTGCTGGAATCACAACTGGAAGGAAACTTAATCACCTATTTCATAATGACAAGGAGCAATGAAAGAGATATTAAAACCTGGAAAGATGAATGAGATTAGCCAATTTTTAATTTCTGTACCCTCTACAAAAGATCCACAGCCTCAAAAGTTGCAAAAACCAGGAGAGCGGCAATTCATCCCTATTCAAAAGAATCCTATTCAATCTGCACTCACCTGAGGAAGCTTTTTGTCTTCATCTGACAGACAATCAATTGCATTATTGAACACTTCTTCAACCATCTTCTTTTCTTCGTCTAAGAAGGCAATTTGTAAGTGATTACAGAATGTAGAAGGCTCATACTATAAGTAAATAAAGTGTTACCACATTCTAATAGTTAGAAAAGTTTACAACAAAAATAGCATGGAAGACTGTGAAGTCTAAACAAAACCTCCCAAACTGGGTCAAACAATCAAGACTTCACTGAGACTAGAGGAGCCTGACAGTAACCAGAAGCAGATGATCAGGAAAAATGAAAATAGAACAAACCTGTCAGAATATATCGAACTTCGGCTACTTTCAAACTTCAGAATTACAAGTTTTATGTACTACCTATTTCATAAACCTCTCCATTTATCTTCCAACTACTAGTCTCTGTGTTGAAATAGACTCTTCCCGTCCTACTAAGTTTACTGTCCTACTAAGCAGTACAAATACCACAAATATACACTCAAAGGTGTGGCTCTGAACACGAAAATGCATCTCTGCACTTAGACATCTTTAAGTTTTCTGACAGAAACACCTGCGTTGTTCTGCAACAATGAACCAGAACACGCAAAGACTGAAGCAAGTAAGCAGGCAAGAACCCTGTACAGTTCACAAACAATAGATTGATTTACAACAAATTCCTTATTTTTGTTAAAACTCTTTAGATTTCCGAGAAGTAATGAACTTAAACATATTTGCCAATCTTGGTCTTGGCCCGAGATGAAAAAAAACATCTTTGCTTACATTTTGGCTTTCCCTTTGAGGACAAGAGGGAAGAAGAAAAGAAAGAAAACTGGACTGCATAGTTGAGAAAGAACAGTCTAGTAGTTTGTTATACAGTTATCTGGACTTTGAGAGAATACTCATCTTTCTGACATGGAAACATGGCCATAACATGAAAATTCTAGGAAATACTTTTGTTATGATCAGTCTTCTCCCATTATAGATAGAATTTTTTAGGAACCCTTCTGCTATTATTATAATAAACAGGTTACTGAAGAAAGAAATGGAATTTAAAATATATTAACTGGTCAACATTGTGATGACCAAATATTCTTTGTACACCAATAATTTCCTACTGAAAACAGTTTGATGTACTAGCACGGTAAATGAAAAAGCCATATGTATTTTTCATTTGGTTTTATACAGACAGTTTCAAAAGAAAAAGTAAGATTTCACAACAAACTACATCTGTGAATAAAATTGTATTTATCTGTACCTGTATTGAAATCTAACTTTGTCATTTGAAGGGCATAGGCTTCGCAGTCTTTCTTACTGAAGCTGAAAATAATCACAGGTTGGAAATTCCTTTCCATAATCATTTTCACAATCTTAAAAACATTTGAAGGACCTGCAGAGAGATTAATTTCAATTAAATTTTACCAAAAAAAAGTCGTACTGAGTGACTGAGACATAAGCACAATTTGCACACAACTTTGAAGTATTATCCTCAGAATGGGGCTGAAACTCACCTTTTGTTCCTCCTTTCCTGCCTTTCTGGTCCCCTTTTGCTAAGTCCCCTGCATCTCTAAGCACTTGCATTGCTGTATTAAAATTATCTTCTCTGAAATCTCCCTAGATGTAAAACACAACCTTTGTTAGTAATTACTGCTTACACAGTCCCCTTCAAAATACTTAAGTGTTTTGCACAGCCAGTACCATGACCCCATATACACAGGCAGGACAGAAACAATATATAAGCTGGCAAGAGAATTTACTAGGTCAGTGTCACAGCTAAGAACTACATTGATGTCTCTGAAGTTACTGCTCATTGCTCTAACCACCACACCATCAATCACACCAGACCTGTTGGATGACACAATACCAAAACTAACTTTTAAGAATGTCCACATAAAACTACATTGTCCAAAGAAGGCCTAGCTTCAAGTGCAGTACTGCTGTTCATAGCATTAGCTACTGCAGAGCAAACTGATTATGAATTTTAAATAAGTTTTAAGTCCAAAACCACCTAAAAGAACAAAAGAATTTTGCCTCCTAAACTAAAGTAAAATCTACATGCCACTACATTTTCTTTTGCGTGAGAAACAGTACAAGCAACATCAACTGCTTTGCAGATTTGCAGAAAGAAGCATGCACTTTTGAAAACAAAGCAAGGATGTGGACACTTAAAGACCTCTCAGGGAAGTATTATGCAGCTGACTCCATGACATCAGATAACCAATTTCTCATATGAGACTCCAAAAATCTAAGAGTAATTTAGAGATCATCATTACTCACTTGTACTTAACAAAAATATCCCTTATACAGCCTATTCAAATTTTGCAAGAGCTCAAGCTTTTGAGTGAGGAAAACAATCTTTCAAATAAACTGAACATTCCCTACATTTTCATCAACAACCAGATGGAGTCCATCTCCTCCTGCTGGGAATATATAATGCTGCAGTGGAGTGGGTCGGTAGTCGGTGTAAATCACATGGCAAGGCTATGAAGAAAGAACAGAATTCACATAAATATTATAGGTTTATAACTGCATTGTAAAATCACATGCTTGATGGAAAATACAATATATTCCTATTAAAATACAACTTTCTATCGGCCAGAAAGTAAGGCTCTCTGAAACTAAGGAAACAAATTTTCTTTTCTAAATATGGGGTTTGTACTAATGACATTGTTGAAGAAAATGGAAGTTTGCAAATGCTTTAGAACACAGGTTGCCTACAAGGATTTTCTCTCATGAACACAAAAAGAAAAGACATGCAATATTTCCTTCTGCATTATTAGACATACCACAATATTAATACCTTCTAAAATCGAAGGAAAAAACATGTTATCTTATATCTTGTAAAAAGCCTGAATTATACCTTAAACACCTAAAAAAGGCTCACAGTAGACTTTAATCAATATTTTAACATTTAAATGAAGGAGAAAACTGGTTGAGGAAAAAAATAAATGAAGCACTTCCTTTTAAACACTAAATATTACCTAAATCTGCTTTGAAAAAAAACCCCATGGATCTAGCATTTGGCAAAACAAAGTCAAGGTTTTGTAAGGATCAGTCTCTGGGATATTTTTAACATTGGACCAGACTTTTGTCGACATTAAATTCCCCAATTCTAATTCAGATATTCTTTGCTACAAATAAAGTCTTAAAAAAAACAGAAAAAAATTTAAATCCTAAAGGTCAAAGGACAGGATGCATTTCTTTCATTCCTCTTTTCTTATTTTGTTTGCAAACATATATAGTATTTCCTATGGCTTGGAGATTTACTTTTTGATCCTCATACAGCCTTTTTACAGAGCTCCACAAACAATTTCTCCCAACTTCTTGTGTATCAGCCCTCCGAAAATCACAGTACATTCATCATGTTTTATAATTCAGAATGTTTCCTGAAATCAGGCACGTACCTAAATAATTGTGGAAAATAAACACTAAAGAAACAGCTCTAACATTGCCATGTAGAACCAATAGCCAGTACAACTGCAAAAGCAGGACTACAATCAGAGAAGTCAGGAGTAATCTATACTATCATCTGTAAGGAATAACATGACTAAAAAGATGCTCAAAGGTCCAGGTGTCATCAGCCAAATAGTTTTATGTCACAAGACAACAAAGATGGAGGTGTAGCACATGAAAAACACAACCTGTTTGTGAAGATGGCAGATCCATTCAGCAAACTGACGGGCATTTGGAATAGTTGCAGAAAGGAACACATAATGTACATTGTCAGGGAGCAAAATAATTGTCTCTTCCCAAACCACACCACGTTCTGAAAATAGAAGTCATAAGGGAAATTTATGTGATCAAAGCATATTTTTCATCCCTGAAGCCAAAGAACAGCGAGCTTAAAGACAAAGCAAAAACTAAAATAGGTCTTCACTACACAAGTGGGATGCATCAAATACCCTCAAAGTTGCTTTTGTCTTGGTGAAGAAAATGCAAACTACAACACATAATAATTACACACATTCAGTAGAAAAGTTCTTAATGATGTATACACAAAGATTACTTATTTTAAAAGAGAAAGAATAGGACTTAACTCTTCAAAAGAAAAAGAAGTTGTTCTTGGGGAAAAATACCAGATTTCTTGAAAAGAAAAACAGTCCATATAGGATACCTGAGTCTCTCATGTAGTGAATTTCATCAAAAATAACCCATGCAACTTCCCGCATAACCTCGGAACCTCTGTAGAGCATACTTCTCAAAATCTAAAAAAGAAAAAACAAATTGAGCTCCATCACATGAAAGAAGAACAGTCACATTACACGGATATCAGTAAAAACCTCCCAGAATTTTTGGCTCACATTTACAGGGCAGTATGAAATTCTATTCTGCACAAAACATAAAAGCATTTTAGATGCTATTTTAGATGGGTTCTGAGATGCTTTCCAGGTTGATCTCAATCTAACAAATCTCATTACATGAGAAGAACTGGTTTCCCTGCAAGGAATAGTAAAGGAACTTGAAAGAATAAAACATTCAATTTCTCCCAGCCTCTATGTCAGCACAATTGTTACAGGTCTACAGATCTACTTCTGCCAAGCTTTTTTTTTGCTCATCCTAGTAGATAGCCTCCCTGTGATTAAGAGGAAATCTTTCATCAAAAATCAAATCATCTTGTCTCTCTATCCCAATCTTTCCCTACCAAAGTTTTGTCTGCTTCTTTGAGGTAGAGACAAAAAGAAAGAAAGTTCTGATTCATGACTGGACAGATTTCTACAACAGAAATATGACAAAACTGCCAAAAGTATTTTGTTACCCAAGGTGAAAAGCTGCACATTCCTGGAGTTCTCACACCTAGTGTGACTCACTCAACTATCCCTCAGTGATTTTGCTCTTCCTGTTTTTTCTCCCTAGAACAAAGTACTGACCCCAGAGGATTCAGTAACTCTGACTGTCAGCACTTCACATCTATCCAAAGAAATCTGTGCCTTGAGCCCTCAGGAAACTAGGTTCTGACTCTCTCCACATTAGGATTAAAGTTCCTGACAGTTCAAAAGTATGAATTCAGAGATTACCTAACTTTTCAAATAACTCAAAACATTCAAAGGAGTCATAACAAACTTTAGAATATTTTCTACCCTAACTGGGCAAGTTTAATGTTTTAATATCAGAGCTTCCCATCAAAAAATGGTAAGAGAAAACATAAAGATCAAGAATTTATGTCTGATCTTACCTCGGTTGTCATTACCAAACAAGAAGCTGTAGGATTAATGGTAACATCCCCAGTCATCAAACCAACATCCTGAAATTCTTCATACATCTCACGGTACTTCTGATTACTCAAAGCTTTAATTGGACTTGTAAATATAACACGCTGTTTCTCCCTCAGAGCCAGGGCAATTGCATACCTGTATTCAAACATTGTACATTAGAGTTGTCAGGAAGACATTCACAGTAGATTACTTTGCTCCCATCTTCTGCTTAAAAGCAAGAGAAATGATGCAATTCAGACCACCACAGAATGATATGTAGCATTTGAACCCATGCTCTAATATATCCAGCATTTCATATCTAGATTATTAAGTTCAGTGCAATCTTAACTACATATACCTCTGTGGAGAGTAAAAAATCTTTGACACCAAGTTAACTGATTTTTATGGACACCAGAGCATGTCTAGTTTAATTAAAAACTGTCACTGTCTCACAACAAAACTATTATTTGAGCCCATGCTCTAATATATCTTCATGTACATCTTAGTTTTTACTTCAGGTTGGCAAAGCCACTCCACTGGCTGACCAAACCCTGCCAGAAAATATAGAGTAGCTTTTAAAAATTTCTTGCCCGATAAACACTAAGTTACAAATTACATTAAACCACTGCTTCTGACAAAGCAAAAAACCACAGAAAGACCTCATTAGTTACAGTCAGCGGCTAAAAAACGAGGGTTTTTTTGTTAAGATTTATGCAAATCTGTATTGAAGAAACTTTCTTTCCCATCCATACAGTAACATCCCAACAGGTTGTTTAAAAATATTTTTGTTTAAAACCAGAAGTTTAAACATAAGTTAAGCCTATCAGTATCTAATAAACATGATGAAAAATGGAATTTTTATATTCAAGTGTGGTCAATTTAATTCTAACACCAATGGAATGAACGTTGTGTCAAGAAACTGAGACAGAATAGTCACTGATGGTGCAACAAAATGACATAACGAACATCATATCTTTCTTTTATTAGAGCTTGTTAGAAAATTACTTACTCAGCACAAACGGTTTTACCAGCTGATGTATGAGCTGACACTAATACAGACTGGTTGTTATCTACACAAAGAATAGCTTCTCTCTGAAAGGCATCAAGAATAAATGGATATTCCTAGAAAGAAACAAAAGCAAGAACGTAATTTTAAGAGAGTTATATCTAATCAATTTTCTGACTGGTCTATGTACAATTTAGAGGTAGAATCTTAATCCAGTCATTGCAGTTATCTGCAATGACTTTGTATTTAAGTATTTTTATCTATCACTACATCTAAGATCTTTGATCATGTCTTGTTATCCTAGCAAACGAAAACCTTGCCTCAATGACTGCATTTTTTCTAATTTATTAGTTTAGGATGAGAAAGGCCAATGATGCTACCATCTGATACTGTAGAAAGAAATTACATCAAAACAGTCTGTCCACCACATCTATCACACAATTTTCTCTACCAAATTTTAAATACAGAAACATCTTACTTATGACAGGCCATCTTTTCCCAACTCTGACAAAGAACATAATTTTTCATTCTACTCTCATCTACAATTTAAAGCATGTACAAAAAGAAACGCAATCTACCACATACTTTTGCAGCTTTTCCAGTTCTTGGCTTCAGACCTGTGAATTCTTCATCTGCTGGAAGTGCAACCTATAAAATACATTCAAAATAGAAATAGTTGCAGAATTCTGTGTCCACTGCAGTGACATGTCTGACAGTGTGAAGTGTGTGAAAATTAATTTGAATTTCTATTATCCCGTTTCTATGAGCTCACGTGTCAAGGGTTCCTTCCTTCCTCTCAGTTTTTCAACCAATCTCTCTATTCGTCTGTCCTAACAATGCTCATTCTCTTAATTCTCTGATATCCCTGACCTATCTTGGAACATTAGCTCTTCTGGCCAAGACACAATCATGGCTTCTGGACAGTGAATGCTAGAAGCAATTACCCAACTCACATTGATAATATTCTCTTTCTAAGGATGCTGTTATTTAAACATGCAACTTTCCTGTTCCTGGCCAGTATCTTACATTTATTCATTCTAAATACTTAAGCTCTCTTCAGCTACTAAGTCGAGGCAAACCTCTATTAGACATCTCAAAATAACTGTAGAGACACATGGGCATTAATACTTCCCATTTTTCACATTTAGATTTGCATTTATGCCTATCAATATAATTTGAGAATGGATGGTTTTCACAAAAAAAATATTTCTTTTAACCAATATGTGATTTTCAACAGCAATCAGCTTTATATGAAAACCTCTCCTTCTTGAACAAGAACAACATAGTTTTTCAATGCACTGCTGCACACATAGATCACACTATGAACACAGTCCTATTTTAACAACCAATAGGTTTTCCTCCTCAACAATGCTCGGAATGTTCTTGGTACCTTTCAAATATGGAAACCTATCCACATTGAGTCTTTCACAACCACTCAATTTTACTTTGAGTATGATTCAAACTGCTTCCAGTAAGACACTCTACTAATTTTTCAAGTGCATTTTGTGCATGCTCCATGTCAGATACACACTTCAAACTCTTCACAAGCAAAAATATAATATAAAATAATATATCCGCTGAAGGGTAAAAGTGCTCTACAGAGAGATCTGGAGAGGCTGGATTGATGGGCTGAGGCCAGAGGTATGAGATTCAACGAGATCAAGTGCCAAGTCCTGCCCCTGGGTTCACGACAACCCCAGGCAGGACTACAGACACCCCCAGGTGTCAGTGGTTTCTCCTCCAGGGTAACAAGTGACAGAACAACACAAAATGGCCTCAAGCTGCGCCAGGTAAGACTGGACATACACAGGACATTAGAAATTAGACAAAATTTCCTCAGAGAAAGGGTTGTTGAGCAATGGAACAGGCTGCCCAGGGAAGTGGTTGAGTCACCATCCCTGGGGGTTGTGGATGTATTCCTCGGTGAGCTGGTTTACTGGTGAATTGGAAGTGCTGGGCTAATAGCTGGACTCGATGATTTTAAAGGTCTTTTCCAACCCAAATGATTTTGCAATTCTATGATATACTAATTACAAGCAAAACAAACAATACGATTAACCTGGCAGTAACACATAACAGTTATATGAAACAAGTCTGTATTTTTCACCTGCATTTTCACTGCACTTACCTCATGTGTACAGCCTTCAACAGTTTCCACAGCTTGCACCTTTACTTGAGGCATCAGGTCTGCCAGACTGCAAATACATGAATTAGGATTGCCAAAAAGTATGAAAAAATTCTGTTTCCTTTATAAACATGAACATGTTATATTTCACTTCTACTTAAACCGCAACAGTAATGAAAATATACACAATCTTGACATGGACAGTTGGCAGACACTACTCATAGGACCAATACCTATCAGTTAAAATCTTGCTGCTTTATAAATCTGCTTTAGCTACAGCTTAAAAACTTTCACTACAAAACAGCACCTGGACACATTTGTTTGTATAAAGCTTTGTGATTAAATGAGGACTTTTTCCCAATATACAACAAAGTGAAACTCAAGACCTGTATTCCTGCTGCTAGTCATGACACAGAGAGACATCAGCCTGGAGCATTGCAAGCAGCTGCCTGAACACAAGGCCCATTTTCTTTACCAGTTCCTTCTCTCATAGCCACAAGAACTGACTAGAGTCAACCTTCTGAATACTTTCCACTGCTTACTGCTCATGTGGGGAATACCTGCATGTATTTTGCTTTATACCTTACTCTGAACTTAGGAAAAATTACTATATGACACCAAATGACAATGCAGACCAGAATTCTGCCTGACAGAAGTCAGTAACACATCATCCAAAAAACAGCGTTAGAAACATAGCAAACACATACTTTGTATTTCTGCAGCAGACATCTTGAGCACGAAGTGCCCGCCTGCATTTGGCAGGCCTGGACGAGTACTTATTTCATGAACCCTCCTAATTTTCTGAATCATCACAAACTTCCAAGTTCCCAAGCATCTCTTAAGATACAATAAGCTGCCTACACTTCCCCTTCTACCTGTTTTCAAAACACCTCATAATACCAGTCATGAAGTTCTAGAAAGAAAAAAGGGACAGACATGCAGATCCCACAGCGCAAAAATGACATTCTGGCTTCTCTTCAGCTGCCTCACATCTCCAGTTGCTGACATGTCCAAGCATACCCCTCTATCCATGTAAAAAAACTGCCACTTACGCTCAAATCTAAATACCTGCCTGCAATTCCAAACATTTGCTGCAGTTATCACCTTACATGCCTGAAATGTCCTATCTCTGTTTCACTGGCCAAATAATCTTCCTGTATCCCAAGCCAGCTGTGCCTCTCAATGGTGTGATGCACAGCAAGCCAAGCCTGACTCCTCCCAACTATCTGGCTGCTCATTCCCTGCTGTGTGTGAAATCAACATGAAGGCTTTGACCAATAACCCCCAATACACGAGTAACCACAAATACAGGAACATTTTGTACTGCAGACATCTATGGGGCTGCACTATTATTCTAAATATACCCAGTGCCCACCACTGCTGAGGCTGCACTAGCAGCACATCCTCACTTAAAATGGATAATGGAAATGCAAATTATCAGCCCAATTCACCTTTACATGAAAACACCATAAACCTACTTTATAGTGACTGTTCACACTTGCAATGGCTAACCAGTATTAGGACTACCTTACACATTAAGTGAGGCACTTACTTAGCATCTTCTGATACCACATCTTCCAATTTTGCCTTCTTTCCTGACACAACATCTTCGGTACTATCAACTTCAACTTCCCTTTTTGGTTTCCCTGTTGCTGGTATTGAAGGTTTTTCCTCCAATACTTTTCTGCAATGTAACGAGATAAGAAATTTAAACGTTGAATCTTTAATTTATTTTCAGGAAAGAAACCACGTGTCCCAAGGGCGACTGTGATCACTCTGGAATCAGGGAACAACCTCGGGAACTCCACCCACAAAAATCACCATGGGATTTCAAAATCCTTCCCAGATAAGATGCCAACCAGGTCCCAAAGCTTCCCACTTGCACAGTGAGCCAAGGCTGGTTACTTTAGGGCCAGGGATTCTGGGAAAGCAGGTCGCAGAATCACAGAACGGGCCAGGCTAGAAGTGAGTACAGTGCGTCATCTGGTCCAAGCAAGGTCATCCTAGGCCACATTGCACAGGATTGCGTCCAGAGGGTTTGTGACTATACTCAGTGAGGAAAACTGCACAACCTCTCTGAGCACACTGTTTCCGTGCGTGGTCACCTGCGCAGTGCAGTTCTTCCTCATGTTCACGTGAAACTTCCTGTACTGCAGTTTCTGCTCGTTGCCGTCTCTTGCCCTACCGCTTGGCACCACCAAGAAAAGCCTCTTGGCACTCCCCCTTCAGACACCTATACACACTGGGTCCCTCCAGGCTGCACCGACTCCCAGGTCCCGGGCGTGTCCAGCAGCTCAACACGCGGCGGCACAAGCTGGGCCTGGCGCTACGGCCCAAAACCCCCAAACCCCCGCCGGCGGACACCCCCCCCCCCGATGGACACAACACCCCCCCCGATGGACAGGGCCCCGCTACGCGCCCTTACCCTGCTCTCTTGGCGCCCTCGGCGGCGCCCGCTTTGCTCTTCTTGGCTCCGGAGGCGGCGGCGGCCGCGTCCTCCTCGAACACGCTGAACAGCTCGTCCCCGAACGCCTCCGCCATCTTCGCCGCCGCGCTCCCTCAGCGCCCCGCGGGCCCTTGCGGCACCGGCACCGCAACCGCGCCGGGGTGACCACAGCCGCTCACCGGCGCCGGGCAGCGGCAGGCGCGCGCACGGTCCGATCCTGATCCCGATCCCGATCCCGGCCCCGATCCTGGCCCCGATCCCGATCACGCTCCCGATCCCGACCCTGGCCCCGCTCCCGCTCCCGCTCCCGATCCTGGCCCCACTCCCGGCCTCGGCCCCGGCCCCGCCCCCTGCCCCGCGCCCCCCGGAAGCAGACGTGAGGCACGTGGAGGCCGCGCTGGCCAATGGGAGGCAGGGGCGCGAGGCGCGCGGCCAATCAGGAGGCGCGGTGCACCCCCCCGCCCCGGCCCGTTTCCCGCCGCCGCGCCCCAGCGCGAGGCGCGCCCCCCCCCCCCGCCTGAGGGCCCGGCGCCATCGGCCCCCCGCGGCCCGCCGGCCCCGACCACTGCCGGCCGGGGGGGGGCGGCCTGAGGGCAGCCGGC
>JAWWEE010000085.1:55553043-55583923 GCA_035221455.1 Xenops minutus
GGCGTGGGGATGGGGAAGGGCCTGGGCATGGGCGTGGGCGTGGGGACACGGCCGCGGGAGCGCCGGCACAGAGGGTGCTCGCCGGGCTCTGGGCGGGGGTCCCGAAGGGGACCCTGCCCGGGCCTGTGTCTGCTCGGCCCCGGGGCTGTGCCCGCAGCTGGGCCCCCAGTGCCGCAGGGACGAGGGGCTGCTGCAGAGGGTCGGACGGGGAGCGGCCCGCAGCTCTGGTGAGGAGAGACTGCGGGAGCTGGGCCTGCCTAGTCTAGAGCAGACTGAGAGAGGGTTTTGTTATTGCATTTAAATACCTCAGCGGTGGGTGTCACCAGGGTGGTCCGACGCTTTTCGATGGTGCCCAGTGGCAGGACAAGGAGCGATGGTCACAAACTAAAACACAGGACGTTTCAGAACTGCTTCACGTTGAGGGTGCCAGAGCTCTGGAACCCAGGGAGGTCACAGTCTCCCTCGCTGGAGGCATTCCAAACCCACCTGGACTCATTCCTGTGTCACCGGCTCCAGCTGACCCTGCCTTGCCAGGGCAGTTGGATTAGATGGTCTCCAGAGGACCCTTCCGACCACAACTGTTCTGTGATTCTGCTTCCCAAAGGTGTCTCTGAGCAGACAAGCCTGGTTGGCACTGATGTGTTAATTACAAAAAGTCTTGTTACTAGCTTATCAGCAGTTTCTGTGTAGCAAGTGTTCGGGTGGCACTTTTCCCACGGCTTCTTACGTATGTTGTCAAAACTAATGCAGGTTTATTTGGGGTTTTTTTTCCTGTCTTGAAAGAGTAGTTACAGAGCTGGAGACACTTCTACAGTGTTGGGTGAGCTGAGAGATGGCTGTTCTGAGTGTAGTCTGAAAAACTACTCTGCAGCCCTGTGAGATGCCTGTTTTCAATAAACCAGCTTTGCCAGAAGTAGCTCAGGTATCATATAACGTTAGGACAGATTGTGTTGAAGACCATGAGCAAATCATGCAATGGCCAGGGCATCTGAAATTCCAACTTTTTACAAAAAAGTCCTGCAGTCTGTTAATATAAGCTTCCTGAACCTATTCATGTACTTTGCTTTTACAAATCTGGGCTCTGCTAAACGTATTTCTTGTGCCTCCCACTCCTCCAGTGGTGGCCGTGGTGCTCAGTCCTCTTCAGAAAATATCCCAATTCTGTCCCACATTGTATATACTGTGGTGAAGAGTCAGTCAGTGTAAGTGAAAAGTTAGTATACTCTAAAACACTGTGTGGTTCCAGAGCCCACTGGTCAGTGCCAGTGCTGGCAGCTGTTTGCATTTCCTGACCAGAGGTGACCATGTTTTTGCTGAAGTGCAGTTACCTGCACCCCATTATGATACAGATCGGGACGCAGGCTCTCCCAGAGCCCTTCTGCAGGCAGGCTAGCACGGACCAGCTGGCCAGCCTGCCTGCTGGGAGCTGTCTTTGCCTCCTGGAGCACAGTGCCGCTCCCTCTGGAGTGGTGTGCAGCCACCCGGTGTGGTGGAAGCACCGAGCTTGCTCAGTCTGTTCCTGCCTGTGCAGTACCAGACATGGTACGTATGTTCTCAAAGTGATGGAATCCAACAGCAAGCTGTGTGTTGCCATTATAATGGCGATAAATAGTTTTGTGAATTAGTTTTTTTGCTGATACCTGCCAAGTGAAAAGTATTTAAGCATGACTATAGCAAGTCAGACCAAAGACTTCTGTAACTGAATGCCCTCCCTCCTAGATAGGGGACAAAACTAGGTACCCAGGTAAGAATAAGTCAGGCATGAAGTGATACTGCTGTGTAGGGTATTTTACATCCTTCATCAGTTGTGGCTTATGGTCTTCCTGAACCAAATACAATTATTTTTTTCAGTGTCCTCCCATATCAATTGATTTATTTACTACAAAGTTGTTCTGTCTACGTTTGAACTTTGGTAAATGTCCATTATCCAGAGCTCTAGTGGCAAAGTGTTCTGTTACATAGCTATCGGCTTTGTAATAAAAAAATCCTTAACAGGCTTGTATATTTTGAACTTGCCATTACCTTCCCTTTTTGGCAGTCCCTGTTCAGTGTTCAGAATAAGTAAGCAGTTAGTCCTGTTTTCTCTCATTATGCCACTTTGAATTTTGTATTTTGTCTGCAAAGAGTTATGCTCTTCTTCACTATTCTGTGTTTAAGGCCTTTCTTGATTATTCTAATTATCATTATGTACCTGCAAGTTTCCAACAAGTTAGTGTAATATTTGCTTGTACTAACTTGACTTATGTTAGGTGTACTTTAGCTACTGTAAACAATGTTCTCTGTGTTCTGCTTATGTGATTGAAAGTTATTTGCAATTTGCAGGTCCGAAAACCTACAGTTTTAGTTCAACAGCAGATTCCAGTGCTGCTGCAAATCTGGATAAATCTGTTCTTAAGGTAAATATCTTCTTTACATAAAATAACTTTGATTTTCATAGTACTGTTTTAGCTGAGTAAGTATTTCTCCAGCTCCTTGGTTTTATTTGTGCGGTTAAACTGCCTTCACATATTAGACATAGACTGATTACATTTGAGGTTTTGAGTGTGCTTTAAGAAATAGGGTTAAATTATCAGCGTGGAGAATGTCTAATTTATTAAGTATACTTTGCATGCAAGACTACTAAGAGTTATACTTGGGCTTCTACTGTGCATATGGATTCTTGTCAGAGAAGGAATATAGATTTTTATTTAACAACTCTAGTAGAAACTAAAGCTTGGTTCATATTTTAGAAGAGTTAAAAATATTAGATATATACTAAAATTATTTTTAAAGTTTACAGGAAGGAAAGTGTCACAGATTGTATCTTGATGTTCAATTTATTTTATATCAGCTCTGGTAAGCAGAGAAGAAAGGCCTTGTTTTTTCCAGTAGAAATTTGGTTTTATTTCCTTGACATACTAAATTTCCTTGAAGATGTAAATGGGCCTTCTTTGTAATAAAGAATGAACTCTTCTATTTCAAGTAAAAGCATATAGGTTGCAAAAATAAAGAAGTGTTCCTTTTAGGAGGAATGTTTGGGGCACTTATGGAAAGCTGGAGAAGCTGGAATTTGAATGGCAGAGAGATTCCTGCGTTCTTATGTCCTTAGCCATGAACAGCAGTGATATGTCATAAAATTTATAATGTTTACTTTGTATCAACTAATTTCCTCTTTGCAGGTAACGATAAATGGTAATTTGGAGAAAAGGATTATTGATGTGATCAATGACCACAAAAACCAAAATGATGACAAAGGAATGATTTCCAAAAGACTCACTGCAAAAAAACTACAGGTAGAGTTCAAAGTTTTGTTTTCCAACCTTTGCTTACTTAGAAGGAACAGTTTAATATTTCTAATTTTTATCATGTATCATACTGTGCTTTTGTGTGCAGTACAAGCCAGTACAGAATGCTTTTCCGTAGGTATGTTAATGATTAGTCAGTGGAATTAAGAGGTAAGCTTATTAGGAAAGGCACATCTTTATGGATTCAGGAACTAAAGAGTCCTCAGAAAACACAGAGAAATAGTACTTAATCTGAATGTTTTATGTTTCCTAGATTTTTTGTTCCATTTAGCTGAAAAGTTGTAGGTGTATCTTTATTTAACTAATAAATACACTCTGTACAGAGGCTACAGTGTATGTTTAATTATACCCATGTATGCATATTTACAAAGAAAATATAAAATTTGTGTGCAAAACAATTTTCTGCTTAGGCTTCTGATACACTAGTGTATGGTGTTGACTTCTATTTAATGCAAGCTTTCTGATATATGGGAAATAGAAGTTTATCAGCCTTTATTACATTGCTAGATAAAGTCCTGATGTTTTCTGACTTTTTCAATTTATAGGATGTATACATGGCTTTACAAAGATTCTCTTTTAAGACTGAGCACATTGAAGAAGCAATGAAAAATACACTGTTGTATGGTGGTGATCTTCACTCTGCTCTCGACTGGCTTTGTTTAAACCTTCCTGACGGTGAGTATGGTCACAGAATAGTTTTTAATAGAAGAGAAGTAGGACCTGCTCTGCCATAGGAATGCTTCACAGTAGTAATTAAATATATTGTTTCACTAAGACTGGTTTTTCTCCCAGATGCCCAGCTGACTGGTTCTGGGATATTACAGTGTATAAAGTCCTATGGACTTCTTGTTCCTTGTCTTGGAGTTCTGTTAAAGTCCAACAAGCAAATGATAGCTTGTATAAATGCTAAAACCTAATTTTATTTTGGGTGTGCTGGTTTTGTTTTGTGTTCTTTTAGTTGGTTCCCAACACACTTTAAAACATTTTCAGTAATTATTGACATTTTCTGTGACATGGGGTTTTTTGTTTTGAAGATGCCTTGCCTGAAGGTTTTAGCCAGCAGTTTGAGGAACAGCAGCAGAAACCAAGAGCAAAATTTTGTTCCCTCGTATCACAACATGAACCTCTGCCTCGCTTAGCAGATAACAAAAAGAAGGCAAATAGCCCTGAAACTAAGGTAAACTGAAAAGTTTGTCTGTATTTAGTGGGAGAAAAGAGAAAAATTTTACTAAAATAGAGGAGTTGCATTGGTTTCCACCCCTGATGTGGAAAGCTTATGAAAATATTGCATGATTAATAATTGTCATCCACATTATTTTAACTTTAGTGTAATGATCATTTGAAGGTATTGTGTTTTTCATGTGGAGTCTAGAAGTCTCTTCGTAGTCCTCTTTTGTGATAGAGCACAGGGAATTTCCTAAGGTTTAAACAATACCTACTACAAGGTGTTGCACCTGAGTCAGGGCAAGCCCTCATATCAACACAGGCTGAAGGATGAGCAGCTCTGCTGAGAAGAATTTTAGAGTGCTGGTGGATGAGAGGCTGGACATGACCCACCAACATGCACTCCCAGCCCAGAAAGCCAATTGTATCCTGGGCTGCATCAGAAGCAGTGTGGCCAGCAGGGCAAAGGAGGTAAGTCTGCTCCTCTGCTCTGCTGTCATGAGACCCACCCTGAGTCCTGCATCCAGCTCTGAGGTCCCCAGCACAGGAAGGACTTGGATCTGTTGGAGCAAGCCCAGAGCAAGGACATGATGATAAGAGGGAGGATGGAGTGCCTCTCCTATGAGGAAGCGTTAAGAGATTGGAAGTGTTCAGCCTGGAGAAGAGAAGGCTTTGGGGAGATGTAATGGCAGCCTTCTATTACCTGAAGAGAGCCTACAAGAAGGCTGGAGAAGGACTTTTGGCAAGGACATGTAGTGATAGGGCAAGAAAGAATGGTTTGAAACTGAAAGAGGATAGGTTAGGTTAGATTTTAGGAAGGATTTCTTTGCTGTGAAGGTGGTGGGGCACTGGAACAAGTTGGCCAGAGAAGTTGTGGATTCCCTCTCTCTGGAAACATTCAAGGATGAGCACTGAGCAGCCTGGTCTAGTGGAAGGTGTCCCTTGGCAGGGGTCTTGGAACTAGATGATCTTTAAGGTTACTTCCAACCCTAGTTATTCTATGATTCTGTAGCTTAATTTTATTCTAGAATGGGTTTATTCTGTTTACTTAGTGCTGGTACTCTTCAAATACTTGTGTGGGTTTAAGTTTTGTACTTGCAGCGTTTTCATTTATGTAGTTATTGAATCTTAAAACCAGAAATCAAGAAGATTTCATGCAAGGGATTTAATTCCTTATAGCAGTTATAGTCATTCTAGTGTTAAGATCTATTTAAGTTTTTAGTGAGGTATTCACCTTGGTTGGAGAAGTTTGCCACATGTGTTTTTTGTTATATAACTTTTATATAAAATCTTAAGCGTTAGTTCCTAGGTGCTGGCAGAAAAAAGTATTGATGTTTTCACATACTTTTATTATCATTAATTTTAACTTACGTTGCTCTTCTTAGGAGACAAATGTGAGGAAGGAGAATGAAATGAGTATGAAGGAATGGATTTTGCGATATGCTGAGCAACAGAGTGATGAAGAGAAGAATGAATCTGTTAAAGAGACAGCTGAGGAACAGTTTGACCCAGTAAGATAAAATAATGCTTTTTGGAAGTCTTTCAGAAACTTATGTCTGATACATCTGCATGTGTGGTATCTATTTGTTATAAGTTGGGGGTTGAATACCTTTTTACATTATCTGTTTTTACATTTGCAGGCTACTGAAGGGAAGTGTGTTGAAAATTGTCCTTTTCTAACTTGTTTTTCCTTTCCTGTATTTTTTGTACTGGGTTCAAAATATTGAATCTATTGTTCTGGAAAGGCAAAATTCTTAAAGTATATCTCAGTTTGATTAGGAAAGTGACTATTAAATTCTGAGAGGTTTTGACTGTTAGTTGTATAAAATCTAATTGTTTCTCTGCTTTGTAAGCTTGGTATAAAGGACAAAAAACCCCTCCCCTTTTTATTATGAAGTTTGTTAAAAGTTACAAGCTTATAATATTCAATTTGTAATTAATAATTCTCTTGAAATAGAATGAGAGGTATGTACATCTGTCTGCCAAGCTTTCAGAAGCGAAAGAACAAGGAAGCATCTCCAAGCAAGACAAAGACAAGCAAGGCCAGAAGGCAGCACAGGAGAAAATAAGAAGAATTCAGCAAGGTAGAGCTGTACAAGTTACCTATGTTTTATTTTTTGGCCTACATATTTATTAGGCAAGTAATTCTTGGCATCAGATTGAATTGAAGATGATTTTGTCATCTTTTATGCCACTGTGCGAAATGTAGGCCTTTCTGAATCTGTCCTTTCCATGTGGATCAAATTCTAAAAAGTCAGTAACATTTCACTGCTTCTGATTTTGGGTACTCAGTATGAATTAATGTAATTGATCTTTTTAAGCAGTTAATGGGTGTAAGTTACATTCTCTCTCTGGCAGAAATGGCAGTACTTGAAGAACATCCAGTATTTAATCCAGCTCTAAAGATTTCAAACCAACAGCAAAGTGAAAAGAAAAAAAATCCCTCACTTCAGCCTCAAGAAACCACTTTGAATTTGAGCTTGCTTGAAAAACCTGATGGTGCTGCAAAGGAAGACAAAGGTGTGTTGAAATGGTTCAGTACAAGAATTAGTTCTGGTTTTTTAGGTTGTATTGCTTTGCAGTGCTGAGTTTGCAAGCTCTGGTCATTGGAAAGGAGAGTGGGCTACCACAGAAGGGCACAGAGTCATTTAGGTTGGAAAGGACTTCTGAGATCGAGTCCAACCTTTGACCAAACCCTGCGATGTGAACTAGACTGTGGCACTAAGCGCCAAGTCCAGTTTTTTCCTAAATACCTCCAGGGATGGTCACTCCACCGTCTTCCTGAACAACACATTCAAATGCTTGACACCATTTCTGTGAAGAAATTCCTCCTAATGTCCCACTTGAACACCTGAACCTCTCCTAGTGTAGCTTGAGGCCATTTCCTCTTGTTCTGTCACTGATTACCTGGGAGAAGAGACTGACCCCATGGGGATGCAACCTCCTTTTCAGTTGTAGAGAGTGATATGGTCTCCCCTGAGCCTCCTTTTGTCCAGGATAAACAGTCCCAGCTCCCTCAGCTGCTCCGCACAGACTTGCACTCCAGAGCCTTTACCAGCTTTGTTGCCCTTCTCTGGACTCGCTCCAGCACCTCAATGTCTTTCTTGTAGTGAGTGGCCCAAAACTGAACACAGGATTCAAGGTGTGGCCTCACCAGTACTGAGTACAGAGGAGCAGTCGTGCCCTGATCCTGCTGACTGCACTATTTCTGATATAAGCCAGGATGCCACTGGCCTTGGCCACCTGGGCACACTGCTGGCTCATATTCAACTGCTGTTGACCAGCATTCCCAGTTCCTTTTCTACTGAGCATCTTTCCAGTCACTCTTCCCCCTGCCTGTAGTGCTGCATAGTGTTGTCATGACCTAAGGACAGGACCTGACACTTGGCCTTGTTGGACCTTACACCACGTGCTTAGCCCGTGGATCCAGCCTGTCCAGATCCTCTGCAGATCAACACTTCCACCGAACTTGGTGTCATCTGGGAATGATCAGTCTAACTCACCAAGCTGCCTTTAAAGGATCTTTGTTTTAACAGATTACATGGAAATTTATTTTTGCCATTCTGTCCTGTGTAAAATTCAGATATTTTTTTTTCCAGTTGTAGTGCTGGTTAGTGTTTCCAGTGTCACACTCTCATCTTTTTAAACTACTTTCATGGTAAATCTTCAAACTCTTAGATTATTTTCTAATAACTAAACCTTAGTGAAAGTTCTAAAATTATTGGGTGATCAAAGATGACAAAATACTGTCATTAATTTTCTGCTAGATGCTTCTGTGGGAAATACAGACACTTCTGTCATATATCATTAATACAAACATTTCTGTAAGACATTTCAGAAAATATTGCTGTCAACTGAAATAGATTTAAATAAAAGGTAAAAGTGTTGTTGACTTCAGAGGATTGTAAAATAAATATTAGGAGACTTAAAATGTGTCTTTCTGCTCTTGTAGTGAAAAAGAAAGAACCACTAGATATAAGAAACTTCGATTATAGTGCTCGAAGTTGGACTGGTAAATCTCCAAAACAATTTTTGATTGACTGGTGCAGGAAGAATTTTCCCAAGAGCCCAAATCCTTCTTTTGAAAAAGTTCCAGTTGGAAAATACTGGAAATGTAGGTATGTATTTCCTGTAACCTCTTTTTTTTTTGATTCATTTAAAAATAAAATATCTAATCCAATTCTCTTATTGATCCATCTTATAGATTATTATTCTCTTATAGTATGTTTATCACAAAGTCTTTTTTAGTCCATCAGGGAGCTATTGCATCTGGATAGCTCTGCCAAAGTGATGCTTAGACTAGTTTCAAAAATAGATTCTAGTGAATGATCCTATAAAGCACAGATGAGGTTTTTTTATTTGTATACTGCTGAATGAAAGGTTAGTCTGAAACAAACTTCTGAGGTAAATTTCGACAATTAACTTTTGGTATTCTCATTCAAAATAGTGTATTAAATCATAGATTCTTAGTTTATGAATACTAAAACCCCTTTGGAGATTCTTTAAAATAAAGTGGAAGCTAGAAATCGGTATTCAAGGTAACATAAATCTGTAGTTAAAGTAGTGCAGTACCGTTTAATTTTTTAATTTCTTTCAGAAAACAAGTCTATAATGTAGTGTTATAAGGCAGAATATTACCATGTACAATAAAGTAGACATGACATTGCAAATGAGTAATATTTCTTGAAAGAATGAAATAAAAGAACTTCTCATCTTGCTCAAGGTAAAAGCTATGAATATAGCATAAGAAAATGAGAAATTTGGCTGCTGCTCTGACTGGCACGTATCTGTTAAACAGATGTTTGTGTCTCAGTATATCATTAAATGTCATCTTGATCTATCCTAAATAGATGCAAGCACACAAACAAGTATTTAGTCCTTCTTCCAAAGCACCCAACCTTGTAGGTAATCTTTAGGTCTATAAAGACTTGTGCTTTGAAGAAAATAAAGATATTTATTAAGAGGGGAAAAAAAGTCATCAATTCATTGCTGGAATCTTTACTGAATATTTTCTGCTATTCAGTCATTTTTTCTGCTGTTTTCTGCTTGCAAAATTTTGAGTTTATTTGACTTAGCTTCTCTACTTGAGTTTCACTCATTTATTTTAAACAAAAACATTTACAGATGTGCTGCTTATATAGACAGCAAAAATGGAGATAAATTTATTAATTTCTCTTTAAGGGTCAGGATTGTCAAATCGTCAGATGATGTAATGGCAATGTGTCCTACAATCGTAACAGAAGACAGTATGCAAGCACAACATCTAGCTGCTACTTTGGCACTCTACCATTTAACCAAAGGACAAGTAAGGTTTTTGCCAGTATTACTGTTCTTGACCTGAAATCTGCCTCTGCATTTTTTGTTATAAAACCTATAGTTAAATTGTTAAAATAGTTCAATGAAGTATTTCCCGTTAAATTCTTTGCTTGTATTATATGTTCATTTCCTTTTTATGTCCAATCATATATATGCTTTGCAGCATACAGAAAGGAAATTTTTTGATAGTGAAACTGTTCGTTCAGTGTTGTAAAGAATGCAAACCAGTTGAAAATAAAAAAATGTATTGTTGACTTTTATATTGCTGTTCTCATACTTTCCATATTTAGAAGTAGCTCTCTACTTGTCATATCTTTTGTCATATCTTTTGACCCTCAAGTTTGTTTACGCATAAAATATTAGTGATACTGCTAAATCATACGTAATGTAATCTTTTTCTGCTTTTTGTACCTGAAGTCAGTTCATCAGTTACTGCCTCCTACCTACCGAGATGTCTGGCTAGAATGGAGGGATATTGAAAAGAAAAAGGAAGAAGAAAACAAGATAGAAACCAACAAGCCTCGTGATACCTTTATTGCCAGATTATTAAACAAACTCAAACAACAACAGCAACTACAGTCTGAAAACCAGCCTCAAGTATCTGAGGGTCCTGAAGATTCCTGGGAAAACTTAGTTTCTGATGAGGACTTCAGCAGTCTCTCCCTTGAGACCTCAGATGCAGATAATTTGGAACCTTCAAGGATTTTGTTCAAAAAGCTGCAAAGTTCCTCCAGATACCAGAAGCTTCTGAAAGAGAGACAGGAGTTACCGGTGTTTAAGCACAGATACTCAATTGTAGAAACTCTTAAAAAACATCGAGTAGTTGTTGTGGCTGGTGAAACAGGCAGTGGGAAGAGTACCCAGGTGCCCCATTTCTTGTTGGAAGACTTGCTGCTAGATGAAGGATCAAAAAAATGCAACATTGTTTGCACACAACCCCGAAGAATCTCAGCAGTGAGTTTAGCAACCAGGGTTTGTGAAGAGCTAGGCTGTGAATCTGGACCGGGAGGAAAAGTAAGATGTGTCTGAATTCCTTTTTCTTACCTTAGTCAAATAGAGGGGCTGTGTTGTTGGTACAAAGTGAAATCATTATTTCTTACACAGCTAAATACTTAGATGTTATTTTCTCCCAAAAAAAGGGCTTCTCGCTATATTTCTTTCCAAGTTGTCACTTGTGAACTTCTGGGTATCCATATATGATTTCTGAAATCTTTAGAGATGGATGTAGAGCAACAGTGGTTCATTATGGGAATGGTTAACACTTGAGTAGAGTGCTCAGAGACTGTTCCCCCCTATCACTAGGCATAGAGAAAACTCCCCTGAATAAAGCTCCTAGCAGTCCAGTCTGGCCTTGAGTGAGGTCCTGCTTCGAGAGAGACCCCTTTCAACATGTTATTGAATTATTTGAAGAAAGCTAAAGTCCTGTATTTGTTATGGTAGTCCTGTGCAAAAATATTTCTGAGGGCTGCAGAGAATTCTGAAAAGAACCCTGAGTTTACCAGCTCCTTGTCACTCTGGATAAACTTAGTGTGTTTTACCTTTCTTAACAAAAGAAGTATTTGTAGGGAAGTGTGGCCCTTGTGCCGTACTACTTAATTATCAGCTTGTGCAGTGTCTGAATCTGACAGTAAGTTTTATTTAGTTTTGAATATTGCTGGCTTGTATATTTTAAGTTATTCCTATATTTTTAATGTTTTATTTAAGAATTCCCTGTGTGGATATCAAATTCGTATGGAATCAAGAACAGGAGAAGCCACCAGACTACTGTACTGTACAACAGGTGTCCTGCTTCGGAAACTTCAAGAAGATGGTCTTCTTTCAAGTATATCTCATGTTATTGTAGATGAGGTTATTTATCAATTCTTTACTGTTCTTCAGAAACTACAGTTCGTCTGGGCTTTAGCCAGTACCAAATCCTTGCTATGTATATGTTTTTCTAATTCTAGGTACATGAAAGAAGTGTCCAGTCTGATTTCTTGCTAGTTATTCTGAAAGAGATCTTGCATAAGCGTTCAGACCTACATCTGATTTTAATGAGTGCTACTGTAGACAGTGAGAAGTTTTCCAGCTATTTCTCACACTGTCCTATTTTAAGGATCTCGGGGAGAAGTTACCCAGTTGAGGTAGGTAGATGTTTCTTTTCATTATGCAAGACATGTTGTATGAAGGTGTGCAGTGTTTGCCAGGTTAGTGTCTGTAGGCATAATGTCGATATCACTTTTGTATTAACAAAAGGACAGATCTTAAAATACATTTTTCAGGGACATGTAACCTTTTCCTATTATGAAAATTTATGACTTCAGGGCTTGGAAGTATAGGTTTGCACTGATCGTTTATGTTGGATTTATTGATTAAAATCTGTCCCTTAGTGACACTTTGATTTTTATTTATTCCACCTAGGTAGAAATGAAAATCATGAAAGAATTCCCTCTGCTCCCCATTCAACTTTGTCATTACACTCTTACATATTTTTCTTATGCATGCAATATAGGCTGTGGTAAAGTTTATGTTAGTGATCATGTGGAGAAGCCATTAACAAAGTCATGGCAGCTTTTAAGTTTAGATTTCTAAAAATCCTAAGAAAGATTAAGTTGAAATTTGCAATCTCTATTACAGCATTAGGGTATGCCCTGTTCAGCTTTGTTATGTAGGTTTTAAAAAGTGAAAAAGGTGCTGATTAGTTTTTGACATGCCTTGTTTCTTCTGTGAATTTTCACTGAAGATTTTCCATGTTGAAGATGTAATTGAAGCAACTGGTTATATTCTGGAGAAAGACTCAGAATATTGTCAGAAGTTCTTGGAGGAGGAGGAGGAAGTAACAATAAATGTTACTGTCAAAGGGGGAAGCACTACAAAGCATCAGGTAAAATGTCTTTTAGCTGTCTCCTCTGACTTGCTTTATCAAAATTTCTGCAGGATCATTTAGCTTGGTGGGAATAAACACATGGATATGTTGAAGATCACTCTCCTTGTGATCTGCTGATTTTTCTTTTTTCCTAGAATGCTAGTAACCCCCTACATTAGAACAGCATCCTTCAGTTGGAAGCCCACGCACTCTCATGAGTGCTGCTTTATCTTTGTAGTTTGTTTCTGTTGAGACTTCGGGACAGAAGGATATGTAGTGTCAAGCTTCTTGAAGTGTATTAACAATGAATATGACTTTTTTTGCCTGCTCTTGTCTTATAGGAATATGTCCCAATCCAGTCTGGATCTGGTATCGATTTGGCTCCTTACTATGCGAAGTATAGCAGTCATACACAGCAGGCTATCTTATATATGAACCCTTACAAGATCAACCTTGAACTTATTTTGGAGTTGCTTGCGTACTTAGGTACAGTCTACTTAAGTTCATGTACTTGGGGTTGTCCTTGGGTAATATTTTTCCAGTGCTTTCTACTGATAACGGAGTACTTGAATTCATTCTCATATAAAACATCCTGAAAAGCATTGACTGCCGACCCTAGTGTTAGTTCCTCATGTCATGAGGCTGTTTGCAAATGTGTGTTTGTTTTAACTGTATGCCTGTACTGTAACTTTACAGATAGAAGTCCCCAGTTCAAGAACATTGAGGGTGCTGTGCTGATCTTTTTACCAGGCCTTGCCCATATCCAACAGCTGTATGATCTCATTTCAACTGACAGAAGATTTAACTTGCATGATAGGTAATGCAGGTATTTTCTATGAAGTTAGTAGTTTAACTTAAAACTCGACAAACATAATCATTGATGTTTGCTATTCTTGGAAAAGGAAACTGTGACTTATACCTTTGAGCTGTTTGTGCTACAAATGAGCTTTTTTTACGTAAAATTTACAAAAGTGAAAATGACACATGATAGGAATGGTACAGTAATAACTTTTTAAGAATTATTTAAAATGTATTTTTCAACAAACTGAAAGCACTTGGCTAATTCTTTTCCATCTAGTGTGTGGAAGCTGCCATACCTGGGATATAGATTTCTGTGGTTTACTGTTTATATGGAAGTGACTACTTCGGGCAAAGAGCTCCAGAGACAGTAAAATACTAAGAGAAGTGGCCTAGGGGGTGTACAGTGACACACAGTTTTGAAACTTACTTTGTGGGTAGCCAAAAGATAGCAACACAACTGCATGAAAAGAACATTTGCAGTCAAATTCTTAAGATTTATAGATGGACCGAAATGTCAAGGTCTGGAAGATGAGGAAAGTACAAATCTCTGTGGCTGTCTTACCTCTGGATGCCTTTAGTCAAACTGAAAGTTGCATCTGTTTAATGTTCTGAGCAAAGTTTCAGTAGTGGTTCTTGTCTTGGAAACACAGTGTAAAGAGCTCATGGGCTCCTAGTTCCCTTTTTTGCTAGGCTATTTATGAAAATTAACCTAGAGTTCTGCAGTAGTAGTTTTTTTCCTGCATTTTTACTGAATAAGAGGACAGCCCTAGGAACTAATGACATTATTTTTTAAACAGTATTTTAAATATTTTAAACAATTACTTTGAAACAGTAACACAGACTTTCATACCTATTCATATAATGTTTTACTCTTTCAACTGTCCATTCTAGTTGCTTTCTCCAAACGGTTGTCATCATGCTGCTCTTATTTTTTTACTGTATCTTATTTGATAAGTGTGTACTGATTACTGTAATTTCTTATTCTAGGCACAGGTTGATTGCTTTGCATTCTGTTCTTTCAACTCAAGATCAAGCAGCTGCATTTACAATACCTCCTCTTGGTGTAAGAAAGGTATGATCTATTTAGAAAGTTCACCACTGAAAGGAGAAACTTCTTATAGGTGCAACTCTGAATTGCTATAAAATCTAATACAGAATTAGACAAGAACCAGTTGTTCCCAGAATTTTTTCACTTTAAAGAAACAGTCCTGATTTGGTGGTCTGTAATGTGTAGAAGCTAATATGCTGGGAAAACCTGGGCAGTAATCATGCAAACTTTTTTTTTCTATGTATTTTTTCTATAGTATTTTTCTATGAGTATCTTTAATTATTGCTTTCCTGTATTTTAACTATTAACCAGTAACTATAGCTTTTATCTAGGAAGATAGCCTTTTCTTTACTGCCAAACTACTTAATTAAATATTGATCAATTTTGGGAGATACTAGTAATTTTGATGGGTTATAAAACAAAAAGTGAATGTGGAATTTTTACTTTTAATTCCTCGATAACTGGGGAAAACTAGATCGTTTTTTGAGTTACGTAACTTTTAATTATTTGTCAGATTATTTAGGGAAACACTTCTGGGTAAAATATTGTAACCAGACTTATTCTGAAATATTGATTTAAAGGATGAAAACTGTTAGACATTCCATAATTCTTCTATTTCTGCTATGTTACTTTTTCCAGATTGTTTTGGCAACCAATATAGCAGAGACAGGTATTACAATACCAGATGTTGTCTTTGTTATTGATACTGGGAGAACAAAAGAAAATAGGTGAGAGTTTGATTTTCATCAATCATACTGTGATTACGGTAAATATTTGGAGATTAGTGCTGCAAAAATTTCATAGTATCCTTATTAAACTACAGTTCTGGATGCAAAATGTGCTGAGCTCATTGAGTGCTTAGGTATAAGTTGTGGACAGCAGTTTAGGTTCAAGTATGGGATGTATCTTTGGATTTTCAAATGGTTTGAACAGCAAGGGAAGTTTTTCATGGATACGGACAATTGTGATTAAGTAAGATTGTTGGAAAAATTCTGAGTTACCAGGGAGATCAAATAGTAATACAGCTCTTCCATTTTCCAATTTTTACACTTTGATTGGTAAGTTATATTCAAGGTTCTATGATACACTGATCCTCTGAGATATGCTTAGTTTTCAAAACTAAATATATTTTTGAATAACTGCTAATTAGATATATTATGAATATTCTGGTTTTTAGTTTTAATTCTGAAATCTGAATGGGCATTTGCTTTGTAATTTTGAAGGTATCATGAAAGCAGTCAAATGAGTTCTCTGGAAGAGACCTTTGTTAGTAAAGCTAGTGCTCTGCAGCGACAAGGAAGAGCTGGACGTGTTAGGGATGGGTTCTGCTTCCGAATGTACACACGAGACAGGTATTGTAAACTCAGCAAGATTTTGTAAATCACATACATATATTAGTCTTTTTTTTTGTGCAAAACCAAGTTTTCTTGTTGAAATACACTTTAATTACTGCAAATGGGAAAGATTAAAGTAGGAAAAAAAAAAAAAACAAACAAAAAAACCCAACAAAACCACCAAAACTGGAAAGATTAAACTAGGGGAAAAAAACAAAACAAAACAAAAACCCAACAAAACAACCAAAACCAGAATTTGAATATCATATGTATGCAGTGTTATAATAGTCTTTGTTTCACATTTTCAAAAGAAGTTTATTTTCTTCTTACTATCTCTATAACGTGTTTTGAAAAAAAAAATAAATTCATAATTAAAGGAAAAGTGCAGCACCAAGGAAATGTAGAACATCAGTTTTTAACAACACCTAGTGTCAATAAATATGGGCAAACCTTACCTCCTGAACTTTGAATTTTTTATCAGACAAATCTGTAGGTTTCTGAAACGGTTTCTATCTCTATGGATAAGAGATGAGACCTCTGCAGAATTAGTCTCTGCCACTGCAGTGAAATAACCTTTTTCCTGCTTTTGTGAAAGTCTGAAGCAGTTTTCAGCTGAGAAACAAGGTTAAAGTATTTTGACACAACCAATGAAACATGCATTTTAGCGGCATACAAGATTTCCAGTTTGAGAGCTATGCGTTTTACGGACTTGGTTTGAAAAGTGGGGACTTACTGCCTTTATCTCTCTAACTAAAACTCTTGCTTTCAAAGCTACAACACATACCTTAATTCAAAGAATTAACAGCTTACTCATGCTACTCCCGTTGCCTTGCCCCTCAATATCTGCAAAGAATGACCATGTGAAATTCAAATACTGAGTGTATGTGTTTCTATGTTTTTATGATGTTGCAGGTTTGAAAGTTTCATGGAATATTCTGTTCCAGAAATACTGCGTGTGCCTTTGGAGGAGTTATGCCTCCATATTATGGTATGGTTTTTGGTTTTAGAATTGGTAACCTGCTGTGGTGGCTTTGACCTTGGCTGGACATACGGTGCCCACCAAAGCATCTCTGTTGCTCCTCTCTGAACTGGACAGGGGAAAAAAATAACAATGAAAGGCTAATAGAGTTAAGGACAGGAAGAGATCACAGTTACTGTCAAAGGCAAAACAGACTCTATTTGGGGAAGTTAATTGACTTTATAACCAATAAAGGCAGAGTAGGACAAAGAGAAGTAAAAACCTAATCTTAGAAACATTTTTCACCCACCTCTCTCTCCCTCCCAGCCTTTACTTTATTTTTAATTCCCTGCCTCCTACCCTCTAGCAGCACAGGGGGTTGGGGAATGGGTTGTTTCATCATACATTGTTTCTGCGCAGAGGGAGGACTCCTTCCTCTGCTCCAGCACGGAGTCCATCCCATGGAGACAGTCCTCCATGAACTTCTGCAGTGTAAATCCTTCCCACAGGTTGCAGTTCTTCAAGAACTGCTCTAGTGTGGCTCCCCCACAAGATCGTAAGTCCAGCCAGCAAACCTGCTCAAAGGGTGGGCTCTTCTCTCCATGGGGCCACAGGTCCTGCCAGGAGGCTGCTGTGGTGTGGGTTTCCCGTGGGGTCACAGCCTGCTTCAGGCATTCATCTCCTTCGCCATGGACCTCCACGGACTTCAGGGAGACACCCTTCCTCACCATGGTCTTCCCCATGATCTTCTGCAGCTGGAGCACCTTCGCCCCTTTCTTCTTCACTGACCTTGGTGTCTGCAGGGTGGTTGTTCTCACACATCCTCACCCCACTCTTCTCTGGCTGCAGTTTGCTTTTGGTGCAGTAACTTACCCCAGAGGTGTTAAAACTGTCTCTGATGGGCTTGGCCTTGGCCAGCAGTGGGTCTGTCCTGGAGCCGCGTTGCACTGGCTTCATGAGATGGGGGGGAAACTTCTGGCAGCTTCTCACAGGCACCCATGTAGCTCCCACTGCCAAAACCTGGCCACAGAAGCTTATTAGCAATTACATGCCTTTGTAGGAATTACAGCTTCTGATATACTACTGAATTTGAATTACTGAACTTAGTAGCTAGGACAGACCTAAGCCAGTGTAATTACTTAGTGGGGCTTCTCCCATCAGATCAGGGCATAACTTGGCATTTGGGTGCTGGAAGATCCACAACATGCTGTTCAGTGAGAATAGGATACCATGCAATTCCTGTTTGCTTCAGAGTGGCAATTCAAACTTAGTTTAATACCCTTGTACCTGATTTCTGCTTGAGGGAGAAACTTCATTACCTCTCTCCATATCCTAAGTGAGTTAAATATGCACAGGAAAACTGGCAACCTGACAAATTAGTGCTAGGTTGCACTGCCTCCCATCAGGTTTGAGAGTCTCCTGATCATCAGTGATCATTGGTAACACACTTCTCTGAGCAGTAGCCATGCCTTATGAAGTCCTTAACAATGAAATTTTGTTAACCTCGTGTGGGGACATACCAGCCTTCTGGGAAGCAAGAGGCTTGTTTAGAGGGGAAGGAATGTAAACTTTCGATTGAAGGAACAGCTTTCCAATTTTTTTTTTCTTTTTAGCTACTAAAAAAGCTTTTTATTATAATTTTTTATATTGAAATATATGCCCCTTTACTTCACAGAAATGCAATCTTGGCTCTCCTGAAGATTTTCTTTCCAGAGCATTAGACGCCCCACAGCAGCAAGTAATTGGTAATGCAATGAACCTGTTGAGGAAGATTGGGGCTTGTCAGTTAAGTGAGCCCAAGCTGACTCCATTGGGCCAGCACCTTGCAGCCCTTCCTGTTAATGTAAAGATTGGTAAAATGCTTATATTTGGTGCCATATTTGGCTGCTTGGATCCTGTGGTGAGTAAAAATAAATTTTTCTATATTTTTAGAAGTACAGAAATTGTTAACTCTTTTTGTAATTAGTCTGATTTTTTACAATGTGGTATTTTGAAAAGATGACACAAGAAGTTAAAATATTTCTTTTAAGGTGAGGGCACCTAGACATTGTGGAGGGGAATAATTTAAATGTTCTTTATGGTTGCACTCAATGATCTTAAAGGTCTTCTCCAATCTAAAATGATTGTATTATTCTAAACTCCTAGGTACTATTCACAGGGGGTAGTCAGACTTGGTCTCCAGTTCTAGCTGTGGTGATCCCAGGGAATCTAATACTTACAGAAAAAAGTCCTTTTACTTACGGGTTAGGCAGTCTGGATTACCCCACAGTTTGTAGGCCAAGAACATGCTAATGCAAAGTTACTGAAAAGAATTGATGCAGTAAGTTATTCTATAAAGACTGTGTCATAGTTTACATTTTCACTTAATTCATTGTTAATTAGGAGGAAAAACACGTTAGTTGCTGGAAAGTTAAAATTCGTGTTATTTCCTGTTAATGTGCTATAAGCTAAAGCAGTTGATTGACTGTTGTACTGAGTATTGCTCTGTCATTTGGGAAAACATTTCATGAGAGTTTTGATATTTAATATTTTTTATCCATGTATGTAAGCAGTGGCTTTAATATAAGCAAGTACTGAATTCCGTGTAAGAAATTTTTATGGTGCCCCATGGCAGGGGCTTGGAACTAAATGATCTTTAAGGTGCCTTCTAAACCAGACTGATATATAATTCTATTATAATAGTTGAAGAAAATTTAAAGCAATTTGTATGATAAACCTATAAGCTTATAATAAAATACTCCTAAATGATGTATACTTTACTAATTACAGGCAACTCTGGCTGCTGTTATGACAGAAAAATCTCCATTTACTACACCAATTGGTCGAAAAGATGAAGCAGATCTTGCAAAGTCATCTCTAGCTATGGCAGTTTCAGACCATATAACAATCTACAATGCTTATCTGGGGTAAATTATAATTCTGTGCTTATAGCTACTTGCACATAACACTTAAGTAATGCAGTTTTTTAAAGAATCCTTAATATCTCCTCTTGAACTGCTTTCACTTCAAGTTTTTCTCTTCAGAATAACAACAGATTGTCAAATACTGTAACAAAATGATAGTTTGTTTAGTATTTTATTCCTGTACTCCTTTTAACTGTGCTTACACATATACAGAGATTTTCTGTGTCAGTTTATCCTAGTGCCTGAAATGGCTTTTTGCTGCTTGTGGTATTCTAACCAGAATATTTTCTATCTGATAAAGTACAAAAATATAAAATTACATAGAGGGGGGTTTTTTTAGGGTATTATCACTAAATCTCAAAATCACAGGAATTTTGTTTTGACTGTCAAGGAGTGGGTTTTTGAGAGAAAGTCACCTTGTTTTTTTGTTAGTATCTTGTCCAGTCTCTGTTACAGACATGTTCTCTGGAGTGCCATTAGACCAGCAGCGTTCACCTTCATTAATTCATCCTATTTTAGAGTGGAGAATGCTGACCAAAAAACATTGTTCCTTTTTAACTTACTACCAGTTTCATTGTGCTACTCTTGGTGGGAATCTTCTTGCTGTAATAAGGCAGGATTTTTTCCTCAGGTGGAAAAGGGCTCGACAGGAAGGGGGGTATCGTGCTGAAATGAATTACTGCAGAAGAAATTTCCTTAATAGGACTTCACTATTAACTCTGGAGGTAAACCAAATAGTTATGCTCTGCACTCATAAGTTATTTGTTAAAATTTCCTTCTGAAATGTCATTTCCTCTTAAATAGGTGGTATATCACAGTTACTATTTAGACAAGAAAAAAGCAAATGGAATGCTAGGCACTGATGAAATGCACACCCTCAGTTGAGGTAGTAGCTGTGTCTGAATTTTGATATGTGCCCTTTGATATATATCTTTACAATGACTGTTGTTGGAGAAGCTACTTTCACCAGAGAACCAAAACTTTATGAATTGAAGAATTACATTGTGTTTTTCTTTCGATCAAACAACAGGTCTATTAACAGTTGATTTGAAAGATGAGCCACAAACTTCTATAAATGAGCTTTTATTTTTAGTGAGAAAATGTTTTAATTGGTCTTCCCTATTTAAGTTTGGGTGACTGAGCACTTCTAAGCAGAAGTGGATCTTCCATGCAAATGTATCTTTTTATTTTAACTGCAAGTAAGATTTAGTATTTGCCGCGTATATAGTTCCATGTATCTAATACCATTTTCCAGATATAGAATTATGTTATAGATAATGTTTTTCTCATAAAAATAGACAGTATTTCAGTGTGGCTGCAGAAAATACAAATGGTTTTTCCAGTAAGAGATTTTTCCTCTGGAGAGCATGAATAATTCAGATGAAGTGTCATTGCATGCTGCTGAAGTATGTAACGTGTTTAATTCAAAATTTTGCTAATACCTTTCTAATTACAGGATGTGAAGCAAGAACTTATACGGGTGGTCAGAGCAGCAGGGTTCACAGCACCTACAACACAGTGTGCATGGGATGGAAATGGAGCCACGCAATCCCTTTCTCTCAGTGAAATAGCTCTTCTTAAAGCTGTGTTGACTGCTGGGCTATATGACAACATAGGAAAAATACTATATATGAAGTCTGTGGATATTACAGAGAAGCTGGCTTGTATGGTAGAAACTGCTCAAGGTAGAGCACAAGTGCATCCCTCCTCTGTAAACCGTGACTTGCAGACATATGGATGGCTGCTTTACCAGGAGAAGGTAAGTTTCAGATAGTGAATGTAGCTGATAATTTGTGTAAAGGTGGAGTTATGCCTCTAATATACTTTACACTAGTGTGTGTTATTTAATATCTTAATATTTTGTTTATATTAAAGAGTCTTTTATTATCTAATGATCCTAAAGTCTGTACAAATCAGTCAGCTGAGTGCTGAAGAAAACAAAAATAAGGCTGAAGATCATGAACAAATCTATGGTGAAACTGGTAGCTAGAAATGAAAGGAACTTGCTGTGTATCATTTAACTTAATGGTATTACTGACTTTTAAAATGCAGTCCTGTTGATTTTTATACCGCTCTAAGCAGTAATGTGTAGTAATACATTTCAAAATACACTTTTGCTTTTTTACTGTTCAGAGCAGACTCTAAGGTTTCAGAACTTGGTACTGACCTCATATATGACAGTAATAAAATGAAATAGCCAATTATGTAATTGACTGCTGAACTCCCTAGGATATTTGCATTTTTTTCCTCTAATGTGAGGAAAAAAAAGTAATGTCAGCTATTTGCTGAATTCAAATGTTTATATTTAGTTACACTTCTGGTACAGCAAAACTTTGACAGCAGTTGTTTAATGTCCAGATTTATTGTGGAGAAGCAGATAATGAATATAAAGTCATAGTATTTTTTTGAGAGCTGAAAATGTGTCTTGCCCCCAAGAACCTGGTAGTGTAAGGACAAGACAGCAGCTGAGGTAGGTAAGTTTTTTCCATGAATGATGGAACAAACAAAACATGTACTTCTGTATGAAGGTGCACTCTTTTTGTTTCCCTTCTTCCCCCTGCAACTCGTTCCCATCCCATTTGGTCTTTACCTGGGAGAGGCTCCAAAGCCAGAAGTGGCACATGCAGAGCCCATAATAGTTAACTATGTGTGTGTCAGTGCACGTGTCTATGTGTGTACCACATTTATGCATGTGGATATGGGTAGATAGGAAAAAAACCCAGCTGCTCCCAAGAACAACGTATAACAAAACAGCTTTACTTGCCTTTTGCTTTAGTAGTTTTACTACGTTTTATTCACTTCTATGAACACCACTAGTCTAACATTGTCTTTCTGTTTGAACTTTAACAATATAACTGTGGCTTTAACTAACTTCCTGGTAGTGTATAAGTCTGTCACGTAAAGATCAGTTATTTTGTCAAGGGTACACAAATAGCCATTGATTGTTCATGTGCAATAACTTGAGTTGCTTGGATCTTGAAAAAGAAAAAAAGTGTATTTTCTGCTTTTAAAAGTAGCAATTAAATCTGGTGTTCTAGATGTTACTTTGTTTGGGATTTTTTGTTGCTGTTTATAATGCTTTCTTTGTTTCTATGCAGGTGAGATATGCTAAGGTGTATTTGAGAGAGACTACTTTAATATCCCCATTTCCCATTTTGCTTTTTGGTGGGGATATAGAAGTCCAGCATCGGGAGCGTCTCCTGACAGTTGATGGCTGGATCCATTTTCAGGTGCATTGAAGTGATAACTAAAATACATTTTGTGGTTCCATGGGTTTTTGTATTACACTGTTGATGTACCATCTTAATTTAGACCACTATATATGTGAGATGGAAACAAGGAAAGAAAAAGGGGAGGGTTAAAGAAAATTATGGGAAATTTTGTATACATGTATTGAAATCTTAGTAAATCACACTCAAAAGAATAGACTTTGTTGCATGTGACTTGGAACAAACCAGTTTCCTCTCTCTTCATGAAGAAACCTTTCAGAAAAAGTATTGAAAATGGATGAAGACTAAGCCTTTTTTTATAGTCATACTGAAACAGAGGATTGTGCTATTTTTATATTATTCTTTCCTACATATTTATCTTTAATATACTACTTTATATACTGCTCTATAGCCCAGTCTATTTGGGAAAGGGAAAAAAATCCAAATTGTGAAATACTTGCTTCCCTAGGTTGAGGATGTTTGGTTTTCCTGATTAGGTTTTTTCCTTTTATTTGGAAACAGGAAAACTGAGTGCATTTTCTTAGCGTATTTTTGCATACAAAACAGTTGACATGAGATTCTTTGTAAATTCTGTTAATGGCAAGCACTGGTTTTTGTTATCCTGCCACCTACTTGGTTACAATTTTCTGTGCTCCTGTGGGCCATGCATTACTCTCAAAGATAACTGTAAGCTACAAAACATTTTAATTTATTTCACTCTGGTGATGAAAGTAAGCAGCCATCTAATTGAATTCACTGGTCATCATAAATATGGGATTTTAAAAAGCAGGTCCCTTGTGGGTTTTTGTGATCCCTGGGTGGCTACAGTTGTGTGATTCCTGGGCCAACCACATCTTGCAGTGTGTTTCAGAATTTTTATTTTTTCTGTTGAGATTGTAAGCAGAATATGTTGCATTTTGTGCTTCTGCCATAGCAGCTGCTTACTGTGCCAAAGGCAGCATATAAATGAAATAAATATTGAAATAGAGAGTGAGAGTTAAATATTGCTGGGAGAGGGTTCAGCTTTAAGTATCCAAATCCTAGTGACATTTAGGAGAGGGTTTGTGATTGCTCTCTCAGAAGGCCTGGCACACCTCCCAAGAGGGAAATGTGTAGTTATTTTATTTCAGGTATAAATTTAATTTGTACTTTTTTACCGGAGCCGGGGGTGGGGGGCATGGGGGGCAATTCATTGGGGGTCTTACTGGTAAATTAATAATTTCCCCCTATACTGGTTGGTCATTAAATACATGGGAACACATTCTGAGCTGCTGTTCTTTAGGCTGTGATGCTACAACCAACACTTAGATAAGGTGTAATATAAGCTCAGTCATTTAATTAGTATACTATCCATATGCTTAAAACAGTATATGTGCATATGTTTGCAGAACTCTTGTTATAAACTTCAATTTATATGTAATCTTTTGATCTATATTGTGGTATAAAATGTCTGATGATGCAAATATTTGTCTTTTCTATTCTTTATAGGCTCCTGTAAAGATAGCAGTAATATTCAAACAGCTGAGAGTTCTCATTGAGTCTGTTTTAAAGAAGAAGCTTGAAAATCCAAAAATGTCACTGGAAGGTAACTTTACTACTGCCTTGCTGACATTATTGTTTGTTAAGTGGACCTTGTGGCAAATCTGAGGAATCATTAGTATATGGCATCCTCACACAGTAGGGTTCACGTGACTTGAATGTTATTCCGTGGTCTTGAGAGACATCCATAAAGTCATTACTAACTCTGCATATTTTGTGTGGCTCACCCCAGATTTACAAAGATCTGCACAGCTTAAAGATGTCCCTGATAACTACATGCAAGGTAGTGGTAGTAATGGTGAGATAGGCATTGCAAAGCAGAAGTAAAATTGTGTGTGAACAATCTTAGGCATGGATGATTTATAAGTGTTATGCGAATTATCTCAAAATTTAGGTTACTGATGGGCAACTGCACGTTGGCCCCCAAAGTTAATGGACAGAGGAGCACAATTGAAACTTTGGACACTGGATCTTCAGAATAATATTGTAGGTGGAGAGGATGAAAGGGAGTTCCTATATGTTAATATATCTGTAGTTAACACATCACTTTATCAGTCAGTCTTTTTTGTGAAGTACTGAAATGGCCACCACCAGTTTATTGAGTAACTTTATAAACTTTGTAACAATGTACCATGGAAGTACTGTTTGTCCTTTTGCTTGGCAAATCGTAGTCACTTTTGCTTTAGATTCTGGCGTAGCCTAAAGCATTAAAAATTTTAAGTTGCTGAGAGCTTCACTTGATTTTTTGGGGTTTAGTAATCAATTTTTAAGCTCGCTCTTTTCCACTCACTGTGTTTGTTTTCTTTCCTAGATGACAAGGTCTTACACATAATCAAAGAGCTGATAAAAACAGAGAATGGTAACTGAAACCAGAAATCAGTAATGAACCAGAGCTTCACTAATGGCAGAGGAAATATGCACTCCAACATTAACTGAAATTTAAATGCTTAGCGTGGTTGATATCAGCCACAATGGGGATAGACTGCATGATTTTGCATAGATTTTTGCATAGGATTAACCTTTCTCTGTATCACTTTAAAGATGAACATTGAATATGTTTAGCATTTACAATACATTTGGTGCCATTTGTCTGACTGTTCCAATGATAGCTGCAATCAGTTTCTTCTCAACATAGAAATGGCTGTGAACAATTTCTCTTTTTCAGCTTAATGTGCTAATCATACCATCACTGGTGATGCAGTAGGTAGTTATGATTAAAGACTGATGACAAATGTTTCTTATATGGGTTTCCTAAGTAGTAAATTTTTTTTGAACTATGAATTTACAGTATTAAACCAATACATCTTATAGATGTCTTTAATTTTTCTGTATGATTTACATTAAGAAGATGCTCTGTAAGATGATAATATGGACTGCTGTGAACAGGTGCTCAGCTTGACAAGTGTATTAACCAGCAGCCCCTCACAAAGAGAGGATGTGCCTCTTCTCACAATTGTTCCTCTCTGTTCACCCTGATCCTTGTCTTTCCCTGCAAGAGGTTTTGCTGTCCTTTTTGAATTTCAAGTTTTGCAAAGTCCTGCAAGCCCCCTTCAAATGATAAGCATGTTTTTTTCGTTGTATATTCATCAAAGTTCAGGCTGATCTTCTTCAGTACTCTATCAGGGCAGTTCCTAGTGGAAACTTTCAGTGGCAGGAACTTTCTGGTCTTCACTGTTCTTCCCTTGCACTTGCTCACAATTACTGTATGTCTGTGCAATCCTTTGGTTTTTATTTCTTTAATACTGAATAATCCTTAACCAGATACCTTAATGAACCAGATGCCCTTATATTCCACCTATCCACAGTTTGCAATTATGAAGTGCAATTGTAGATCACCAACTCCACTTTCAAGAATGAGGAATATATTGGTGGGGACAGTTTGGCATTAAACAGTTGCAGTCAAGTAGAAACTGTATATACAGACAGAAGAACAGTGTAGATGACAACTTCTGTTTAATCTGAAAAGTAAAGATTCGATATAGCAGAAGTAAACACTGCACAGAAAGGACACTAAGGAAAATGCATAAAAATGCAAAATACATGGAGCCTATTGAGTTAGATTGTCACAACAGGACTGGTATTGCTGTGCTAAGAGGAAAGCATAAGCTGAAAATAAACCTGCTTGTGCATGTTACCCTGTAATTAGTTCTGGAAGAGGTAAGTTTTAATAGTAATTTGATAAGAACTCTGAAGGAAAAGGGATCACATCTATTATTCATTTATGCATTGTGATAAACTAGTGATAGCTTCATAAAAGAGACAGGAAGTGGGTTATTTTTTTTTTACACAGGAGTATACTAAATTTAGGTGAGGAAGCATTTAAACAATGAAGTTTGGATCTTAAGACCTCAATTTTACCTTCTGTTTTCCCAGACATTGAAATAAAAACCTGCAAACTATTTATTGAAGATATAAACTAAACCTGCACCCCCAACAGTTTTCTAAGTTCTGTTCCAGTTGAGATATTTTTATTTGTGTCCTATGGAAACATGAATTAGAAAAGCATTTCAGTAATTCAGTTAACTAACAAGCTCCTGTTTCTTTTGGATTTGAATTTTGTGTATCAGTTGTTGGTCTTAAATCACTAAATCCTAGCGAAAGTGTGAATTGTCCTTGAGTTCTCCCTTATTCAGCTGTGCTGAACAGAGAGGTTTTTTTTCCCATGTATGGATGGTAATGTTGAAATTCAGTTATTCTTTGTGTTCCTCTAGCATGCCCTGCTGAAGTAAATTAAGGGGATATTTTGTAATAAATAGGAATTTGCACGATCTTCTGCGTGAGCAACAGTTTTCTGCAAAACAGATTGAGGAAATCACACTGTGGTGTACAGACAAGCACAGTTATCTTAAACAGATACTACGCTGGCTTTCTGCTTCTGCAGTATACATGAGCAACTTTTGTGCCTGTGCTCTTTTGGCTGAATGAACTTTCTCTTTTGCTTTATTTATTAAATAAAGACTTCTGTTAAAAATGTTGTGTTACTTCTCTCAAAGCATTTGTCAAACACAAGACTGGTCAGTAGATAAGGATCTTTGTCACCAGATCTCAACACGAGTCTTCAGTGTGTACTTTCTTTAAAGATAGCATGTCCTCCTGGTCTCTGTGTCTTCATGTTCGAGAGGGTTTTGTGGTCCTGCCACTGAAGATGCAGAATTTCCACCTCCTCCCCTCTTTTGCCCCTGGTTTGGGGGCCACTTGAAGCTGTCATTTGCCATTGACATCCTTCTCACTGTTTGACCTAGGAGAGCTTTTATTTTTCCTTTTGCAAGTCTTTTCGCATTTATAGCAGACTGCAAAGTGGTTGGAGTGCAGTTGGAGTTTGGGTTTCCCTGTATTCAGCTGTTTATAGTGCTCCACTACATAAATGGTCCATGGACGGAAGCATAACCAAGACTCAGATTGCCGAGTGCTCTGTCATTCTAGTATCTCTCCCTTGGTGTATTGATGCTGTTTCCCGGTGGCTTCAAATGAAAGTGTTACTTATGCAGAGCAGTCTGCAGCTGTTAAAGCTTACCAGGTTCCGAGTTTAACTGCTAGGAATAGGAGAGACCTGATTTAGTAGTGGCAAAATACAAACCGCAGCAACTTTAGCTGTCTGGGTTCTGGCACTGCTGTCAGGTTTGCTCTCCGAGCCCTGCGAGAGCGAGGGGCCGTGGTCGCAGCCGTCTGGCCCGATGGCAGGCGGATGAGAAGGGGCAGGCGCTTGGGTGACTCGCACTTTGTCTTGGAGACGGCGGTGCGGGCAGTGCCCGGGGGAGGGCGGGGCGGGATGGGATGCGGTGCCCGGGGCCGGGCGGTGCCCGCCCCGCCGCTCAAATACCCGCGGCCGCGGCCGCAGCGGGGCTGGCACGGCCCCCACCCCATGGTGACGGCGGCGAGCGGGCGGCCCGGCGGCGGCACCCCGGACCGGCGGGGGCCCCAGGGCGGCACCCCGGACCGGAGGGGACCCCAGGGCGGCACCCCCGGCCCCTGCCCGCGGCGCCCGGCTCGGCGGCGGCGCCCGGGGGCGGCGGCGGCGGCCGTGGGGGACAGCCCGCAGGAGCTGCAGGCTTTCCGCGACTACGGGGAGAGCTGGTACCGCTCCCGCAAGAGGCTGGAGAGCCGCTTCCAGCCGCGGGAGCCGCTCGCCCGGCAGCCGCAGGTGGGGAGGGTAGGAGCGGGATCGGGGGGGAGCCGGGAGGCCCCGTCTAACCACGCTGTCCCTGCCCTAGGTGACGGCGGAGGCGCGCTGCAAGCTGGTCAGCTGGCTCATCCCCGTGCACCGGCACTTCGGGCTCTCCTTCGAGGCGCTCTGCCTGGCCGTCAACATCCTCGACCGCTTCCTCGCCACCACGCCCGTGGCCGCCGACTGCTTCCAGCTCCTGGGGGTGACGGCGCTGCTCATCGCCTGCAAGCAGGTACGGGGGCCCGGGCGCGGCTGCCCCTCCGCCGGGGTGCCCGCAGCCCCAGCGGCTCCGAGCTCAGCCCCAGCCCCGCCGGGCTCCGCGCCCGCTGCCCCGCGCTGCCCCCCGGGCAGCCTCCCCACCCCTGTCCTCCCCCCGCAGGTGGAGGTGCACCCCCCCAGCGTGAAGGAGCTCCTCGCCCTCTGCTGCGGCGCCTTCACCTGCCAGCAGCTCCGCAACCTGGAGTGCATCGTCCTGCACCGCCTGGGCTTCGACCTGGCGGCGCCCACCGTCAGCTTCTTCCTGGAGCACTTCAGCCAGGTGCGGCTGGAGACGCGCGGGGCCGACGCGGCGGAGGCGGCGGACGCGCGGAGCCTGGCCGGGGGCGTCGCGGAGCTCAGCCTGGCGGACTACGCCTTCACCAAATACGCGCCCTCCCTGCTGGCCGCCGGCAGCCTGGGGCTGGCGGACCGGCTGCTGCGCCACCGCACCCCGCTGGACCTGCGAGTCAGCGGGTACCCGGAGGAGCTCCTGCGGGACTGCATGGACCAGCTGCAGCTCCTGGTGTCCCTGAACGGGCGGTCCCTGCCGCTGATCCTGCCCCCGCAGGTGGCCCAGAAGTGCCCGTGGCTGGGCGGTGACGGCTGACGGCGGGAGGCGGTGGCGGCCGCGCCAGCCCTCGCTCCTACTGTCCCCTGGCTCCGCTCTGCCTTTGCCGTCTGTGCTCCGCCGAGTCCGGGGAGAGCCTGATCCTCTAAGCCTTAGTGTCACTGGAGTTTAAAAATTAGATGACGTTTTGTAAACTATTGTTATGTGTCGTGTCAGCTGCAGTGTCCCTGTGCTGTTTGTTTTTTTTTTAAATCCAGCATGTAAATAATATACTGAATTTCACGTACTGTGTTATTTATTTGGGGGATGGTCCATGAAGGTAACGGTGGAAGGACCAACTGAACGTTAAATAAACTCTCTTGTACTTGTTACCTCTACTCGTTTATTCGCTGGCCCTGTGCGAATGCATCTGGGAAAGGAAATGTATTGGCACAGAACGAGCTCTCCCCTTCAGTTAGCTCAAGCCCTGACAAAATGATGCCCAATAGTATCCAAAATTATGCCCAATAGTATCCAAAATTATGCCCAATAGTATCCAAAATTATGCCCAATAGTATCCTTCCTCGTTTCAAACTGGCATGCGCTGTTTTGGTCACGGCAGAAAAAAAAAAAAATCAGATGCACTGACACAAGTAGGAAAACGAAGTGTGGAATAGTAGAACAGCTGGCTTTTATTTTTCTAGCAGGGTTGTAATCCAGGTGCGTGCTCCTAACCAGGTTGGCACTGTAGCACGGGAAACATTCAAAGGCAGAAAACAGTCATAATGTTGTAAAATACTTAATTTTCTTCATCTGTATCTGTGCACAGAAGTGTTGTTAAGAGAACACATACACCCCTAAAGCTGCCCTCGGGAATGCTCAGCTTTCAGGGCAGGGGGAACCTGTGCTCCAAGCCGCGCCTGCTGTCAGGTGTTGGGGCGGAACGAGCAAAACTTATCTGCTCTCTACAGAAACGCTGCTGCTACAGAAAATGCCAGCCAGCCCACCACAGGGTAGTGACGGGCAGCTCATCCTCCGCCAGCCCCGTCGGTGATTTCAGTGGGGAGGACCCTCTGCCGGTGCGGGGGTACTCTCTCCCGGTGTGCGGCTCCGTACATTCAGGATGCCACAGGCTGCGTTCTTTTTTTTTCTCTCGCCCCCACCCCTACTTCCAGCGCTCTGTCCCTACCCCCGCACGGACATTAATTAATATCACTGTGAAAACCAGCCCGTCCCGCAGGCTGTCCGGCAGCGGCTCGGCGGGGTGGGCGGGGGATGGCGGTGCCGGTGGGCGGGCGGTCGGGGCCAGCAGCGCCTCTCCTCGGGTTTCCCTCCGGGCCAGCCCGCCCGGCCCGCCCCGGCTCCGCGGGCGCGGGGAAGGGCTCCGCGGGCGCGGGAGCCTCCGGGGCGGCGGCGGGAGGTTTCGGCGCCCCAGAGGAGGGAAGGCGGGCGGGCACCCCGGCATGGCCCCGGCCCCCCGCGCCCCTGCCCGCGGGGCGGCGCCGAGCG
>JAWWEE010000085.1:55584874-55611356 GCA_035221455.1 Xenops minutus
CGTAACACCCCCACCTTCCCCTCCACTGTGTCTCTTTGTCCATGCCTGCGCTCCGTGATCCCCTCTGTATCCCTCACCATTACATCCCACCACGTTCCCGAGCCGTGCATCCCCTGGCCGTGCCCGTCGAGGATGCCCCCCAGCCTGAGCTCATTTTGTCATGTTCCCCCTGGCTATGCCCATCCCTGCCTGCACTACTCGCCTCTGTCTCTGTCCCCAGTGCTTAGCACCATCGACTGGCAGGATTTGGCAGCCTGTGCCCCCATCCTTCCCACCACTCCAGCTGGCCCTGTGACCCTGCAACAGGTAAACCCACTCTTTTGGGGAAATTTGGCTGCCCTTGGCACCTTGAGGGGTAGCCCCCTCAAGCCAATGGGTTCTGGCAGCTCCTCCAACCTCAGATTTCCCACCTGTGAAATGGGTGCAGAGGAGGACAACACCTTATCCCATATGTCAGATGGGTTAGTGGCAAGGGCAATGAAGGGGATGGTGCCTGTGGATGCAGGCACTATGGGAAAGTGCTGAGCATAGGCAGCAGAACTGCTGAAACAGCATGGGCAGCAGTGAGCATCGTGGGCAGGTCTGAGCTCTGGGCCCTGGTGACTGGATCATTTTCTTCACCCCTCCTAGGGTCCCTGCTTGGAGGATGGGACAGAGTTTGATTTCCAGGAGTTCAGAGATGCTGTGGATGATTTTGTATCTGGCAAGTAGATATTTTTCTTTACCTGAGCCAAATGTACCTGTGTGTGCACATCTGCAGTCATGCTGTGTTTTGTCTCTTCTTTTTCTGCTTTGTTTCTGGAATTTTGGGTGCCCACTCACTGCCTGCTGGTTCCACCATGGGACAGTCTGTAAGGCAGTGCATTCTGGCTCACCACTGCTCTCTTAGAGGGACCTGGATTGTCACTGAGCTTTTTCCCCTGGGAGACAAATTAAATTCAAACAGCTTTAGGGTACATAGCTGTCGCAGTAGAGTGAAAGCATTTCAGGATATACTGGAGGGATATTTAGGACATCTGCTGGGGTTGGGGGGAGCTGAGGGCATGAATACATTATGTGGCTTAATACCTGTGGCTGTTCCCTCCAGACACAGCCACCTTAATGCCACCACCACTGGACTGCACTGACTTTGACTTCTCACTCGGTGAAGAGGTGGCCTTTGGCCTCTGCACCCCACAGCTGGAGAGCAGCATGCTGGCACAGATGCCCTCACAGTGCCTGCCTTCCCCTGAACTGAGCTGGAGGGACCAGGCGGAGCAGCACCAGAAAGCACTGGGAGATGCCCTGGAGGCAAATAGCCAGGTAGGGATTCCCAAGCCCTCCCTGGCTTGCACTGCATTTCTCTCTCTTGCATCCTAGTGAGGTGACTGCATGTCCCCGGTGTGCAGCATCCCCTGGCTCCTGTCCCAACCACCGGATCCATATTTGTCCTTCGCAGCTGCAGGAGACCCTTACAGAGAGGCAGGAAGAGCTGGCGACACTGAGGGAGAGCAATGTGCAGCTGAAGGAGCTGGCGAGTCAGGCCAGACAGCTGGCTGCTGTCCTTGATGTGAGTGCTGCCACTCCATCTGGCCTGGCTGCCCCACGGGCCAGCAGTCCCTGGGGGGCAGTGCGGTGTCAGGGGGCAGCGGAGAGAGGTGCGGGGTGAGGCAGTACAGGGGAGGGGAGGGCCAGGATGGGCGGAGGTGTGGGATGGAATGGGGTGGTGTGGGGCTGTCTGACACGGGACAGAATGGTGTGTGGTGGAGTGGGATGGTGCGGGACAGGACAGGGCAATGTGGATTAGTGCGTTGTGGGCTGAAGCAGTGCGGGATGGAGCAGGGTAGTGGGGGACAGCATGGTACAGCTCGGGACAGACCAGTGAGGTGTGGGATGGAGCAGTGGGAGACACTGTGGTGTGGAGCAGGATGCTGCGGCGAGGGGGAGGGCGGTACGGCGCAGCTCCTGGAAGTCGCGCTCTTTCCCCCCGACAGACGCTGATGCTTCCGCAAAGCACCGACGGGACTGCTCTTCCTCCTCTTCCTCTTCGTCCTTCATCTCCTGCCGCCGCCACAGCGGCTGCCCCGGCCGGGACCCGGCGGGAGGATGCGGAGGGCGTGGATGCCATGCTGCGGGCGGTGTCGGAGAAGTGCCGCGCCGCCCTGCGGAGCCTGGGTGGCAGCCGGGGGGACAGCTCGGGCGGCAGCCACGGCAGCAGCCCCGGGGGCAGCCCCACGGCCAAGCGCCCTCGGCCGGCCCCTCGCCTGCACGGCGCCTTCCGCGGGCTGCGCCCCGGCCGCGCCGCGCCGCGCCCCGACGGCGGGGCCGTGGACGGGGGCGGCAGCCTGCGGGCCGAGCTGGGGGAGGCGGGCGCCATCCGCACCCTGGCCTTCCCGCAGGGAAACGCCTTCACGCTCCGCACCGTCGCCGGCGGCCACCGCTTCCGATGGGTGCCGCGCTGAGAGCCCCGCAGCCCCGGGCTCCCGTGTGCGGGGCCGGCCGGAGCGGGACCTGCCGCGGCGTGAGGAGGGATGGCAGCGCTCCCCACCCCGCGGCGCGCTCCCCACTTTCTTGGAAAAGGGGTGTTCACGCTTTCCCCCGCTGGCGTAGGAGCGATGGCACCAGCACGGCAGAGGCCACCCCGCCCCAGCGAGGGTCCCGCCGCAGGATTGGTACGCGGAGCCGCCGTGGCTCCACAGTTGGCAGCTCGCCCTCAGTAGCTTGCTAATGAATGTAACGAAGGTAGACATGAAACGAAGATCTGCCCGGTTTTACCCATAGGTTTTACTCAGTCGAGCTGACAAGTGTAGCTGAGAGGACAAAGTCTTGGGGTTGGCCAGGGTGAAAGCAGACTGGCTGTCCCAGGTGATTAAACACAATGCACCTGCCCCATAGTGGAATTTTGCATCCACAATGTTTACAAATTGCACTTGTGTCGTTCATGTGTGTAACTGTATGTGTATATTTTGACTTGGTGTGATGATTAAATAGTGCTTAAAATTGTCATTTATTTCTACAGATTTAATGTAAACAGTGTTTTGCATCATGTGTGCAAATTTGTTTTCATTAGAGCAAGGATAACAGAAGGCAGAAACTTTTAGAATAAAATATGCTCCTTTTAAGGTTCAGTGGTATTAACTGAAGTAAAATAAGTGTAAAGAATGATGCTAAACTATTCTGAATGGTTACATTTCAATTACATTCTGTGGGTTGAAAGCTGACGCACTGACAACACATGTGAAATGGTGCGTGCAGTTTATTTTTCTGTGGTATACAAGAAATCTCTGACACCCAGGGCAGAGATTTTCTCTCTGTGAAGTTGCCAGTTTTTTAATACTCAGGTTTTCCAGTATTCTTGGATGGGTCTGAGCATATTAACAGCAGTTCAGCTGTGAACGACTTCTGTGATGGTGAAGGGGACAGCACATCATCGCCTCAGTAGACTTCCTAGGGGAATTAAAACCTTGCACATACTGTTGTGCTTTTGGCAAGAGGAGACTGTATCGAGAAGGAGAAAGGTTCTTGTTGCCGGCACTACTTATAGTATTGTGGCTTCTAGGAGACTGCAAAAGTGGGCATTTGGTTTCTGTGGTCCTTCGTGTCTGCAGCACTGCCATTTTCTAGCAGGAATTGTGCTGAAGCCCTGTCTGGGATGCTAGGGGCTCAACCCTGAATGACTCCAGAGACCTTTATATTTCTGGAGAAGAGCATTGCCACTTTTAGCCAAAATGTTTATGAAAGCTCTGGTTTGTCAGCAGACAGAAGAGACAGAAGCTTCCTGGTTGCACTGAATTTTGCAGGGGATAAACTGATAGTAAAAGGCAGTTTCTACAGGTTCGTACGGTTCCTCTCCATCTGGTCTATGAAAATTAAAAATAATGTATAGTGTGTAGAATTTTGTAAGCACATAAGCATATTAATTCCTCAGAATTAATGTGACAGATGAAAAGTGTACCCTTCTTGTAGGATGCAACAAAAAAGATTCACTCTGTTGGATTGTCACTATTGTTGATATTGATGCTACTTCAAGTCTTTTCAAAATTATGAATACATTTTTATCCACTTTTGCATTTAGCCTGCTATAGCATTTCCACTGATTAATTTTATTCATAGTGCTCCTATGCTAAAAGTATCCTTGATTAATTTTGAGATGTGATAAAAGTAATAGAAGTAATAAGCAAAAAAGAAGTAATAGAAAATGGTCATAGATAATTTTTAAAATTTGTTTAATTTGAAGCCCTATTAATTGAAAAGGCTGAAAACTAGCTAATCAGACCGAGATGCTTCTCACTGAGTCTCACAGGAGCATCAATGGACACACAGATGTATGCTGTTGAAAGGTGGTGGGTATGCAACATGGTGTTCTCATGGTATTAGGCTATAAACATCTTTATAGCAGTACACTGTAAACACCTCCTTTAAACTATGAAAGTATATTTAAAATTGATACTTATCCACCCACTTCCATACAGGAATTTCATAAGAAGTCAGCAAATCTCTTGCACAGAGTAAAACAGCCCAACAAATGCTTTTGATAACTGTAAATTAGAAGGGCTCCCAGTGCCCTTTGTCTTTCTGTCAGGCAGGAGTTTGTGGGATCACAGGGAATATGAAGCCTGGTCCCTTGATGCTCATGAGTCATGGCTGTTCCATCAGGTGTTGATCCTTGGAGAAGCTGGAAGTCCACCTCTAGGAAACATCACATCCAAACAGATCTGGATTCATGCTTATTGTCTGGGACAGGATATGTGTAGAGTCCCTGGATGTGCAGGTGTGCTGCACTGAAGAACGTGCTGGCTTGTGGCTTATGCTCACTATGATTTTCTCTCTTTGGTGGTGCATGGTCTGTGCAGTGGATGAAGGCAGCCAACCAAGATCCCAACAGGATCTTTTTTCCTGTTCGTAAGTAAAGTTTTGTCGCTTTTTCCTGCCCTGCCTATGCCAGGGTAAGTGTTGAATATAAGCACCTCAGTTCCACACACGTCTTGTTCTGTGCACATGGGTTTTTCATTGGATAAAATCCTCAAGTATCATTTAAAAAATTACTCCAGACCTCAAGGTACAGCTTTATTAAAAGTAAATTCTAGAAAGAGGAACTATCTTTTAGTAAACAGGTGCATATTAAGTCAGTAACTTTGTGTCTCTTCAGGATGGAAAGAGGAGAAGGGACTTGCAGGGGGTTATTTAGAAATGATGTAGGGCTTTTGTCATAAAAGCCTTTTTTGTCAGCAATATCACCCATCCCCTGGTCTAAAGGCAATATCTGAGACTGTTGGCATGGCATTTTCTTGTATGGGTTGTCAGGGTGGTTTAATGGGTCATAAAGGGAAAGCATTGTCCATTCACAATTCTGAGCTACTCTCCACATGTCAGTAGCAGAAATGCTCTTGCTTCCATGTTCATATCAACTTGTATATAGACACAAACAGACATCTGTTGTCGTTTAATTGGCCTAACCACCATTTTTGAAACACACAGGTTCCTACAGCTCCTGTTCATATGAAGCTAACTTCCATTAGAGATGCTCCTGATTCACCCTGTGTGGTGGCATGCAGGCATCGAGGTGACATGCCTGTGTGGAAGAGAAGTAGGAAAGGAAGCACACTGCCAACCAAACTGTAGGTTTTGTAGCAAATTTCTTTTCATTGGAAAGACTTTTAAAGCTGGTCAACTTCTGCACACTAAAAACAGATCAGATCACTGAAGTTTTCAGAAAAGGGAGTTTATGTTCTGTTCTCTAGTAAATAATAAAATTATTTCTAAGGAATCCATTGCAGTTTTTTTAAAATTTCTGTTGTGCTTTGTTTCAGACTGATTAGAAGTGACATTTGATTTAATAGTACTGTGAATAATAAGCCAAATTTTTAAAAGAAAAATTTTCTGAATGAAAGATGCTAGACATATAACTTTATAACAGAAAAAAACCCCCAAATTCATAGCATATTTGATTTGCCAATGACCATGGAAATTTTCTAAGAAAGGTTTTCCCTTAATTTCTAAGCTTTCAGTCCCTACATGCCAACAGTTAGTTTCAAGCAGTGTATTCTGCCCTCTCCTTTCTCATCTTATTGTGTTGTGCTCTTACACTAGGGCCCAGACCAGACCCAAGCTGGAGAGTTGGACACTGTGACCCCATATTCAGCTACTGCCCTCTCCCTTGCAATCTTACCTCCCCAGCATGGTGCTAGAGTCACGGGGAAAAACTCCCAACCAAACCAAACCCCAGAAAAACAATTACAATGGAAGCCCAAAGGAAAGAACTTTAAAAATTAATTCAGCATCCTTGAACCAAAATACTTTTACTTCTCATTTTACAGTTTTGGGTTAAGGTCAAAATTGACACCTACAAGAAGAACTATAAACCTGCAAAAAAAAATTTATAAATGCTATGTGTTACTTTTGTATGAGCACTTACACAACCTTGATTAAGAAAGAAAGAAAGGAAAGAAAGAAAAAGGTTGTGCATATGAATAAAGTATTAGAAAAAAATCCTGGTGGAAAATATTTGTTTATTTTTGTAAGTGCCCATTACTAGGACAAGTACTATAATTTATTTTTGTTTAGGAGGTGCTCTGGCATATCGTAGCCTCTGTATGTCTGATTATTTTCCACTGGATGTTACCCAAACAATTCTACTTTGAGTCTAGCTCCTTCAGGATTTATTTTTTCCTTTGTAGATGCTCAGTTGTGTACTATTTTGACAAAAAATATGACATAAATTAACAAATTTAATCCCTGTGATTCACTTTTGGCTCATATGGTGTGGACATGGGAAACTGAAGTCCATTTTCACTATGATCACAATGCTTTAGTACCAATAGATGAATAAGTTGCAGTTTTGTGTGGTCAAGGATCTTTTAAGGTACACTAATAATAATTAAGCTTATGTAAGGTGATTTTTTTGCATAAGGAAATACATTTAATGTGTTAAAACTAAAGTTCAGTGCAAAAGCATTCTTTACAATTTATTGAACAGTAAACAGATGTTTATATACAGCAATAAAAATTATTTTACAGCCTAAATACTTACTAATACTCTTAGGATCGCTGAATACTATGTTTTTGAAGTGAAACTGGAGACCTATTTCTGTGGGAAATGGCATGGAGATGCAAAAGGATTTCAGCAACTCACCGGTGATGCATCTAAGCCTGTCAACAATTACTCGAGTGAAACATGTTTACAACGAGAGATGACAGTGCTTTTTAAGCTGTATGGTTAATTACCCTTATCTGGGAAAGAATGTTAGAAACCTTGCTCTGTGTCCAAGACAACCTGAGAGGAATCCTGGTGCCTGAAGCCTTGCAATTCATAATTATTTAGAGCTGTAATTACTTCTTGCAATACTTAATTTTGCAATAAGATACAGCAGTTTGTACCACCCATGTAGAAATAAGTATTGTACTATCAATAGAAGCTGCTAGAGAAGCTTAGGAAAGAACCATATCTGAGTGATATTTTGGCAGTTTGTTGACTAGGACTCTCGGGATTCCAGGATGAAATATTATTTAGTCGCACAGTTGGCAGCTGGCAATGAACCCAGAGGTTCTTTTGTTGGGTTAGAGTTTAACCAAGGTAAACAAAATGTAGTTTTGTGCTTTGTGCAGTCTCCTATGGCAGCACCGGATCTCAACATGTTGGAAGCTTTCACTGAGACAGTCTGTAGCAGTGGTGTGCTGAATGGATTTATAAAGTGCACAGAAAATGGGAGACCACGCTGAAGAGAAACTTAGCAGAAAGGCCTGGATGAATGACCTAGCAGAGCAGTTTTTGATCTGTCCATGGAAAAGCAAAACCAGGACATTACTGTAGTATGCAGATGAAGAAATGGACTGTATTGTTTTATGAAAGTGGAAGGTCACATTAAAATGGAAAATTCTGTGAGTCAACAGTATGTTACATGAAAAGTAATACAATTTTTAAAAAATGCACTTATCCCTTAGTCTCCTTATTTTCTTGTTTCCTCCCTGCTCTGTTTTTAAAGTAACAAAAAAATTCTAAAAGTCAGAAAATGACAGCTGACACGAATTCCTCCTGAAGCTAAAGAGAACCTTAGTCTACTTATATACATTTACCAACCAGGCTTGTCATTAGCACTAAAAACAACATTGGAAATATAAAAGGTTTAGGTGTAGGTGAAGGTGCAGTGCAAATGGATAAAAGTCAGCAAAATTTACATGTAGACAGTATCAACTTTTTATGTGCCAGTCTCTACATGTAATGCAACATGCTTGCTGTGACAGAATGTAACACGTATGAGCAGTTACACATCTTTTTCCTTTATTTTCTCATTTGTTTGCACTTCAGACATTAATCTTCCTTAATATCTCAAGTGCTGAGGTTCATCTGAGGAGGAACAGTGTGTAGTTGCTTCTAGAACTCACTCCCCACACGTTTGCAACCACTTTTACTCTGCTGGCAAAGATAGATGAGATGGGAGATTTCTGACCAGCTTACTACTGGAATGATATGTTAGTGCTTGGCTTTAAGGTGAGCCCCAGCAAAGAAGCAGTAATATTTTCAACCTCTTGTCCTCTGAAGGAAGACCCTATGCTTTATACAGCTAAAATGAAGCTGTCAGTTCACTGCCAGAATACTCCAGTTACCTGGTCAACAGCATTTTGTCCTGAAGTCTAAAGAGCAGTTGCTTATTGTGGTGTGAAAGGTTGTGATGAGAACTGCCACAGAAATTGAGTCCCTATTTCTTTCCTGATTGCTTCCTTGTCCTCTCTTTCTCTGCTTTCTATTGCAGATAGAAATACTTGGGGTTCAAAATTCCCTTTTATAAGTAGTAACCACTATATTCTACCACTGTCAGTCACTTAGAGAGGCCCCCTTAATTTGCAGGTACCACTGTGAGAACTGCTTCTGTAATCCACTCAGAAGCACCTGAGTACTGATACAACTGAGCAGGCAATAAGATTAGGATCTTTCTGGTATACTGTCTGAAAAGCTAGAGAGAACAATGAAGAAATACATGAAAAAAATGAATATGTTTCTGAACTTCAGGAGCGATGCTCAGTGAGCATGTAACAAAGCTGAACATTATTTTCCCTCTGGCAGGAAATTTGAGGCCTTTGTTCCCAGAAACCTCTCATTATTTTCCAGCTGCAAAATGGAAACAAATTTTCACCACTGTGTGTTAAATGGTTTATTTTCACAGATTTCAAATAGCAGCTCGAACCTGTGGTACATCTTAGTCTGATCCCTCACACTGTCCAAAGGGTAAATTTTTTCTTAACATAATTTTTTACACCTTTCTTAATTTATCCAACAGTGTGTCACACACAGTGAGTGCATCCTCTCTGGAAAAGTATTCAGTCTTGTATGACCTTGACGTCTAAGTCCCTGTGCTTCTTAGCCAGGGAGGTTTCTTTAACTAGACCCTTGATTTAAGCTAAAATTTCATAGAAAGTTATTTAGAGACCGGTTTTGTTCACTTCCCTCTTTTTCTGACATGGAAATGACCTGTGATTTATTGCTTTTAAGACAATCTTCTGGAACCAGCCCTTGAGACCTGTTTACTTGTCAGAACCTGGTGTAAGACAGCATCATGCCTTGTCAGCAATCATTTGTCAAGGAGTACCCTCACTGTTGTATCCTGAGGTACCTGGGCCCCTAAAGTGTTAGTGGTCTTTGTTCAGCAGTCTGGAGGTGATAAATCCAACTTTTCCTGAAATACATTGTTTCAGTCAGTGCTTAATTTTCTGCTAATATTATGAGGGTTGCTGATAATGTCCAAACCTCACCTTCAAACTATAAACTCTTGTTTTATCTTGATAAATTCTGACATCTAATGATGATGGCAAATTTGTATTAAAAGACCTTAAGAATAATGAATAAGAAAAAACTGTATGTTACTATGGGACAGATAACCTACATACCAGCTTTCGAGGATGTACGAGGCACAACATATCAGCACCATCTACTGCCAGGGGGGTTTAACTACATGGTTTCTGCATACCAGTTTGGGAATATTTTTAGAGTGAACTACAAACATTCAGCCACTTTTCTAGTACAGAAGTGAAGTAACGGAGCAATTGACTGCATAGGTTTCATAATGAGTAGCCTAAAAGGAATCCACAGTGAGAAGAAATGAAGACACTTAACCCAGATGACCTTCTCATTTCACTCTGAAGACACACTAGTGAGATGCTGTAAGCATTGCAGAAGTAATACACTTAGCTGTACAGCTTTTGTAAAGTAAGACTCCTTTGTTTAAAGTTCGGTTACAATTTCTAAGTGACAACAAAGCTCTTACCTATCACTAAGTTTCCAAAATACCAGGTGCTTCAAGTGAAGAATAGAGTATTAAGGATATCCTTGGTGTTATAATACCTTCCCAACAATCCAATGCATCCTTCTTAACATACATGAGGAAGTTCAGCGTTCCCCATGGCACTTCTCCTTATTTTTGGATTTTGTTTACCACAGACTTTACCTCAGGAACTATTTGTCTTAAGGCTACTAGCAAGTGTAGTATCTTGGCATATTTTCCACTTCCTAATCAGTTTTCAGTAGACATTTTATAGAAAAACCTCTAAATATTTTTTTATGATCTGTTCATGGTACATGCATGCATGAGTTGAAGGCTCACGGGCAGGAATCACTATTACCAACACCAATTGCTGTGGGTCATATTATTTACTTTTTAATGCCTTGCTCTGCAGTATTAGTCTTAATTCTAATTTCCTCCAGCAAAACCTTGTTGATTTTGAAAGACTTTTGACTTTTATTCCAGTTTACAACCATGTAGCTCTCGGACTGCAACCTCTTTCCTCCCACTGTCAAAAGAATTACCCTGTTGCAAGTTTGTTCATCTGAAAGAACATTTTCAGTGTGAGAAAAAGAATTGCTAAGAAACTGAAACACTGGTCTAATAGGTAACAGCTCAAAACACTTCACCTGAATGCTGCTGATTCATTGACTATTCAAGTGAGCAGGATTTTCAGAGTCTGCTGTTAGGCACTGTGACAATATTTGGCTGTGCTCACTGAGTGTTAGTCTTGTAGAAAGAGCTCACATGCAGTTAAACGAACAACTGAAGCATTGCAAACAATCCTTTGTGGAGCTATGCTGGCAATGCCTTGTGTGCTGTTTGTTTTACAAGCATTAAGATGGTGTTGAGTGACTCAGCCACTTTATATCCTCGGTGTGCTTAGCAATGTCCTTACTAATACAAAGTGAGATAATAAGATGGCAGGTTTTGGAAATAGTTTTACTGATATTTAATCATTGCTTATTACTTAGATATCAGTAAAAATATTCTCCTTCATCATCTTGCTTATGTGATGTCCTTTTGCAGATGTGAAGTGTGCCACTATAGAAATAGATGGGAAACAAGACTTTACATGAGAAGATTTTTACAGAAGAAGTTTTTAGTTCACTCTAATAATTCTTTCCCAGTGGAAAATTTAGAAAATTCTCCTGTTTTACAGAAGCAGTAAGAAAATGAAGAATACTTACAACACATTTTAAAAAGTAGTACTGTTTCTTACTCTTGGAAAAGAACACTTTTAGTGTTGATTCTCAGATTCAAAATCTAGAAAGAGGAAAAAAAAAGAGGCTCTTTTACATGCTGTGTGTCTGCCTCTTCTGTATCTCAAAAACCTGGATGGCATCTCCCCAAATTTTCAGATTATGACAAGGACTAAAAAAGAACAGTCCTGAACTTATTTTGAAAAAAAAAAAAAAAGAAAAAAAAAAAGTTGTAAGTACCAGTAATTCTCCTCTTTCTATCTCTTTGGTTCAACTAAACTCTGTCTTTCAAGAACTATGTTTTACTTTTTCACTGCCAAACCCATGCTCAAGTTTTCTTAGATGAAGTGAGTGCCTAAGGGTGTGTACAATCCCTCCATCATGTGGACTTCATAAAGCACATGCATGAGCAACTCACCTGTTGGGATAAAACCATTCTTCACAATTTCTCCTACAACATCTGCTTTTGCCTGTCACATTAAAGCAAATACTAGCAGGTTATTTCTGTATAAACTACTATTCTAGTAGTTTATGGTGAGATTTTCCTCACTTTCAGATTTGGGGACCTGTGCTGGAGGACAGAGTCCCAGCAGCACACAGGGCGAGGGTGCCACTCACTCAGTCTTGACTCTGAGAGAACAGCACTGTTCAGTTCTCAGCTTTGGACAGGTTCTCAAAGCCTCAGCACAGTGTTGCCTCCCAGGCATTCCCCATGCAGTGGTGCCCATCTCCTTAGAGTGGGGAAAGCCTCCATTAGAAACAGCCAGTGTGAGGGGTTTTGAGTGTGCCATGTGCCAGAGAAAGGTAGAGAAAGGCAATGGAGCTGGTGAAGGGACTGGAGCACAAGTCTTACAAGGAGCTACTGAGGGAGCTGGGGTTGCTTAGCCCGGAGAAGAGGAGGCTCGGAGTAGACCTTATCACTCTCTACAACTACCTGAAATGAGGGGTCATAGTCAGGCGAGGACTGGCCTCTTCCCCTAGGCAGCCAGTGACAGGATGAGACGATATAGTCTTAAACAGCCCAGAGGAGAGTTAGGCTGAACATCAGGAGGAATTTCTTCATAGAAAGGGTGATTAGACTTTGGAATGCACTGCCCACCCAGGGTTGTGGTGGAGTCACTGTCCGTGGAGGTGTTTAAGGAAAAACTGGACATGGCTCTTAGTGCCGTGGCCTGGTTGAGACACATGGTGGTGTTTGTTCAAAGGCTGGACTCGATGACCTTGAAGGTCTTGTCCAGCCTAACTGATTCGGTGATTCCGTGGGGCTGCCCGCACCCCGTTCGGCGGGCAGGGGCCGGTTCCCCCCGTCCCGCAGCGCGGCGGGGCAGGGCTGGATGGAGCCACGCCAGCCTCGGCGGGGCGGGCAGGGGGTGTCGGCCTGGCGGGCTGCCGGTGCCCGGTGTGCCGGGGGTGCCCGGGGCCGAGCCGGGTCGCCCTGGCCCCGGCCGCCCGTGCCGCCGCCCTGCCCTCGGGCTGCGGGACCCGCCGCTTTGCCGCCCGCTTTGCCGCCAGCCGCTTTGCCGCCGCACAGCCCGGGCGCGCCGCGTCCCGCCGGCGGGACGGCACGGCACGGCTGATGGCACGGCACGGCACGGCACGGCATGGGACGGGACGGGACGGCCGAGCGGGGCTTCCCGCCGCGGCGGGCGCGCCCGTGGGATGCTTAAAGGGCGGCCGCAGCGGCCGGAGCGCAGCGGTGTGTGGCCGAGGGGCTGCACCGCCGCCCGGGCACAGCCACCGGCGCCGGCAGCGCTGGACCGGCCGAGGGTCCCTGTCTGCAGGCTGCCTGCCGCACACCGGCACGGGACATCCCTTCGGCAGGTCTCCTGCTCGGGTCAGGCCACCCCGTCACCCGGCAGCGGGTTCAGCCCGCCCCGGCGGAGATGGAGAGCCAGTCGGAAGAACCCGCCCGGAGGACGAGCAGGAGGGATGAGAACTTGCTTTGAGTAACAACGATGCCCTGTGGGGATGCGGGGAGTGCTTTGGGGAGGGCCACGGCCGGAGGGATGCTCCCCGGCGGCTCTGCCTTGTCCCCGGGGCCGTGGCTCCCAGCGAAACCTTGCCAGCAGCAGGATTGGATGGAGGGTGGTTTAGGGTGAATAAACTGTGAGCTGCGCGGTTGCTAAGTGTTGTGTCTCTGTGTTTTTTCCAAGGATAACGTCATGAGAACACTCGGAAAAGACCTGAAGTGGAGCAGAAAGCAAAGCCCACGGAAAGTGTCTAAGGTAGGGGCAGGCAGACACACACATTTACACTCCTCTATATGCACTGCAATGAAGAGTTCCACGGTACATTTCTGGGGGAGGGAGGGGAGGAAACTATGGAAAATATGTGATTTTGAAAAAAAAACCCCGACAATTTTTATCCTTTCTTATCAATCCACTTTTCCAACTGTATTATCTGCAATGTCAGAAAAACACCAGTTCTGGTAAAATGACATCTGTTCAGGGGAGGAAACAAAAACACCTTTGGGCTTCTCTTCTTTAGCACTAGAGGGACTACCTGCTCTTTAAAAGCAAAAGTTACTTGACCTAATTGAAGGGCTTGTATAGATTTACAGAGCTCTCTTTCCACCGTCACTGCAAGCTGACTTGTCCACATTTAGAGGATGGTAAAAGATAAAAAGGGACTATAAAGAACTTGTATGTTCCTACTTCTACAGTAGGAACATAGGTGGGAAATTAATGTATTAATCACAAACAAAATACTAAACAGTAAGGAAGAGGTAAAATATGGGCAGCTTGCCCTTACAGAGTTGTCATAGATCACAAAACCTGGTAAGACTTCAACATGTAAACTACTGGAGTGGGAAGTGAAGGTGTAAATGGAATCCACCAGACCAAAAAAAAACTGAAGCAGGGGATAAGCAGTGTGCACCTAGATATAATGACAGTATAGAGATGTGTCAACTAGCATGCTGAGAATGTTGCTTCAACATAAATATTTTAAGGAAGTGACCCCATGGGAAAAGCCATGTTGTTAAAGTGAGCAATGACTGAGCTCTAGAAGACAAAGTTTTAGGGATGGTGGTGAAGGGGAGCTAGAAGCCAAAACTCAAAAGAATGTAACAGTCTGGCAGTGCATGTTAGCTGGCTGTTGTCTCTGGTGTGTGAACAGCTGCTAGCTGCACTCCACATTGTTCCATTCCAAAGCATCACGGAAAACTCAGAGGTGGCCTCCTCTTGCTTTGGAACAAGCAGAAATCAATTATCCAATGCTTTTCTGTGGCTGCTAACAGCAGTACTCAGGCAAGTAAATGTTTTATGTTTTGTTTTGTATTAAGATTTATTTTGAGTGATACAAGACCAGTTTTGAAGAAGCAAAGTGAAGGCTTCATATACAGTATTCATTAACTTTTATAAAAATTGTTTCACTCAGTAGCTCCTTTGCAGTGTGACTTCAAGGAACTTTCTATCAAAAAGAGTGTGGGAGGTAAAATCTTACCTCCCTCCAGCCTGAATTCAAAAGCTTCAATCCTGGGATCTTTATGCGTCCTCTGTTACGTGGCTGTAAATGGAGGTATGCTGTGCCTCATAACCTGCAGTTCAATTGCACTACGGAGTAACCTATGATAATTATAATTTCAAAATAACCTAAAACTGACTATACTGAAATAGTCTCTGAGCTCATCTAGACTAACAGCAGAGTTGCAACAGTGAATATAAACTAATGCCTGACTCAGGAAGGGACTGATGCGTGTATAAATACTAATTAATTTGTGAAGGTAACATACTATACTGCTACTTGTTCAACCAGTTCAACTGGTACTTTAAGACAAGAAATTGTTTGCAGCACTATCTTGTTCCTTTTGGAGGGTCAGGGATCTGATTCTAGTCACACTCCACACAGGTTTTATACTGTTACTCAATTCTAGTCTTGCTAAATCAGAAACTTTTCTGTGACATTTATTTTGTTCCAGTACTCTTGGAACTTGTGTATATACATGTGTGAAACATGATCCTGAAAACAGCTGTATAATGGTAATTTATGTAGAAAATAAAAGATGTTTACAGGCATATTATTTCGGGAGGCATTTCACCCTGCAAGGACTCTGTGTCTGGTAGGCAGTGCACTGCTAGTTGGCTGCTGTACCTGGATGTAGCAGTCACTGCTGCACTGTCACCTGCTGCAGGGCTGGCTCACCACTGTTTAAAGGCAATCCCTTTGGAAGGTGCTAGGATTCCGTTTCCAGGAACGCAGGTAGTGCATCTGTGTGTGATGGGATGGCAGTGTATGTTAGCTGGTTGAAATTCTGACATCAGCTAACATGCAGCTGCTCTCTTTTTCCACATACCTTGGTCATCAAAATGGAGAACTACTAAATCTTTTGGGTCCTCCTGATCATTTATTTTTTTGACTGTCAAGCTCATTTCTGGTGTTATAGTGGTATCTTGTATTTCTGCTGTTTACCATTATTCAAAGAACTGTGAGAATTTTTTGTTAATTTATACTCTGGTTTTCTTCTGCTTTTAGATACCCAGGTAATAGGAAGTTTATAAATACTTGAAGCAGGTAAATAATTCAAATGTTTCAAACAATTTTAAGCTCTAGCAGTTATCTTAAAGCAAAAGCAGCAGAATTACAAACTTTGCATAAGTTTTAAAGTTTGATTTTAATGTTTTAGATAATGGTATTTGGCAAATGCAAATGCATAGTTTATTGGGGGGAGTGTTTTTTTTTTTGTTTTGTTTTGTTTTGTTTGGTTTTTTTTGTTTTTTTTTTTAAATTGAGTACTTAAAGTTTGAAAAGGCTTAAGGTCACTTTCAGTAACTGCCTGAATTCTGTATCTGAAAATAACTACCTTTCCAATGTATATATTAAGCGAAGTCAGCTTTAGAGTTTTTCTTCTCTCATTTCTTCTCAGAATAAATTAATTTGTGAACATCAATGCATTAAACCAACTGCACATAGTCTCACCAACCAGAAGACACAATATCAACAGGACACAATATTATACTTAGAAGAATAAAGGCTGTAAGCACAGGCAACAGAGTGTTAACTTTATCCTCATCTGGCCACCTCAGTGATTTACAGAATGCAGAAGCAATTCCTTGTTAATATTTGTTTTACCTGGGTGCTGCTATATGTGTCATGCAAAGTGAAGGTCTCTTGAGAAATAGCATCAGTGTTGGAGAAGGTCTGCAGAATGAGGGCAATCCTACTGTTGTGTGTGGTGGTTAGGCAGTGTTTTGTTAGTTAGCTGTTCTTCACACACCAGCAACTGACTACACTGCCACATTAGCACATCACTGTTGAGACAAGAATATAAACACTCTTATAAATATCTCATGAGATCCTTAGCTGGTATGGGGGCCAATGCCTAACTAGTTCCCCTGACTGAAAGGAGCTGTGCTATGTTATGCAGACTGAGTGAAGGCAGGGTAAAAAATTAAGTGTAACTGAGGGTATAAAATTAAGTGTAACTGTATTTCATACACCTATACAGATAATCCAGTTGGTTTCTAAAGAATCTACTAAATGATGCAGCTATTAAGTTTGAGTTTCAGGTTTGAATCTTATGTGAATATGTTTCTCTTACACCACTAAATATTCAAAGGAGTTCAGCAAATGAGAATTTTGTGACAGTACTTGAATTACGAGGAACACGTACCAGTGGTGACTGAAATGGATTTAGAACATTTGTGCTTCCAGGCAAGTTTTTTGAAACAGAAGCTCACAGTTAAATGGTATCTGTTTGAGAAAATTAGGATATGTCAGACCTAAGGAATGAAAGAAGCATGAGATAGGAGTGAAAGATTAGGATGAAGAATGCAAAAGGTTGTGTTCAAATATGAAATAACTGTAACACGCATGGACTGAGCTATTAACTGTCTTAGGAATCCAAGAAATAAATTTCAATTTGTCTACAGTTTTGGAGTTTATATTTTTATGCTATATTTTAAATTAACTGTAAGTGGATATTTATATTTATATTCATATTACTTTCTTGGCTTTTGATTTTAGGTAAATGTATACTTGTATAACAGTGTTAAACTTTCATTTTATTTATTTGTCTTTCCAAGTCTGTGTAGATTTTTCATTAAAGATGCTTTATTTTTACGCCAGATGAAAGAAATTATTAGTTTATCAGTGATCTACCCAAAATATTATATTGGAAGAGCTGGTATGTCTCATGATGTAGAAGTAATACAAACACATACAGTTTTTGGAGGAATGTTAATTAACAGTTACCTTTGAAAAACTTAAACTCTGTAGATTTAGGACAGAATGGTACCTATATTTAATTTTCTACAGAAGATCATTGTAGTGGATGGGATTGTGACCAAATAGTGAAATGAGAAATTCCATGGCTGTGTTCTCAGACAAAACATTCTTTTTCTAGGACTCCTGAGTAAATGTAATTCAGGAAGGAGTGAGTTAAATAATTCCGTCCACTCGTTGACTAATATCACATGCTATTTCTGAATACCAGGAAAGACATTTGATCTTAATGCTGGCACTGAGATATTTAAGACTACACTGTGTCCTGTGAAAAACAATATGAGCTTTACCGAGTGACTCACAAGCAAGGTGTGCATATTCCCTTCCCTCCTGATCTCTTCCAAACTAGAAAATGATACTGCACTGTTTATCTTTCATAGGATATTTTAAGAACCCAAGTGAAGTTTCACATATGCTGAGTAACTCTAAGGCAATTCCACGACTAAATCGACCTTTTTTTAGGTATTACACTAGCAGCACCCAAAATTTCTTTGTCCCTATACCCTTTTTTTTTGAAGTGATTCAAAAAAACCAGGGAGCTATAGCAGCACACATGAATGGACACACATGCTTTAGACATGACATTCTCAAGTTAAGATATTCACCTCTTGTGGGAAAAACATCATGTCGTTTCACTTAGTTCCATGGAACATAGGCTGCTCCCAGGGAAGGCAGAAGGTCTGTGTGTGAATTTGCTTCCTGCTCTGTCACAGCAGCAGAGACATGTGACTAAAATTGACATGTTCCACTAAATGTTCTCAAAGCTGGAACTGTACATGCAGGAGGAGACTCAAATAAAACACAGGACCTCAGCATAAGAACAGAAGATGTCTTAACAGATTTGATGTGGAATTTTGTGGAATAATGGCAAATAGCTCAGAGGCTGATCTAAAACAGCAGCAGCAGGCTCATTTGGACTAATGAGACCTTTTATATAAGCTGTAACTGATCTCTGAAACTTAGAATTGCTAAAATTGTCATACATTATGTTTGAGTTCTGTTTTGAAATTATGTTTGCCTTTATTGATGGTGACTTTATTTTATCTTCCACATCAGTATCATTACTCAATCTCTTAAAATCTTTTTATGCCCTTATTTTTCAGAATTTGTTGGTTTAGGGTTCTTTTTGTGAAGTTCTTAATTAATTCAAATTTTTTTTTTAATTGCTTTTGAATTTGTCACCTTTAAGTTAAGTGGCTATCTTTATCAGAAAAAGTTTAGAAGCGCTTTAATTATTTTCAATCTGTTAGTCTTACAAGAGAACAGCACTAATGCTGCCATCTTTTTCATGTAGAAAACTCTTCTGAGACACAGGTTTCTCTCACTTCTATTCTCTCAGTCCCCCTTTAAAACTTGGACTTCTGGATTGACACTTCTTATTCAAATTTACTATATCCTTTTTTAAAACACATAAATCAAAACACTTCACAGTTTGTAATAGAGCAGTGGATCAGAGTGGGAAATAGCTTTGCAGTTACATGCAAGACTGGGGAGATTGCAAGATGAGAAGAGTGGGGCTTGAACCTTCATCTCCTTCTTCTACCTCTACTTGAAGACTGCTTTTTTATTCTAGAGATGGGATGTAAGTAGATAGATGGCTGGGGAGTATCGTCTTGGACTGTCTCAGAAGGATGTCTATTAGAGTCCAAGACTCTTGATTTTTGTTGCCCCTTGAATCCTTCTGTAAGCAACCATGTATATTCACATAGGCCCTGCCTTCGTCCAGGTCAGAAGACCAGGAATCCAGCTGGAGAGGAGCTCATAGCTAAGGCACTGTACCATAGTGCAAATGTTTGGAGAAAGCTATAGAGTTTAAAGGTATTGCTGTAAAGATGAAATGTAAAATGAAGAAAAATATAAAGCAGGCAAGAAAACTTTTTTTGCAATTTATTTTCTTTTACATTTAATAAATTCATTTTCTATGTACAACTTTTTTACAACTGACAGCTTCACAATTTGATAATCTTTCTCAACATGATACCACAAAGCTGGTCTCTTCAGTTACATTTGTCTCTAAAAGCGCTGCCATGGATGCCCCATGTGCTTCAGTGAGAGCAAGTATGTGTTAATGGAATATCAAAATCTGTTTGTCAATAGTAGATGGAAAAAACCCCTAGGCAAATACTGAGTATTTATTAATAAATATTTTTCTAGCTGTTTCCCTGTTTGTGACAATGCAATTAGCAATTGTCAACAGTTAAAAAACAAACAAAGAACAACATTCAGAAACTTTATGCAGATTGAAGGTCCATCCTGCAAGGTACTGAGTGCCTTGCAATCTCAGTACGCTGATTCTCAAGGCCAATCCAGCCTTAACAAACATATTACCAGCCGTATTGGTTGCAAATAACAACACTAAAGAGTAGTAAAATCCCCCATCGTTTAGCTTCTAGCAACATTTCTCAGGAATGTAGAAAGGCTCTATACCCGTGCTATTAAATGGACTCACAATGTGAATGGCTTTTTCAGAGGTCTTCTCTTTTTTTCATGATGATCTGCCTGATTAATGATGCTACTTCTGGTTTGATACTTTGTATTGGCTCTTCGGGTCTCCAGAATTTCACAACTTTACCCTCAGGGTTGACAAGGTACTTCCAGAAATTCCATCGAGGCTCTTTCTTTGAAGAATCTGCAAGGATGGCATCAGATCATTTTAGGGAGTTACACTTGTAATTCCCAGTTTTATGTCAGTTTTGGGGAAGTGAAATGGGAGCAGGAAGTTATATTGGTGATGGCTTAATTAGGCTGCTTTCACAACTACAGGAAATTTTGACTGGGGAAGAGGTGTCCAGTGGGGAATGGTGCTGAATCCTAAACCGAATTTTTGAAGCAATGGATTGAGTTTGCCATTGCTCTCCATTTGTAATGTCATGACTGTAAGTGGACAACATGGCAAGCAAATGGGTATGGTAAAGCTCATGTGATGGAGGCCTTGCCTCAGCTAATAATTGTGTCTTTTCTGAGTTGTTGCATGTAAGACCAGTCCTGAAGTAACACAACCCCATCTGTGATGACTCTTCCAGTGTTCATCAATGTGTATGAACAATATACAAAGAACAAACACATAGGAAGCTGGATATTATTTAAGGAAATGTGAGGATGCAAATGTCACACTGGCTCAACAGAATGCCCAACAAAATGCCTATGAAAGCAACAAGAAGCAGTTGTGTCAAGGTCTTGGAACCACATTTATGCTGCTAGTGGATTCTTTTTGCACTAAACTATCTGACAGTGCTGGGTAAACTGTAGCTAGCAGTCACAGGCACAAGATGGTGGTGTAGCCTAAAGATGTTTAACCTTCGGATTGTCAAGACAACTTCCTGAAGAAAACAGGTGCTTCTTTAGTTGAAGATGCACAGTAATTTAATATGAAACAGGGGAATGCAGAAAAAGAAAGACTTTATTTCAAAATATTTAAGTATCATAAGATCTTTCTCCTTCTTGTGAGTGAACAGCATGTCAAATAAGAAAATGCTGTGTAAACTTTTTTTTTTTTAATAGGTATTAATGTCTAACACTGATTTCAGATATTTAGAATCTGGATTCATCCCACACATCTGGAACCCACCTGCTTTAGTTTCTGCTATAAAGAACTGAGAAAGCACTCAATAATTCCACTGGACCTCAGGCAACTCAGGCCAACAAGGTTAACTGATGTTTTTGTTATTGTGCCCAGAAGGAGTTAAGAAAAAACACAGTTACAGTGACAGTGGTGAAAGTTAAATGACTCCTAAATAATAGCAATTTTCAAATATGTACGAGGTATCATCAAGGATATGGCAAGAAGCAATACTTAAATGTTGTAAGAAGGAGTTCATTTAGACATTGAAATAGTTTTCTGACAAGAGGAGCTGTGCAAAACTGGAACAGACTGAGGTTTTGGAATCTCTCATATGTTACTACTGTAACACATATTATACTGATTTGGGTAACTGTGACCCTGTCTTGGGACAAGAAGGTGGAACTCCTTGCTCGGGCTTGGGCTTTCTCCTACCTTTTCTCTAGTTAAAATGGTGTGTTATAGAAGGGATATGCTCTAATTATCTTTTCTTTCATATATCAGTGCTTAGTATGGGTCAAAGACTTGACCAAGCTCAGGGTAATTTAGAGAGGCTTTTCAAGCTGGCTTTGGGTTTGTGAATTCTTTGGTCAACAGAGAGAGAGTTTCATTTGGCTTGTGAGAATAAGAGGCTCTAAGTCAATAAGTTCTCTCTGTAACAGGAGTACTTGTGCAAGAGGGTTTTGCAGGTTGGGCCCTGAAGTTCACATGGCAAATTAACACAAATCAGTGATTATATGTAACTACAGTGTATATAATCCTGCTTTACAATACAGTTTACATAAAGGTGGACACATGACTGCTAAAAAAAGAATCTTCTTCTCTGAATGTATTTATGTAAAGTCTTCTAGTAGTTTTAGGACCCCTCATAATTGCACTTTTGTCCATAAGAAAATCTACTTTTCAGTAAAAATCATGTAACTTGAAATGGGATTTTGTAGGTGGGAATCTTTGTACTCAAGTTTATGCATCCACAAAATGGGTGTTTCTAGATGGGCTGGTCACAATAGGCTGTTTTTCTGTGAGGAGAAACTGATTCTTTCAGGGTACGGCTCTTCTGCCCTATTTTTGATATTCGGATTGAAGTAAGATGAACTATAGGCTTAGAGCCTGTTTCTGCCATGAGCAGAAAAGTTTGAAGACTTCATGTTTCCTCACAAACAAAGGCTGAAATTCATTGAGAATACCAAGGTTACAGGCAGCTTGATATATAAAAGAAAACAGTTACCTATTAGAAATTTAAAAGCGGGATCTGCTTCTGATCCTAGGATCTTGATTTTGTGGAAAACAGGGAAGGTTACTCCATAGTTTCCTTTGGCAAAAGATTCTATTTCCTGGCTTGAACTAGGCTCTGATTCTCCGAACTGGTTGCAGGGAAACGCCAGCACAGTGAAGTGGGAGGGACCAAACTCTCTGTGTAGCTCTTGCAGTGCGATGTAATTTTTGTCTGTGTATTGGCAGTAACTGGCCACGTTTACAACTAAAGTTGCCTTCAGGAAATAAAGTTAGAATGGTAAGAAAACCCCCCCTATAGATACTGTAGAAATTACAATTAAATCTTAAAACTGCATTTCTTGTTACCTTGATGGTTCCTGTCAGAAGACTAAATTTAATCTGTCTGATCATCATTTCATTAAACAGGTAATAATGAAAGCAGATGAAGATACCTACTTTCAATCTGTTATAAAAATCCAATAAACTGATGAACTTCAGCTTGCAGCTTTGTTTACATATAAACATTTTAAAAAACAGGTATTCAGGACATGCACTAAAACAATATTTAATTCTTAATTATTATTAAACCCCATAAATTTTCCTGTTAGACTATATCGATCTATACTAAAAAATATGATTTTTTTTTTACTTGATTTATTAGATCTAATGCTTAATTCCTGGAGCAGGCCTAGGAAAAAAAATAATTTTTCTTCAAAGAACAGGAATTTAGCACAAATCTCAGCTAAAAATTCCCATAACTAATCCTTTTATGCATCTAAAAATAAAGACCTTTTTTTGTCAGTAAGGATTCAAGATAGATAAAATGAAACAATAACTTACTTTCCCTCTGTACTTCTCCAAGGAAACGTTCCTTCCTCGTGAATCCTTGACTTCAAAAGAATAAAAATCTCTGATTTTAGGTTTAAAAAATTTGAGTTGTAGCAGGCAGAGAATGGTGGTGCACAAAACCATTGACAGAAAGACAGCAACGACCCTGGCTTTAGGCACTGAGTATTTCAGAGGATAAGTAGTTGCGAGAGGCTCCATTTCTGAAACCTTGGGAGAGGAGCCTGGGCAGGCCTGGAATGTGAAGGAGGAGCTGAAATATGAAACTCACATCTCCGACTCCGACCGGAAAGAACAAGCTGCTCATTTTTGTCCCTGTTGCAGAAACAGCTGTTACATATCACAGTGCTTGCTGGGTTTCTGAAGTCTAGGGTAAAGTACAGACATCCCTCTAGGTAAAAAAAAAACCCAAAACAAAAAAGAGGACATGAATGAAAAGGGTGTTTCCATTATGTAGGAATGCTGACTGGTCTGTTTGACTGATCTGTGTGGGATACTCCAGTGTTTGCACAGTCTTGAAAGCTGCTGGGGCCTCTTGTGCTTTTGCACAGCTCCAGCACATGCCTTGGGCCCCCCTGGTATCTCTGGCAGGGTTGTTCAGCAGGAGACCGCTATGCTGTCAGATAGACCTGCAGAAGCAGTTTGGGGGCCAGCTGTTCAGGTAGAAGGAAGGCAGGGTGCCTGAAACCACCCTGTTTACAGACTTGGCCCTGCATCTCATCAGCTCCTGTGGCATTGCAGGCAGCTTTGTTTGTAAAACTCTTCTACAGCATATGGGGTAGAGAAAAACTCCTTGGTAATATGTAATAGGAAGATAATACAATGTGGGTGTTTTTGCAACAGGAAACATTTATTTCACACTGTTTTTACCCCCGTCACTCTTTCTTCACCCGTATGACTGTCTGCCAGAGCTACTTTCAGCCCAGAATCTGTGGCTGTTGCTCTTAGGAGGGCTGAGCCTGCATGGTGTGGCACAGCACAACTATGAACAGTGTGAAGGGACAGGATAATGATGGATACGAGTTGCTTTCTTAATTGCTACTGGTGAACTGGTAATGAGCTGTGCTGAAATGGTAAGACTCTGAACACCTGCATGAAAAAAGAAAGTTTACTGAGAATCTCAGGTGTAGGCCAAGCAGCTCCAGCAGCGTTTTGCTGAGTCAATTGTGCAAGAAACTCTGAATTTTAGAGCCACAAAAGTCTGATGTTTTAACTGTATTCCTTTTACTGTTTTGTATTTTAAAGATTCTTGACTGTTACTCTTGGTTTCTGAAGGTACATCAACATGTAGTGGTTACAATTCAGTTATATAAAACCCCAACATTTTCTCTGCTTTATTTCTTGTCTTCCCCTGATCTTCCCTCTTTCTGTCCATTTGCTATTCCCCCTCTTCCTTTCATCTTTCAGGATTTTATTTTGTTTTCATATTTCTGTTCTGGGCTTTTCTAAGCTCTTGCTGTCTGTCTGTGCTGCTTGTCAGTGTCTGCTTACTTTCTCTTCCTCTCAGTGCAAACCACTATTGAACAGTGATTTCTGTCTCAGTTTATTTTCTTATCATCCTGATTTTTTTCTGCATTTAGATGCTACATTTCAAAGGATAAAAATAGAATGGAACTTTCATAATGTAAAACCTGGAATCTGGTGATTTTTTCCTTTTCAGTGACTTCAGCATCACTACCAATATCATTGATTTGTGTGAATTCATAGTTCTACATTTGATCTTTTCTGTAATTTCTAAATACCTAATGTCCATGTTAATTTTGTTTAACAAGAGTATATAGAGATTTTCACATAGTTCTACATAACAGAGAGATGCTTGTGAAACTGTGAAATTTCAATATTTGCATCTGAGGACATGTTAGGTTTTGTCTCTGCCTGGCAGTGACACCCGTGGGAATGATGTTTTGGTGGATGGGACAGAAAAGGCTCAGACTTTTGTGCTGAAATGAACAAGGCTGTACTCAACAAAGAAGCACATGTGACTAATGTTGAATTTAAAGGCAAATCTGAATGTCTCTCATTACAGAAAACCCATGCAAGATCCTGGTGTCTAAGCTATGTCCCAACAGTTAGTAATTTAAATCTAATATTATTTCAGAAATAAATACCTCCCATACACTTAATATATTATGAATATTTACTGGTTTACCTAATAACTACCTAGATGTCCATTATACTAACTGTGTTTCCTGTTATAACTCTCACCTAAAACATTGTTTAGAATCTGTCTGAAAAACAAAATGTGTTCTTATCTAGGCTTTTATGCTTCAAATTTGTATACATTCTTATGTTTTATGTTTTTGTGACATAAATTGCTCTATGAATGAATTTGAATAAATATAAATACAGAATGTAAATTAAAAAATGTAAATCTGTAGTATAATCTTTACTTAGTATGCCTTAATATATTAAAAAGTGTAAGATAGCATTAAAAATAACAGCATGATCCAGCCACAGTGATGGTGAGAAGGCTCAGAAATCAGAAGAGATCTAAGCCCTTCTTTGTGCGGAGATTGAGAACCAGCCTGGTTCCAGGCAGCCAGAATGTGAGTTTGCCCAGTGTTCATCTCTCAGGAATGACCAGGCTCTTGAGCCTATGCTACATTTGTGAAGGTGACTTGGATCCTTCCAAGCCCAATGACATGGCATAGTGCATAAGTGACACAAATTTAGTGTTTCTTTTTCCCCTTACCACCCGCTTTCTGTGCCTCAGTTGATTCAGGTGTACTTAGCAGACCAGAAACACTTTTTTCATTATGTTTTCGTCCCTCACTCTTTCTTCACCAGAACCATCTTCACTCAGCCCAGCATCCGTGGCTGTTGCTCTTTACTTAGTCATAGCACAGCTATAAACAGCATGAAGGGATGCGATAATATTAGGCCGTGTCTAACCCTGATGTTTTGTGCTCTTTCGCAGGTCCCAGGCCGGCACAGGAGTGGGTGCTACTGGTTGGAGTGCTCCGTGCCTCGGTGTCTCGGCAGAGCATCCCTGCCGGCACACGGTGTCTCTTTGCAGAGCATCCCTGCCGGCACTCTGTGTTTCGGCAGAGCATCCCTGCCGGCACACGGTGTTTCGGCAGAGCATCCCTGCCGGCACATGGTGTTTCAGCAGAGCATCCCTGCCGGCACACGGTGTTTCGGCAGAGCATCCCTGCCGGCACACGGTGTTTCGGCAGAGCATCCCT
>JAWWEE010000085.1:55611456-55633299 GCA_035221455.1 Xenops minutus
CTATCTATCTATCTATCTATCTATCTATCTATCTATCTATCTATCTATCTATCTATCTATCTATCTATCTATCTATTTATTAACACATTGTGGTGGAGTGAGTGCAGAGAAGGGCAGAAAAGCTGGTGAGGGGTCTGGAGCACAAGTCCCATGACGACCTGCTGAGGGAGCTGGGGTAGTCCGAAGAGGAGGTTCAGGGTAGACCTTGTCACTCTCTACAATAATCTGAAAGGAAATTGTAGTCAGATGAGGGTCGACCCCTGAGGCAGCTAGTGACAGGATGAGAGGACATAGTCTTAAACAGCATCAGTGGAGGTTTGGGTTGGACATGAGGAGGAATTTCTTCAGAGAAAGAGTGATTAGACATTGGAATGCACTGCCCAGGGTGGTGGTGGAGTCTCTGTCCCTGGATGTGTTTAAGGAAATACCAGACATGGCACTTAGTGGCATGGCATGGTTGCCTTGATGATGTTCAGTCATAGGTTGGACTGGATGGTCTCAGAGGTCTTTTCCAACCTAACTGATCTGTGATTCTCTTCTCAGGAACATGCTGCTACCATGAGGGAAAATTGGAGCCCAATGTTCCTCTCACCAGTGTGCAGACAGCCTAAGACAGCAGGACACACAGGCAGCTGACACAGAGGAGTGCGAAAGGAAAGAGAAAAAAAGAAAGCCTCATCCCTAGCCAAGCAATCCTGTGGCAGACCAGCCTTTTTTTTTGCCCTCTGTAATGAGACATGTATTGGAATGGGTCTAAGTTTCACTGGTCTGTCACTGCACCTTCATAGATGGAATAGATATCAATAACTGACAGGAGAGCAGAGAGCTCATACAGCAGTCTCTCCTTCACTTCCTTCTACTTCTCCTTTGCCTTGCACACAGCTGCTGCAGACCCAGCTGTAACTTCAGAACTTGGATGAGTCTATGGGCCTGGATTTGATGTAGTGTACACTCACTGAAGGAGGAGTTTGTCTTGTATTTTTTCTCCTCCAATGCATAAGGCTTCATGTATTGACAAAACGATAGCAGCCAAGGGACACTCAGATTCCACTCACATTAGGAGAGACTTACCTGAGGGCCACAGATCAAACTTCCAAGACTCTGAGTTGGTCTGAAGGAGAGCTGACCCCAGCGGAGACTGTTTCTCTCCATCAGCAACAGAGGGAGATGACAAATGGTTAAATGGGCTTTGAGGGTGCTGACTCAAGCAGTGCTTGGGGAAAGTGAGGAAGTGTTTGCAGGCTGCATGTCTAAGAAAAATGTAGGGAACTAAACACACTTGACTTCTTGATTAATAATTCAAATATTTAGAGAGTAAGTGAAAGATGCTGCTTAGTGTTCATGATATATTCCTATGATGTTGGTCAGAAAGTGCAATTCTGTTTTTTGCAAAGCAGAAGACCAGAGCTTTTCAACAGCAGAATAGCAGAGCTTTTCTATAATGCATGCCCATGTCTAGAAAACTCAGGTTTTGAAATAGTCTTTTCTTCTTCAGTTTCCAGAACAGAAAGGCCTGCATGCTGCCTCTACTGGCAGTGGTGAAAGCTACATGGTTCTGGGAAATCACATATTAATTTCCTAGTAGTTAGGATCCTCTGTAACTAGTCAATAAATCTAAGGTTGGACATGAACTGCAGTAGTAAACAGGCATTCTTTATAAAGGGAGTCATAAATCTGACCTTTTCTAGACGTGTCTTTTATGGTAAGATGAATAGTGCTGTAGAAATACCTTTTTCTGTTCACTGACAAAAACAAAGCAGGGTGACATTCAAATGTCAGTATTTGCATTGTCCCACTTAGTGTGTCAAATCTGCTTTTAGAGTACTGCTGTTAGACAATGAGTGTTATTCTGAAAAGCACTTGACAAATATCCCTGTGCATGTTTTTTTAAGGAATTGTTTCCATTAAAATAATTTTTCCAGTAACACCTCAGCTGTCTAAGAAACTCTCCATCATGCAAACTGTTGCGACTATGCTCAAGAGTAATGCTGCAACAGACTTGGACGAAAGGAATAATAAGAGAGCTGAAATATAAAAGAAACAGGTGAAAAATGCAGCACTCAAATACACAGGTAAGTTATTTGCTTTTCTGCTGTGTTTTTTTTTACCTTGTCTTTGGCTTGGAATCTGTTATGAGGATACTACTTTATTGACATGGACAACAGTAACATGAAAAGGTCCATTTAGGAAATGTCTGCTAGAAAAAAGTCAGGAGCAATTTCTTTGTAATTTATTTGATTCAGCTTATGTCCCCTTCCTCCAGGCTATTCTGCAAACTAAAATCAAAACTAAACTACTGAAACCCTCAAGATCGTTTTGTTACCTCTGAGGGAAAGCGGTTATTGTAAGAATTACACACGAAAAGTATGAATGACTCAGTTTTCCCCTTGCTTTAATAACCACTGTGTGTGAAGAAGGTAATTACTTCAGTTCTGCAAGATATTGCTGTTCATTTTGTCACGTAGACAGAGTTAGGTGCTACGCAAAATTTGCCAAAAGGTAGATTTCTGAGAATATTTTTTTATTATGATAGGTAGTCAGATTCTCTTTCAAGGCTGAAAGAACAGATAGATTCTGCCTATGATGAAACAAAAACTTCAGATAGTTGTCCCTTTAGGCGTTGTTTTCTATTGCTGTACACTTTATCAATTCATTTTTTCCTAATGAACACTGGAACACAGTTTTCTTCTTTTTTTAAGCATTATCTATTCCTTTTTGGAGCATAAATCTATGTTCTAGCCACCCATCTGTTTCTCTTCACTAATGTGAAAATTGACTTCTCATGTGGTGGTACTTACATTAGAAAATTTATTATATTAGGTATTCTATTATAGTATCTATTACATTATTGTATTGTTATCTCTACCTATGTATTATATTATAAAATCTATTACCATAACATTACGCTCAAAATAACTTCTCTCTTTTACTGTTGTCTCCTCTTCATATATTAGTCATATATATTTTTTTAGTTGAGACCATGGTTTTTCTTGTCCTCTCCTTTTGTGGTCTGTACCAGTTGCAAAGTCAGCACTGAAGATGCTAATTGCTGTTTCCACATGATTACTTTTTTGACCATAATGTTGAATAAGATTGCTTCAAAGATGCATACCTAATCTCCTTATTTATAGCAGGTTATAATTCTTAATTTATATTATTGAGAAGTTTCTGTGAGGGTATTAAGCTCAATTTCTAAGAAAATGAGGTAGTGTCAGGATAGATGGGCTAACAGGCTTGTTGACTGATAGTTCATAATAATTGTACTCTTGAATTTCATTGGATATTGGAAAAAGATCATGCATTTATATCATTCAGGGAAACCCGATCCTTGGAACAATCACTTCCTCCTCTTAATAAACAAAATAGTGTGGAAAATCTCCCTTTCAATAGCAGTGCTTTCTTTCTTCCTGCCTCCCTCCATTGGGGGACTGATTGGAGAGTCTGCGAATTTTAGAATTGTTAAAATACACAAATCAATTGGTTTAATAATCTTAAGTGACTCTAGCCAACAGAGAAATTCAGTGTGACTGTTCTGGGGTTGGAGATGATAAGCTTTTTCTATGAAGTAATGTATGTAAACCACCTTTCCTCGAAATGTAATGTCTTTTAAAAGACGAGTGCATGTTACTTCTTCCCTCTCAGCCATGGAGTCATAGAATGGTTTGGGTTGGATGGGACTTTTAAAAGTCATCTAGTCCAAACCCCTTGCAATGATCAGGTTTCTCAGAGCCCTGTCCAAGTTGGCCCTGAATGTTTCCAGAAAAGGGGCATCTACCACCTCTGTGGGCAACCTATTGCAGTCTGTCACCCACTGTAAAAAAATCTCTTCCTTTTATCTAGTATTAGTCTATCCTCTCTTAGTTTAAAACCACTACCCCTTGTGCCATCACTACAGGGCCTGCTAAAAAGTCTGTGCTCATCTTCCTTACCAGCCCTGTCTAAGTACTGAAAGGACACAGTAAAGTCTCCCAAAAGTTTGCACTTCTACAGGTTGAACAACCATAACTCTCTCAGCCTGTCCTCAGAGATCAGCCCTCTGATCATTTTTGTGGCCCTGCTTTGGACCCACTTCAACATGTCCATGTCTTTCTTGTGCTGAGGACACCAGATCTGGGCACAGAACTCAAGGTGGGGTCTTGCCAGAGCAGAACACAGGCAGAATCACTTGATTTGCTAGCCACATGCTTTTTTTTACAGCCCAAAGTACGTTTGGTTTTACAGGCTATGAATACCCATTTCCAGCTCATGTCAGGGTTTTCAGTCATTGGTACCTCCAAGTCCTTCTGGGCAGGGCTGCTCTCCATCTGCTGCTGTTTATCTCCCAGCCTGTGCTGATACTGTGGGTTGCCCTGACCCATGTGCAGGACCTTGAACTTCACCTTGTTGTACCTCATGAGGTTCACACAAAACCACTTCTCGAGCTTGTCCAGGTCCCTATGGATGGCATCCCATCCTTCAGGTGTGTCAACCACACCACTCAGCTTGGAGTCACCTGAAAATCTGGTGAGGGTGCAGAAAATCCTGCTGTGTTGTTGATGGTCCCAATACACTTGTCCCAATACAGCACTGTGTGTCAGTCTTTCATCCCTTGCACCACAAAGAAGGCCCAGACGGGAAGTTGCATGAGGAGTACCTGAGGTCACTCGGTTTGTTCACCCTGGAGAAGCGAAGACTGACTGGAGACCTTGTAGCAGTCTACAACTCCCTGACAGCAGGTAGTGCAAGGGCAGGCACTGACCTCTTCTCTCGTGAAAAATGACAGGACCCACTGGAATGCCCTGAAGCTGTTAGGTTTATGCTGCGTATTAGGAAATGATTCTTTATCCATAGGGTGGTTGGGCACTGGAACAGGCCCTCCAGGGAAGTGGTCACAGCACCAAGCCTGGCAGAGTTCAAGAAGCATTTGGACAATGCTCTCAAGCACATGGCGTGATTCTTGGGACTGCCCTGCGCAGGGCCAGGCATTGGACTCTATGATCCTTGTATATCCCTTCTAGCTCAGAATATTCTATGATTCTATGTAAACCTAGGACTATATTGTAATTTACAAGGAGTTGAGTTAGAGGTAAGATACTCAGAGTTCTACATCAAGGACCACAACCGTTTCCTAAGTTGTGATGTGGGGGTCTTGGCAATACCTTGTGGGATGACCAAAACTTGAGTTCTTTCTAAAAAAATTTAAAAGTCAGTCCTGGCTAAATGCATATACAAATCTATTAATTTTCTTAGCTATAGTAATTAATGACTATTTACTTCATGTTGCTTGGCATTATTAAGGGATAGGATCCACTGAGAATAAAATCTTATCACATACCAGTAAATGTGTGTGGTCTCTCTGTGGGCCAAAATATTATTTCCTTGTATACACAATGAGTTTTCCACAGAAATGTCTGCACTTATTTTAGGACACAGATCCAAGCTATGTGATTAGCTTTCTGCCAAGTTGTCTGTATAAGTCTTACAGAAAATGCCTCTCAGAGCTGAAGGCCCACTGTAGAACAGCTGGAATATATAAAGAAGAAACACAATTTCTTTTTCCAGTTATGTTTTTCTAAGACATTTCTTGTCATGATTGCAGCAGGGTTTTGAAGAAGAGTAACACAGACTGTGCTTGTAAAGGTTGATTTCACAGACACTGAAGAAAGAATTTAATAATCCCAAGTGGCTGGTAAAAACATTCAGGTCCATTTCCACATTACTGTAAATATAGAATTACAGAACAAGCAGAAAATGGGTATTAGAGTGTTCACCTCAGTGAACATTGTGAAGAAATGCATATTGATAGAAATTGGTGAATATGTTCATATCCTGTGTGAGCTGATCTGAACCTTTGTCTGAATCTTGGTTAAAGACCTTAACTAGTTTTTTTTTTTTAAAAAGTTCCAATAACCATTCAGTTCTCCCTTTTTTATTTTTGCTGCATCACCAGTTTCTTTGATACCCAAGGAAATGCTGATGTATTTGGAATATCTCATTCCTTGGAGATACCTTGAATCTATTTTCAGTTTTGTATAGTAATACTTGTTTAAGGAGTAGCATCATGGAGTCCAGTGTCTGGGATGCTGGTTTGAGGGAGGACTCTGACATCCAGTAGGTCTCATGCTGGAATCAATGGTCCTGCAGTGTATGCACCACAAAACTGATCTTCCCTCATAGCCTTGTTGTCTACATGCAGAAAGCATGTCATTGTGTCCTGGCAGCATTAGCCCAAGTGCTAGTTCAGAAGAGGAAAAGAAGGCAGTAAGGTTTGGCACGTGACCTGTGGTAGCAACTCCAGATGTACAGTCCTGGAACTTCTTTCTCCAGTAAGGAGGCTTTGTTCAAACAGCTTGGTTGAAGTTTGTATGACCATTAGCAGTGAACTGGTGTTTTCTGGAAGGAAAGATGTCTCAAGTCTCTGAAGCTAGATCACATGATTTGGACAGCAGTATTCTGTATTTATTATTGGTCTCCCATCACAGAGACAAATTTTTTGGAAGCTTTTATATAATGAATGTTAAGTCCTATGGTGGGACTGGTGTCATCTATGGTAATTTAATGTGTTTTTCAACTGACTTCTTCATTCAGTCATGTTTTCACTTCAGTGCATTGGCAGAAAAGTCCTTCTCAGCTTCCAGTGATCTGAGACATTGGATATAGCATTGAAGAAAGTGGTGATGTGAAGGTCTGTGAAAACGCCAATTGTTTCTGGAAAGGTGTGTTCCAATATTGAAAACATTTTCAGGCACACTGAACAATAAGATCATGCAATCTGCATTTACATGTTCCGGCTTTACAGAGCAATACAAAATGCTCATGGCTGTTCCTAGAGTTCTCACAACCTCTGAACAGATAGTATTCCAGCTCCTTTGGTATATTTTACCTAGCTCTCCTTTGGTCCCCATCTGATGTATTGGTGGCCCTAAAACATTAGTTTCCTTTCAGCTTTTCTGTTTCAGAACCCTACAAAGAGTATTGGGTTGTGCTGCAGAATGGGAAGGGAAATGTATCATAAGGACTAAGGACTATAGGGTACATGGGAGCGCAGAGATAGTGGAATCTTATTGCTCTTACCTGTAGGAAAAGGTAATTGGAGCAAACTACCCCTAGCACTGTCTCTGGTTTCACCTGTGGGAGAGTGGATTAATTTGCTGAATTCAATGTCCTACGAATGAATGAGCATGAGGGAGTATGAATTACCAAGTGATTTGAAAACCGGGGGAATCAGAAGAGACCTGTGGAATAATGCAGGCATTCCCATACTTATTTGAAAGTGAGACAGTTCATTAATTATCAGACTAATATTTTATTGTGTTCAGTCTTGGACAGATGATTTGTTTTGGTGGTCTGGTTATTTCTGTAAGATGGGTTCTTGTCAGTCGGGGCTTGGTTCACTCTCATGCTAAACCAGTATAAAACAGCTTTTTATGAATCTGTATTTCACTTCTTGTAGAAGAAGTTAGGGACTATGTAATAGATTTATACTTTCCTTTATTGTTTTACTCTATGCAAATAAGCTTTATTTCAGAGCAGTCCGTAGCAACAGTATAGGGATGAGTCACTGTTGTTTTTTCCCTTGATTGCAAATGAATACAGGCATCAGAAACACCAGATTTGATTTCACCCACCTGCTTGCTAATCAAGTGGTTAGATGCGACAGTACTGACTACTTATCACTTCCTGAGTCTCATTTTGAGAAATGACACATGCACCTGAGAGTCAAAATCTTATCAGAAGTTAGTGATAACCACTGGTACCCAGGCAAAATAACATGAAATAGCGTAATGAAACTTGATTTCCGCTAATGAAAAAGCCTGTCATGTGCCATGAGGTAAACGTATAAGCTGGAAGGGTAATCATTAAGAATTTGGGTTAGATTAATTACTGGTGAGAGAGAAAAGAAAAACTTGAAATGAGTTACAGAGATGATTTAATCTCTTATTATCTCACTGCACAGTGCCAACTACTAGTGTTAACAAAGAAAAGTTTTTCAGAAGGGTTGCCATTCATCAACTGTTACAATTAAGTGCCTCAATTTTCCTGAATTATCTTATCTTGTTGGGTTCAGGAAGGCTTTGTAAAATTTCAAAAATAGTGAAAAATCTAGATATTAGAAGTACAGCTTTTTCTGTAAACCAAATCTCATTTTAGTGACTTTAGACTTTTTTAGTGCTAGAATACAATACTACATATCCCCTTGGGCAGATCTTAGGTCCTTTCTGAAAAATGTTTATTTTTTTTAACACCACAGAATTTTAGATAGAGAGGAAAATCACTCTAATCTTCTTCTTGCTCATCTTCAGAGGGAGAGATTAGCATAGCTGAGAGGAGAAACATTTGTTGTCTGTCACAACCAAATTTTGTATTAGGGGAGAACTTCAGGACAGAGTAAGGAAGGATTACATGAAATAAGTTCTCCACAATTTGTCATTGGACTTTCATATAGGATGTTTATGTGTGTATTTAATTTACAGAATACAATAACTTTTTCAGTGTTGAATTTTTTTGGACAAAGGTTTGTTGTACAGATAAGTAACTTCTTCTGACCCTGAAACTTTTAATATTAATTTTATTTACTCTTCTCTGGAGAATAACTCAAAAAAGGAAGCTAAAACACAGAGAAAATTGAAAAATGTGAATCTCCAGCATTCTCCTCTGCACGCTGAAGCAATATAATTTCTCACATATAAAAATCAAGTATTAAATGATTCATAGTACTAATGATCTCTTTTTTTTTTTTTTTTTTAAAATTACGTTTAAAAGTCTTTGATGCGTATTATAGACAATGACCACAAAGGATGACTGTTGTTCTTTCTCATATTTGCTTCTGTTTCTCATCAATGTGGTGTCACAAGCTTGGTGTGGTGTGATCAAAGTGCGTGTATTTTAAAAACCTTTTCCTGTGGTTAGGTGTTGAGGGGGAGAGTTTTTTTGGGAAATAAAGACAAGAAAGCAAAAAAGTTAATTATTGTATGGGGAGATTTTGAAGTGGGAGAGGACACATGAAAAATTCTGCTAATAATTTTTCCTGTGACTTTGGCTTATGTGCTAGATAATAACTGGACCTACCTCTTGCAGTCTTGAGTCAGCAGTCTGAAGATGCTGAAGGCCAGTGCTTCCACATATGAACTTCTAAATACTGACATGTAAATAAAGAGCTTTAAACTCGGAGATGTGCATCCCTTGCAATCCTGTCTGACTTCAACATCATGGATATAGGTGTCAAAATTTGGAAATACTCTTTGTCTTACTTGTGAAATAAATGAATTTCAGGTTGTCCATATGTCAATTCAGAATGGGACAATAGCTTATTTGTCAACAAATCAAGGAAATTATTTTTTTTTTATTTTTTCTTGTCAGATTTATATTTCTTCTTTGTTTTGGCCTGGGAGTTGTGGGACATTGAGACCAGAAATAGGTTGAGAAATATATTTGGCCACCTCTCTGTAACTGGAGCTCTGAGCAGAAATCATTATATTCTGAGCAGGTGAGTAGTACAGTATATTCCCAGAAAGAGTCTTGCTGCTTTTACTAGGACAAATGTCCCATTCATTTTAGCTGTTTTCTTGGCTTTGCTCAAATATGATTTTCTTGTCCCTCTATCACCCACCTGTATAATCATATGTAGATTATACTGTAAGTTAGAAAAACAGTCAAAGGGGAATTAACCTGCCTCTTTAGTCCCTGTTTCTTACTCTCCTTCCAGATAACTGTCACCACTTGCAGAATTTCACTAGGATTTGGAGTCTGTAACTCTGGTTTTGTGCAAAGCCTGAGCTTGAAATTGTGTTGTCTCCAGTAGGTCTGAACTCCAAAAATCATAGTCTGCCTTAAAGCTGGGGAGACAGCATGCGGTTTAACTGACCCCTCCGTTGATATCAAGACTGAATCTGTCTTTTCAAGATGCACAGTGAAACAGAGCTGTTAAGAGTTGCACAGCTCTCTAGCTGGGTATCTGCAAGGAAAGGCCAGCTCACTGCTATCCACAACCCAAAGGGGAGTGAAGTGATTGACCTTTGCTTTGTCAAGGGTGTATTATAGAGTAGTGTGTGAATATTCTGTCTTTAGGTACATCTCTATCTCTATCTCTATCTCTATCTCTATCTCTATCTCTATCTCTATCTCTATCTCTATCTCTATCTCTCTATATCTATATCATCTATATCTATATCTATATCTACATCTACATCTACATCTATATCTATATCTATTTCCATATCCATATCCATATCTATATCCATATCCATATCTATATCTATATCTATATCCATATCCATATCTATCTATATATCTATACCTATCTATATATCTATACCTCTCTATATAATCTGTCTGTTTATATCTATAGCTATCCATATTGTCTGCCTCTCTCTCTCCCCCTATCTATCTATCTATCTATCTATCTATCTATCTATCTATCTATCTCTCTCTCTCTATATCATCCATATCTATAACTCTCTCTCTCATCTATCTCTATCTCTATCTCTATCTCTATCTCTATCTCTATCTCTCTATATCTATATCTATATCTATCTATATCTGTCTATATCATCTATATCTATATAATCTATATCTATCTCTCTCAGTTATGCCAGTGCCACTCCTCAAATCAGCTGCAGCACAAGGAACCTTTCCACACTGGCCCTACAATGGGCTTCACCTTGGCCCTGTTGGGAAAACAGAAGAAAGAACTTAATCCTCCACCTTCATCAGACCTATATCATGCAATGGCCACGTAGCCACCAATTTGGGAACAGCCCTCTAAAACTGACCCCATCCTTCAGGAACCATTTTTGTCTCCTGCTGAAATTTAGTAGGGATATTAAGAATTATTGCCTGATGCAAAATAAAGTGAAAAAAGAAAAACAAATGGTGAGGAATGGGCAGGTTAAGGGACAGGACCCACTGCCAGTAAAACAGTTTCATCTTGTATCCCTGGGGGGAAAAAAGAATTGATTTTGAGGTGTCAGGAAACAGCATTTTAGAGCAGCAAGGAAATAAGGCAGGGCAGGAAGAAGAGCAGGGGCTCCAGTCCTGTCTGCAAGCAAAGCAGGCTTGGGATAACTTGTGCAAAGGAGGAATTAAGAAAGAGAACACAGCAGTGGTGTTATCACACCTGATCTGTGCCTCCTCCTTATCTCCCTCCCAAGTGATCTTTCTAGCCAGGAAACATTCCCTGTACAGTTAGTTATAAAACTTGAACAAAGACAGGTTTCCCTGCCATATTCCAGCAAGTGTTACAGAAATCTTCCTTCCAAGACGTTTCTGAATTTCACCTGGAATAGAATTTAAAAGGGGTTTTGGTGAGCTGGGTTAGAGCTGGCAATGAACATGGTGCAATTTCTGATGGGACCTCTGTTTTGGAGGTGACAACCCTAGTCAGTGCAGGGCTAGACATCATAAATCTGCCAGGCCAGAACCAACTAAAATTATTTACAGGTTGTTGTAAATTTACAGGTAAATGTAAACTAAGCACTCCCTTATTTTATCTTAAAAGAAGCAAGGTGAGGAATACTCCTCCAGCCCTTATGAATTTTGTTAGATAAGGGTATTATGATAAATTCCCCCAAATCCAAATGGCCTATGGGCAAAATAAGAACATTCCTTCCCTGCTACACGTTGTATTAGATTTCAGAATAAAGGAAGATGTTCTCAGAAATTAACTCTTAGGTCAGTTGTCAGGCAGAAGATGCCTTTATTAGAAGTTTTCCATCAGGTAGAAAGTGTGTTTGTGTGTCTGGGTGTGTTTGCAGAGGTGTCTGTGGCTGGAGGGATATAAAAATATACCCCCACAAATACTATAGAAGCACATGAAATGTATAGAAAAGGTATCCCACATTCTATTTTTAACTTATTTCTGCTTCAGCTGCTTCAAACGGGTAAGGGCAAGGAAACAACAACTTTTCATGTTTCTCTTTCTCTGTAGCTGCATTTCATTAAATTGTGTGCAATGATTTCCCATCTACAGCAATAGCAACATGAAGATCCATTTCTCCAGCCATAAACAGCCTTATGAGAGCAAACCCAACATGCCTTCTTGTGTCTGATATCCTGCTATCCTTCCAGGTCATTAAAGGTGCTTGCTGACAATTCACCTTCCAGCCCCTTCATCAAGTGAGAAGTATTTTCCAAAATTTAAGAATTTTTTTTCAGTGTAAAATCCACAAAAAGCAAATTCCACAGACATTTCTCAGTACCCCAAATGGGTATTTCTTGTGCTTTGTGCTTCCTTTATTATTATTATTATTAGTGTGTGTTAGCATTAAGCATTACCAGGCATCTTTACAACGTGGCATGTCCCCAAATGACTAAATTTTTAGCCACCTCTATTTTTGCTCAGACTAACTGTAGTCTACCATATGGTTCCTTTTTCCTGCTCCCAAACATTCCAACCATTTTTCCAGCAGGGTAATACTGGAGTGCAGGTGGACTGCAAAAATCCCATTTATTCAGATAGATTTTATTCCTCTGACAGTATCCAACGTGAGCGTGGTTGTATTGAATTTTATTGCCTTTATAAAACTTGCTCAAACCTCCAGATAAAATGCACAAAATATAATAAACTTGCTTCAATCTTCCAACTTGTTCTGGGCTCAGTATGTTCTGTTCTAATCTTTGTTAGAAAGGGGAAAAAGAGAATAACAAAATCTGTGTGCCAGGCACATCTGATGGTTCCCTTCAAATCTACTGAATAAAGACTAATGCAGATAGGTGGCCTTTTTAATGAACAACTATCTTTTATATGTATTATTTTCTAGAGCTGCAAGGAATTCAGGGAGCATAAAGAGAGGGTGAGAAAGTTGAGACGAACTGGTGCAAATGGTTGTAAATAATCAGCAATAATTGTGCTTTCTGTTTAATGGGCACTTTAAAAGGATAAAGAAAACCTGTCCACCTGAGTTCTGCACTTGGTTAAGAAATGCCAACAGAAAATAATATGATTTAAGGGAAACCTCTGCAGGTTTCCCTTTTTGCTGGAAAGTTCTAGTTGTATAAAGGGACATGGGGAAGGGATAAAATGCAAAAATAACACAATTCACTGCTTGAAAGGAGCAGAGCCCACTTGTTCGTGGTACAGCGATTAAGAATGAAAAGGAAAATGATTTGGGGGATCACTCCATGGGAACTGTTCAGTATCTCAGAAATCCCAAGGGGAGAATGCTCCCCTAGTCCTCCCACAGGGGCTTTCAGAAGAGCAAAATCACTCCAGGTGGAGAAAAGATCTTAATGGATGTAACATCAATTGTTTCTTAGCAATTTGATGACATACTAAAAATGAATCACACTGTTAATAGTTGTATTAGTCACAATTTGGGCTCCCTGTCTGAGAGGAGATATTCATATTACTGATGTTTTATAGACATAGAAATTATTTCAACCTTACAAAACTAGAAAAAAAAAACCCAATAAAACCTTTCCAACAGCAAAAACACATACTGGCTCATAAGAGAGGAATCATCCTAAATGTTCTGCATTGCTTGATTCAGAGCATGACATTTGAAAAGGTTCACACAGGGCAGGTGAGCTCAGAAAGGTGGAGGATATAATTGCAAGTGTGATCACACCTTTTAGCAGAGACATTTAAATGGAAAACTCATAGTGCAGACTGTGCAGTGCAGGCATTTCACAGAACGCCTTGACAAGTGCAAAAGCTTCCCAAACACATAAAAAGCCCCTGGTGGGTTCAGCCAGCTGCAGAGTTCTGAGCCACAGGAATGAGAGGAGAATTTAGGCTGCGTGGAAAGTCATGCTTTTATTATGAACAAGACTCTTACTCGCACCAACTCCTACAATTTACAAAGAAAACACAATTCAGCATGGCATGGTCTTTGTCCAGAGGACAGTTACCTAAGAGAACAACAGCTTAATTTGACTTCACCTCGTGGAATATTTTAAAAGTCCTTGGAAGGAGGAGAAATCCTTTAATAAAAGCTCTATATGGGAAGTTTAGTCTGAAAGCTGCAAGTTGGTGTCAGTTCTAAGGCTAATTACATGTTATGGTGTAGGGTGTAGTTATAGGCACCCATTTCCATCTTTATTTAAATGGCTGGTACAGAGCATATGCCATTCAATCTTGGCTCAAATTGCATGCCCTGAGGAAAAATAATGGAATCTCCACTTCCTTCAACTACCCACTTTGGGTTTCAGAAGCAGAATGTTTGAAAAGAAGCAAAATTTGCGATTTTCAAAGAAACTTTTCCCTCGAAATGATCTGCTAAACTGTTCATTTTAACCTCTTTAAGATTTGTTAACCTGCAACTGCAATTAGTCAGTGTTGGTCACATGTTTTTGCTGAAACCTTCTATAAAAAATAGTGCATGGCTGCAGAAAATAATGGCATAAACTTGTTGAGCCAGACACTGCCTTGTATGAATATGAATCCCAATGTCCCATAAAGAATAATTTGGGAGGAAAAGGTCCAAACAGCTCAGCTCAGTGTGGTTTGGACCTTCTGAGGAGAGCTCTGCTTAAACACTTGTGTAGGCAAGGGTTGGAGTGGTTGAGAGAATGAAAAAACCTGACATTTTCATTTTTTAGTCCAGTTTTCTGCCACCTTTCCTGTTAATTTTTTTTGCACCTTTATCTAGCCCAGCTCCAGCCTGTGCATTCCTACTCATCAATAATTGCTGCTGGAGGGCTCTGTGCCCTGCACCTTTTACATCCTGAGCTTTATATAGTGAAGCAGAAGCTGCTTGGAAAATGTATTTCTGAACAGTTGGAAGAAAATCATATGACACGACCATTTCAGTGCTCCATCCCCTCTTCCACTGCCAAAAAAGGGTTCTGGTGCTCAGACAGGAAACACATTGCAAGCTCTTGGCAAAGCAAAATGTGTTATGAAGCTTGAGATGAGATGCCATGTCCCATGAACTCCTAGTAAACAACAGATTCAAGGGAATTTTTAATATATATATATATAGGTATGTAGCTATTTAAATATATATATATATATATATGCACATGTACACACACACAAATATACACACCTACATGGAAATATCCAGTCGAAAACAACAGAAACCACAAAGTTCATCAAAAGTTTTTGGGGTTTTCCATCCATGCTTTGAGAAGAGTGAGATGCAAATGCTCCTGAGGCAGAGAGCAAGAGCACAGAATGCCAGCTCTGGTAGACTGTGCTCGTTTGCATTTCACTCAAACCACTGCTCCTCACAAAAGAACAAACATTGCTTGGGAATCCATCATCTGTTTAGATCTTGATGTTTCTCCCAAAATATTCGTTCACTTCTCACAGTTAGAAAATATATATATATATATACAGACTGTAAAGTAAACAGTTTTGCTGTTTTATGTATTAGAGAATAAATATTGAATGTTTTTCCTCTCTCTTCATGCCATTCAGTGGACTTTAACTAGACTATTAGGTTTAACAGATCAGGAGAAATAAACTTCTATTTTCTTTTAAGGCTGATTTCCTCTATTGGCAGGGCCATCACAGCTGGCAATAAGCTGCACTTCCAGTGAAAACACCTTTTGTGATGAAATGGATGAAGATGGGCCATAGGTTCAATATAGATTACCAAGGAACAGCAGTCTGGGAACCAAATACACTTTATTGGAATTAAATTGGCAGATCAATCTTCCTCCTCTCTTTCAAAAATGAAAAATAAGAAGTACACGCGCATAAGTCTCAAAAAAATCATTAATTAGTGAAGCTCACTGCTTAGTTACACACTTGTACACCACAGAGTGCAAATCATGTCTGTGACAAATTAACAGATATTCATAGGGCTGTATTAATTAGCTGTGTTTTAACAGCTTGATCTATGCAGAGCTGAACTTTTCAGAAGTGACTTCAAAGACACGTATATTGAACCTCTAAAACACACGAGTGTATCTGTGTGGAATCATTGACAAAAACCCCTGGAAATGTTTGGAAATTTAAGCCACTTCCCACGAGCTGGTTGGGGATGAGGAGGCAAATAACAGACCACTATTGATCCCACAATTGCCCCACAGTTCTTGTATTGTCACCATATTCAATATTCAGCAGAGGAGGTGACAGTCCTAAGAGCTTCCACAGAGATGTCCAGACAGCCTTGGGCAGTAGAACATCAGGGTGCAAGGAAGGAGCCCAGAAAATGGCCTTTCCAGGCAGGAAGAAGAAAGAGCCAAGCACAACTCAGCAATGGGAAAAGAGATCAGAGACCCCAAACATTTGTCCTGTCTCTCCCATTCTAAGTATTTTTAATTCCCAGACTTCCTCCTGCAGAGTTAAACCCAATGTTCTTTCTTACGTGTGAATAAGTTTGAATGGCCTAAACTAGCAAGACCTGCTGCCTCTCCTTTTCCTCTCCTTCTCCTCTCCTTTTCCTTGCCACCCTCAGTCTATTAAAGTTAAAAAGGAAACTGCTCACAGACCTTCACTTTAAAAGCAGTGCAAGCTTTCCCTGCCCATCCAGGTTTGTTGTATGGATTTCTCACCCACGTCTGCAGGAATCCTTTGGCATTATACCAAGTAGCAGACTTTATCTTTTGGACTATGAGGGAAATTTATTTCCTAGTATAAGTCTATTTTCTGGGAGTCAGTGAAATATGTTAACAAAATCTGAATGAGATTTGCAGTTATTTGGTACATTTTTTGCAGGTCAAGTCACAGGCAATATCAGTTTATGTTCCCTGCCAATATCATATCTTGTGAAATTCTGAAACTTTGTTAAACAATACCAAAAAAAGAGACAAGACAACAAAGAACTGGGAAATGAGGAACACTTTTGGTTTATTAATGCAGAAGTTTAAGGAAGATGTGCATATTAAACTCAGCAACATTATTCACAGAGAGGGAATTACTGTATTAACTCAGAATGTTTTCTTTTCCTGTGAAATTCAATAATCCAGAGAATAATACACTTGATAAATCAGAAAATGTGCGAAGTTAAAGTCACTTTACTCTCTGTGCAATATAATTTCTAAATATGAAATTCTCCTTCTCCTTTTCCCACCCCATAAAAACTCCAGACGAAAGTTTTGCCTCAGTTAGAGAAAGATTTAGGAGTCTGGATTGGCACAGGAATAAAGAAGACAACTGGCCCAGGGAGGATATGAATTCCAATTGTACTAAGACAGGAATTTCTTATATAGAATAGAATCACAGGATCATTAAGGGTGGGAAAGACCTCTGAGATCATCGAGTCCAACCTTTGACTAAACATCACCTTGTCAACTAAACCAGAGCTCTGAGTGCCACGTCCAGTCATTTCTTTCAGGCAGTTTTTAAGTGCTTTGTTGAAATGGAAACTCTGGGTTTAGACTAATCAATTAAATTAATAAGGTCAATTTGTTATCAGAATGTGCTGGCAGTAGCAGGAGGACAATGACATCATAAAGGTATCAGTATCCACCAGGTGACTATAGATGATGTCATATTATTTGTGACATGTTCTATAATTAAGGTATAAAGAGAACGATAAATTGTGTCTTATTAAATTATTTTCTATTTTAATTAATATCTTTCTGATAGGTCTCTTCTTACTGTCGTGGGCTTGGCCAGGTTTTGATCTTATTTATGCCACTGTAAAACTCGGAAATTCTGTATCTATGATTCTTCTACCACTGGAGACACTAAAACCCGAGGCAAAGGCAGAAAGTGGGTTAACAGTTTGCCAGAGGCCACATTTCAGGATATATTTTGAAGATATTTGTGGGTTCTTTTAGGAGTTAAAGTTGATGTTCCACTTAAAACACAAAGTTACTTTCCATTCGTTATTGCTGCAAATGGAAAAGAAAAGGTTTTGGTTTTGTTTTGTGTTTCTGTCATGAGCCAGGACAAAGCAAACAGGACAAGACATAATGAGGCAGAAGAAAAAGGGGGAAAAGCTCAGACTGCTGAGTTAATGAGGCATTTCAAGAGGGCTGCCTGGGAAAATGATGGGATCTGCTGGGACAGGAGCATGGGCCAGGACTGAGCACTCGCTGCTTCCTGACAAGACTCTCCTACATGCACAAGGCTTTATTAGCAGGAATCATGGATGATGGCACACCTCAGCCCCCACAGAGAAAGTTTCTTCTTCAGGAAGGGCAAAAAAAAAGAGGCACTTTTTAGCAAGCTCATGGATAAGGAAAGTGGGAGAAAACACCAGATGATTTTCAGGCAACTCATGGAAACCCAGCACAACAGCAATAACAGGATTTGAAGATGCTGGGGCACGAGCAGCACAAAAACCACAGCAGGAGAGCTAAGAGGGGGAATTATTTCCGCAGAGACTTTGAAATAACTCTGCCAAAAACACCCCAAAACCAAAATCTACCCAAAGATTCTGAGAGCTGGAAGGCACAGGCAGACTGTAGAATGGCAGGTTGCCCCCAACAATAGGAAGGCTGAGGTTACCCTGTGCCTTGTGGTGGAGCAGATGAAGCCACAGAGATTCTTCTAGACTCACATTCCAGGATAGAAAATTCCACATGATTTACGTTTCCTCAATTAAAACACCGTGGAGGGGTTTGAGGAGTGTTTATTATTTAATAAATTGAAGTCCAGTCTTTTTAAAGAACTGTTTCAACCCAGACTGGGCTCAGCGTTTCTCAGGCCCACAACACTTTTAGCATCACAGTGGTCTCCAAGGGGATTAAGAAAATCAGAGAGTGGAGAAAGGAATACAAGAGCCCCAGAGCACGACTTCTGATGAGGCTGTGACCTGGTTAAATGTTGGGTTCCACATCGCTGCCTTGTGTGCTCCTGTTCCTGCATCCAACCCACCCAGAATTCCCGGGGAACTCCTGGATTTCCAAACTGCAAGACGTGTTCTGCTCCCTCAGCTGCCAGCTCGCTGTCCCATCTCATGGGGCAAGGTGGGGGGAAAGAAGAGCAGGGATGTGAAAAGCTCATGGGTGGAGATCAAGACACGAAGGTTATTTATTAGTTACCATCACAAGCAAACCAGATTCAGCTTGGGCAAATGATACTTGAATTATGGAGCAATTTAATAATTATTTCATTTTATTAAGGTAATTAATAATAAAAAGTGTACTAGTTATTTTATTAACAATTAATCCTTGCTATTTAATTATAGATTAATTATTACTATTATACTGTTTACCTAACCAGAAATTAAAATACATTTGGGTAGCAATGAGGACACAATTGAGACAACCCCTTCCCCCCCACCCCTTTAGTGAGGCTCAGCCTCACTCCTTCCCTCTTGGCTCTTCCCCATCCCATCAGTGCAGTGGCAATGGGGCTTTTGATCAGCCCACAACATCTCCCCCCTGCCCTCCCTTCCTCCTGCTGCTCTTCCCCTCTTTCAGCTGGTTCCTCCCCATGGACTCTGGTCCTGCAGGGTGAACCTGCTCCTGTTTTATCCTGATTCATTTATGACCATGCTCCATCTGGGTTTGATGATCTTGGAGGTCTGTTCCAACCTGGCAGATTCCATATGGGGGTCTGTGTGGTCTCTCCCCAGGCTGCAGGGCCATCCTTGCCCTGGCATTCCTGCAGGGCAATTCTTGCCCTGGCACAACTGCAGCCCCTCCTCCTTTCCTTCTTTTCTCACCCTGGACTCACAGAGCTGTTTCTTACACTTTTGTCTCGCCTTCCCCACCTTCTCCCCTGCCTGGGTTGTATTTTTGCCACAGGGGCAAATGTGTCTCCTGGAGGATCCCTTGAGTGGGCAATGCAGTGAGAGGTGAACCTGTGAGGCAGGAAATCAGAAGCTGCAGGTGCAGAAACTCCCTGTGTGGGATATGTCCCATTCTCCATTCAGCTTTTAAATATTCCACTCAGATTTATAACTAATTTATAGTTGATGGCCACATATAACTGATATACAAGCAGACATATGCCATTGCTCATTTATTACTAAGAACCTTTGGTGGAAGAATTAATGAATAAATGAAACACCAGCTTTGCTGATGATGTCATTTGGATTTCCTGCTCACGTGTGCCCCATGCCTGTGAGAAAATGAGCAGACACATTGATGACCTTCAAAAGGATGTATTAATGGTTTGCTTGAGCTGCCAACTCTCATTGCATGGGGGCGAAATGCCCTCCAGTGCCAGCTGGTCAGTTTTGCTTTTTCATTTGAGCAGCCACAGGCTGAAGTTGAGTTCTTCACCTGGACTAGTAAAGAGAAAGGCTGGGACTAAAGAGAGACATGGAGCTCTAGAGCAGTGTGATTTCAGGGGAATGTGGGGGCTTACACCTCCAAGATTTCTTTCAAAAAAATAATGAGTTATATAATACTGTGTATTTTCCTGGATTAGGGTTAACTCTTTGTTTACAAAAGCTGTAAATGGTGCTTGTTGATTCTCTGTGTGAGGAGAAGCAGCAGAAGTACCACAAATGTGGCAGAAAACATTTTCAGCCAGTTTTGCTGAGGATGGAAAATTATAATGTCAAGCTGTCCAATTTCCAAAATAGTACATTTCACAAAGAAGTCATTCAGCTGTCAGAGCAAGAAACAATTAAGGCACATGTTCTGTTTCAGGTACTGAGCTTGAATTTCACATTTCAGAAAATTTCTACTGAGATGAGTAGTCATTCACCCACACAGCTCGGGGGGGGGGGGGGTGGACAAAGAGGGGGCTAAATCATTATCCTTGAGACTTTTGCCTTCCATTTGTTCAAAAGGAAAAAGGGAAGATATAAATTGGTCAGAAGGAAGGAATTGGTGAGGGTGTGACACACTGGAACATGTTGCCAAGGGAAGCTGTGGATGCCCTGGAAGCATTCAGAGTCATTCTGGATGAGACCTGACCCAACCTGGTATAGGGGAAGGTGTCCCTGCCATGGCAGGGCAGTTGGACTAAATCTTTGAAGGTCCCTTCCAACTCAGTCCATTCCATAATTCTATGAAAATATCCACATCAGTTCATCTGCTGAACATTTAATTCTACTTTCATTCTATTTTCTACATTCAGTAAAAGACCTGACAGCTTCAGCTCATTCCAAAATCACTCTTCAATGGGCAAAATAACCTTTTCAGTCCTTCAAAGCTTTCCCAAGTTTCTCCACATGCACACAGTCCCAAAGGGGCTGCCCACTGGCCTTTACCCCAGTTCCCATTTGGAACCCTCTGAAATGCTGGATGTGTTCTGTTTGCTTTCTGTCAAAACCACCCCAGTGAGTCCACACATCTGCATGTGCCTTTCTCTTTCCAGTCAGATCCTCTGCTGGTGCATGTTGGCAGAGCTCAAACATGATGACCCTGAAAGGTTCTAACCCTGCAGCCTGTGTTCTATACCATTTTGGGATGGGGAACAAGTAGTGAAGGAACTTTCACAGTACTATTAGTGGGACAACAAGCAATTGATGTTTTTAAATAGTTTGTTCCTTTAAGTTGTATCTGCAATGATTTTGTTTCCAGCTCTTTCACTACAAGATCATTGATTAAGGGTGTTGCCATTGCCAGTATCACTCCTGTAAGACATGGGAGGACTGTGCTCTGGGAGTGCGGGAGACTCAAATTCCAGGTGAATGTTTGAATCTGTCAACAGGGGGCTGGAGAAGATTCTATGCAAGGGCAGCAGGGTCAGCATTGACACTCTGAAGGCAGAGTAGCACCAAGCTCAAGGGAGCAGAGCAGGTCCAGTGGCAATAAACACAGTTACCCAAGAGTCCAGAAGAGGAGACAAGTCAGTTCTGACTGTGCATGGCCAGGGCTGAGCCAGCAAGCCAAAGCAAGTGAAGCTCATCCTACAGAGCAACTCAGGCAAGGACCAGTCATTGATCTGGGTTTGAACGTGGCTCCTCAGTCAGCCAGGAGAAGCAAGTGACAGGACAAGAGGATTGCAGTCTTATGCTGCACCCAGGGCAGGGGCAGGGGGGACAGCAGCAGGAATTTCCTCCTGGAAAGGGTGGTCAGGCCTTGGCAGGGGCTGCCCAGGGAGGGTTGGAGTGCCCAGCCCTG
>JAWWEE010000085.1:55633399-55693917 GCA_035221455.1 Xenops minutus
TCAGGGGTTGGCTGGAAACAGCCGGGAATGAAATGAAAGGGATGCCTTTCGGATTAATTTACTCTGCATGTTTGAAGAGGTGATGCTTGGAAAAAGAGCTCACATGGTATTCCTGAGGCCGTGAGTTCCACCTAGCATCGGTGTTTTGTATCTGTCACTTGTCAACACAGGTACTCTTTTATACTCTTTTATACTCCTTTATATTCTGAATCCCTAAAACCCTATAAGTAAAAGAACTCTTCTCTACTTTACCCACATACAGTTGTCTTGGAAAGTTTTTTCATTCCCCTTACAGCAACATCATCAACTTTTAAAATGACTTAGATATCAGCAGGACAATGCATGTTTGGGTTTCAGCATCTTTCCCTCTTCCTCTTCCTCTTCCTCTATGCTTCCCTCTCCATCCTTTTTCCTTTTTCTTTCCTTTTCCCTCTCCCTTTTTCTTTCCCTATATCTACACATCTAATGTGAACTTTGGCCAATAAACATTTGCTGTTGTGACAGAAAATTAACATTTAATACTGTAGTAGTTCTCATATATGTTCATTTCTACTTTTGTGATATATGTAACTCTTGGGAAACATTAGAGACAAATTTCATACCCTACTGTATTCTAATAAGTACTAAATTACAACAGTTGTCAAAAATTGAAACAAACATGAGAATTCCATGTATTTCATTTTCTGTTGTCAGTAAAGATAGATCTCTCTCTCTCTCTCTTTATATCTAATCTCTATCTCTGTCTCTATCTCTGTCTCTATCTCTATCTCTATCTCTATCTCTATCTCTATCTCTATCTCTATCTCTATCTCTATCTCTATCTCTATCTCTATCTCCCTATATACCCACCTATATGTATATATACGTACACATATACCTAGATATAGATATTATATATATTTCAGAGTGTGAACTCAGATAAGAAAGATAAAATGTATTCTTTTGTGGTTTTTTTTTGGTCCCACTTCCTGTTTCAGATCTTTGACTCACACTTGAAGGGCCTGAGAGGAGACTTGTTTATGATGGATGCTTTGTGAGTTTAAAATCATATTATAGCGTTCTGTTTTAATTAAATGGAAAAATTACAGCAAGGGTGGACTGATTATAATGTTAAACTCAAAATGAAACTAGTATCTCTGGGTAGGAACGCGAGTGATAATTTTATTTTGATTTCACAAGATGCTCTGGCTTTTGATTTTATTTGGTCTGCAAGGTGGAGTGAGGTACATGGATACCAGCTGAAGAGCCAGTAAATAAAGTGCTGTTGCATGTACACTGGGTGGGTTAAGTTACAAGGCTACAGGTGTAACATCCTGCCAATGCCAAGTGGCACAACCTTATCACAGTAAAAATTAGTTTTGGTTTGCATTTCACCTTTGCCAAAGCACTGAAAACAAGAGAAACTTGCAGATCTCTCCAAGTAGAAATTGATGATAAAATTCAGTGTGAGCCTGTGAACTGCAGTTATGGTTACCAGATTAGGCTGAGGTACCATTTATTTCTTTTGCTAGGTTTGAAACTAACTAGTTCATTCTAATATTAGGGCAGATTTAAAACCACTCTGTAAATAGAAAAAAGACACAGAGTTAATACTCATTGTAACAAAAATAAGAGCATCATTCTTACAGTAAACTTCATTGTGAAACTTTCAATTGTAATCCCAAAGTATCAATTGACTTGGGGATTACATAGTAATTCTTCTGATTAAAAACAGTCCAACAATATATCATAATGAAATTAAATAAAATTCAGTGCCATAAACTAATCCATCACAACATTTTGTTGTCTTCTCTTTGTATTTGGCAAAACAGATGCCATCTTCTCTGTCAAAAGCAAACAATTCTGTTTTCTTTTTATGCCAAGTGGAAAAAAATGGTCTTTCAGACAGGATTCTCAGGAACCCAATTCCTTCTGACTCATCTCATGCAATTATTGGGAACCTTAATATGGCCACCACTGGCAATTCACTTCTGTTTCTTTTGGTGTGGTGATTTCGCCCAGGCTGGATGACAAGTATCTAGGATCTAAGCTGTAACAGCTGTGTTTCCAGGTAAGGTATTCCTTCCCTCCTTTGGTAGACTGATATACTGGTTTTAGAACCATGCATCCATTTCTCAACAGGCAATTAGTGCAACAGTGTCAAGATTTTCTGTAAGCCTAGGTATGAGAGGGAGAAAGGAGACAAGGGAAGAGACATCCAAAGACCACACTGTTATTTACTGGTAAGCCCTTTCTCAGTGCAATGCAGTTTTACACTGCCTTCTTGTTGGGTATGGAATTGTATCTGGCCTTGACAAAAATCATCTTGCAAAATAAATTTCAGTGAAGAAAAGGAATATAGTTTACATTAATGGATTGACAGTAGAAGAGGGTGCAGATTAGTGGCATACAATGTGTGTATCCTTCTGGAAATAAAACTCTGAGGGAGAACAGGTATTCTACCTGGCTTGAAAGGAGAAGCTACTTGGCTCCTTTCTGTTGTCAGCCACCTCTACAGTCAGGGTGCACTTCTGATAGTTGGCTGGTGTTTCATTTTACTGAAATACTGTTGTTCTGCAGACTCATTTCACTCTGATATGGTTTACTGTTGAAACCACTGAAGAAACATCAGTGTGAGGTAGCTTGTCTTCTTAATCATTAAATTCATGCTGTATTTTTTTGTCTACTGTGGTTCATGACTTTTTGCCAAACAAACAGAACATTTGCAGCCTGAAATGGTCACTAACCGATCAGTTGCAGAAAAGTGGGTCTAGTAGTGATATATTGAATATGTGGTCTGACCCTCGTGTGAAATTGCAATCACAGCCACTGAAAACCATAAGACATTCCTCAGCAGTTAAGGTATATGAAGAAGGACTGTCTGTTTTTCTTTATTAGTTCTCATGAAAGCACATTGTTGCTGAGGACAGTTACAAAATTCTTCAAATTATCTCACTGATATCTATTAGTTTCTTCTATCTGTGATGCAGTTAATTTTAAGACCAGTTCTCCTCATAGATAAGTTTGCTAGGGTTTTGATTAAGAAATTCTACTGGATTAGTAGGCCTTTGTAAATATAATGCCAAGCAGAAATAGCTTTTATTGTCTTCTCCTTTATCTATTTACCTTTTGCAGGAAAGTTTGGTGGTGCAATACTCACAAGTTTGCAAACAAGATACTTCAATTTTGGGACTTTTGGCAAATTCTGTTGCAATTAATTTCATACATGAGTGGTTTTTTTGCCCTGCTACCTATTTTTTCATGTCATTGCTGGTGGAAAATAAACTGAAGAAGGAAACTCCAAATGAAACAAGACAGGATTCTTTATGAGGTCCCAGTCTGTGGGAGATAGGTCAGATATTAGCAATAAGAGGCAGGGTAGTCCAGCATTTATAAGCCATTTATCCTCCCAAAATAGTCTGAGGCTGGCCTGAAGTGCTGTGGTTAAGGAGTCAGAAAAGTTTGTTTTAAGAGATAGAATTCAGTTCTGAGAAGCTTTTTTTTTCCAAGTAGATTCTGGGCCTTATGTATCTCCTGGAAATACCCCAGAAGAAACCAGGTCTCTTGTCGGTACTGTAGGTTGCTTTGCTTAGACTTCAGTGATGGCTTTGCTGAGGCATTAAGACTTTATCCTGACGGGTTCTTCTGGTCGTGAGGTGTGAGTCTGTGGCCTTTGAAAGGTAAGGAGAGAAGCTGGAGTTTTAGAAGGGTGTGTGGACAGTGTAGAATACTGTAAAGCAAGACTGGGTGAAGCATTATTTTAAGTTTTGGGATCCTACACTGCACCGTGTGTACATTCATGGTGCTTGTTGTGGTTAAATTTTCCAGATAGGCTTTTAAGACAAAACTGCTCTGTTCTTTCAGCTAATGTCCTAGTCTGTTCTGACATCTGTTTTCTTTTCATTTTTTTAGGCAATGAACTGGTGTTCTTGGCAACCCAAAGTCCTTGCTACAGGAGGCAGAATGAAAGATGTGATTTTGAGTGTCTGGGAAATAAACTGTGAGAAAATCTTCCAAAGTGTGGCTACAGATTCTCAGGTGAAATGATGAAATGTCTGCATACTTAGGCTATGCTCTTTTTGTATAGCTGTTCACATTTGGCAAACTCTGACTTTGAGGGTGGTTCTGCAGTCAGAGGATCAGCAGGATTTTCTTTACATTCAGCACTGCAGTGTTTGCTTGAATTCAGAAGCTGTTTGTTGTTTCTCATTCACTACTTCTGTCTCCACATAGAAGTGATTGAAAAGGAGGCGGTCTTGAAGCCAGACACTTCTCATCATTTTTCCATGTTGGCAATAATAGATTTGGCCAAAGCTCTCCATATGGGGAGAATGTTGTAGGGGAGAAAAAAATTCCCAGAGCATTGGGTTAAGGAGAGGTGTAAGAGTCAGAGGGCAAACATCTGTCTCTGGAGTTTGAATATTAGGAGACAGAGGAACAGGTTCTCAGCAGTAGTAAAGCAACATACCTGTTGATTTGCTGGAGCTATTACAGTTTAACTGAGGATGTGTTTTAAGGGCCTTGGTTTTATATTGATAGGTTGTTACCATGTTTAGATAGGACAATAACGCAATTGTACTTTGAAGAGTTCTAGGGAATTAAATGATCCTTCTAAATAAATAAATATTCCTCTGTAATTATTTTTCAGTTGCTTGTTTAAACATTGTAGATAACATTTCAAATTTGTGAGTAATATGTGCTAAGCCCTTCTGAAAACTTAAACAATTCTAAATTCTAATAGATTTGTTCCTTGCTCTGGTTACCCAAAATCAGTGACCCGATGACAGGAGAAGCCTTTCTGGGGATCAGATGAAAATACAGAAGTATCCTATGCTTTTCAATTCATCAGAACTCTATTACAAGTATTTCAGTTAATGGTTTTAACTCTTTTGTTTGTCTATCTGTCTAACCAGTGTGGTTTTGCAAGTGTATACGTCATGAATTTGTGTGAAAAGAAAGCAAAGAGCAGTCACCTTCACATGCTCCCTCTGACTACACACATGTGTTCATGTGCACAGTCCTGATTTGTGAGATTGTAAAGACTGTCTTGCCAAGATGATAATACAAGTCACTTCTGTGAAATTCCTGAGTTTTAATGATGGGACTCCTTCCTATAGTTTCTAAGGCCTTACTGTGTTCAGGATGTGCATTTCCACTTCTTCCTAAGGCTCATTAGGCCTGGATTGAATGTGCTAATGTCAGGTCGCTTCTAGAATAGTCTAGGTTGATGACCTTCTAGATAATATAAACTAGATGGGACTGCTTTTGCAGCTCATCATGCAAGAATACTGAAACTGCTTCCAAATAATGTTCAAAACAAATCTCCATGTGTTATTTAGAGCTGTCTGGGTTTTAAGGAATGATTTTGGTTGTGAAGCAGTGAAATTCAGAGTGTTTCCCTTGTAACCTGCTGACTGCTAGAGAAAGCGGTTTCCTTGCAGCTCTGTATTGGTATATGGTGCTGTAGGGCTACACTATACACAGAAGTTGTTTCTTGCTATTAAGCACCCTTACTTGTGGTGCTATCCATGAACAAAAAGACCGGGTTATTGCTGCATAGACACGTTCCTGCTTATGAAGACTTAACAACTTCAAGCAATTGAATGTTGGCAGTAATTGTGGATGTATCAAAATACGCTTGGAAAAAATACTGTAATGGATGATTGTGAGATGATTCTAAGTCAACCCGAGATATCCTTAACCACATAAGTTTTACATTCACAGAATTGATCAGGTAAATTGTAACTGAATTTCACTGTTTAATGCTTCTGCAAATGCTGAAGACCCCAGTAAACAATGAAGATCCAACAGCACCTATTATTTACTTTAGTAATTAACATTGACAGTCAGTATATTCAGAAAACAATGACAACTGAAAAAGATTCTTATAGCACTCAGTCCACTTTTGAGATACTTCTGATAGAACTATTGGAGTAATATACTAGAAAAAAAAAAGAATAATTTTGGCTGAAAATGCCCTCCCCTCTGAAAATCGGTGTAGACCAAAGAACATACATACAAGAAATACATGCAAGAAATACATACAAGAAAAATATGTAATTGCTTTGAGAAACACCTGACCTGAATGTGATCTTGAAACAATTAAATAGACCCAGAAAACTCTACTCAAAAAACTTTTTGACTTAGACTATTAATCAAATTTCAGCCAGTGTTATGGATAGTTCTGGATGCCTCCAAAGACTACATATCAAGGTCTTTCTTCAAAGTCATTACAGACACAGTGTAAATAATTCACTGAGTTTTAAAGTCATGGTCCTGAATATTGACAAAGATTTTATACATTTTAAAAACTTGAGCAGGTGCAGAGTCTGAAAATCAGCTTCTGCTGAAATAATTTAGTGGTGGTGTTGAAATTCAAGTCACAAAGTTTGTGAGGAACATGTTATTCAGCCCCAGGACAGCAGGTGTTTGCTCTTGTCTACAGTGTCTCTAAGGAGCCATTGCAGCAGCTTCACAAAGTCGGGGCATTCTGTCCATTTGCAACAGTCCTATTGCCCTTCATCAGGTATCACTATGATAAGTATCACAGTTTCAGAGGGCTTTACTATTCCTCACATGTTTATCCTCATAGTATTTTGAACTAGAGAAGTGATATCCTCTTGTGTTCATGGAAAACTCTGGTCCAGGTCATGGGAGGACATAGGTCACCCACACTCATTTAAGTTGGTCACACAGGATTTACTACCTTCACACTTACATAGAAGACTTTTTTCCCCCTTGGATGACTATCTTAGCTATGTGATTGTCAGAAACTCACCCAGCCAGAAAAGCCAATGGCCAGTAACTTCAAGGAAAAGGGCTTCAATTTTCTCATGCCACTGTGTGCCTAAAAACCTAATGGATTTGCTTAGCATTGACATGGTGTTAAGTGATATAGGAGGTCTGTGGCAAAGCAGTGAATACAGCTCTCAACAGTCTTAGTTTAGTACCAGACTTTTTCTGACTTCAGTTCAAATTCAGTTGCTTCTACTGAGGGAGATTCTTGTATAAACGGGGTAATGAGTTTTGTTCTTCGCGCTGCTAGCTGGAGTAGCTTCTTGCCTTCAGTGTCTAACTCCCAAGATTTACTACAACTGCAGAAAAACTCAAGACATAATTTCACTAAATTATCTAGTGGCATCACTGTTAAAAGATCTCCTTAACAGTAACAACTGAGCTGCTGGAGACACTACCTCATTTTTGTTGGATCAGCTGCAAACTGTCTGCAAGCCCTGTGCAGTCAGATGGGAAAGATGAGAAGTGAGAGAGACAACCAAGCACAGGTGAGACTGGTACTGTAAATGTGTGGAGAATCAAGAGCTCAAGTTCAATGTGTGCCTTTGACAGAAATGTCTCTTCAATGTGGTGCAGTCCTCTCAGTTAGAGCCTGGCCCCTAATAAGAATATAATGCCTTCAGCTCTTCATTAATATCAAAATATTCAATAGACAATGATAACTACCCACATCCTATGCAGCATGTGTTTCTGCTATAGTAAAAGTGGAACAAGCCATAGTGTGGGTGCGGGAGGTGGAAATGAGTGGCAAAATCATGTATCTTTTCTTTTGTTCATATTTTATTTTATAAGTCACAAAGGAGAATCTTGCACATAGCCCTTAGCCCAAACAGGGAAGACTCATTTCTGTTGCAACAGATGGGATGGCTTGTCTGTGGAAATGCCATGAATCTGTGGAGAGCAAGCATAGCAGCAAGACTTTTAAACAATGGTTATTTGAGCTCATTCTTATGATTTCTTTTCCTTGAAAGGCAATGATTAATGTATTTAGCCTATTCAATAATTCAAAATATGTGTCTTCCTTCCAATGGAAACATGGCAAAAGATAGTACAATTTATTTAAGAGAATATAATTTTCCTTGTCAGTCCATCATGTGAAATGTTAGTAGCTTGCCTTACCCTAGGGGTAGAATATTCTGACTCTGAAGAATAATGCCACGCATATTTTCATTTAATTAGCAAATATGGATGGAATCCACCAGTAAGCACCAGCATAAAGTCTTGGGTCCTGCTTCTAGCTTTGATTCTTGTAATAAATTTTATGTTGCCTTAGCATCCCCACTGGGAACCACATCCTAATTAATGTAAATTGCCTTGAATAGTTGAAGGATCAGGATAAGCAGAGACCCGTCCAAGGGTCTTTATCTTATGTATCACATCAATCATGGTACAGAATCTGTCTAAATATTTCTAGAGATATAGGTTAAATATGTAACTAAAACTAAATATAAATGATTTATTGGGAATTCTTTACTGTTTTCATAATGGTAATAACTAGCGTAATTAGGAAACTGTATGGGCTTTTTAATTGTTTCCTTTCCTTAAACCCAACAACTAAGTTTGACAATGATTGAAAACATAAAAAAATAACATAATAGTTTTATTATTACACATAATTATGTAATCAACTAGTTAAGAAGCCAGATGGATGTAGTCAAAGACAGTGTGCTGGGTCATACACCACTGTTAGTTCATTCATTCCTTGAGTTCAGTTCTGGTTATCAGCAAACTCTGCAGTTGTAATCCTCTTTGACTTTTATTTAATGCTCTCAAGGACCAAATCTTTTGGACTTTAACAGGCATTTGCCTGTGTAAGACTTATGCACGGCCAATAGCTAAGTAAGGATATCAGGACTGGTTCTCAGAAGCTATTCAGATGAACATCAGTAGTGCTATTCAGAATGTGTTCTGCCCACAGACATCTTTGGAGCTTTGCCTTCATTATGAGGAATAATGAGAGGGCAGGAGTAAGGGTTCACTCTTGCATTTGTAAATTAAAACCCCTGTGAGCTCAGAAACTCGTATTGTTTGGATTTTTAATTTCCCCTGAAAATTTATTTAGACTATTTCCAGTAGCTGGGGAAAAATAGGATTTTAGGAGAGGAGAGCAGTGTCAGTCTATAGAAAATTAAGGTGTGGTCAAATGCAAGAAAAGAGATAGACAGGGCAGAAGATATCTCTGGAAATGAACGTGAAAGTCTCATGTCTTTAGTTCTCATGATTTTTCAAACCTCATCTTCTGCTGTTCATAAATGACATGGTTGCTATCTTTAGCTCTGTAAGGTTGAGACCACACAACTGTTTTATCTACTACTAAACTGCTAGGTTCTGATGTTATCTTATGAGGTCTTCAAAACAGGTTAGAAAATGATAATTTTGATTACCAATTGAGAAATTACTGCCAGGAGGCTGATGTCTGAACATGGAAAATAACTTATACTGTGCCTATCTTCTAATATGAATGTGTTTCTTGCTGGAGATTTTATCAAACATTTAACATCTGCTTTAAATATTCAAAGTAGTATTTTAAATAATTCAAAAGTTTTAGAACTGTTAAAAACATTTTTTCCCTTTTGAATATGAAAAAAAAAAGAGAGTGGGATTAGTCTCTTTATTCATGTCTTTTTTATTATACCAGAAATTCTCTCTCTTTGGCAGGACTTAAATGATATTGGTTTGTTCAATATAGGAAGAGCTATATAACACAAAAGGAGAGGAAGTGGTAAGGAGGGACCTGACCAATACTGAAATTATGCCTATTTTGTCGCATACTCAAACATCAAAAGAAAGTAAATTTCTCCCAATCTAAGAACTGCTCATATTTTAGTTAATCTAAGAACTGCTCATATTTTAGTTAGTTATTGCTCATTGTTGGCTAGTCAAGCTCTATTGCCACACATGTATTTTAGTAGAATATGTAAAATTGGGAGAAGTCACTGATTTCAACAGCCCATAACGATGAGAGAATCTTGTTTGTGTGACCTGTAGGTCTATTATGTCACCATGCCTGAGAAGGCACTGAAGTGTGCATTTTAAATTCCAGACTGTAACTAATCTGAAGTGAAATTAAACATATACTGAAGGGTTTTTTTCTGAATGTACAGAGTGTGCAGTTGCTGTTCTTGCATAACTGTCTCATTCTGCCAGTGCAGAGGTCTTAACACATGAAATCTTGGTCAGAATGTGAAATCCTGACTTTAAGATCATTGCCTGTTATATGTCTGGTGTATTGCTCGGGTCCAGGCAGACACAAAAATCAGAACCCATTTCTAAGTGGTCATCTTATTCTGCCTCTGGGGTCTGTATGCACTGAAGATTGAGCCTGCAGGGGAAGCACAAAGGCTTAAGGAAGATTTAAGTTCATCCCTTCAGTCCTGTCCAAGGTGGAGCACTCCACAACGTATGGAATCCAAAACTTAAGGTGAATAACAATTTTTCCAAGAGGAAACACTTCATTGCTTGTACAGTGTGTGTGTCTTCCCATGTATATCAATAAGAGAAAGTAACTGTCTGTGATGTAATGAAATGGATTAAATAAATTCAGACTGGGGAACCCATTTTTTTCCACACTTAAGAGCACTAGTCTAGCAGACAGTCTCCTATTCTGACACTAAGTGGTCAGACTTGGTGCTGTCTACAGAAATGTGGCATTAGTTTATGTAATGCAGTTTATACTTGCTCATTTCCTCCAATTCTCCCATATAGCCACAGTGAAATGAATGTTGCATTCTAGACGTCACAAAGACATAAAATTATCATAACATTTTTCTTAGCTAGTATGGATTCCATTCCATAGTGGTGGAATTGTATTGTGAATGGTTTCATGCTTTTTGCCCAGAAACTCTCCATCTAGATGAAAATTCAGTTCTCTCTTACTCTTGCTTCTGCTCTTTTCCCACAGGTTTACACTACTGGCAGTAGTGACAGAGTCTGGAATATGGTTTTTTTTTCATGTAAGTCTGACTCCACTGTCCCATTTTCCACAATTCACTGAATAATATTACTGTAAAAACACAAATTTTTAAATTATTTTGGGATAGATCATAAATTTCAAGTTAGAGGAGGAAGACTGCACATTTTTCTCTTGCACATTTCTTCATGGATTGTAAATTTCTCCTTAGTCAGGACACTTTTCCCCAGTTTTTCAGGTTCTGCAACACTTGGGTCAGAACTATTGTCTGGAAAATGGAGAAGTAGTGAATGACAGGCTTTGAGTGGGATTTTTCACTGACAAGGATTTTGTCTGTGACTTTTAAGGAAGAGACCTTAAAGAGCAGACCAAAGATGAAGTAGTAAGATGAAAAAAAATCAACATCAGGATGGAAGAAAGACACTGAAAAAATGAGCACAGAAATGAAGTAAGACTAATATATGGGAAGGGTGAAACAGCCCTAGAGCTGGGCTACTGATTTTTCACTAGATTGATAAGGATATTTTTATTTTCTGAAGTTTTATTACATTAGTCTTTGCCTAAGAAGGGTTTGGTAGTTTCCAAGAATAGAAAAGGTCTGGACTTACTTATTTCCTGTGTGTTTAAAAACAGAATCAAGTTACCATTTTGGGTATTGGTAGCAGTCAGTGGGGCAATTATCTCAGTTTCACTGATGCAATCTTACTCTGCTGGTAATTCTTCCTCTGTATCTGCTTTGCTTTTGTGTTTGTGCACCTCTTTTTGTTTTGTGCACCTCTGTGACTGTGTTTATGTACTTCGTGTTTTCAACCCAAGAGACAAAAAAAACATTTTAAGAACAAGAAGAAGAATATGAAAAGTTCTGACTGTGTAATGATTGGAACAAATAGAAAACAAAGATGATGTTCACCATCAAAACTTTCAGCAAAGATCCCTGTTGTTTAGGCCCTCTCCTTCCTCACCCTGTATTATTCCTCTGTGACAAAACTACTGCTTCTTCTCATCAAGATCAGGCTGAGACAGTTGTGTAAAAAAGTTATAGTTTATATTTCCTCGTGTTTCTAAGTGGCGTTTAAACACTCATGATGAACAGAGCAATAATTTTTTAATTAAAATCAATGCAAAATTTCTCCACACTTTGCATGTCCCCTGCTTTCTTTTATGTAATGCCTACCTTCTAGTAAAAACCTCCTGAAAAGGCACAAAACCCAAGCCTTTTTTAAGGTGTTTATGGCATTGAAATGCCCCAAACTGTTAATACAGAGACAGGCAGAAATGTTTTTAACAATAGTCTTGTGTGCTGCTTGACAAGTGCTTGGTTTACTGCATATGTGCTTGGTTTACTGCATATCTGAAACAGCAGTAGTGGCACAATAAAATTAAGATTGTTTTATATTAGGAGCAGTGCTTTATCATACTACTACTCCATCTGTGACACTTCTTGTCATTTCTCCCGAGTATGGGTTTTCAGTTCATTTTATTAACATGATGTTTCTGATTTTGGTGTACAAAATATTTTACAGATAGTACACAGACTGCCTGTACTGCAACAGATAGAGCTTTTCCATATAATATGACCACTGAAATCAGTAGTTTTTTTATTGCCATTTCTTTATTAAATGCAAAGTACATAAAGGCATAAAATCTAGAAGTTTCAAATACAAGACAGTTAGGAAATGCACACTTTTTGTGTCCTACAATAAAATACAATTGCTGCAACTTAGTTTTCTGAAGCTTATCAGTCCACTACACTTGTGAAATCAGAGAGGTTGCCAAGTTTCTCAGATGTCTGGCGTTGTACCTTGCATCTCACTAAATATCAGGTTATTTGCCAAAGTCCAGATACAGAGGAGTGCAGTATATACTCAGCAAGAAATCAGATGAGTTAGATTCTTAATCAGAAACACTAATCCATGTGAAGCAATATGTGACTCAAGACTGTTGGAATCCTGAGTCACAAATTCCCATTCAAAGCTTCCATGGCTGACACTAAAAGCTATAAATGCTGTTGTAGCAGAACTACACCAAGCTGCTAAAATTAGGTGTGAAAATACCTCTTTTACCAGTATCATGAAGCTGTTTTTAAAAGAGTATTTCAAAACTAGATATTGTTATCTAGTTTTGATATCACTTGGCCAAAACACAATCTATTAGGCCCCTCCTATGGTTTTTCTTATCCACTGAAGGTTTTGTTTTGTGAGTCGAGTGTAGACACCAGGGCCATCAGCACTACCACAACGCTTTGCCTTTCCGAAAGAAGTAATGCCTCTCATCACACCATTGCATCTTAAAGGTCCACCAGAATCTCCCTAGAAAGAAAAGGGAAAAAAATTGTCATTCAAATTAACAAAAGCTAAAAAATGTTCCTTTTAAATTAAATTTACACCAGTGGGATGGAGAAAATAAAAATGTAGACAGTGTTATGGTGGATTTATCCTCTTTTTTCTCCTTGGAAGTTAAGATTTCCAACAGCATTAAAAAAAAAGTCTTCAATCTGATCCTTCAAGTATGAATAATGGGGAATGAATCTAGCTGAGTGTTAAGGAACAGTGTTTTGAAAATGAAGAGGGAAAGCTGAAAGCATCCTTCTTGAAAGGCATAAAGTCTTGAGAAATTGATACCTTTTTCTATAACTTTTTACATGCAGTATTTAAATATTTTAAAATGTGGTAATTCATACACAGTTGTGCACTAGAGGTAGACTTGTGACCCAGTCAAAATGTTTTTTATTAGCACAATCTCTTTCAAAGCCCTCTGACACCAAAGAAGTTGTTCCACTGAGGTCAGCTGCTTAAGAATGGGCTCATAAGTTGTTTTGTGGAGATTTTATTAGTATCTGACTCATTTTATTGAAGATGAGAATAGCTATCTTCCATGCCTGGAAAAAGCTACAGTATCCAAAGTCTGTGAAAGTGAATTTACCTACCAGAAGTTTTGATTTTAAAGCTTAGAAGATCAAGTCTTGGTAAACTTACTGATATTTAATAAAATGCTCCATTGAATTTAAAAGAGACAGAAATGGTAAACGTGCAAAAGCTTGTACTTTATATTTTATTTTTAATTTAATTTATGTAGATAGAGACAGTAAATATACTTACATCACATGAGTCCTTTGTGCCATTCTTAGCCCCTGCACATATCATGGTGTCTGTTATGACAGGTTTGCCATTATAATGATCTTTATCGTTGCAGACTTGTCTACTGATGACAGTGATATTGACTTCCCTCAGGGTAGGAGAAAGTGTTTTCTGACAATTGCTAGTTTTTCCCCATCCTGCTACTGTGCAAATTGTTCCTGGTTTGGGATCATCACCTGAGGTAGGCAGGTGAATGAGGTTCACAGCTGCATTAAGTCTTGCACTTTTCTGAAGCTGTAGAAGATATAGAAAATAGATATTATAGGACAGGGTTTAACAGAAGCCCTTGCATGGTAACCATTGGATATTTTCCATTATGGTAATGGGGGATTACTGCAATTCCTTCTTGAGATTCCTCCATTGTTTGTGACAGGATTTTGTGTCATTAATGTAAGAATGAGGAAAATGAGTATTCTTTGTCTCATGAAAACCCATTTAGCTTCTACTAAAATATTAACCCTTAAAAATATCTTATGTTACTTCTCTGGCTTTCAAATCATTGAGAGGACAACATAACAGTCATTACTGATGCAGGCAAAATTGAGAATCAAATAAGTCAGACATTTTTAATTGGAACTGTTTTTCAGACAGAACATTAGGGTTTTTAACCAAGCTATTTATCTGTGTTCTTATCTTTATTCTTTGACTGAAAAGCCAGAAACTGAAATATCTTGGTCAGGATCCAGGATTTGTCTACTTCTAGCATTGGCATGCATTACAGTGTTTCTTGATTACCTAAGTTACCAGTGCATCCCCAGGTCCCCAGTCTGCTGGATTAGCAGACCAGCCTATATGACCTCCCAAAAAAGTCACCAGAAACTCCCTTGGCTTGTCTCCCTCATAAGAAGAAGGAAAATGGTACAGTGTAAGAGATGTCTATTCCACAAGTGATGTAGAAGTCTATACCTGTACCAGCATAAGGTCATTTTGATGGGAAATGTCGTCGTAGCGTGGGTGGGGAATTTGCTTTTCAATCTGAAAAGTCTGTGTTTGTTTTCCACTTGCGTTCAGTGAATGAGCTCCAAGAACAACTTTGCCTGCTTTCCTGAGAAGAGGACAACATGGTTAATAGGATTCACTTGCTGCAACTCTATAGTTTTTTTGCTGTTAAATATGGTGCTATAATGTCCAGTTGTTACAGTCTCCTTTCTTGTGACTGAAAAGCAAGTAATTTAGGAAAAAAAAAAAAAGTATGATCCTGTTTTTAAAATAATTAAAAGAAAAAATTATCAATGAATCAAAGTTCATGCTGTCCTGTTTTCACCTTCCCAGGAACACAGACAGGTTTCTGGTCCTTGACTCTGGATCTATTCCCATTGTTTCTCTTTGAGAGCTGAATGAGTGGTGGATACATTAACTTTGCTGTGGGTACTTGACAACAGTGTCTTCTCCAATTTGTGCTGAAAATTTAGGAGAATACCTCACTGCACTGGTAGTTCACAGATCATCTTGGCTGGACTGAGTTGTATCATTGCTATGCCTTTACACCATTTCTACATCATTTTCTGAATCTGTGTGGCATACAGCTCATTTCTTTTTTCTAAGTGTTCTGCTACTTCATGTACTTATAAGATCTTGAAGCCGTGACAGAGTTGTGCCTGCTGAGGCTCTCTGATATAGAAACCAGAAGTCTAGTCCTCCTTGGTCAAGCAGTCCAAGCAGACCTTAATATCAGACCACAGGTACAATTAGTTTTAGCTGTGTCTTACGGCTGAATGATAGCAGAATAGGTCTGTATGTTGGCCCTCATTTTTGTCTTACTATGGAAAACATAACCTGAGAAAGTGGTTGCTCCTTTCCTTCAGCTACTGAGAGTTATCTGTTCACTGAGCCATCAATATATTTGTTTTCTCGTACATTCAATCTCATTTGGAAACACTCCTTACCTTATGTTAATAGAATAGCTTTTTGGCCCTGTACTGTCTAGTAGGTCCCATATATCTCACTTATTGGAGGAGGCCAGAAGAGATGTCTGCATTTCTCTGATGTTTGCAGAGCCCTGGTCTTGATCAGGGTGTTGACAGAGCCTGTGTGAGGTCTGGCTTAGCAGCAGCAGCACTCCTCACAAACGCAAGCAAGGGTGGAATGTGTAACTTAATCCCCACTTCTTGCCTAGCTGAGGGATTCTGTGGGGCCAAATATCCATTTGCATCTTGAGTTGGGCAGGAAGAAGAAACACTGGCTGGCAAACTAACAAAACCAGTAAGGCAGAAATCTCTTAGTGGCTCTTGTCATCTGTTTGGAGGATTCTTGGTCCTCTGTTAACTGCATGCTGCCTCTTTCTGTGGTGAACTGCATATCTTTTATAGAATAGAATTACAAGAATTTATTTCTGTTTACAGAGCAGCAGTTTAGATTGGCCAGCCCTCTGGCCTAGTGTACTGGTTGACTGAAAAAACAAGGACAGACCTTTCCTCCAAATACACGGCTACAGCGTTGCTATTCTGGATGCAGCTAGAAGCTTTTCAAATATCTCTTCAGAAACAGTGGAGATCAGTATACCTTATAATATTTTTCTACTTACATTTGCTGATGTAAACTGAAAAACACAGTAATCAGAACTTCATCATGATTATGCTAAGTGCACAAAATCACCAGGTCTACTAAATCTCCTACTTGAACAAAGACACCAGATACTCACTATGGACAATCTCTGAATAAGAGTAAGAACTTACACCTGACAGTGGGCAGCTGTTAACACCCACTTTTCCTTGATCAAAGCTCCTCCACAAAAATCGTTTTCTGATCCCTTGATTTGTGCCATAAATGGTCTTGAGTGTGGTGCTACTTCACTTCCTCCAATGATATCCACACACAAACCTAAAAATGAAAATAAACCACAACATACACAACTGGGCTAACACTGTAAGATACTTGCAGTCTCTTAGGAAAACTATTACAAAGTTTACAGACACACAAGCATGTAAATATGTCACAATATTTGTGTTTGTGGCCAACTTTTAAAGTTGCTTGGCAGTACTACTTCATTATGTTTCAATAGGACTGAAATGAGATTAGTGGGGTGAGCTTGGCCTAGAAAAACACCAAAGTATTGTTGCTTTTACACTGATTTCTTTTCTTGAGGATTGCTGATATGATTAATTTCTTAGCTTTCATTGTGAGTAAGAGCTTGAAGCCTGCCACATCTTAAATATTGTACCAGGAAGCTGGGTTATATAGTACAAGTCACATTACTCCAACTTGTTTTACAGAAAAATAGAAGATTAATGTATGCACATGCCTCTGCAGAGAAAGATCAGATAATCAGCAACTTCTCAGAACTTCTCCAAATAAGTTGTCCTCTGTGCAGCTTTAATTAATACTACCCATTCAGAAATTATGTATGAAAGATCAAACATGTGCACACAGTGGAAAAGAGCTAATAATAAGAATTCAAATAATAATCGTGACTTCTTCCTTTGTATTAATACATAACTTAACTGTAACACTGTACATCAGCATTTACTTTCAAAAGGATTGAATTGGCTACTTACCTCCATGAATTACCAGAAGAATGACAACAGCAAAGCTGTACAAAGTGAGGAAAGCACCCATGATTTCTGTCTGATGTTCTTCCTTATTCACTGTTTTTTATATATATACATATACATATATATAAATGAAAAGGATGTGGGTTTGGTTTTTCCTCTTAAGGACATTTGACATCTGTAACCATGACAAAGGCAAGAAAACCTCATCAACAATGTACGTTACAGCAGAGGGATTGGTGAGAAATTGCATCATCTACTGTGAAGACACGTTCTTCTCTCCCCTCATGTTCTCTCTGTTGCATTTGCAGAGAGCTAGTATTTGAATACTGGGGTGAAACCTGGCAAACCACTATGTGTCTCGTTACACAGGGGCCTCAGCTCACATAAATTTAGGCTTGATTCAGTTGTCTATGTGAAGTCATAGTTTCATTCCAGAACCTCAGGTGGCTTCCAGGTCAGACATGAGTTCTAGACCATTCTCCATTAGTAAATTATCTGTGCTGTTCAGGAGACCCTCAGGGCCTAGGAATTTGATGTTTACTCCTTTCAGCATCTGATCCTACATAGTTAGCTTTTTTGTTGGATGAGATCCATATAGTGAGTTTGTTTCAGTGGCCTAGAGGTAAAGGGCAGTTTAAGGTGTCTTAAGGTGTTTTAGGTCTGTCTTCTGGTGCAGAAGGTCATGAGTCTTCTGTAGATGCTATATAAGATTGCAACACCTATGCCTGTGTCTGGAAAACCCATGGTATCTCAAATGTCAATAAATGCCCAGTTTTAGGCAACTGAGTCTTGAAAACTGTGTGGTTGGGCACTGGAACAGGCTCTCCAGAGAAGTGGTCACAGCACCAAGCCTGAAGGAGCTCAAGGAGCATTTGAACAATGCTCTCAGGCACATGGAATGATTCTTGGGCTGTTCTGTCCAGGGCCAGGAGTTGGACTTCGATGATCCTCCTGGATCCCTTCCAGCTCAGCATATTCTGTGATTCTATGAATAAATCTTATTTAGTGCCTTGTAAGGCCACAGTTCCTCACTTCCTAACAATAGAAATAACTTTCATCAATATTAAATACTTTGGAATATCAAGCATTCTATTACCTAACTAGGTACATTCAGTGAAATGTCATTGTCACACAGACTGGAAAATTTCTTGAAGACCTGAGCCTCACTACCATGAGCCTGCAGAAAGGGCCCCCCCTGCAGTCAGCCTGCAGAAAGCATCTGTGTTCTATCTGTGACATATCTTGGAGCTCAGCTGGCCCAGCCTCGTGAGTTTTACCTGTAGTAGACCTTGGGCAGACAACTTGCTCAAATTTATTGTTGCCCTCCCTTCTGGGACAGGGGGTAATTGTTGGAGATTTCTCTGAAGAAGGAAGGTGTACATCTATCTTTAGGGATCGTGGAGCTCTTTGTCACTGATGTATCTTTGCTGAGACGTGTGGCATGATAAGAGGTCCACGCATTGCAGAAGCTTTTTTCTTTCATTTTCGTCCTTACTATTAGCACATCCCCTTTGACTTTCATCAGTTTGTAGCACTGCTGTTTTCTTTTTTACATTGTTCCCCTGTACACAGTATCACCAGGTATGATAGGTACAATTCTTTCTTTTATCACTTATAAATACTTGCCAAAGTCTGATTTTATGATATTTTAATTAACAGACTTACCATATTGAAGCTGGTTCCTCTCTGGACTATGCAAAGGCGTGATCAGGCTTAGCACCTGTGAGCAAAAATTCTTTAGACTGAGACATCCATGGATACTCGTATGTGAGGTGTCATGTCTAGTAAAAAGAGGTTTGCTATGTATTATCCTTTCTTTACCTGGGCTATTTTCAAAGAAAATCTGCAGTGGTATAGTTCCAACACAGTTCCCATTAGTAACTACACATGCACCCAGTCACCTTGCAAGAACGAGAATCTTTATTAAAGTTTGATAACACATATTTATACCCTCTAAGCTTTAATAATGGTTGTTCTAGTCTATATCAAGGAATTTGTATATTTGCTACATTATTCTAGATTACTAAGGAAAAATAGAGAAGGTCTTATTCACTATTAAACACCTGCTGTGCTAGCCATAACTTTTTACTTCTGTAATATTTCCCAAGGCTTCTTTCCCATAAGAAAGACAATGTTGCTTGTTTCAGCAGCAGGACTGCTTGCCTCAGCTATAGGTTTTTTTGCAGGGGAATCTGTGGTTTGAACCCCAACAAAAATCTATTTGGAATACACAGAATAAAACATTAACCAATGTTCCTAGGTATTTTTCAGGTAACTATACATGGGAAAATATATGCTTACCATCTAAAACCAAATCTTGTGTAACCCATTTATTGTTTTTTTTCAACATCTAAATGTACTTCTATTTACTTCTAAATCCTACTTATTTTGAAAGATACCTTTCTGTAACTCCATAGGTATTAGCATGCCTTATACCTTTTAAAAAACCCCCACTAATTCTGAGAGATCCATTTGCACTGATAATTAGGATTAGAAATATGTAGTCTAGACTTTTATTTACTAACAACTCTTCACTTTATGTTCAAGCTCCTTCTGAACAACCTCTCTGACTCTTCACATAATACCTGATGGCAATGGTATTGAAGACCAGATTGATATGTACGTAAACATCCTCAATTTTGTACTCAAATACTTTTGTCAGAGTGTCCTCTTCAGATTGGAACTTAGGTAGTTGAGATGGCAAAATTGACATAAAATTTTAGGATGTGCGTCAGGTTGACTGTATTCCTTTGGTTATGGCAGTAAGTTAATTTATGGTCAAGTTTAGAATTTATTGACCTTTTGCATGTACAATTAAACCCCAAAGCAGAACTTCCTTCTTGAGAAAAATTCTTTCATTAACATCTGTGCTGCATACTCAATTGGTCTTCAAGGGGAGTGACATGCTATGAGCAAAATGCTCCATCCTTTCTCCCTACAGTGCCCACAAAGTATAGCCACTGTCTTGGCAGGAGTCACCGTATGAGTAAAAGAACAATGAGTCTAACCAGCTTCTACTTCCAGCCCTTGTCTTTGGGGAAATTTCCTATTGGCTTTATGCCCGTGGTCAGTGGATGACTTTCAGCTCTGTCATTTACTCTGCTGAGGTCTCTATCCCTTATCTCATACTCAGTCATTTTGATCATTTTCCTTCCACAGTGACTCATTCCTTCATTCTCTTTTCTGTGGTGATAAAGGTGAGCAACAGGTGTGATGTTAGGACACAATTCAGGAGATCAATTTAAACTGCACCTCTAAATCTTCCAGAGCTTCTCAAGCACTGTCTCAACTCAGCTGCAGGCCTGGGAAGGGAGGGAAGGAGAGTGGTGCAGAGTGGGCAGCTGACAGGAGCACAGCAAGGCAGAGCTGTGATGCTTTCTCTGTATTCTCATTGGGCTGCCCCATCCCCATCCCCAGATGGTGAGTCTGGACACATCCCTCAGTGGATGGGAGACACACTCATAGGGACTCCGTGGGGAAGGGGCAGAACATATGCTTGAGCATATCTATTTTGCTTTCCTCTCTGGTGCCAGTGTCTCATGATCCATACCTGATTGTCTTTTCTGTCTCAGATACTCAGCTTCCCTCTTTCCAACTCTTTGCTGTGTGATATCACAAGAAAATATAGTAGCGGAAAAATACAAGTAGTTGTGGTTAACTCAAAGAGTCCTCAAAGCCTTGAAGCAAGTCAACATTACTTCTGTGAAGTTAAATGTGCTTGGTAGAAAGAATCCAGCATTAGATATTATGCTCTGGAAACACAAGCCTTCTCCTGTGTGGCCAGCACCTGTGTCTGTTTCCTATTTTGTCTCTTATGTTGCTTTCTAAGCTAGCTGTTTAGTGGGAGGGCAAAGTCACAAAGGACTCAAACATAATTATTCCTTTAGGATACTTTTTGCAGAGTTAACCTCCAGTGGGTGAATAATTCCTGGATTAGATGGAGAATGGGGAATGATTTTGGGGGAACTAAAGCTGGCTCTTTCAAGAGCTAGTGAATTGCAAAAGTCATATGTTTTCTTTTAAAAGAGCCTTCTAAGAATATTCTGAAACATGAATTGTGTTTCATTGCATCCATATTTTCAAACTCAGTTGCAATTAGCAAGACTCTCTGCCCTAGAAATAAGTATTTCAATGCTACAATCTCATTCAACAATCTGAAGAGCTGCTATTCTGTAACTCCTGAATAAAAATGAGAGCTAGCTATGTTGGGCAAGTTACATTTTGGATTCTTTCTAAAGACACTGAATATGATAGCAGATTTTGTAAGTTCTTCACACAGGGGTAGGCTGGTTTTTTTTTTTTTTTTTTTTTTTTTTTTTTTTTTTTTTTTTTTTGTAGTGGTTTACCAGTAAGGCTTGCAAAACTTGCATGCAAACAGAGGTTCACAATACAGAAATGTCTTTCTCACTAATTTGTCTTTTTTGTGTGACCACAGATTAGATACTTTGTTTCCATTTGACACTTGCATGCTCCAGGGTTTACTGCACCTGAAGTCTGCACCCTCAAAAGCTACTTCTAAGAAAATACAAACCGCTCTGTCTTACGTGTGTGTGGCTTGTCTTTTATTTCTATGTTCTTTAGTTCATCAAATAACAGATGTCTGCCAGTTGTCAGTGACTCTTGTTAATGAATGTATGAATATTTTTCAGTCTTTCAACTGAAGATATTACCTGGGCAGTATGATTCTGTGGAGGATTTGCTGGCCCTTTATATATATTGATCCACAAGAGTGACTTTTGCACTCTATGTGCCCTGACCTTGGTCCATGGCTTAGGAGTGGCTTTTGTACTCTCCATGCCCTGAATTTTCCCTCTCACTAGTGTTCTGTAAAGCCTTTTCAAATGGCCCACGTGATAAGATCTGGTTATAACAATTATTAAAGTGATGTCTGTGCCCTAACTAAGGTGCAAACAAGACCATATATCCAAGTCAAATAGTATGGATTTTATTTAACAGCAAATGTGAGGCAGAGAGATAGAAAGGAATAGGAAAAAGGAGGGAGAGGGGAAGAAAGAGAGTGACAGAGAGAGAGACTAAACAGAAAATGTATCATCACTCAGTGGAATCTGACAGTATCCTGTGAGTCTTGTTCTTTTGGTCTTCTAGGTGGTGAGGGTCATGCAAAACATAGAGTCCAATGGATCAAAGTGTTCAGGAGATGTCCAGGCACCTCCCCTGGGCGGGGGAGCTTATAGAGTTTCTTGCAACAGACTCTGGATTTGTTGCCTTACTTGGATCACATGCGATCCTCTGCTGGTGGAAGGCCTCAGGAACGAGTCAGGGGAGGGGAGGTTTTTGGGAGTCTGTGATGGTTTATGACCCCTTCTCAGCTGCCTCTCACGTCAATGTCCTGTGTGTACATGATCTTCCCAGAGAGGGGGGTTTACTTCTGATTTGTGTGGAGAGATTTCACCATCACACACCAAAAACATTCCTCCTCCTCCACCTGCCCAGAGCCCAGCTAGGGCTGATTTGTAGCACAGCTGCTGTGTTTGGCTTTCTTTTCAGATAAATTTTTCTTCCCTGAGCCTAGTTTACTTCTCATTAGACCTGAGATAACTGGACAATAGTCTTATCTCAAGTTCCCCTCACAGTCCAAATTCCAGTCAGGTGGCATATTTTGGAGGTGGGAAGTTGGGGGTAGTGTGCTTCAGGAGTCGCAGGTGGCAGTACCACCTCTGCAGCCGGACAAAAAGTCTTTCCATGGTTTAGACAATGTTTAAGATATTAACAACATTTCAGTCTCCCACATTCACATATTCATTCTCCCACTTCTTTCACCTGCTTGAAGATGTCCAGTTTCATTCTTCTCAGGTATTTATTTTTTGGTTTTGTTATTACTGTTGTTGCTTTTTTGTTTTATTTTGTTTGAAGTAAAAAATGTATGTAATTTCCTGAGACATACCAAGAGACTGGAATTTATTCAGGTTTTATTAGGGGTTTCAAGAAACAGGTAAGTTTTAAAGAAACCTGAAGAAAAAATCTAAGGAAACCTGAAGAAAGAATCTAAAGGAACCTGAAGAAAGAATCTAAAGAAACCAAGCTGCAGCTAAGTAACCCAGTATTAATGACATAAAGGAGAGATTCAAGAGAGGGAGCTATTAACAAAAACTTTCAAACCCCAATTTCCTGTCGGGGATATATAAATAGAGAAGACTTCATTGTAATTTACAGTGCTCTTGTCAGCAAATGGCAGCAGCTATGACACCTGTTCTGTCTCCTGCTCTGCTGCTCTTCCTAACTCCTCTTATCCTATTGCCAAGATGTAAGTACTCATCTAAGGGTAAAAATATCCAAATTCTCAATTCCTCTGGACAACATGTAACTTAATTGCACTTCTGTTGCATTTCAGGTGGCTGCATGGACATTGTCGGAGGAAAAGATGCTCGTCCTCATTCCTGGCCTTATATGGCTGCTCTCCGATGTAAGGATTTAACAGTTTTTTGTGGAGGAGCTCTTGTGGAAAGGCAATGGGTTTTGACAGCAGCGCATTGTGCGTGAGTATCTTAAAAGGAGGCAATTTTAACTTTTCATTGAGATGTGGCATGGTATTCAAGCCTGTAAGTGAAGAAAGATAGATATTCATCCTTTATGGATTGTTTAGAGCTGAAGTTCTCTCACTAAAATGATCCAAGAACTTGTAATTCTCTTTTAAGCTGCTATAAACTACTAATCTGCATTGTGTACAGTTACCTTCTTTAGTCAGATCCTGCTGATATTACGGGATGCATACTGTGCTGTTAGAAGACCAAATTAATTATTTATGTATCTGAAACAGCAATGTCTTAGAGAAGGGAATATGTCCCCAAGGTGCTTTAAACAAATCTTACCTGTGTGCCTGGAACTAAGCCTCAAAATACCCTGAGAGATGAAGCTGAATTAGGTGGAAATGCTATTCCTCCCATTTTAAGTGACCCGAGCTCATAAAACCAGAATGTCACTCAGAGCTATGACAAGGAACCTTGCCCTTTTGACAACTTAAAGGTGAGAACAAGCAGCTCTTCCCCAGGTGAGATACCCCGAGGTCAGCAATGCTGCAGAACAGCTGACTCAGGGTAAGGAGGACATCTACTGTCCATGTTGGGAAGTAAAATGACCTATTTTTGTTAAAGTGTTCTCTGAATTGTATTTTATTTCTCCAATTTATTCTTCTTATTTTGAATACCTAAAAGCAAACCACTTACAATTAACCTGTGGAAACCTGATCTCCTTAAACACAGTGTGGTGACCCTTCTTCCAGGAGTTTGTCTGAAAAAGAGAACACAGTTCCTTCTAAGGCAATTTGGCTTTCACAATTTTGCAGCTGAATTAGGTTTGGTTGTAAGGGTAGAAATATTCACTCCTAGCGTATGCTGTTTTGGAAATTTACAGAAAAAACCCCAAGTTTTCATTTTTGGAGTTATGGGACTTTTTAATGGGAGCTGAAGTCTCTCACTCTTCAGTCAATAGTTCAGAGACATCCAGTCAGACACAGTAATAAAAATTCAGATCTGTAAGCTGTTCGGTGGAAAGGGCACTGACTCTTTCTGATCCTCTGCAGAGTGTGCTCTGGTCACTGGTTTGGATTTCTAACAAGCACATTGATTGTAGCTGACTTTGTCACTGTGGCAAGTTGAATTTGTCTGTTTTAATTCTCCTGAGCTGTAGGACAAACCCCACCAACCCCTATTCTACGCCTAGCCTACTCTTAGCAGGTGCAATTGGAGTGCATGTAAGACTTCCTAAGCAATTCATCTTATGTACTAATCACTTCTGAAACAATTTTTGTCTTGGGCAAAATTGCATTAATTGAGCAACATGAATTTTTTTGTGGTCTGTGAACAGCCTGTCAGAGTCCCAGAGACAGTTCTGAGAGTCTTATATCATTCCAACTGAAACAAGTATGTTTTGTAGATAAAAAGGGAAATTTTTAGACTCCAGTACTGCCTTTTCAGCTATTTTCACAAGCCAACTTTTGCAAATAAGTGAATTATATCTTTCAGTGAAACATGCAGTTTGAATGAAAAAATAGCTTTTTTTTATGAGTGTTTGGGTTGGTGAAGTCTATATTTTGGCTTGAATAACTTGTCCTGTGAATAGTGAGATCCTGTTGTGAAGATGAAGCACAGGAAACCAACTCTATGCCCTCTGCAATGTCAAATCATTAGGCTACATTAAGTTTAGTAGGCCAAAATGGAGAAAGACAGTCCTAATAAATACATTTCTGATGATACTCAGTGAGCATGGGATACAGGAGGATTTACAAGTTGCTTAACTGTTTACTGGCAGGAAGTGGACATATATCTCTTTGGATTTTAGCACTCTCTCTTTCTCTTTAATATTCACTACTGGAGTGAATATTAAGTTAGGCAACACATCCCCTTCTTTGTTAATGTGCTGAATGTTGTGTTTAGTTAAATTAAGGACAAAACCTTTATTAATATTAAAAATGCTCACTTTAGCAGAGTGCTTACCTGTACACATAATGCTCAGAATAAGTATTGAGTATTGATGTATGTTCTGACGTACTACTGATTCAGCAAGACAACCTAGATGCATGTACCTATAGACATGTTTCAGTCCTTTGCAAGATTAGGTCCTAAATCCAAAGGAGGCCATCCAGAGATCAGAAAAAGGCATTGTCCTTATGCAAGCAACTTTCTTTAAAAAGCTGGAAGGTTTTTTTGTGACATTAATTCCAAACTCTGAAAATCTTTGAAGGTCAGTAATTCTACAATTATTTCACCAAACTATATTTACAGTAAAGAAACATCGTTTTGTAGAGGAAATACAAGCTCATGGTAAAACAGTGAAATAAACAATATCTTTCCCTGTGTTTTAATCACTCTGTTATGAAATGAAATTTTTAATATCATGTTAAGTGTCTTTTGGTTATCCTGAGAGATATTGCTCAGTTCCTGTAGTGATTTTCACTCCCTGTTCTTTCTTTAAATTACAGTCTCAATGAATCAGAATACAGAGTGGTTCTTGGAGCCCATCAGCCATCTATTGCTGAAAAAGAACAACAGATATTTAAGGTTATTCGTTCCTTTAGTAATCCTCAGTATATCACGTCTTCCATGGAAAATGATATAATGCTCCTTAAGATATTGTGTTAATTACTGTTGTATTATTATAAAAGGAATTTTCCTAACGATCATTTTGGCTAATCTTTGATATTGAAGAATACATTGTTTACAAAGCTTAATAATATCACAGAACACCCTGCTTTTGATTGTACTAATCTAGCTAAGATTATAAGATCACTGTCTCTGTGAGCAGGGAAGATATTTCAAGGCCAATGTGCTCTAAAATTCCTTTAAACCCACTCACTGCAGCAACTCACACAAAGCATGAAGCAAATTCTTCAGTAATTTTTCAAATGTGGTGCTGAAGTGGTGTGTGAAATGGAGTCTGGGTCACACCTGTATCCCAAAATTATACCTTGTCTTGGACTAAGTGAAAATGGAGATGAAACTTACTGTTAATTCTTTGGGGTAACTGATGAAGTAAAAGTAGGGGCATTACAGGACATATGAATTCAGCTCTAGGAGCTTGGAGTGGTCACAAAGTGAAGGAGGTACACAACACTGCAGAACAAAGCATGAAGAAATGTCCTTGCCAACATCGTCATCCAGTGTCAAAGTGGGGCAGGGCAGTAAGAATATACATTTACAGGGAGGTGTCTTTGCCCATGGCAGTGGGGGTTGGGGCTAGATGAACTTCAAGGTCCCTTTCAACCTTCGACATTCTACAATTTGATGACCCTATGACTTGAATCTGGTTTCTAGAATTTAGATGGCATCACCAGCTTGATATGACAATGACATAGGGAGGAAGTTAACAATGCCCCCTTTTGTAAGTAGCTGGACCACTTACAGTAACTGATCACTGCCCAAGTATGAGAAGCTCCTTCTCCCAGACATTAGTGAGTATTCTCTATCTGCTTCATTGCAAATGTAGACAGCTTCATTTCACTGGCTACTACTGTGGCTAAGTTATTTGTGAATACAAAGCCAAAATGAACTGCTGTGAAAGTTACAACTTGGTTCCAGAATGATATGGATATCATAAAATCCTTTGAATTTGATACAGAAGCAGGGATAGTATTAGCACCAGAACTCACTTCCCACTCTACACTTACACTCTATGGTAATGGAGTACTAACTGACTTGGGATAAACTTTCCATCTTTGGAAACTTCTAGCAGCACTGGCAATAATAACAATTTTTTTTTTTTTTTATTTTATAAATTTGTGATTTGTTGAAGTGGCTTTTTAAAATGGTATAAAGCCAAAATTGTTTAAATGGTAACCATACAACAACCTGTGAAATGAATCATGGTGCTGTGATTGTAAAACAGAAAATGTCTGTTCAGCAGCTGTGAGCCCTCATCAAGAACATTGAGGATACATGTTGGTATTTGGCTGCGTTTTGATTTACAAGCTTAAACTGGCATCTGTTGAAGGATGAATCTGTCAGGTAAAGGCCAACAAAACACAGACAGTTTGAATCATTTAGGCCTTTTAGAATCTCTCAGAGAATAAGATCATCAGTCTGAAGAGAATGAGACCTAATTTTTCCTCAATTGTGCTGCTGCTGTCACGTCTAATTTGGTATGGTTTTTGTTCTCATCTTTGTTATTGCACCATGCTTTGAGACTTTTCTGCCAGTCAAGCACCAGAGTCTGATCTCAACATGGAAGTTCAGTGACAAGTTAGGCACTTGACTAGACATAGATCCAACAGCCAAACTCCCGTGTAGATTTTTAATTTCCTACCATATTCAAAGGGAAGCCGGGCTCAAACTCCCTACTGCTGCCATAGACAGGGAATTTCTATACAGTCATCAGGGAAATTATTTTGAATTTGCCAAAGGACAAGTAAGCTCAGGATCATTTCCTAAATACTGGAAAGCAGTTTATAAGGAAAGTGTTGATAAAATGGGTCTAGATGACAATTGAAACTAGATTTATATTTCCCGTCCCCTTAGCATAAGAAAGCAATTTTTTTTTCTTTTTCTTTCGAGCTGAATGGTGCTGCAGAGCTGAATAAATACGTCCAACTTTTACCTCTGCCTGACTCCTTTGAAGATGTAAAACCTGGCACACCATGTAAGGTGGCTGGCTGGGGAAAGACATCATCAAAAAAGAAACCGAAATATCTTCAGAAAACAACACTTAAAATTGTTAGTAGAGAAAAGTGCAAGAGTGAATATGACACAAAAATAACAAACAACATGTTGTGTGCTGCAGGAAAAAGTCTTGTTCGTCCCAGCTGTGCATTCAAGGTAAGTTACAAAGGGGAAGGGATGTATATTTAACAATGGTTCCCTTTTCACTTGGAGCAAAGCAGTCCTAGACATCTAATGAGACTGATCATGTTCAAAGTGACTTTAAACACATTTGTAAGAGATTTTATTATTGCGAAAAGGGAGTGTTAAAACTTTGATTAGTTTAGGTTAATGTATATATCAGGATCAGTATGAGAATTTGAACCTGGGATTATCTGTTAACTTCAGGTACATTTCTTTAGCTACTGTGCTCTCCTTAGCCACCACCTGTAGTTATCTGAGAAAAAAAGAAGAGTTTTCAGGGTCTGAATCATCTGATCCTTTCTAGAAGTCAATATCTGGATAGTACAGTATTAACTGTACGGTCAAAAGGGCTTATTTGGATCTTGCTTTTGATGTCTTCTGTGCCAAGTCCAGAATGGACAATTACTGTAGAAGTGAGAATCATTTTATAACAACAATAAAAAAATACATTTTGAAATAGAATTATGATAGCATTCTGCTGGTCTGCAACATTTACATCAAAGACTCCATCAGTCTTGATAAACGACCTCTCCTTCTACCTCACCCAACTCCCATGAATTGATGTAAACCAACTGATCTATTTCATAGTGTGGAAAACATTAGAAGCAATATTTTCAAATATGTTTATGCACTGCAGTTGGCACTGCATGCTGCTTTGGAAAGCAATGGACACACAGTGACAGTTCCTTCTGTTTTGTCTTCCAGGGGGATTCAGGTGGGCTGTTAATCTGTGATGGTCAGTACAGCGGAATTGTTGCTTTTGGAAGAGAATGTGTAGAAAGAGGCATACCTGGTGTTTATACACGGCTGACTAAAAGCTATATTAACTGGATAAAAAAAATAATTTCCAATCACAGAGACCCATGAGACAGTCAAGATCATTTTAATGAATACTGTGCTGTGCTTTAGAGCTGGATGCTGCTGCTTTAGGGCTCCACCTTTAAAAGGTACCTCCCAGCTTTACAGCTTTGCTAATGCCACCACAGCTTTATGAGAACAGTTCAAAATACCCACCTTTATACAGATAACACATTTACTAATCTTTATTAGGAAACTATATCTCAGAAAATATAATTTGTGTTAGACTTCATTCTACTTGTTATGAGATGGGAAAGTACTGTTCACCTTATGCACTGTGCCCCAGATAAGTGTACTTACAGGAAAATTCAATTTCAGACTGACAATGAATGAGAAAAATTGGAACAAAAACTTTAAATGTTCAAATTTATGATGTTATTAAAAGCCAAATACTTCATTTTACCATTACTAAATATTTATTAAATAAAATTAAATTTCAAAGAGTTAAAATGTTAAACAGAGAAATGGTTTCCCAATTAGTCTTCATTATGAGATATAAAATCAATTTTTCTCTTTCTTTCTTTTTTTTTTCTCTTGATTTTTTTTGATCAAATCAACTAAATCATCTCACAGTTTGTCTAATGATCTCGCCCTTTCAGTTAAAAATTTGATGAAAAATATATCAATACTGATTGCAATGCAAGCAACCATAGCTCTTTAACACAGTTGCTATCTAACCTCTGTCAAAACAAACAGGACTTTTGTTATGGATTTCAACAGACTTCTAATAACAAAAGGACCTGCTCTGTTTCTGAAGTTATCTGTGGTTAGGTTGGTGTACTCCATTATCTTCGAAACACTCTCTAGGCCTTTTTAACAAAAAGTTATAAAGTGACCATCTGTGGACTTTCTCTGCTTCTTTGGCTATTGCATCAAGATGTACTGAATACTGTAAACTTTGAAATGTTTCAGAGGCATGAATAAATAACTCCAGCAGAACAACATACTGACCTTGATTATTGACCTAGAGATGTGTCACTGTGCTGAGCAGTCTGTCTCATAAAGGCTGTGCAGAAAAGGACAACACAAAGCTGGATTGGTAGCTGTACATGGTGCATTAAAACCTGCCACTGTGGTGGGTGGGGGCTTAGATGCAGTTCTCACTGAAGGTCATGGGAGGGAATAGCTTAAAGGATGCCAGCGAGAATTGGCTCAGGACTGGAATACAGACAGAACTGGGACAAACTGAGGGGAAAAAAAGGGGAAGAGATATAATAGTGGAAAGAATAATATATTGTCATTCATATTTTTCATCTGGGGGGTCTCAGAAAATGTTGTAAAAGCAAATTAGTCCCTTTAACCTTTGACATAAATGACAGGAGACTTTTCACATCTTGAAGCCCAATAACAACTAATGGGTGTTTAACTTGACAAATGCAAAGATTTCACACCCTCACTTGTGTGAATAGTGGCTGTATCTCAGACACTGATGGGAAATAGTGATAGAATCTGGAAACCAGAACCCAGCAGGTTAATCACAATTCGGAAGCTGGGCTTTATCTGTGTGATCTCCCATAATTACTTCATCTACAGGTTTTTATTTTTGTTTTTTTGAGTGATGTAGCAGGTGGAAATGCATTATTGCCAGGTCCGGCTGCCCTGCCCAATCCCCATGGCTCCTTCAGTCACTCACCTATTCAAGACCCACCTCAGACACCAAGATCAGAAGCCTCTGCCCCAGCAAGAGTTAGTCAAGCAGTAACCTTGATTTCTGTTCACCCTGAGGTGAGATGAGTCTTTATTTCCTCTCAGTGGGAGAGCATGGAAGACTTTGCTAGCTTTGAAATCCCTGTGTCTTGAGGGAGTACTTGCCCACCCATCCCTCCATGTAAGGAGGGGCACTTTGGGCCAGGGAGCATGGTAGGAGTCCTGCAGTGGGGTCGCAAAGAGCCCCACAATTCTGTGTTTTATCATCACCTGTGCAAATCCACTGGCTGATTCTGCAGCCAGGGATAGGCAGAAGAAATGTCCGGGAAATAGTGAGTGTTGGCTAAAGGAAGGGACCACTGGTGTCACTCACTGGTGAAACCACTGCTGGGCTGGTTCCCACAACTGACCTCAAAAGAGGAAAGCCACAGATAGTAGCTCCATGTATCTTAGTTTTGCAACAGCAAACGCCCACAAAGCCTGACAAAATTAAACTGGAAACACTTGACTGAGAAGAGCTCCTATTCAGCAGCTTGTGATGGAGCTTATTGAACATGTCAGTTGTTTCCAGCATGGCATTTGCAATTCCACTTCCCTTCAGTGCAGAACTCTTGTCTTGTCTTTTTAACCTGTTGTGCCATACCTAACCCCTAGGTGCCTGTAAGGTATCCCCTTGCACATTACCTCCCAGATTCCAAATACCAGCTTCTTGTACCAGACCAGCTCTCTTGTCCTTTTTTTACCTTTACTGGAAATTTCTGAGCAGATTAAAGGATTCTTGCCTCTGGAATCCTTCTGCCCTTGGCCAAGGCTGTGATCCAGTCTATGCTGGCACTTCGCAACATTGTCTCTGCAGAGCTGACTTCTCTGTTAGACTTTTACATCTGTATCTGCTTTTATTGAGGTCTTCCAGGTAAGATATTTCTTAAAGATTATTTTCTCAGAGGTCTGACTTGCTCATTGCATGTTACATATTCATATATGGTCACAGAGAGCAGCCTCTAAGGCTGACCAGGCCACACAAAGACATGACATATGGCACTGACAGTGCTGACACACAGCCCTTGTCTCTCTGTCCACCAGAGATCACTGACAACTCATACTCACACATCACACCAGGGTGCAGATGCCAGTCAGTCCTCAGGTTTGTTCTGCTCTTATACTGGGTAGTAATGGCTAATGTTTTGTACTTGTTTTGGTTGTAAATCTAATGCACTGCTTATTCTTTTTTTTTTTTTTTTTTTTTTTTTTTAAATTTTGTTTTTAAACTTCTGTTTCTCTGTACAGAGGGTTTCATTCTCTATTGTCAACAACTGCTATTTCCTGAAAGTGTGGTGATATATTTGGGGCATGGATTGCCTCCACAGGTCCTAGTCAAAGTCTTTGTCTTATCTTCTGACTGCAGAGCTGCCATCTATCTAGAAAGCTGTAAAAGTAACCTTCCTTTTGGGCAATTCAATCTAGCATCAGGAAGAAATATTTAGAAAACTGAATTAAAACAAAGCAAGCCATCAGACATTCAAGATAATTTTCTTGGATACTTGCCTAAAAAGAAATAAACTCAGAATACTCTTTAGAACTCTGAACAGGTCAACTCACCATAGTCAGACAAATTACAGCAAGTAATTTTAATATGTCTGACACATCTTTTAATTACAATTCACTAATTTCCAAAATTTATCCTAATTTCATCAATGATCTAGCAGATGGTTCAGACACCTCTGTTCCAGTATGTTTATAACACCCAAATCATCTGATGAAGCTCTTTTTGGATTGACTAATAATATTCCATAATTAATAGCTAGCAGATTGCAAGTTGGTTAAATTTAATTGTAATTTGATTCAAGGTGGCACAGGTTTCTCCAAAGCAGGGAACCACGGAAAGATGAGCAGAAAACCCTTATATATATATATATATATAAAGCCCTTATATAAAAATGGAACAGGATCTTACATACCATAGCTACTTCCAAAGGCACAGATTAGTTTCCATGTATAAACAACAGTTTCACAGAGTTCATTCTTATGCACATTTGCTTGTGAAAAGCAAGAAGCTTTGCTGTATTAAAGCACTCTCATAACACCTTTAATTCAATAAAATATCAAGTCTCTCTGCAACCACATAGAAAATTCAGATAAGAATAATTAGAGCATAATATTAATGAGTATTTAATTAACTATTAATTAATGAGTCTAGAGAAGAGCTATGAAGATGATTAGGACTTCCTCTCCTATAAAGAAAGGCAGAGAGACTTTGGGTTATTTAGCCTTGAGAAAAGAAGGATCTGGGGAGACCTAATTGCTACCTTCTAGTAGCTGAATGGAGACTACAAGAAAGATGGAGAGGGACTAGTTACAAGAGTATGTAGTGACAGGACAAGTGACAGGACTTCAACTTAAAGGAGGATGGGTTTAGATTTGATGTTGGGAAGAAATTCTTTATTGTGAAGGTGGTGAGGAACTGAAACACATTGCCCAGAGTTGTGTATGCCCCATCCCTAGAAATACTCCAGGTGAGGTTGTCTGGGCCTTTAAACAATCAGACTTAGTGGAAGGTGTCCCTGCCCTTGAGATGGGGCTTGAAACTGTAATAAACTGCTAGAGCCAATGTGCAGGTTTTAAAATTTATTAATGAGCAAAACAGCGCTGGGCAGCCGGGGGTCTCCTGCCCCACACCTGGTCCGCAACTAACAATGCCCCGTCTGGGATTTTTATACAGTTCTCCTTCCGGGTTTCGCAGCTGCCTGTGATCCATCTGCACCTGTGTCCACCTGTTGCTAGGTGGTCGTCTTCTGCCTTCTGGGGGGCATGAGGCTGAAGGCCCATCCTCTTCTTCAGATAATGGCTCTTCTGCCCATGCGCGTCTCACAAGATTAGCTTTATTACACAAGGCTTGAGATAAATTGCTTACAGGTTATATGCTTGGTTACACAAAAACTATTATACTAAAACACAAAAGCATTTTACAAGAATGGAAAAATTTATCTATGTCAAGCTTTCTTTTCTCCCCGTCTTGCTACCCGGATGCCTGCAGTTTCTTATTCTATGCTAATGTTTGTCTTTTATGGTTCAATCTCAGCAAAATTTTCACTAACAGCTTGTTACATAACCCACAAGAAATTCTCAGGTTTCCTTGTGCAGATTATAGCTGTGATTATGTCCCTCTTCTGCTCTTCATTTCTTCTTCCTCTGTTCTAAATGCTTGAACACAGTTGCTTTGAGATTGACCATCCTTTGTTATCACGGGGTTACATTGGTATTTCAATAGCTTCTGTCTTAATCTATCCAAGATATTAATCCTTAAATTTAAAGAGCTCATAATATTGAAGGCAGATTCTTCTTCAGATAACAGAGGCGTACTGCAGGGTACCAGTCTCTACCACAACAAAGGTAAGTTTCCCCTTTTCATTTACAAAATTTCCCTTTAGATTTTCTCCACCTGGCCATGTCAATTGATTTCTACTTCTTTCACCTGTGTCTCCTCTCAGTTCTCCCATGTCTTTGCAGAACTACTCTTCGCTTTGTGATTTCTCAAGTATTGTTAGTTTTGTTCTTTGCAAATTTCTGTTATTTAATCTTTTCTTCACCTTCACATTCCATAAGGACCACAACCACTTTCCCCAGTTTTGTTACCTCGTCCTGACACCAACATTACCTATTGACACAATGACAAAGTATTTACCTCTTTCTTTTTTATTTTAACACTCTTTTTCTATTCTATCACACCTTTCTGTTGTCACTTTCTGCATGCACGAAAAACACTGCTGTCAGTTCTGCAAGGCTTTTTCTTGCTGTTACTCTTGGCTTTCAGAAAAAAATATCAACATTTTGTGAAACTTTGTATGAATGTAATAAGCTAAAAATAAATGGAATTGTTTCATTTCATTCATGCCTGCATACATCTCCAGGTTGAATGCATCTTTTTTGGAAAAAACAATAATCTGAATTTCAATGGTTTCACTGAATTAGGATTATCATGGCACTTAATAACATTTTAAGCATTACCTGCAGGGGAGAAACTTAAAAAAGATGGCAAGAGGAATTACATATGTGTATAAAGTAATATAATACACTGAAATAATGGCAAATAAATTAGAGATAATGAGAAAGAATAATTATTGTAGTGAATTAGTGACTAAAAATAATTATGGCAGTGACTTATTTTCTATCAATTGCTCTGGCAACCACTTAACTCCATAGTATTATAAAATATTGCACAACAGCTCTAAGCAAAGAGGTATGTTCATGGCTCTCTTGTACTTATATTAAAAACAAACAAACAAACAAACAAAAAACCAGAAAGGAATGCACTGCACAACAATGGAGTAGCAGAAACTAAAAGACAGACAAAAAGACAGACCACATGCAAATTTGGATGTTTAGTGGGATAACAAGACAGCTTCAGACATGCTGTATAAAGATACCCAGACTGCCACAAGTGATGTCAGAAGAGGATGTGAAAAAAAAGTGCACTTACTTATTACTACTACTGCTAGTACTGCTCCTTCTCCTCCTAATAACTTTCAACTATTATTGGTTATTGAAAATAATAATTTTCAATAATAATAATTATTACTGAAAATTATAAATATTAAAATATTATTAGTGCGAGCAGTATCTCTTTCAAAAACTGAGATTCTGCAACATTTGATTTTAAAAACACTGTAATGCAATGAATAAAAATACTACTTCAAGAAAGTTATGGTTCAAACCCTTCTGGAAGAAGTAGGAGAATAATTGAAATGGCTACACACCTCTCCAGAGGCAGAATGACGGTGGGATGAAATCTCGTGCTCTCTCTCGCAGTTGCTCTCTTATATCAGGAGGTGCAGAGCATGTGCCTCACAGGATATGTCAATTGAAAAGCTTCAGGTCTCCTCAGTAAAACCACCTTGCCTTCTATAGCAAATTTTGCATATTTCTTTCACACATGGGAGACTCTCCTCTTGACTGCTTTAAGGGTCTCTCTGTATCACATGTTACAGCTCCTTAAAATTTCTCAGCATCTGGAAGGAAAAGGAACATGTGTATTCATTTGAAATAATCTATAAAAGGAAATATAGACGTAGGTTTGGTGATGGAGGAATTCATGACTCACCTTCTCTTTTGTTATTGTCTCTTTCTTTGTAAAGGGACTTCATAAATTAATATTTGCTATCCTTTGGAGTACAAGCTTTATACAACATAACTGTTAGGGAACTGTAATAATCTACCTTTGAGATAGAATATAATAGATTTTTCATTTTAAACAACTTCAGAAAATATTTCCTGAATACTAAATGCTTCATTCAGTAGGGAATAATTTAATCCTTGAGTGAAATGACCACTTGCTCAAACATACAGTGAAAAAAACCCCAAGCAAAACAGCTGTAAATGATCAAAAAGAAACATATTTATGTGAGATATTATTATGTTCCTGACTGTTTTCACTGTAATAGAAAGCTAAATACCACTGACCATCTGCATGCATAAGATATTTCTACCTGCATGGCATGAGGCTTTGATAGTCCTTGGTGAACTCCTTTATGGTTTGAAATGTAGATATGATTTAACTGCTGTGCTTTCATTTTAATTTCAGAGGGGCTTTTGTCCTGAGCAATTTGAGTTCACTGTCATTTCTTCTATGTAAGCATGTTCAAAGAAATTTTCTCTTTTGGAATTATAAACACTCTGAGCATGGAAGTTAAAGATTTTGTATGCTCCAGTCAGTTTATGGATTAATAATTGCAAGACTTGGGCCTACTCTTAGCATATTTCTTGTACACATCCACTGGAAAACCACACCAGAAGGTGGTATGTTGCTTGACACTGAGTTCAAATTAGAAATGTAAGGGAAATGTCCCTGTTTCTATAGCAAATATATTCTCCAGAAACCTAGCTTTAGCCTTTGTAGGAGATCATTGAACTTTCCAATACAGTGACAGCAAGACAGAGATACCTGGTGAGTGGCAATAACCCTTTCTAGTCACAGAGTGCAAAGATTAAGGTTTTTCTGCATGCCTGGTTTCTCTTCAGTGGTTAATAAAAGACTCAGAGCTGGTACATCACCAGGCACTGGAGTGCAGGAATGTGGAATGCAGAAATCCTCAGACCTGCACAGAAGTTTCACCATTTTCTTCAGTCTTCTCTTCTGCTATAGAATTGACTGTCAGCTGTTCGTCACCTAAAGGGTGAGTTTTTGTGTTGATGGAAATGTTTTGTATAGCGCATGTTGCTGACATTTCCTGAACACATTTGTAATGTTGTTGTTCTAAACAATGAAATTGGTCATAACCACTGAGTTGATAGTAATTTTCTAATAGATAATTTCATTTGATTTTTGTACAACAGTACAGCAGCCTGGATGTGAAATCTGGAAGGACCATGCTTGTAAGAAACAGTTTTAGCCTGATTAAGAAATGAAAGAAAAAATCATGGAAAGATATTTCTTGATCCAAGAGTTTGTAAAAATCTGTTTCACAAAGCCTGTCTCTTAGCTATGTTTCCTTTGATGTTATTTGAGTTTCAGTAGGGCAGAAGAAAGGTGTATAAAAAAAGAAAAGAAATTTAACCATATTCTTGAAATTGCTGTTGTCTGGTATGTCCAGCACACACAGACAACAGTTGTCTCCATAGGACTGAACAGTCTTTAGGCATATCAGTAGGAACATACTGGGCAGACATAACCTTAATCCTAAGGATATTCCCTCTGTCACCAGCAACAGTTATTCATTTTTCTTTCTTTTTGGCAGTACTACAAGGTTAATTTTATAGAGTTACTGTATCCTATAATCATGAGAAATTTCCACAAAATGGATGAGCAGAAAGTGGAGAGTTCAGCAACTTCTAAATGTATGTTTCTATGGGAAAAGGTTTTTGTTTCTGAAATACTCCTAAACAACCAATTTTCAGCAGGTAGACATCTGGATACATGTGTCAAAACTGGACAAGAATTATAGCCCTGAAAACACAAATCAATACCTACCAAGTAGGCATTTGAACACAAATGCCTACCTAGCCTGTGATATCTTCAGTTACCTTTTCTGCAAACAACCATTGCTCTTTTGTACATACATCTCCTGTTGACAGACTTCAAAACTGACCAACCCTTCTAATAACAGTTCTACGTGACAGTTAGGGATGGTTTATTTCTGTTATCTGTGCACGAATATGAACAATGACCCCCTCCAGCAACCTTCTTATGTTACTGAAAGCCACAAACCATGGCTTTAATTTGTGTTTACAATTTCTGTGACATTTGTAACATTTCAGACAATTTATGAAAGCAAATCAGAGAGTAAAATCTTTATGCAATTTTAATGGGTTTTTATAATCTGAAAAATAAATCTTGTCCCTATTCTTATCTGCAGTATGCTTAGATCAATGATTTTCTTCACAATGAGCCATACCTTAATGCACAAGCATGTCTGGTGGCTTTAGTGAGGGATCTCATCCAGTTTAGTTCAGTACAGCTAAGGAAATATGTGATAGGCTTGTACTATTGCTACAGTCAGGAATTTATGATGGGGACTTCTGAAAGTAATTGTAAACAAATTAAAAAAGGTACATTTTGGAAGCACTTCAGCAGTTCATGGCACACATCCAACTGGACCTTTTGGCATATTATATCCAGTCTTCTGAATGAGACTAAAAAGAAATCACCAGTAGGATATTTCTATATATAGCTCTACCTAAGCTTTTCAAAAGGACACAGCCTCTATGAGACGTGACCAAACATGTAATTTTGAAGAAGGCTACAGAGGTGTGACAGTGCAATGAGAGACAGAGGTCTGTTGTTACCTTTTTTTGCACTGATTTACTTTAAAACAGTCTTCAGCAGGCCTGAACTTCCCCAGATTGAGGTGAAATGGAGAAATCACCTCAGCTGTCGCCCTGAAAACCTCTGTGTTTTCTGGGCTGAGGTGAATTCAAACAGACTGTGTGAATATAAAGAGAGAGCAGTCATAATGAATCAGACCAAGTAACCTTCCCATTTAATCCAGTGTTTTGTCTCAGGCCTACACCCTAGACTCAATGTCTAGGGATAAAACAAGCCAACTGTGCTGTGATAGTTTTCACGAAGAGGTCCTTGCATTCAATGTTTTCCAGATCAGGAAGGCAGGACCTTCCAGGGCATGAGATTTTTTTTCTCATGCAGAATCAAACACTTGACATGCAGGGAATAAAAGCAATTTTTTTTTTTCAAATTTAACATAATTAAACACCAGTCTTGAACTGACTTTTAATACCTTTTATAAAATAGCATAAACCCTGACTCATGACATCTCTCTACCTGTCTGGAAAAGCTTTTAATTTCCTGAAGATTTTCTTTTACATGACATGTATATCTTCTGGTAACCATTAGAAACAGTTCTGAAAAAACACACATTCTGAGCTTTGAAATTACCAGTCAGAGTCTCTAGATTGTAAGCACAGAGTAAATCATAGCTTTATACACATGAGGTCATACTCACCTCCAGAATTATGCTCTTGAAATTCCATGGATTAACTTTGCGCAGACTTAGTGTAATTTTTGGAAAAGTTCACCCAGAGAGCAATTGCTTTATGTTGCATGACAAATTTAAGTCCTCTATTTTTTCTGACAAATCGCTTTGCTGCCAAAGCGTTTAAAAAGTTCACAGCTCTTCTGTTTCCAAGGTGCAGTATATTTATCATTCAATCCTTCACTGGACTCCAAGATATAAAATTTTTTCAGGGTCATCTTCTAAAATATTATTATAAAATTATTCAGATTCTGAAAAGCTTATGAGGTTATTTCTGCAGTAATTTTTTTCTGTGCCATTTCAGTAAACTAGAAGTAAAAAATTTTACTGAGCAAATACCAGAAATAAGACCCAGAAGTCTAATGTCACTTTACTGTTGACAGAGCAGCCAAAATACTGAAGTATGAATGGGCACTGCAGAGCTATATGTATATTTGTGCATCTCTATTACTCTCTGTATGCATATGAATGCACATACACATTCACATACATGTATAAACATGCATAGCTATGCATCCATATGCATATGTATCTTAGTAATGGAAGTATCTGTCAACATTCTTTTAAAATCTTCTGTTTCAACTATTTCTGTCATCAAGTGACCTACTAAAAAATAAGAAATGAAAAAAGTCGTGGCAGATTATCATCCAAGAGTCTTGCACTCATATTTCCCTCAGTTTCTAGGCGCTCTCAAAAAACCCCCCATTTTATCAAAAGCATAAATATAAATATAAATATACATGCACAGCTGGCTGTCTCATATCTTTACTAAAATAGTGTGTGAAATTTCCCTAAAGCAAGTTTCTTTTCTATGAGAATATCAGAAGCTAAGGAGGAAAAATGAAGCCATATTGTAACAATTTTTTATACTTCAGTTACACTTGTTAGTCTTGTCTTTTTTCCAATCAGATCTAAAAATTGTTACAAGCAAGCTTGATTACCTTTGCAATAAAAGCGATTAATTTTCTTCAGAGACTTAACACTGTGATTCAAAATACCATTGTGAATCTATAACATATCACTGAGACTGATGCTACAAATATTAGCAGGGCTATTCAAAGCATAGCATAAATAAATGACTTAATGACTAATGGAGAACTGTCTAACATAAAGTAGTCTTCATCATTACTTGGACATATTTCTGATATTATAGTCTACAAATAGAATAGCAGAAAAGAGTAAAAAGTACACTGAATATTTTTTATGATGCTTGAGAAAAATGTTTGTATACAAAAAGAAAACACCTAAATGATTAAATAACCTCTTCAGAAAATTAGAAAAGGAGACATTTCCATGGCTGATCACATTTAGTATTCATGCATTGTTAGATACTGTACTTTCTCTGTAAGAAAATGTTGGGTTTCAAAGAATTCAAGCACATGAGGATTTTATAACAACCCTCATCTACCCTTGTAGACACAGTCATGCATGTGCGCACACACACACACACGTGCACAAGCAGATCCTCAGCTTCTTCCTTCTCTCTGTGTTCCCCCCAGCCTGCCCACACGAGCAAGGAACTCTTTCTATGGACATGGACACTAACAAATTAATGTGGGGAGTATTTATTATCCAACTGCCAGGAATTCATTACTCATAGCTGCAAAGTTTTCTGCATACTGGAGAGAAAATTGGTTATGTCACATGCAGACTATCACTGGTTGGGAATTAGCCTTGAGGAACTGTGGCATGTTAAAAACATGTTGTTCCCTGCTGTAGCAACGTTGTCAGTCTGCAGTACATAAAATATCATGTCACTTTTATCACCCAGAATCTGTGCTGTTTATCCATTCAGACCACATAATAGCTCACAAGTCTGGTAAGTTCCACTCTTTCAGAACATGGCACTTATCCACAAGGTGCTTCGGAAGATCCATGGTTTGTGTAATAGGACTAATACTGGATTTGGCGGTGAGCCCCCAAACAATAATGGATATTGATCAACCGCTCATGCAATGTTGCAGTCTTCTCTTCCTCTTATGTGTAAAGTTTTTGAAAATACTGATGTTCTCTACTGACAGAAAACATATAATCAGAAAGAAAGAGAACTGGTTAGTGTAGTTTCCGCTCTATGACTGAAGAGAGGGGGTGGGGATGAAGAACACAAAGGGGAAGGGGAAGGTGTAAATATTTTCATGAAAGTGGCAGTTGTAATCACCAGCTTTTACACTGTTTCCTCTCTTCTCTTCTGTGAACAGCAGGAGGATCAAAAGCTGAGGTGTACCCTGGGGAAAGAGGATGGAAGTGTAGAACAGGAAGGTTCAGGTCAGCTGGAGAAGAGGGATGGAGAGATCAGAGGAGGGGAAAACAGTAATGCTACAAGTCGGGCTCCTGGAACGAGACTGGGCAACAGTGAGACAGTAATGTATCATCCTTCAAAAGAATACAAATACCTAATAAATAAAGCATGCATTTTAAATGCACGAATAACAGTAGAATGACAAAACGCTACCAATACAGCTTCTGAATGTGCATAAAAGAAGTTTTGGGTCTTTTTGATTTTTCAGAGACTTTGAGTATTTTGTCAGATAAAGTCAGACCTTGAAACATGTTCTTATGGAAGATCATCTGAAAAAAACCTTGTGATAATTTCAATAGTGTGCTCATGTTTGCTCAAGCAGCTCCTAGATTTACTGGGTTCATATGGGAAAATGTTTGAATTCTGTGCACATTCTTGGAAAAGTAGTCAGACTGACATTAAAATAAAGTAAGGAAAAGGGAACTCTTATCCAACAGGCTTCAGTGTGCCATTAAGTGTATTGCTATTCTAATTATGATTAACAGAAGAAAATAAAAAGAAAATTAGCTTTTAACGGAACCTACCCTCAAATAAGAGCAGTGAAGGGAATGACACAAGGCCTCTTTCTTTCCTTTTAATTACTACAGAGATAAAACATTGTGGAATAAATGCTTCCAGGAACAGAGCAACAGAACTGGATTTTCCACTAAGTACAAAGAAAAACTGGTCACAACTTTCTGTAGTTTGTAAATGGAGCACTCACTCATGTAATGAGCTGCTTTTGTAGTTTACATACTTAGCTTGTTGGCAATTAAACACAACAGCCCTAAAGAGTTACAGAATGTATGTAGCTGCATTGGAGAGGTCACATTAAATTGCTTTTTGAACCTTTAGTTTCTGTCTAACAGGAGAACTATATCAAGATGTTTATTACTGCAGTTGTTTTTAAATGTTTTTTGGTTTAAAACATGTTTACACGAAGTGAAGAATTTGTAACATTTTAAAAATAATTAGGTTACTGGCTTGTGCATTATACAAGACTCTTAAAAACGTGATCTATGTACAAACAATACTTTATTGATCAACCACGTTTGAGACCTTCGTGTTTTATAATGGATGCATGACTGATAAACATGACAATCTGTTTGCAGTGGCTTCTCTCTGGCTTACATAGACAAATGGCTTTATGGTGTGCATGTTGGCCAGTTTTTAGAAATGTGTCTCCAAACACAGTAAGTTGAAAGCTGTTGCTGCCCATGGCAATATTAATGTCCTATATTTTTTTTAAGCTTTTTCACCTGTTAGTCTAGATAATGTTGTTCCCAGTGACTGAGCATCACCAGATCCAGCAATAATTCCACAAACAGTGCAGGTGTCCATCTGTGTCTTACGGGCACAGTACTCATAATTCAGTGAGAGTACTTGAGAGACTTCTAAAGACCGTGGAGCAAATGAGAAAATTATTGCTGGGAGAGATTACATATCATATTACACTAACTGATAATGTTGAAAAAACCCCAGGCTATCAGACATGCAATCCATCCTTCAAATCTAAAAGAGAAACAATAGGTTGCTCTTCAGCTTGGGAAAAAATGCTTTAAATTAAATGTTTCAAGCAGTTCACAGAATCACAAGATATGCCAAGTTGGAAGTGACCCACTCCTGGCCCTGCACAAACCATCCCCTAGAGTCCATGTGCCCAAGAGTATCATCCGAGTGCTCCTTGAGCTGTTAGGCTTGGTGCTGTGACCATTGCTGTGCTCAATCACTCCCTGGGGGAAGAAACTTTTTCTAATAACCAACCTAAACCTCCTTGTTCTCCCAGAAGAGGGGAAAAAACAATAGGGGGATAAAAAGGAGTTTTCTGACGTAAAAGAGTGAAAAACTGTATTATTAATGGGAGGGAAGGTCTGATAGCTATTAGTACATGAAGACAGTAAAGAGAGAGGACTTTGGCAGCAAGGCTCTGATAAGGGTGAGTAATTATCTGGTGATGGCTTTTGGGAGAAATTCTAGTGCATCATGAAAACAGGGACTCTACCTAGTTAGTAATTTTCAGCTCAATGAAATTAGATTATTTTCTTTTCTAGGCTATATTGACTCACTAGATTCAGTACACTGTCGTAGTTCAATGGCCCAGGACAAAAGTGTTTTTCAGTAACATTTTCTTTCAGACTTCTGGGGAATAACTTACTGTCTAACTTTACCTCATGAGGCAGATTTTCTTCCACAGTCACACCCAGACAGCTGTTTTCCTTGGGTAACAGGTAACCAGAGCTTTTCCCACACCTACCTCTTTCCTTTCCCTACAGTTTCAGTTCAGATGGAAATTTTCCAGCAAACAACCCCACTGTTTTCCTCTCAAGACCATTACTGAAATTTGATCTACTCCTTCCTTAGCAACAGAGTAAGTGGACTGAAGACTTCACTTTGGTAAGTGCCTCAGAGTAAATGCAGATCAGCTTGCTTATGTACACACTTCACAGTCATGTATACTATCACCATAATCATCACCACTTGTCCATACAGTGTGGTATCACTGCCACTGACAGCTGCCCACACAGAAAGCAAATTCAGCACCAATTTATCTTTTTTAGTTTGGTTTGCATCACTTTCAGTCAAAGATATGAAGTTTTCTAATTAGCATTTGTGCTCTTCAGAGCGGGTGATGTGTCTTGATTTTTATTCTCTCCAGAGCTCATATCCTTACCTGAACAACCATTTAAAGTGAGCTTAAATGACTTGCAGGCAGTGTAGACAATAGAATTAATAAATAAAATTACTTGAGTATGTACAAGAAGTTGGATTGAATGCCTTAACAATGCTGCATAAGAGCCTTATTTCTGCAACGTTCCATTCTTGGCAAAGGACTTCAATGCATTGAAACCCTACTTCAGTGACAGCTGAGGACATGTTTAAGTGTTATGTTGGTAGCTGGCCATCACATTATCTGCATCACAGAATATAGCTTTCAAACAGATCATCTGGGTGAGAGGGGGGATGGGGTGGGTATTACACTATAGGATATCGACACACATAACTTAATTCTTTTCCCCCCCACATACAAAGCAGAAAAACTCCAGAAACATACTTTTGAAAGTGAATATCAAACATCAGAAGTTTATAGGAAACTTTAAAGTTAATTTAGATATTACCACTGTGAGATGGCAATGGTAGAAAAAATAATTATTAATCATTTAAAATGGTATATCACTAGATGTCCTATCTCAACCATCCAGTATCCGCTTGGTAGTCTTCCCTAAGTGTATTTGTCCTTATACAAAAACAATCTCTTTAGATATTCTGGGCTATCAAAACATGACAGAAAAATGAATGTGCCCTTTTCTCTGCTCTCTTTCCTTTAAATCTGTGTCCTCAAAATAGCAGATACTTCTAACTGTATATTCATGGACTAGCTTCACAAGTTAATTACCGATGTTCTGGATCATTGTAAATGAAACCTAAAGGCCAGACCAATCTACAGAGCTTCAAGGGGAGCAATTTGTTTTATAATGTATGACACATCTGAATATACTGTGTAATTACAGAAAGTTTTCTGGTGCAATTTAGTTTCAGCAGGCTCTGTATCTGTTGAGAAACTTCTAATGATGAAGTACATTAAATATATGTATGTAATCTGCAAAACTTCCAAAAAATAAGGAGTATTTTGCATGAAGATAATAATGCCTACTACAGTCAGATTATATTAAGGAACATGAAAGGAATATTAGATTGAAAATGGATTACCACACACATGCACATACATATTTCATTGACTATATTAAAGCAAAGTAGCACAAGTTTTGATATATATTCTTGCTGTGATGACTATTTACCCACAGCTCAAATGAATTTGTAGTTCATTCCTACAGATAACCTGGTCCAGGATGTTCCCTCTACAGTCCAGATTCTGCAGTCCAATGCAATTCTTTATTTATTTTCACTTGTGTTCCCAAGTGGAGGCAGAAGCTGATCCCCTGACTCCCTGTTGTTCATTTGGAATGTGAGAAAATATTAGTGGTGCCATGATAATGCCAAGACAAGGGTTTGGGATGCTGACAGACAGCTTTTCTGTCTCACTAGGAAGTCTGCAGAGCTGGCACAGAGACTATGCAACATGACACTTAGTCTTAACTGTGCTTTCACCTCGAGTTGGCAAGCAGTGCAAGATTAAGCAGAATAAGCAGCAACCAAAAGAAGAACTCATAGGTAATTATGCAAAGGCAAATCTCACCCAGCAGGGGTAATACTACTGTCCTCCAGAGGTTGCTGCTTTGCCATTGTATACATAAAGGACTCAAAATAAAAAGCCATTCTCGTGGAACTTGCAGGCTGCAGGTAACATGAGATGCATTGTACAAACCCACAACAGAGGCAATGATTAAAGCACATACTCTAAAATATCTCCCCCAGAATGCCTGCACTAATGGCTCTCACAAATACTCCCAAAAGCAGATATTCCAAAATACAGGGTAATGTTGAGCCAGTGATTACTGACTTCTGACATCTAATCACAATATGCAGCTGCACAGAATAATAGTGAAATTAATTTGAAGTTTATCCATGCAATAGCAAAGTTTCCCTGAAAACGTACGTGTATTGCTTCAGTTCAAATATGTGAACAACTGGTCAGTCTCCATATAGGCAAGCCTTACAGTAGCACTGTTTATACAAAAAAAGCCTTAACCTCTGACAAAATACAGTGTCTTCTTTCAAAGAAAAGGGCTACACTGATATATTCTGTTGAACAAGGTGGAGAGGCTATGGCAGCAGTGACTAAAGCAATAAAGATCAATAAAAGTGACAGTACAATTCAGAAAAGAATGTGATTTTCTGGTAGAACAGAATGGTTTGCAATAAGCACTATAAAATGTAATTGAACGTTCTGGATATACGTACATTAGGGCCTTAATTTGGAAAACAGTATAGTTGCTTCAAATGGCAATTCCTGTTTCAAAGGCACTCAGATAAATAATTGCTCATTTCTGATTGTATGAAAGTTCATAATGTATTTCAGAAGATGTAAGAAGTAATGACTGTTGATTTAAGATTAACAGCAAGTAACAGACAGTATTGTGGAAATCCTCATTAAAGGTCAGCTTGTGTTCAAAAGCATGTCAGTACACATTGATTACATACAAGCTGATTTTTCCTATTGCTATGAAATACACCCACTCCTACAATGTTTACTCCTACTATTCCAAAACTAGTGTAACTGCTGATGATAATAATACAATCTGGAGAAGCACGGTTTCACTTAAGCTAACAATATTCTGTTTTCTATCATCGTGCTTCTACAATTCTGGCAATTTACCCAAAGGAATATCATAGCTAATTGATGCAATCACAATCTGAAGACCTATTAGGTTCTAAGCTTAATTGTATGTATCACTACAGCAAAAAGCAGAAATCCTTTATTTGAAGTTTTGAATTCTGAGAATCTGAAGGCAGAGCAAGAGCTGACAAATAATGGTAATTGCTCAAAAGTCATTAGGTGTTATTATGAATGGAAATCTATTCTATCTATTGCAATGAACTAGTCATACACAGCCTTATTTTAAGCAAGATAATTGTCATGTAAACAGTGAATCCATAAAGCATGCTCTTTGTGCTATTCCTAATGTAAGTAGAATTTAATAAGTGGCAACTCAAAATGAGGAAAATGAGGAAGGAGGTAATGAAAGCATTAGGTAAAATCATGTTATTTAAAAAAGGGATGAGGCTTCTTCCTTCATGCACAAGGAAAGTGCAGGAGGACATAAAAAGCAAGCCCTAAAGGATCAACTTTCCCACCTTGCTGGACTTCTAACAGGGATCAGAAACAGGCAGCAAGAGCAGGGTGTAAGAGCGGAGCCACACAGGGGTATTTGGATGCAGCAGCACCCCTGTGCTCAGGGGCCTGTGGGAGACCTCACACAGACAGAAATCACTGCAGAAAATGCCTTATAGGCAGGAGGTGTCTGCAAAAAGGAATTGGGTCCAGCATGTTTTCTTTGTTTCACTAGAAGAGAGATTAGTGCTTGGATTTTGGCAGTCTAGTGTCTGGAAAACACACAGGGCTTTATTCTGTGAAGGATCTCCCACATATTTTTTCAAATATTTTCTCTCTTTTATACTGTTAAGGAGCAAACTCCTGGCCAGTTTTGGTGAGGATGGTGACTATCACACCATACTGAGGAGCTCAGAGTCCTTGGCAGCTTTAGCAGATGTCAGAAAACCAAAGATTTGTTCACAGATTCTCATGAGTGTCTACTATTCACCCTTTGCACAATGATAGTCGCACAAAGGACCCAATCCTAGGTAAGAGGACATACTTGCTGAAATAACTAATGCATCATTTCAGTGGTAATTCAATTAACAAGGAAAAATTTTTAGGGTGTCTGCAGTGTACACTTTCATTCTATTTTTAGTTTACTGTCAGCCTCTGTGATAGTATTGATATTCTGGCTATGTCAGTCTTAGGTTTCAATATCTATTTCAATTAACATGTAAACCCAGGCTGAAATAATCAGGAACTTTCTAGATAAATTGCATATTCCCATCAGAAGAATAGTCAATACATCTACTGGATAGCACCATTCAGGGGAAATGCAGGGGAGTGGAGTTTTATCCACTTTAAATCAGGACAGTACATGAATTAACTTATTTTCATCTGTACTAAGTCTATGATTTACTATTGCACTACTGCTCTTAGACACATTATAACCAGGCTATTATAATGGTTGCTTCATACTCTCTCTTCATTCCCACTGGACAGCATTCTGGTCTAAAATCATATTCCTCTCAGAGGTGTGAGGGAGAAAACGGATGTGGGAGGGAAGAAAGCCCCTTACAGCTTGTAACACAACCAGGTAAAAGCTGGGTTAGCTGCTTGACCCAGGAAAAGAGGACAGAATCCAGATAACATTATCCACAGGCATCTTGGCAAAACATGACATGTCAACCAGACAACACAGTGATTGGGAGACCACCCAGAGCTGGTCGACAGGATTTGTTGAGGTAACCAAAGCATTTGGAAACATCACCTTCTGCTAGGAGCAGATCCCAAAGAGGCCAAAAGTCCTTCTTTGAAAGCTCTTAGTGGGGCTCTCTTCTTTTGTAAGCATGGCCTCAGTAAGAGAAAAGTATGTGCCATTGAGAGTTTACCCTGTGCATTCCCCTACAAAGATATATGGAACATGATAAAAACCATGTTAGGAGGAAACACCTGAGGCCATGCTGCCACCTAACTCCTCCAGCTATCTGTTTCACAAGGTGGAACTTGTCCTCTCTTCCTTTCTGCTGCACAATGACAAAACTTCAGCAGCTTTCCCACCCACCTACTCTTCTAACCACAGCAGCTTATAACACCAAATTCTTTAAAAAGGCATCAAGTGTGTGGCTATATTCTTTGAGGGGGAGAACTGTACTCGATATGAAAACAGAAGGAAACTCCACAATTTATTTCCAAAACACATGAGCGCTCTGAAATAGGCTCTGAACATTTGTTCTGGATTAGTCTGGAAATGGCAGCACGAGGTACGCCACCTTTAGGTTCATTCAGGTAGCAAGTTATGATCACTGTTTAGAAACCAAGCTGTAGAATAAGATACTTACAACATCAAACACATACTAAGTCCCTTAAAGTTTCTTCCACAGGGCTCTGGTATCTCAGCTCACCAGATGGTGCTGCAATGGTGTTAAATGGATCACTGACTTTTTTTTGATCATGTAGGACCTGCTCACAGTGTTCTGTTGTGAGAACTTCTAAAAAGGAGTAATTAATATCTGAATTTGGGGCCTTGTTGGCCTGGGGTAGCTAACATACATTGTCAATACCACGGTAATTTTTTAATGGCCCAGTAGGACAAAGCCCTGAGTTATACAAAGCAACAGTTTAGCTGGAAAAGCATACGAAAAAATACTAGTCTCTACTCTCACAGGAAAAATTTGAAGAAATATACAACTGAGAAGGATGGAGACTCTGCTGAAGATACAGGCATTGTGATTTGAGGGTAATACATTTCCCAAGAGATTTAGAGAGTGATTCTGACATTACAAATGTTTCCGAGCTGTTAACATAATGAAATATTTATAAAATATATTTGAAATGTTTTAAAATGGGTGTTCAGAAACCTTGATGATTTAATATATTTGATAATGATAGTGCACTAATTACAAATGATTTTGTTTCCGCTTAAGATTATGAATGATCAAGACCTAGAATGAAAAGCAATTTTACAGACTTTAAAGGGAAAAAGGAGCTATATCTCACCTGCATTATTCCTCCTTCAGATCCTTTAAGACTAGACTCTAGTGCTTTGTGGGCATTAGAATGTAATTACTGAAATTCTGTACATTTTGAAACATATTTCCTCAATGTTTCAGAAACAAATTATAAAAGAAATTTGGAAACTTATGCAAAGCAATAAAGTCAAATTGTAAAGTATTGAGCCCAAAACTACTGCTTTGTGATAAATAAGTTCTGAAAAGTTGATCCTGGTCAAGGTTTCATTAACGCACCCACTGCATAAGACAGAAAAAAAAAAATACACACTTTATTGAGAAAGAAGTTGAAAGAGGAGAAAAAATTATCTCTGTTATTGCATGCATGCAATTATGTTATGCCATCCATGTGTGTAAATAAAATAATAAAGGTAAAGAAAAACATGGCTTTGGAACAATCACTGAGGTCTTGCAAAAATACTGAGAAACAGCTTAAATGCATGTTACCAGTGGATGTTCAGGTGCCTTTGTAAAATTAACATTATATATAAACACAAATCAGTGCTTAAGTGCCAGATGGTTAATGAAGACCAGCCAGGAAACTTCCATAATTCACAATAATGAGTATGGTAATGAGCCTGCATTATAAACTGAGCAGCCGAGTGATACATAGTGCCCACTTGAAGTAACAAAGCCTTTGGAGTGTTTGATATTAGCAGGGAATAAAAGTGTTAGATTTGGTTAAGCTGAATAAAAGGATACTCAAAGTTTGTTTGTTACAAATATTATAAATAAATATCTCCGTTAACAGCAAGCAAATAGAATGGAAATAAAGTGATGGAAAATTTAAACAGTAAAATTAGGTCCAGTATTGTGTTCAATAATGAACAGCTTTTCCATTCCAGCATTTTCTGTTTACATTGGCTTTGCTAGTGGCAGTACAGACTCTGACTTCTTTTTTGGCAGAGGTTCATTCTTATGAAAATTAGGTTTGGTACAACCATGATAGCTGCACATCTAGTATTTGTCTATGATAACGGATTGATGTAATAAATATCTCTTTGCATGTGCAGTCTCAAGACAATACCTGCAGATGATTCCAACTGTTAGAGCAAACCATTCCCACTGTGGCCTCTGCAACGATGCACATTTTAAAACAAAACAAGGTTGAATTATTTTCTTTATTGTTGAGAGGACTGGTTTGGATCACAGATTGTATCTCTAGCACTTAGGAGATAACTGGGTAAGAGCTGATGGTAAGATGCAGTTATGGGATCAGAAAAGCAAAGTGCTGTGGTTCTAGGTGGAAGTCAATGATTTGCAAAGGTGGTTCTACTCCTTCCATTCATGGGTGGTCTCTGATGGGAATTCTGTACTCTCCAGCTGTCAGAATGCAGTTCCCCCTCCACAGACACGGCTTTTGTTCTCAGACCATGCCTGAACAGCTGCTTTTATCTTTACAGCAGATGCCTTCACCTTGACCCTTTCTCTTTTACTTTTTTTTTTCAGACAGCTTCTGAAACACTCATGTGATCTGACACATCTGTTTTGTTTTTCCTTCAGAGTAACCTTCAGAATAGCAAAATTGCAAAGAAACAAAGGTTTCCTTTTTCTTTCTTCCTTATCTTCCGGATTTTAACATCTGTTTTACCAGTACTCACCTCTTCATTTTCTGTCTAGTTGCTCATGGCAGGTACTTCTTTAAGAAGAGATTAATCACAAGGTGCTTGCATTTTCATCATTCTACATCACTATGTTAATAAACATAGGCTCAGAATATCTATGCAGATTCTAGTTCTAATGCCATTCTTTTTAAAGCATTTAGTCATGCAATAGCTAAAAATAGTTAGAATTTATTTTTAAAATTCTGGACAAAGTCTTCTATTTGAGATGCAGGCATGGGGACTTAACTGTAAATTTTTCTGTGGATTCAATAATCCTTTTATCAGTGATTGAAATTTTTACTTTTTCTCTAGAATTCTTGCCCTATATCTTCTTGTAATTGCTTTCAAAGCAAATACAGTTTCTGTGATCAATCAGGTCATAATTTTCAATCCAACAACTTGTAAACTTTTAAGATCTGTTTAGGTATCTCCTTACACCATGTACAGCTTCCATTCAGCTGGAGCCTGCTGATCTTTCTGGAGTTTGGGCTGGTGAGAAATATTTTTGATGTCACTTTACTAGGAGCCAGTTTGAAAATGAAAATGCAGTTGCAAACAGACTAGTGGCACTCTGATTTTCCCAACTGCTCTGCAACCTGCCTCCTTTTACTATCCTACATCCTCTTTCTTACCTTTCTCCTCAAACAGGTGCCATAACAGTGCATTGTCAATAGAAAAAAGTTTACAAGATGCCTCTATGAATATTCTGCACTTATGCAAAGTGGGTGTTTTCAGAATGGAAGTTCAATATTTCCTTTGGATTCCTTTTGCAGAAGGGTATCAGGCAGAGTGTAAAGATTCTGTTTCCTTAGCCTTATGCCTTGGATTAGATACCTAGCCCAAACCCATGGAACGATGGGCTTTGTGTAACACATTTGCTTTAGCCATACTGCACTTAATGATTCCTTGTTTCCTTTCATCATTATTAGTCCATCTTCCTGTCTGCCTCAGTAATCCTTTTCTTGTCATTCATATCCTATTTCAGTAATTTCTGTACACTATTGTATGCTGTTTGTATTTGCTTGTTCTGCACAGCACGTCTTCCATTACCCAGTTTGTTTTCCTTTTGTTTCAAGCCATGTGGTTTCCCTGGATTCCTTTCTGGATGTTGGTTGCTTTGCTGTTTCTCAGCATTTCTACACATACCATTTTGGCTTTTGACTCTCTTGTTCAGGTTTGATATATGCTTTAGATGTATTATATCTCAATATGTTCATAATTCTACTTTAAAACTGATGACTGCCATTATGATATTATTTTATTTACTTTTAATCTAGAGGTACCAGTGAAATTTTTAATATTAATAATATGAATTCAAGCATTATTTGATGGGAAGAGGCTATTATTATGCCAGTGTTAGCAGACCTTGAAAATGCTTTTTCAATATCTTCCATATACAAACAATTTAAATAGGATAAATCAAATTTGATGACTATTAGATTTCCATGCAAGTGAAAGAAAAATACTAATCTTCTGTGGGAGGAATAATGTTTGATTACTCGCAAGACATAAAGCTCTGGGGAAAACCTGAGAGATGTTTAAAAATTCTGACAGTAGCAACCTGCAAGATTTCAACAGCTGCTTAAAAAAAAAAGCATCAAAAAAGAAGGATAACACATTACTGACTGAAACAGTCTGAAAATAACTTCAGATAGAAATCTTTATCATAAATATTGTTGAGTTGGCTTTGCTTTCTGCATTTACTGAACATCTGTCATTCTAATTTTCTCTCTCTTTTGCTTTTTCTCACTCCACCTTTTCTTTCTCTCTCCATCTCCTTTTTTCTCCTGAACACTTCTCTTTTTCTCATTTCACTCCTCTCTATTGATTGTTATCAAACACATAATACTCCACATGTCTTTTATCCCATTCTGGTTTTACTGTAAGGAGAAACCAAAAAATTAATCCAGTCTTTGAGCATAGACATTTAAAACAATGTTATTTTTTAAATTGCCAGAAAAGCCCTGTGTTGTTTTATGGTACACATGCATTTTTCCATTTAGATGGAATGACAATCTGTTGCATTCTGATGTGAATATAGAAAAATATATAGCAACTAATGGTTCTGCAACTGTTTTTTCTGTGTTTGTGTAATGAGCTTGGGGGTCCTGGCAATACTGAGCTCTGTATAGACATAGAACAAAGAAACTGCCCTTTTTTGAAGAATTTGTAATATATTAATTTCATTCAGGTATACATATTCTACCATAAAGGTACATGAAGTTTATATACTCAGGATGATTTATAAATAAATAATATCCAGACTGATTGACTCCAGAAATATAATTTTAAAAGGGAAATTCAATGGAATTTATTATCTCTAAATGGGATATTAGTCTCTCCACGGGATTTAGGCTCTCTTGAAATTCAAGCTTTGTGATTATAAAATTGTATTTTATTAACTGTCTCACAGTTATGAATCGAAAATGAGTTGTCATTATTGCTTTTTGGTGTTATTTCTATAGTCAACTTCCCTCATTTCAGGGAAAGCCAGGATTAGCTATTTCTTCTTTAATGCCTTCCTGAATATTCTGACACACTTTGAACACACGAGATTTTTCTTTGCCTTCCAAGGATTTTATCTCATACCTGTGTCTGTGAGAATAGAAGATCAGTACAACTGCCTCATACAGACACTTATTTTTTCAAGAACATTAATTACTGTATATATAATTTGAAACATTTTAAACTAATTGTGAAAGACAGCGAAAAAATTAAAAATGGATTCAGAATACAGAGATTTTCTTATGTGTGATATGTGAAGGAGGAAAGCAGGGAAAAGAGATTGTTTTCTGTCTTATCATGATTAGATAAAAGGCAGGAATAATTATCAGCTCAGTGGGTATGCTGGTACAAAGGAAGAAACACTCATCAAGCACTTGGTTTTTCAGCTTCAGCAGATTGTGCACACAAGCACACCCTCTCCTTGCTGAGTTTTGCCATCCTGTAAAATCTAATTAATTACCTTCATGGCACATTTTGATGCATATTGTTACATATGACCAGTTGATGTTATTTCAGTTTTTATATAGTCTAAGACTACTGGCTGTAAATCAAATTTAGGGTAACAATGTGCATACAGAAATGACGGAGATATTTTCCCAAATCTTTCCAAATCAATTGTGTTACCAGCACTAAATAAAACAATGACTGAATGAATAGCACCGAAAAGTCTTGAGTATAAGATGTAGACCAATCTGGATAAACCCTAGTGAAACAAAACTCCTTTCTCCCCCCTTGGTATCCTGGAGTTTGATCAAGTAAGAGATTACTTCTTTTATCAAGTGGTCATTCAAGTAAATTTCAAAGTAGACCTGGGAGTTCTGTAAATCTGGTAGAAAGTAAATACATTTATATTAAATAGTATGCTACTTTATTTGAAATTGCTTGATGCACCTTACATTCTTTGTCAACATGCCCTGAAAGGTTTTATACACATTCCTCAAAGGAAGAGGGAACTTCAGAATACAAAGTTACAAAAACCCAGACTTGGCACCAAGACAGAAATGATGAAGCCAGCACAAAAGATCAAATACAGAATCAGGCTTGCCAAGTTAGATAGTTCAATGGCTACAGTTTAATTCTGTCAGAAATGTTTGTTGGGAGTCAAATTCTCCAATAATCACTGCACAGAATGCTAAGTCTGAATCCACCAATATATGAAGTTCCTGATCTCCCATTACAGCACAGGACTTAAATGGCTATAATTATTGTTTATGTAGTGGGCATCATCAGTTCTAAGATAGGGGCAGGGCAAGAGAAATTAACAATGGAGATATGAAAGCAAGTACTGGAGATGGGGAACAAGAAAATATTCATATTCCAGCCATTTCCTCCTTGCAATAGTCATAGGGGCTGCAGATTCCAGAGCTATTGTCAGAAGAGAAGAAATGCTTACTGAAGCTCATGGCTCCTACCACCTTGGTACCAAGAGCATGTTTAGTAGGTGTTTGCCTCACATTTTAGGCTCCCTGTCACTTAAACCAATGCTTTATTCTCTTTAGAGTACTGGGTGCAATATAAACCAAAGACTGCATCCACCCTCTTTTTTTTTTTTCTTTTTTTTTTAGGTACATAAAATCTTTTGCATTCTGTAATGATTTGAGGAAGAAAATTATTTGTTTACTAAACCATATGGTGTAACACACACTTAATAGACTGTCCATGTTTTTTTCAATGAAATATCAAAGTCATATAACTAATTCCTTCCTAATTGGTACCAATGTCAAACTCATCATGGGAGTATTATATGACATTTTACTCATACTCCAGTTTGATCTTCTCCATGATGCATGCCCCATAATTGGATTTAAATAGATCTTAAAAGTTAGAAATTCTCATACCCAGCATTTATTATAGGAAACACCCATCAGCTGAATTGCTTCAAGACACTAATATGTGTAAGAATGAAGTGTCTGTGTGGTAGGAAAAAGGGACAGGTGCAACAAACAAGACAATAATCCTCAAGCAAATGAGGAAAGTAAAAGACTTTCCCAAAGCAGAAAGTATAATCTGTCTTCTACAGACTCGCCCCATCTATGCAAATTTGCAATGTGTTCAGCAAGCAGTAAATGTGGTCACAGTAAAGATGGATGTTCCATATATGTGAAAGGCAATGTTTATCCAGATGCTGCAAAGCTATCTTAATTTGTGGCTCTTTAGACCAAGAACAAAGCAGACTGCCTGCAACCATAGCTACTAGTTCAAATGTCAAATTTCTCTCCTAAACGTGCTACGGAGGCGGTAGCAGCTGACAGGCAATCCAAGTGCAGAGGATAAGTGGATAATAGAAATTCCATGAAAGATCCCTTGCAACAATTGAGGAAAGCCAAAGGTGGAAAGAAATGTTACAGTCACTTGGGCGCGAATGTGTGTGAATATTGTTGCTCCATTCTGCAGTGAGTGGTGCATATTCAGTGTTGTTTCTGTCATCTTCCTGTTCCCCTGCCAGAACACACAATTCTTTTTCTGCCCTTATTACTGGAAATGCAGACTACAACTGCAACAACAAATGAAAATCTGACCCACTCAGCAAAAACGTAGCCAGGGATTCTCACTTACTGTCTCACGTCTAAATGCACGGAAATTCTACTGTTTACCCAGGTAGAGCAGAAAGCTGCAAGGCTCCTCCACTTACACCGATCCTGTAAGAGCACAGTCCTTCACAACTCATCACCAGTGCCTACCAGGCTTGCTGGGCCAGTTGGCAAAACACACAGTTTTGAATACATTTAGCTTTTGCCATGTTTTATACTGCTTTTGGATGAGATAATACTAATAGACGGATCTGACCCTTCTAGTGCTTTAGAGAAACATTGATATTTCTCTAACTCATATCTGAGTGAAAAAATTAAGATTTATTTACTTTTTTTTAGTTTGGTTTCCTAGGTTTTGGCATTATGTAAGAGAAGCCAGACAACAGAGCAGAGAAAAATTCCAGAAAGAGGTCCTGCAGTGAAGCATAGGCACAGGGCAGTTCATCTAGAAAGCATCATATTTTTAAATTAAGTTCCTTGTTTAATGTGATTTTTAACCATTGTTACACTGACAGCTGGATTGCTGAATAAGCTTGTTTGAGATACGGGCTACCATTTGCATGTGTATGTGCTTATGTGTAATTTACATAGTGGGGTTTTTTTTGAGATACATCATAATTTGCATCACTTTTACTAAAGTGCTTGCAGTGTACCAGATGGAATAATTGTTTTCCTTTTCTGAAGGATTATTTTAAACCAAAATCCAGTGCAATACTTTGTTTATAATTGTAGAGAAAAGGAAGAAGGAAGACATAAAGGAACTGCATGAAGTACTATTTTGTCAGAGTTCTTAGATGACATTTGACCTCTGTGAACAGTCCCTCCTTATCTTCTCTCTGGACTAAAAACCTCTTTTTTCCATATCCCATATTGTGTTCTGACAAACCTGAATGTTATAAATGCAAAGTCAAACGCATATAACTACATTACAATTTGAAATGGTTGTTTTTCACTGGAACTGCAGTGTTCTGACAGTTGTATCAGTTTCTTCAAAAGAAAGCACAAGTATTCCTGCAGCAAATGGCTTAAGGAGAAAAAAATGATTCAATAGAAGTCTTCTTTAACTAAGAGAATCATAGTCTATTTTAAACAGTTTTCCTGAAAGGAGAGGTAACCATATGAAGCTTGGTTTCAGGAATCTAAGATGGCACATACAAAACTTGTCATGGCACCTGCGTAACATCTCATTTCAGCTTTGCCTCAAAGCTCACACCACCTTTTGAACATAGAAAGGTTATAAAGTCAGCTTTATTGACACAAAAATTCTTTTTTTATTACTATTATTATTATTTTCACCACATTCAATTTGGTTCCACATCATAAATATTTGAAAAACCTACTTTGCAACCTATCTACAAGCTGCTGGCTCTGACCAGATTGCATAACAAAAGAAATCTAATGTAAGAGACAAACAATCAACTCTCCAGGTTTCATTCCTATGGATTGTTGAAGTATGTTGATTAGGTGACAGACTGGCATGATACACATACATATATAAAATCACCAAAGAAATCTTCCACCCTGGGCCAACATCTGATGTCCTGCAACTTTGTGTGAAAGTAGTCAAAAATCTAAATCTATTATTATTATTATTGTCTTTGTTGTTATTGTTATTACTATTATTATTATTGGCCTTTTGTCCATATCTTCTGAAGGCCTAAACAGTGCATGCACATTTATGCACACCTCTTCATGTCACATAGCTAAAATTACAGTACACCATGTGTTTTACAGATCCTCTTGGCCAGATTCTCATATTTTGAGATTTCCATAAACTTCACGAAAACTAAGGAGTAATAATCCTTTGGAAACTATTTTGCAAGGCCATTCTGGGAAAAGGAATTGAATTACTTAAAATTGCCCTAAATTTTTCTTTAAAAATAACAACATAGTAAAGTAATACATCAGCTAGATCCTTGAATTGATTAAACTAAACCGTTCCTAAATACTTATTTAATTTGAAACAGGACCTATGAATCTTCATATAATTAAGAATTACACTAGATTGGAAAAAGGTAAAGTTTGCATTTGTTGCAGGTTTTAAAAAAACCTGCCATCCTGTTCCTGGTAAACATGCCTGTTTCATGCACTCTCCTTAAAATCTGAAGTAATTCTCTGCCATGAAATCAGTGAGCACAGTCCTGAGCCACAAGGACATCCCTATTCACAGATGCAAACACCAAAACCAAGATACTCCTTTCCAGTAACAAATTGTAGATAATTTTATTTTTATTACTTCTCTCTCCTTAGTGTTTACTTGTAATGCAAGCACAACTCATTTAAGAGACCATATACAAAGTCTTGTGACAAGACCCATTAAAAACCTCAGAATATTAAAAGATAAAATGTTCACTTTACAGAAATTATGCCAGCAGCAACAGTTGTAAGAGGTTATCATTTCTCAAGGTTTCTCTGTGAGTCTCAAAATATGGATAGCCTATTAAGGTGAGCATCATGGCACTATTCCGAGTACAGCAGTATTATTCAGATGGAATTAACTGCAAATCTACCGGTAGCAGAGTGTTTGCATGATGAAAGGAATACAGATGCAAGAAAAAACTTTTTAATGTTTTAGGAAGTAAGACTTTATTAGACCAAATGTGTATCAAAGCATGCACAAGAACTGCTGGTGGTGTGTTTTTTTTCCAAAGGCAGGACTGCATCTAAGGTCACAATACCATGTAGCATAAACTAACATCAAAATACATTAAAAGAACAACTTACAGCACTATTTTTAAAAAAAAAAAAAACAATATTTTTGTAAAGTGGTTTCCCATTTTTCAGGAAGGCCATTCTGTTTCATTTTGTTCTTCATTAAAATGCTCAGAAACTAGTTACTCTTGAAGGATTTTTGTGGAAATATTTGCTGTTATAACCTGAATGGACACAGTCCTAGGTGGGATGTTTGATCACGAGAACAATTGGAGACCAAATAACCATGGTGAAATTATGAACAAATTGCTAAGCTCTTAGAACAGCACTCTGAGGTCTTCTTACCCCTTCATGACTCCAGTCCATTTGTCCTTTACTCTAATTTGCAGACTGTAAAGTATGACCTTTGGAATGGTGTCAGCATTAGTGCTGGGCACCAGAGCTGTTACCTGATCCCTACCCCCATTAATAAGACCAGTCAACTTCTGGAAGATGTGGATGGTATGGAAGAGTTTTGATTACTATGACATAAACAGAGTACAGCTCAGAGCCATCTGTCAGATGTATACTCTGGTAAACTGCTCCTCAACAGAAAGTCCTGGCTGCTTTTGATTGACACACGTTGTCTCCCTCTCTGCTTGTCAGCTGTGAGGAGAAAACACTACACCCCAAAACTCAGTACATATTGGAGAGATTATATTAAAATACAACTCCGTAAATAAATTATTCTCTCACACAGAATTTATTGGAGGAAGAGAAATTAGTGGAACTGAGTTGGGAAAAGGAGACATGGCATACAATGCAGTTTGAAAGAAGAGGGGAAGTTACTGAGATACAGGTGGCAGGAAACATTGAGAAGAAACACGAACGGCTTGCATAGCCTGCAAAGGAAGAAAGGAAGGAAGAAGGTTAGAAAAGAAAAAAGAGAAGTGGCGGTGGACAGACAAGTTGGGGGCTGTACCTCAGAGGTAAACTGCAGAAAACCCACATAGATTTTAAAAGAGAAAGGGGTGGATTTGAGCTGGATTCTTCAGAGTCCGAGGAGTTATTTCAAGGTGATCTGTTTCTATCCCTAGTCCAAGCAGTGAGATGGGCTGCAGAGTTCTGCAGGTCTGATTCCAGAGGTCC
>JAWWEE010000085.1:55694017-55743224 GCA_035221455.1 Xenops minutus
AGCAGGTCTCAGTGTGTTGACCTCTCTCTTATCCATGTGAGCTGAGGCCTATCTGAGAAACTGTTGTCTGAAGCTGCTTGGATGTGGAGATTTCTGCTGTTTTCTTGAGGGAAGCTGATGAGAGTTTATACCTTATTGATCTATTCCCTCAAAACCCTGAGGTTTTGAGTGTGTTTATCTGTTTCGCTTTGTTTTTAACTGATTTTTGTACTTTTTCCTCTTCCCTTTTTCCCCCTTTCCCTTTTGGGGTTGTTTGGGATTCTTGTTCTGTATATTCATAGTGTTTAATTGTACATAACTGTAATATATGTGTGTATATATATATATTTTACTACAAATTTTCTTTTGGTACCTTTTTTTCCCTCTTTTGGGAGGGGGGAATCTGTGCGCCCAATGGCTGGATTTTGCAGGGAGCCAACCCAAACCTCCACATTTGTTCCATTTGCATCTTCTTTACAGGCAGGATGAGATAGTTATCTCAGACCCAGGTAGTACTCATAGTCAGTAACATTAGAGGCTAACCCCTGGCACAGGGAAGAGCATCCATAATACAGTACAGGGCAAAATTATTAGTAACTAGTAACTATCTGATTTTAAATAAATCATCTAAGAAAGTACATTTGATTGTGAACTATTTCAGAAAGTTTTCTTCCTTAAATAGTTTATTCTGTCATAAACATAAAACATCTAAAATACCCCATGTTCAATCTATCACAATTCAGAAAACAGAGTGAAAGAGAAGAATAACATGCCAGTGTAGAGAAATTACATATTCAGTCTGTCAGAGTCACAATTTGGGACAATATATGCAGCTTGGAATATTTTACTCACTTGTTTTTTTTTGTTTTTTTTTTAAGGCCCACGTAGTTTTGTTAAAGAATAAATTTGGGCAGTTAACAAAGTGACTGAAAATTACATCAAGTTTTGACCAAATAATTAAGGTTAATCTATGAATAAAATAAAAAAAATCAGTACTGTTCCCATATTGTATTTTATTCTCTCAGATACATTGATTGAATATAAATGCATGTTAATTACCACATTTCAGAGTAAAAACACCACTGTACTTGTAACACTGCTGCGTTATAACACCTCTTCTAGCAATAAAGTTTAAAATAATGAGATATGAGCTAAACTAAATTTCAAAGTGATAAGGCGCTTTGTAGGTTTATGGGTTATAATTCTAAGCTTTCTGGCAGTTTTGCTGCTTAATGAAACCAAATGTCTAAGAGGCAATATGCAGTTGTTACCCCTCACTGCTTTATAATTAGAGCTTGTTTGGAAATATTCTTTACATACTTTGAATGAAAAACACAGCAGAGAAGATCACAAAACGTTGGAAGTATTGTGTGAAATCCCAGCCCCACTAAAAGGAATGACATTCGGGTCAGCATTCACCCACAATATGTGTATCCCAGGAGAAAAAAAGTGTTCTAATATTTGAAAATACAGCCATATGATTGATGAGGCAAAGGACAAAGGATGTAGGAACCATAAGCATGAATATGCTCCTGATGCCCTGAGGAAGCAAATGGCCCTCCTCCAAGTGTACTGTTCTGGGAGACCTTGACTGGTTTTTCTTTTCATGGAAGCCAAGATATTAATTCAAGTTGTGCCTAAACCTGTTCACTGAAATAGATATAAATTGTTTATATCATGGAAATGTCTGAAGACCAGCTGCCAGAAGTGCCCTTGACAGAGACTTTGCACCTGTTAGCCCAGTTTCAGAGGCTTCAGTGGATAGAGAAGATGGATGGAGAGTGAGGACTAGGAACATGAGAAAGTAATAAAGATGGAATGAAGGGACACAGTCTGTTGCACTCTTATTTTTAGGGTGCTTTTTGTGTGTGGCATAAGCAGACTTCCAAAGAGTAAATCTGCATAAAAATCAGACATAAACCACAGTATACCAAAGGAGAAAAAGCAAGTAATTAGGGGAAAGATTGAACTGGTGAGATTGTGGGGCAGAGAGAAATCAGAATAAAATAGGCACATATTCTAAGGAAAGAAAACGTGTGTAACATTGTGGAAAAATCTTTAATAGTTTCCACTGGTGTCCTTACTCCTTTCTGGCTTTGTCTGGCTCTTGCCTGAAGTTACATTAACTAGAATATACTGAAGTCCTTGGCTGGCCTTTCTGGTATCACCTAGGTGTACTGGAAAGTCTTTATGTTTCAAAGATGAGTACATATGAAAGGGAGAGATTTCTTCCTAAAGAAAAATAATGATCAAGGTAAGTTTGATTGCTTTGCTTTTCTAAGCTAATTAATTCAAATTGTTTTTTCTCTGCTGATGGAAAGGTTATTATCCTGACTATATTGGAAAGAATACACGGAAATATTAGCTCTTGAAAACACCTAATCCTGACTCAAACAACTCAATATTTCACACATATGACTGCAGATTTTCTTGTTAGCAACCCATGGAATACATAAGATAACAAGATTTTGATAGCTTTGTCGTCCATTACAGGAAGTAGCTACTTAGTGAGTCTAAACTGTTTCTAAAGCATAGGTAAAACTTTTGCAGAAATGTAGGACAATAGCACTACTAAACTGCAAAAAAGTTTTAAAAAACATATTTTAGTACAGGAAAGTAGAAATCACATTAATACATCAGATATGTTTCTATTCCCATTAAAGTCTATAGAGTTGTCAACTTCTTAATCATAAAGAGCAGAGGTCAAAATCAACTTTAGTTGCAAGTAAAGGATACTCCCCACCAATACTAAAATGTCTGATTCTAAAATCTACACCTAGGAATTGAAAATGAAATAGTACACTTTGAGATTCTGCACAGATCACAAGAACAAACATTTCTTAAGTGGGACTTTGGCTTAGTTATCAGGGACTGGTAGAGCTGGAGTGCAATTAACATTTAAAATGAGCAGGGAAAGGATAAAACTCACACAGTTTTTGTCCTTTTGTTGACTGTTGTGTTATTGTTTATGTCCTGATAAAACTGATGAAAACACTTGTTCAAGTTTAATATGTTTTATTCTACTTCTACAGGGAACTAATGAGACCATAGGCTTCATGACAATAGAGAAATGAGTGTGTATTCCTACATCAGTTTATTATGTCAAATATTGAGAGACAAAATATCACATTAACTCAGCATTAAAGCTGCATACCATAGGGGCACCCGACCTCCTAAGTAGAACATGCAAACAACTATCACTCACATCTTTGTTTTTTTATTGATAAAGAAAGTGAATGTTTGAAAATAAGTCCTGACAAGGTTTTTTTCTTTGTGGAAAGGCTTTCCCCCCCCCCCCCCCCAAATATTCATATAACTTAATCAGTGTGATTAAGATTTCCAGGATCAAGAGGTGTCACAAAAGAAACAGCTCCTGACAAAAACTATTGCTAAGGTGGGAGGGTTTGAAGGCAGAGTTTTGGGCTGTGAGTGACCAGTCAAGTTAAACATTGTATTCAGAGAAGCAAATTTTCTGAAGTAGAGAAAAGATGTGTGACTTTTTCATACTTTTAAGAAACTCTCTGGTACAAATCTTGGAGGTCTTCAACACCAAAACTCCTTTCTTTCTCTGGAAATTTAAATGACTTGAAAGTATTGGGAAAAAGAAAAAAAAAATTCAGTGTAATAAAATCATGACCGATTTTCCCATTTTCCCATTATTTTCCCCCTTTGCGTCATCTACATATTTATTGTGTGTGACAAACCTAGACTTGCCCGCCATGGAGAAAATAAACCCCTCTGCCAAGTAGTAGAACTTTTCCACCGCTCTGTAATACTTTTTGCCTTTTGAACATCTCCTCCAAACACAGCAGAACTATTTGACTCTCTTCATAAACGAATTGAAGCAAAGCCTGTGATTTCTGCTATGCAGACTATTATGGTGATTGTAAAATCACTGGAAAAATCAATCTGTGGAGGGCAGAGATCCTGCAGTCAGAGGCAGGCCATGACCGGAATACACTGAGGAAAAGGACTGTGCCCCTTGGGCTCAGTAAGCAGCACAAAACCTGACAGGACCTAGCCCCATCAGCATGACTGTGGTTTTGGGGGAAGAACTCAACAGAAGTTACATGCAGTAAGTTTGGCTAGCAACTCCCAGGCTGGATATGTCACATATTTGCATGTGACATACGGGCAAGTATATTTTTATTGTGCTCCAAACTAGCTGTGGTTCTCAGTCCTGGGGCTCTCTGCAGAAAACCCCACCATATCCAGTAATTTCTACAGTAGCTTACTCAGTTTCTCTGCATAGCACCTGGTCTGCCTAGAGGCCAGGCACACTACTGGGGAAAGCATGAACACACCTCTTGCCTTCAGCAAGTAGGAAATTTCCCAAAGCATCTATTTTTACCAGAGTGCAGTTTCTATATTACTTTTGAAACAAAGAGTAATTAGCAATTCATTGAAAAGATACAAGAAAAGAAATCATACAAAGGGGAGTCCTTGCTGCTATCTCACTTTCCTGATTCTTATCTCTTATTTCCTATTTCTGGCTTTTCATTTTGGACTTTGCAGCTCAGCTTCCTTTTGGTGTTTCCCTTTGAATTTTTTGCCTCTCATATAGCATTGTGCTTATGGCTTTTTGTAAAGGAAGCCTGGGAAAAGGTTGGATCTTTCAGGAATGTACGGTAACATATTTTTAGTTTAGGTACTGCCTTTTGGAAATGAGCAACAGGGGTCATGCTTTAAAACTTTTCCTATGTTTAAAGAGATATTAGTGCTTCCTGCTTATCCCAACTACGTATTCCAAAGACTGGAACAGGGGTCAGAATGCTTATGCTCAGAAGAGTTGAAGTGAATGTTTCTCTGTCTAAACAGTAAAAAGAACAGTCTATTAATCTAATGGATAGACTGCTCTCATGTATCAGCACAGACCAATCATGCATGTATCATGAGGTATGCAGTTCCATGAAGATTTTTACCATGTGGGGTCAGACTATTCATAAATTTAACTTCAAGACCATGTCACAGGCAGCCTTTTCTTGAAAAATAGATTGTTTACAAAAGAACTAGAAGAGTGGTGCTCAGAAGTCACCAGCTGGAAACACAGTTCAGTGACACTAGACTGCTTAGTTCCCTGTAAAATGTTGAACCCAAGGGTTGAAACATTTTCTATTTCTAGGAGTGCCAAACATTATATATGGTGATGTCATTATGATGCAAGCTGGCACCAAGACAATTTATACTGTAAACTTAGAAGAAAAATAATAGCTCTGATCTGTTCCAGAAGATCTACATTTAAAGTGTATTTATATCCCAAGTTAAATAATGGTTGCAAATTTTCTGCTTGTGATGGTTGGGGAAGCATCATTAATTCCCATTGCATCAGTTTTCAAGGCAGAGCTTAGTTTAGGGCTTTACAGTATCAAGATTTTCATTGGAAAGAAAAGCTTAATGGATTCAACAGGTGAGACAGCAGAGAAACATTAAAACCATAGAGAATAACATTGGATTTATTTCATTACTTATTCAGTGGACAGTGGGGAAGATCATACTATTATTATTTCCTGCATGATACTCATGTATAAGCCAGACATCTATCTGTTCATATTGTTTTCTTCCATTACATGTATTTTTTAATCCATTGTAATAATTTACTTTGGCTTTTAGCTCCAAACACAGAATACAGTTTCCATCTTATTCCAAATAATATTGGCTAGTTGCTAGGGGAGTATGCTGATTTCTTTTACGATTTCTTTTCCTCACCACATCTGTGTGTAATTTCTCTATTTATCATCTCTCTAGGACATTTTTCCTGTGAGAAACCCAAACGTGAAACATAGCCCTTTCAGATCTTGTTTGGTGTTTTATGCAAGGAGCATTTCCTATATTTACAGAATAGGATTTTATCAGCTGGTAAAATCAGGCATAAATGCCTATATGCACATGTGGATGAGTCTGCACATACCTCTGCTTACTCCTCTGAGTGAGCAAATGTGTATGAATTGAAGTACAGGTGAGAATTAATTTTAGAGTGAATCTTCCTGTTCCTTACTGCTGCAGACCCATGATGTCTCATGCACTAAGCCTGCAACCTGCTTCGTTGGGTTATTTCACCCTTGTGAATAGATTTATCTGGGGTGTTGAAAAGGTTACCAGCCTTAGCTGCGCTCCCTGGTTCTCTGATTGAGCTAGGCATCACTCTCTCTCTGAGACACTGCCCAGTGGGATTTATAATGGCTCCTCAGCCCCACAGACTGGCCTATTAGTATAAACCAATATCAATTTTAGTTGATGCTATGCCAGTAGACATGGGCAGTGGTTTACATATTTCTGCTGATCTTTGATAATGGAGATGTTGAGTTGTTGTTTTTTTTAGAAACAGGCTGTTGCCATGCTGTAGTTGTGATGGGGTCAGGGGTAGCGCAACCACTTCTAATTTGTTTGCTCATTATAACCTCCCAATTTTATTACTCTGGTTTTAGCTGCAGTGTTCATTTCCATGACTGGAGTACTCCTTTCTCTTCTCAGAGTATAGTTGCTTTGTATTTTGAAGATGAAGCTGTCCTACTACTGCTAATTGCTGTCATCTCATGGATACCAACAGCACTCTTGGTTTATATAAGACCTCAACCTAATGCTTTAATTTTTACACTTTAAGTTCATTATTTCCTCCAAAAATGCTTGTGGTGCATGAGAATACATGTGAATACCTGATCTTGCGCATGGAAATGTCTGCCAACAGGCAACTGTGATTAAAAGTACTGTATTTCAAATTATTATATACTGTATAGGATGGATGCCTGCAAATGTTTGCCTGAGTGTCATCTCCCTTTGACAAGTGTTAAACATACTAAGTCCCTCTCCCCACCTCTCCTCATTCTTATACCCACTTATACCAGAAGTGTATGAACAACCTACCCAAACGCAACATTCAGTGTATTGGTTTTCCCCACGTTCTTCACAAGGGAGAGGAGCTAAGCATTTTTTTCCCCTATTTATTAATTCACATATTCATTCATGAAGAAAAGGCTTTCCTGCTCTCCTGTATTTTCATTATAGCCCTTCATTTTATTGGCAGCCTTCTTGCAGTGTCCTTTGCCCACTTGAGACGCAGGATTCCCAAACAGCAAGCTGGTAACATACAGTTCAGTTTGCTTTGGTTCCCATTGACTTCACTGGCAACAACTTTTGGTATTCAGAAGTTTATTTATGGCTAGCTTTATTCCTTTTTTTCCTTTCCTGTAGATCTTTCTTTAGTGCAGAAATTTTCATCTCTCCAGTGGCTCATCAGTTTCACTGGACTCTTCAGTTGTTTGCTGTTTCTTGTCAAGACTCTGTCAGGATGAATAAAGTTTAAGAGGGGAGATGGGAAATTGAGACTTGTTTTCTGTTTATTTACATTGATTTAATTGCAGAGCAACATCAGGGCATTCCACAAAGTTTGTCAGAACAGAAGTGGTGTAAAGGAAGGAGAATCAGACCCCCTGGATCCATGCTAAGTCTGTGTGGATGATGGTGATGATGAATGGGGATTTCCCCTGTGGTTGTGAAGTTGGGGCAGCCCATTGATCATTCTTCTGAACTTCCTGCGGAAGATCTCACAGAATGTTGGTTTCTCCCTGACCAGTTTTTGGTTCTCACAGTAATCTTTGGGTGAAATATTTACTTCATCTCCACCTAAATGCTGATTAAAAAATGCTATTTTGATGGAGGCAGAAAAAACTCCTGAAACATCTGAGCTTGGCTGTTAAATGGCATGATCTCACTTAATTCCTCACAGTAACTATCCACATACCATAAGAGGGTATGGCAAAGGTTTATTCTGTTAAAGGTCATTCTTTCAGCAGTGAGATGATTCAGTATGATTTTCTTCTGCCTGTATGAGCTGTGATAGCAAGGCAAAGATCTCCTGTCTGCAGTGTGCCTGGTATCAGAGCAGTCTCTGTCCTGCAGGAAGGTATGCAACCTACTTGGGGCTGATTTTATTTTTTTTTTCCAGTTGTGTGTGCTTTGATTTGTGTTTTCTTTTTCTTTCTTTCTTTTTTTTTTTTTTTTTTGGCAGATGTCCTTTAGCATTTGAAACGGATGTGAGAGAGTTTCTAGTCCTCATGCAAAACAACCAACTAAACATAACAGATTACATCAGCTCAGGCTTTTCAATTCCTGGATGGCAGTAGAGTGCTAATCCAACCTTCATCCTGGATTTCATAAACTGAAACAAGGGAGGCTGGCAGGAGCAGCGCTGCCGGATTGAGGAAGCTGACGACGGTGCAACATGTGGGCAACACAGTGTATAAAGCTCATAAACTTGTAGGCTGATGTGTGCAGCTACCACTTTGGATTCTGTACCGCTGCTTCCCTCGGCAAGAGGCACCAGCAGGCTGAGCATTAAAACCTGCTCTTTGGGATGGAGCATTTACCCCTGCAAGATATGAAAGGCTTCCTCTTTCTCACACTCCTCCTGATGCCTGTGCACGCTGGAACTGCTTGGAGTGCGAAATACGCAGTAGATTGTCCCGAGCCCTGTGACAGTAATGCATGCAAAAGTACCTTGCGCTGTAAGCGAACGGTGCTGGATGACTGTGGCTGCTGCAGGGTGTGTGCAGCTGCGCTGGGGGAGACTTGCTATCGTACGGTCTCGGGTATGGATGGTGTCAAGTGTGGTCCTGGGCTGAAGTGCCAGTTTTACACTGAGGAGGATGACTTTGGTGATGAATTTGGTATCTGCAAAGGTAAAAATATTCACTTTGCATGCACCCACTGTGGCAATTTGACAGAAAGCTACACGTGAACTTGCCTCCTGCTTGAAAGGTCTAAAATGGGATTTTTCCAGCCCAGCCCTTAGACAAGAAGAAAAGTGAAAAATACCTGCTGGTATTAGAAAGTGCTACACGTAGGGGGGGCAAGGTTATTACTGTTAGAATATTGTTTAGACCTGGGGACCTGTGTGAGGAAATACAGACAGGGTGCGCTCGGAGATGAGATTTTTAACTGGGACTTGGAAGACCCAGACTCTAGTGCTACTCTTTCAGCTGGTTTGCTGTGTGGCTTTCTATAAATTGCAAAGTCTTTAATCCTGCAAGTCCAACCTTGTCACATGGTGCCTGCCTGGGGTGCACTCTCTCTGGGGTGATGTTCCCCCTGGCGCTGCCAGCCGCATGCCAAGGGACCAGGTACTCACTCTGGAGTCTCAGGAATGGAGATAACAGTACTGCCTGAGTGCCTGGGAATGTTGTGTTTAATTTAGTCTTGCCATTGAGGTAATCAGCTACACTAGGAATGTGGTCAGGAGAGGCAGACAGACACTCTTCTGCCTGAAAGATGGGAAAAACAGAACAGAAAACTGACTGTGAGATGAGCAGCCAGCTACTGCTTTCAGCTTATTCCAGGTATGCTGCATGATGATTTCTTTATTCAGAGGATAAAATGGCATTTTTCCTTTAGGAGCTATCCTCATTTCATGCAAAATGGAGACTCTTTAGAAGGAGAGGAAGTATTATATTAATAACTAGGATGACACTTAAAAAAATAACCTTTTTTCAAAAGTTTGCAAAGCATGAATGCAGTGGGTTTTCCTATGTTTGTGTACAACTTCAGTAAGTAAATACAGACAAGCCTTAGCATAACTTCCTTAAAAATGGAGATGTCTTGGCATTTAAATATCAGGATTATTAATAAACTCAGTTAAAGCAATGACTTAGGACCAGATGCTGCAAAAATCATTCAGGCTGACTCACATCAGAATACACTAATTTACCTTACTTAAAAGCAAATTCATGTGTGTGGTTGAGTATGAAACCCAAAATACTGGTTTTATTTCAAAAGATTAGAACTTAGGCATAAAGATCATATTTTTGGTGCAGTCACCAGAAAAGTATTTTACAGCAATAGTTAGGTGATCTTAAGTTTATTAAAAATGACCACAATTCAAGACATTGCCTTTCAACAGTTCTTTTTAATTAGTATATACTTTTTATTTTCCTCATAGGAATTTCTTTGCAATAGCACACTTTGAATGGAAAAAAGAAATATCAAAGAGCATGTGATCTGAATCCCTGTAGCTGAATCTTAGTTGCTCTGTAGAAAATGCATTGTGAAATGTTTGGGGTTTTCTCCCATTCAGTCAGTGGAAAAACTCTTTCTAATTTTGATAAAACCCTATCTTGACTTAGAATTGTAAATTTGTCTTTAACGCTTATATTCCCATATATTTATTTGCACTAAATAGTATATATGTAATTTCTAATGATTTTACTTTTTTTCATCTCAGCTCTAAGGTAGCGCAATCTTTGTCTGTACATATGTGAATTTTATTAGGCAAAATACAGAATCAAGTATTATTTTATATAGCCATTTATGGTTATGATATGAGATCACTTACTGATTTGAATAGCTTCTATGTTTGTAGTAATTGACAGACTCAGGATGGCTAAATTCTCTCTGGATTCCTGCAACTGGTTTACTTTGAAGTTCTGGAAAAATGACCTGAACTCTCTGTTCTTCAATTTCTTTTTTCCAAAATGGGTGGTATATGTTTCAGAGCAATTTTTGGATTGATCTATTATTATAAGAGTGCATCATATTATTGTCAACAGCAGTGTCATTCTTGTCCAGAACAGACTAAAAGAATACTGGTGCTCTTGCTTCCCTTAAATAACCAGGAGAAATGCCTAAATTTAGAAGGCTCCTGCTGAACAAACCTTTTAACATCAAAATTGAGTCAGATTTCAGTTTCATCAAATATGAAGAGCAGCATCCATGCTAGGATTTTTCCTTACAGAGCCAAATGTTTTGGTCTCAGACTTGTTTCCATGCTGTTGTACACAGCTTTGCCTCACAGCTCTCCAGGTTGAGTACCTGCAGTAGGCAGACTGGTGTTCTATGTGGTGTGCGCTCTTTGCTTGTCTCCCATGGAGGATGTGCATACTAAAACTGTTTCACTTTGGTGGGATTTTGATATTGTTTTATGTCATCAAGCAGCTCATCAAAGAGTGTCCTTTTTGAGAAGAAGAGTATGGTGAAGCTCAATAAGATTATCCAGAGTGATTGGACTTGTTGTGCAGTCCATTTAAGAGAACTGGTTGATTTTCTAGGGCTTTTATTTTATGAAAGCATACCCATTGGATATGCAGAGAATTGTAAAATTTTGGCTTCACTTTAGTGCATTAGCCTGTTTTTCAGATTGCCCAGGGTTTTATGGTGAAACCAAATATTTGCATTGATTCAAGAGGAGACTGGACAAACTGAGAAGGATAATCCTATTGTGGTTACAGGCACAGAAACTCTGTCTGGGTCAGGAGGTCCCAGAGCTGAAACTGGGAGACAAAATGAAGGAGAGGTATCATATGTGTATATTATGGTCACCTTTCTTAAGAGTTTTGTGAAAGCCTGGGCTAGATGGTTCCTTGGTGCAGCCCTCCATGGTCATTCATCTGCCCTTAGGAGGTGAATTAGAAACTCTCCAGACCTTGCTATTTAAGATGACCATGCACCCTGGGTTGGCAAGGACAGTCTGAACACAAAGACCTTACTCCTGGGATATCTCAAACTTCTCTTGCGAATGATCTCACGTTTGGGGGTTTGGAAAGGACATGTTGGATGTGGGATTTCCCTGTCTCCAGCTTTTCAGCCTGGAAGGTACCCTGTTCAACAGCAGGGCAGAGAAAGACAAGAGCGGTGAGCCCTAGTTTAGAGCCTCTGGGAAGTTCTGTGATCCAGCACGTTATGTGTCAGCTATGACTCAGGGCAGATCCCCTGCACCTGACTTGATTTTCTTTGGAAAAACTTCGGTCCCATCCTTACAACTGTTCTTTGGTGTTTCTCCACAAGCTTGCTCAGGGATGGGAGGTTTGAACTGGGGCATTGACCAGATCCAGTACAACCAGGGAGTTGCCCTGGTGCCAGTGATCCTTTTAGAGCATACTCAGGCTTTAGGCTGGAGATATAACTGAGCCCTTTGATGTTTGCCATGGTAAGGCAGACCTTTGCTGTCTGAGAAGGTGTTGGATAGAATAAGGCTTTTCCCCAGGAACCGGTAACATCTCCAGGTGGAGAGTACATTTGCTGGATAGCTCCTAAGGGTCAGGCTGCATCCTCCACCCAGACAGCAGGCAGAGGCCCTGGCAACAGTGGCCCGGCACCAGCAACAGATTGCGGCTCTAAATCATGACAATCACATTAAGTCAGATAATAATATGCCTCCATAGTAAATTCAGGGACTTTCTGGAGTCATCTTCATTTCTAAATCCAGTGCTAGCCCTTTAACTATGTTCTGTATGATTACATACTTACGTATTGTATATTGCCTTTAACTTGGATTTTAATAATAATAATGTTTCAGAGCAGAATTACTGATAGCACATTGTAAACAAGTTGCAGGAAATTAAATAATGTATGTAATGTGTGTCAAGGTTTGTTAGTACTGGAAAGTACTTGTAAAGAGCAGTCAGCATGCTGAAATCCTGTAGCTGAGGTCTAGTTGAGATTCATTCAAAGGTTTTCCATTTTCAAGGATATAAGCAGACCAGCTATTAAAACAGCAGCTGACTTAGATCACTGAGAACTGCTTTGCTGCATTTTTTTTTTTCTAGAGTGTCCCTATGGTAGCTATGGAATGGAATGCAGGAAAACATGCAACTGTCCCTCTGGCATCTGTGACAGAGTAACAGGGAAGTGTTTGAAGTTCCCATTTTTTCAACTGTCTGCTTCAAAGCCTCCAAATAGGCGAAAAATAATTTCACACACAGGTAAGACTTTGTGAGGTAGTTGATTTTAGCAGAGAAAAATCTTTTCCATGATTTACTACCATGGGGTGTATGCTGTGTGTGAGTGTTGTGTACTTCAGTGGAGCTGTGCAAACCAGTTACATTAATTTACCACAGCACCAGGTACATTAATTTTTGTTATTGGCAGCTCCCTTAACATGTGACAAGGGCTTAGATAGTCTGTGACACATGATAAAAACATTTTGAAACCCTAACGTGGGCAAAATACTTTGCAAATCTTGCATGTGCCAGCAGTACAACATCACCTGCATGATGGGAGGCTGTGCTAGGGTTTGCAGGTCAGGTCAGATGTGATACATGTAGCTGCTTTGTGTAGAATAGAATTTCACTACATTGCATTTACTGCTGTTAGCTAACACACAGTGAAAACATCTTTCCTCCCCCCTGCCCCCCTCCCCCCGAAGACAGAGCTTTATATGTTTTCAGTTGTCAGTTAATGTTTTTATGAAATGTTTTATTATAGTCATTTGACACAGTATCTCTGGAATAAATTCTTACCTTTACAATTATGTCTGAAGCTTTTAACAGAATTAGGAAAGAAAAAAAAAAAGTGTGACCAACCAAAGTGTTTTTGAGGCAGGGAGAAAAGATAATGGAAATTTTTGTAGCTGGGATTAAAAACCTTCCCCTTTTTTTCCCACCTGATGGTATATTTGACTGAATAACATTTACTCTAAATATAAACACAAACAAAAATCAATACAAAGCCTGTGCTTATATCACATTAAAAAACATCTTGAAAAAAAGCACTTGCAAGGTGGAATGGTCCTGATCCTTCTGTATTTTTCTACATGATTTTTCTCTTTTGCCTTTCCATTTTCTGTTTATTACAAAGGATGCCAAAATAATAGGGGTGGTTGCTTTTTTTTCTGCACCTAGTCTATATTCCAAATATTCCCAGGCAGCCTTATTTCCATCAGCTCCTCCTTCCCTTTTCTAATTTCTCCTTGCCTTTGGTCCCAAACCATCTGCTGCCTCAAAGTTTAACAGCCTGTCTGGTCCCAGCTAGGTTGAGATACTCACTGTGTAGAAACAAATGGTGATTTTTACCCCTGCACACTGATTTCTGTCCTCAGAAGTCTGTCACTGGAAGCAGATGGGAGGCACTGTGAGAAGTATTTCATGGTGTGGTCACACAGGGTTTCATTTGGTAATGGTCTTCAGAGGTAGCTATAGCATCCAAGAGACCTTCAGAGTATTAAAACAGCGGTAAATGCTTCTGTATTTTAAACAGGAAAGTTTCTGACCTGTATGTTTTATAAAAACTTAAAGGCTACACATACCCTAGTAAAATTAAAGGTGTCAGAGCATGTTGCTGTGTATTGCAATTTGACCCCTTCACAGTCAAACAGTAGGGCAGCTGGCGGCATGCTTTGTTCCAGTCTAGCTAGCTGCGCCAAACAACCTCAGTCACAGCTCAGGAATCGGTTTCAGCCAGGGACTGTCTCCAGTTGGCAAACTGGATATCTTTTTATCCTATTTTTGGAGAGTAAGAGAGTTTAGTGGCATGCACCAGGCTATTTCATGCCAGCTGACCTTAGTCAGAGAATAGCTACAGGTGCATTTAATTTGCTTCTGTAGCTATTGAGGTTGTGTTGCTTAGTCCTCTGTCACACTGGAGGGGGTGTTACAGTCAGAACTGGAAACTGAAGTCGAATCATCAGCCTCATGCTTAAACTATTTGAAAACACATTTGACTTCTGCCTTAACGGCAGAAATTTTGCAGCTAGGTACTTGGAGCTATTTAGGGAGATTCTTGCAAACTTGCCAGTTAAGGATTTTCTGAGGTATTCCTAATACCAGGGACATTGTTGGACAATATTTTAATGTTCTTGTGTTCATGACATCCACCTTTATTTTTGTGTCTTTTCAGAGAATGACATGGCATCAGGGGATGGAAATTCTGTAAAAGAGGAATTTGTTAAAGAGAAAGCTATTCGCCCTCCAGTAATGAAATGGCTAAATCCTCGCTGATATTTACTTACACTTGTAAGACTTTCAAGAGAATGCATTTCTCACAGATTATTAAATATGCAACAACACACTGTAAGGACAAAGTAGATCTATAGCACATGAATATGTAATCTCTGAAGGTCAATTGTGATCCATTTTTAATGAGAAAATTGTTTACTCAAAAATAGACTGTACAGTGATATTTGTTTTGATAAGTATTTGAACAGAAATGTATTGTGGATTCTTGAATGTATAGTAAAACTGAAAATCCAACATGATCATTTAAATAATGCCAGAGGCTGACCCTTGCAGCCTGAGGCTGGGAAAGCTCTCACTGAATTCAGGGTGATTGATACTATTGGTAAGTGATACTATTGATGTGGAGCCAATGTGAAAGAAACACAGATTAACAAGTCACAGGATAGAAAGCATCACCCCTGAATCTCAATAATAATAACATGGGAGCACAACAGTATGATTAAATTAACCAACATCAGTTAGTAATTTTCTGGATTTTGGAAGCTGGGTGACAATTCCTTGAAGATAAATATGCCTTTCTTCAGTGAAAAAACACCCAGCATTTCAGTTCATATGTTGTGAATAACTTAGGCAAAACACTGCAGTAATATATTTTATTTAGGTGGATTTCTAAAGCTCAATTTTGTACAGAGAAACAGCAGATTGGTAAATTCTACTGATTTGTAGAAGGGGATCTGAAACAAAAGAAGCTGCTTACCATTATTTAAATGTATATTTCTATAAACCAACTAATTGATGCCATTAAGGCGACATCTGCATTTCTTGGAGAAGAGTGGGTCCAGTGCCAAGAGGCCAGCAAATGGACCTTATACTTTCCATCTTCATTGCTGGCTACAGCCCAGATATAATTCAGATGGAGTGCATTCAATCCAACGTAGGGAAGACTTAAAACCTCAGCGAGTAGTAGTGCAGTCACAGACTACAGTATTTTGGTACCCAGTTCTTTGTTTCTCAATTGCATGAGCAAGTAGTCCCATTTCAGCCAAAAGAAAACTTATGCATGTTAGAGTGTTGTGGAACTGGCAGTCCCTCAGTCAGTCCAAAAAGCATAATCTATGTGTAAATCAAAAAACACCATGGGGGTGGGTTTTCTCTATGTCTGGAAACAATCAGATCCTCAGATAATGGAAATTTGTGTAGCTGTATCAGTGAACCTGGATTGCATGAGTTTAGAAGCTGCCCTGTAATGCAGAGCACTGTCATTGGAAATCTAGCTTGAATTGACTATTTCCTTTTTGAAATCAATATAAGCTCTTACAATGACTTCAGCGAAAGAAGAAACACACAGTATGGCAGCCAAAGTTTAGTTCAGGATGCAAAAACATACTCTTGAAACCATGAACTACAGAAACTCTAACACCTTTAAAGAGTTGATTCAAAGCCAACATCTGTGGAAGCGGAATGCTTTCACCTGTGAAAGCAAGGATGAATCGTGCTGCTCTGCAGCTAGAGGATGATGACAACAACAAACATCTAAACATCAGTACGGTGGTGCAGGCTCTCTTGCCATGATAATTTGAGACATATAAACATAATTCTCAAACTAGCATATACCGCATATTAATTTGTGTTGAACATTAGGGTCTGAGAGGGAGCAATGTTATCTTGGGCTACTTACAAGCAAGACTATTGATTCTCATCTACTGATATCAAAGGTAGTTTTTTCTTGATTTCAGTGAAAGCAGGATCAAACCCACAGTCCTCGAGCAGATGATTACAATTATTTAAAGAATGTATTAAATATTGCATACATTATTAATATTTTGCTACAGTGTCATAAATGACATTATGAGTTCTTGAATGTAAATCTAATAAGCTGGCTGGTTTTAAAAAGTGTAAGATTATTATTGTCCAATAAAAAAACCCAACCAAACAACGAACTGAAAGCATTACTGTCTATTGTGTCTATTAATGACAGAGTAAAACTGCTGGTGTTGGCACAACCATGTACCATGCAGACAAAGCACATTTTTGCTCCCAAATCTGCAGAAACAGTTTCACAATGGCTGCATCTTTTTCAGCAAATTTGCTGGGGACCATTCACCATTGCTGAAGCTGAGTGGCAGCCCATGTTCAGAATGACTTGTGTCCATACCATTCAAACACTCATCTCCAAAACGAGTTGTCTGGATCCAAATTGCCTACCAGGGACAATTGCTGCTTGGTTAACCTCAGCACAAGAAGGGTTTGGGAATTCTCTTGCTGTCCTGGCTACCATGCCAGGGACCATTTAGCCCTGGAGAAGCAACTACAGCTCCTTGACACTGTTTCATTTACCCTAAATGAAAAATTTGCACATGACAAGCCAGAAGAAAGGAGAAGATGAAGAGGGATACCCCGAAAACCTTTTTGGATGATTTGTACTCTTTTCCATCAAATTTATAAAACATTTTTGCATTTTTTGAGCTGTTCAAGTGGCAGATTGCTCCACACAGGATAGATTTCAGAATGAAATCATAATATAAGCAAATTTTATGCCTTATCCTTTGAAATGTCTACCTCTTGCTACAAGTGGCAATGGGACTACATCAGTATGAAATTATGCAAATAATCATAGAGCCATAGAATAATTTAGATTAGAAAAAGCCTTTAAAATCATTTGAGTGCAACTGTTAACCCAACGCTGCCAAATCCACCACTAAACCTTGTCTCCAAATGCCACAATTACATGTCTTTTAAATACCTCCAGGGATGGTGACACTACCAGCTCCATGGGCAGCCTGATCTAATGCTTGACAACCCTTTCCATGAAGAAATTTTGCCTAATATCCAATCTATGTCTGTACTGGCACAACTTGACACCATTTCCTCTTATCCTGTCACTTATTACCTGGGAGAAGAGACTGAAACCCGCATGGCTACAGCCTTCTTTCAGGTAGTTATACAGAGTGATATGGTCTCCCCTGAGCTTTGTTTCCTCCAGGCCAAACAATCCCACTTCCCTCAGTTGCTCCTCATAGGACTTGTGCTCCAGGTCCTTCCCCTGCTCCATTGTTCTTCTATGGACATGCTCCAGTACCTCAGCCTAAAATCAGACACAGGATTTGAGATACCCTGTGCCCAGCACAGGGGACAATCACTGCCCTGGTCCTGCTGGGCACTCTATTGCTGATCCAAGCCAGGATGCCATTGGCCTTCTTGTCCACCTAGACACACTGCTGGCTCATGTTCAGCCCCTGTTTACCAGCACCCCCAGGCCCTTTTCCACTGGGCAGATTTCCAGCCACTCTTTCCCCAGTCTGTAGCACTGCCTGGGGTTGTTGTGACCCAAGGGCAGGACCCAGCACTTGGCATCACTGAACATCATACCATTGGCCTCAGCCCATCAATCCAGCCTGTCCAGATTCCTCTGGAGATCAACACTCCTTCCCAGCTGGGTGTGATCTGCAAACTTACTCTTGACATCTTTGCAGTCCTCCTGAACTGTCTGCCCCTTCTTCCAAAAGTCATAAAACCTCTCTTTTTTTGCTGAGTTCCAGACAAAGTTATTGATTCAGCCAGGCTGGTATTCTTTCCTTCTGGCTTGTCTTTTGGCATGCAGGGGTGGCTTACTGCATCTTTTGGATTTCTTTCTTGAAGAACATCCAGCCTTCCTGGACTCCTTTGCCCTTCAGCATTACCTCTTGAGGGACATGAAATGATGTTCATAGAAACAAGTGCTTTTTACCAATCTCTTTGCTATTTTCCATCCTTTCATCTTCCTAGCTCTCTGTCCATGTCTCTCCTGGCTTTTCACTGCACACTTCAACTAATTTTCCCTGTTTTTCAGATGTGGATTTTCTTTTGGACTTTTTTTCTTTCTTCACCCAACTCTGTGTTCCGGGCATCTTCCTTGCACCCAACCTTTCCTTCTCACAAAAAATTAATGTTGATTACTTATTTTCTTTTCTCCAGAAGTAAAAGCTGTGAGATGGTTCCTCACAGAATGTGCTTCTGTTGTCTATTATCTAAATTTGTTTTCAGTGGAGTCATGCATTATTTCCAATATAAATATGTAAGGCAAATAGGCCTCATTTCTACTAGGCAGACTTTGTTTTCTCAGTTACTAAACTGCAAAGCAGAAATATATGCAATGACTTTTATTTTTTTATTTAATATGCAATAACACAGATAAGTGTACTGTAATGCAGTTTCTATTTTACTCTGTGTTATAGAATGTTGCAGACACAATTACCTTTCAAACAATATATCATGAAATGTTTTAGAGTGGTGTCTGAAACATGCAGAATAGAGAAACCTGAAATACATTCAGATATATTTCACCAACAATTCAAATAATATATTATAAATGTATTTCCAGTGTAGACTGACAGTGTGGCGTTACCAAAATCAATTGTGCAAAGTATCTTTAGTGTACTTTACTGTACATAAAACATTCACACTAATACTGTGAAATGTATCACTGCCTAATTGCCACAGTGTAATTTACAATATAAATTTGCCACTCTAATCTGCTGGGACATACGTATTGAAGCAAACACACCAAAATACATATTTTAAATTAAACTATATTTATTATCATGCCTATACATACTTTCTATCTATTCAAATGGACTGTCAGGTCACTGCAGTGCTTTGAAAATATTTCCTGACACCTGCAAAATTGGTAAATATTTCCTGTTTTTGTTGTGTCTGCTGAAAATAGGAATTTTACAAGTTGGACTGATAATTTGACAGTCACCACAAGCTCCACTTTGGCACATCTTACTGTGGTTTCTACTGGAGTTTGTGAGTGTCCAAGCAAACGGGGCCTGACAAACTGGTGTGTTCTGGATTTTTTGCTCTGCCAAAATAGACACCTTGTATCTTTTGGGTGACCACAGACCATGCTCAGCTCATATGAATGGCTTAATTTTTGCAGAATGGGTGAGTTTAGCAGTCAAATAGGTGTCAATACAGTAAATGCTCTGAATGCTGAAGTATTCTTTCCCATCTCCTTTGCAGCAGCTGCCAGTGAGCCCTGTGCATGTGCTGGGTGGCTCAGCTGCGTTTGGGTGGCTGTCGCACCCACTCCTGGAGAGCCTGGCTTTTCTGCAGGCGCCGGCTGGGATCCGGCCACAGTCCCGGCAGCCCCATATCCCCCTTGCTGCCTTCCTGTGGGATTCTCAGAACCCACAAAATGCTCTGTGTAAACAAACAAACTTGTGTTTGGATGAAGAAAAAGACAGAGATTTCCTTAACTTTATTAGTACATGATGCTCCTGATCCTCCCCGATCCCCTCCCATCTACTCTGCTTCCGAAGTGGCTGCATCTCAGATTCATTTCCTAGCTCTTTTCCTACTTTTGAAAGCTATCAAGCAAAAAAATCAGCTGTAATTAAGGGCAACAGTTGATTATGTATGAACTTATCTTCACCATTCTAGGGAGACATAGATTAATTTTTCATGAAATGACATAACTGGTACAGTCTTTCTGCTCTGCAAACACTGAGCCTAATAAAAGTGTTTTTTGATAAACTGGGACAACTGAAACCCTATGAACATTACTTGAAATTATCTTTCTTCCTCACAAGAGAAACATCTATTTTTGAAGAACAAATAATGGATTGGAATGCCATTGAAATCCAAACACAATATTAGTATGTTCCTGAAAAAAAAAAAGGTACAATGCTGGGGGAGAATGCACCAGAGCCCTTGCAGCTGTGTCACACTTTCCTGTTTGTTATTTTTAGTTTTCCATTCATGCTCTTTATTTTGGGCTTTACTTTGCTTCCTATGCAGCTTCCCCTTAACTCCTGTATAGCTCTGTTTTACATATTTGAGGCTTTCTTTTTCATTTTTTTTTTTCTTTTCTTCTTCAAAGGAAACCCAAGCAATTCTGTCCAGTTTCAGGAACTCATGTTTCTCTTGGCAATGGTTGAGTTCTTGGTTTTCTAAAGGCATTTAGGAAATTTACATTACTTGTTTTCAGCTTTTAACATACTCAGGTCCCATAAGTATAAGAAAGGAGCAGCACACAAGGAAAGCTCAAGTGGGTTATACAGTATATCCTGACCTTCGTACCTGAAAATCACCAGTACCGAGTCCCACATCAAATTTCCAGGATGATATTCAATAAAAAAAGGAACATAAATGGGATCTGGTGAAACACTTCATTATAAAGAAATTTTGTGTGGTTTTCAACACTTTGTTTATAAATTGAAGTATTTGTAATCTTGTAGAGCCGTATAACTGATCTGCAGAACAGAGAATGTTATCACGTGTTAAAGACATACCACAAATACCATATTACTGAACACTTTGATAACAGCCTAGGACCTATCTGCACAGAACTGGTTAGGAACCTCAGCTGATGTTTAAAAAAATACAAAGTTTTCTGGGGAAAAAATTTGTTTACTCCACAATAAACTTCATTGCAGGGGAATGCACTTCACTGCAGGTGTGCACTCAGAATTCAGCACCTACATGCTCATTCCAAGAGGTGGTGTTAAAAACTCTGAAACTAAATCATTTAGAATATTGAAACTAATGTCATGATTCCCTGGGACTTGACTCCCAAAAGCTAGTTAGAGCTCAGGGCTGGCAATATGGATACTTCCCAACGGAAAGTACAAAACCAGAGGACACAACAAAAGAGAGGGAACACTGAAAGCATCTGTTTCCCTTCCCTAATTGTCTCATCTCCTTACTTTACAAAATCTCCACTAACTGCTGAAATTTGGCTGCTACCATATCAAGCAACAATGTCTGGCTCCCCCTGGCCAACATGATGGCTGGCATTGCCAACCACAACCCCTTACCACCACCACACCTGGCTAAACACTGATAAAGCCATGTTGGATGAAAACTAAGGACAGATGCCCTGGACATTAATTAAAATAATAAAGTGGGATTAAATTAAGTAATTACCAAGGTATTTGTGGTGGTTTGACCCTGGCTGGATGCCAGATGCCCACCAAAGCTGCTCTATCACTCCACTTTGCAACTGGACAGCAGAGATAAAATATAACAAAAGCCTCATGAGCTGAGATAAGGGCAAAGAAAGGTAACTCACTGATTGCTGTCATGGGCAAAACAGATTTGACTCGGGGAAATTAATAGAATTAATTGCCAATCAAAGGGCAGAATAATGAGATGTAAAACAAACCTTAAAAAAACACCTTTCCCTCACTCCTCCCTCCTTGGGCTCTACCTCCCCACCCAGATGTGCAGGGAGACGGGAATAGGAGTTACAGTCAGTTCATCACACACTGTTCCTGCCACTGCTCAGGGAGAAGAGTCCTTCCCCTGCTCCAGCGTGACATTCCTCCCATATGAGACAGTTCCTCATGAACTTCTCCAGCCTGAGTTCCCATGGGCTGCAGTTCTTCATGAACTGCTCCAGTGTAGCCCCTTTCCATGGGGTGAAATCCTTCAAAAACAGCTGGCTCCCTTGTGTGTCCTCCACAGGGCCACAAGCCCTACCAGCAAACCTGCTCCAGTGTGGTCTCTCTCTCCACAGATCTGTATGTCCCTGCCAGTAACTGCTCTCGACAGGTTTCCTATGGGTTAGCAGACCTCCTTCTGGCATCTGCCTGCTCCAGTGTGAGTCTCCTCCACAGGCTGCAGGTGGACTGCTGCATTCCTGTTGACTTCCATAGGCTACCGGGGAACAGCTGCCTCACCATGATCTAGTCAGTAGCTAGCTTGGCTCTGTCTCAAATAAGTAGATGACCATAGTGTGGTGGCTGTTTTCTATTGATCTCCAGGTTGACTACACAAAAAGTAGAAGAAGGTGAGATCAGTCTCAGCTGGCTCAAAGGGTCAAATACCTGGAACCTGATGACTTCACATATGACGTACAATGGTAGTTGATCTCAACCCTTGCACTTGGTAAGATAAAGCCGTCTTTCATTGCTGCAGTAAAAAACACAACCTAAGGAGGAGAAAGGACTTATCTGGTAAGGCTGGACATCCTTCTAGCCCAACAGGCTTTTCACAATGACCATTAGTTCTCTAGTGCAAACTGCTGGTCTTTTTCTTGTGACCTCGTTAGGATCTGCCAGATCTTTCCAGTGACCAGATCTATCATAACAAGCCAGAGGACTGTTCTGGGAAGCATCTACCAGTGCAGGTAGCAGAGACACTCATGGTGTGCTGAAAGACTCATCGGTGAATACAGATGCTGGGCAGACCCCAATTTAATTACTTCATGAACTGTTGGTCCACCTGCAGCTTCTCATTCTTTTAGTCTGAGATAGGATGAATTCTATGAAACCCTTGGTTTTCTATGATGTTAAGTGATCTTTAAAGAAGTCCCATCCCAACTTAACGCCTGGGCCCACAGAGCTCATTCTCTGATGTGAGCTATGTAAGCCTCCCAGATGTTCACAGCAGATCAGCAAATTGAATTACGGGGTTTGCATCTGCTCTCTTCATAGAATCATATAATCATAGAATCCTAGAATGATAGAACAGCTTGTGTTGGAAGGGAACTCAAAAACCACTTATTTCCAAACCTGCCACAGGCAGGGACACCTTCTGCTAAGACCAGGTTGCTCAGAGTCCCTTCCAAGACGGTCTTGAACACTTCCAGGGATGAGATATTCACAACTTTTCAGGGCAACCTGTTCCAGTGCCTCACCACCCTCACAGTAAAGAATTTCTTCCTAACATCTAATCTAAACCTATCCTCTTTCAGTTTAAAGCTGTTCCCCCTTGTCCTGCCACTACATGTTGTTGTAAAGTGTTTGTCTCCATCTTTCTTGTAGGGTTCCTTCAGGCACTGGAAGGTTTGCATGCTCCCTTCACATACTGGAAGGGAATTGCCACCCTTGCCAAATGTCTGGGCAGTACGCCCCTCTCTGACCCCAACTCCCTGCACGCCTTCACAGCGTGGTGGATATTCAACAACCCTTTCCGGTCACTTGATTTTAAACAGGTTTTTTTCAACCCTTTTTTTTTTTTTTTTTTTTTTTTTTCTTTTTCCTTAGGCTCTTAACTTTGCAGGAACCTCAGCAATGGAAGGAAGAGATCAGTCTTAAAGGCTGTTGAAAGGCTGCATTTCGGGGGCAGGCTGTACTGCTGTAACTGCATGATGTGACAATGGCTGGAGTGGAGAGGCTAAAGACCTTATTTCTCCAATTAAGCTTGAGCCTATAATCAGATCACTGGCCATACACTGTCCTCTCTTACCACACACTGGATAAGAATTCTTTCTCAGGACACTTAATTTCTTAGGAACAAAATAAAGTGCCAAAATAGGTCTCTTGGCTGATTGATATGAACAATCTGGTCCCACATGTAAGTTTCTGCCTGTTCCATGTGCTTTTATCCTGCAAACTACTGCATCATCAAAATTCTAAAATGGCTCATTCATTTTATTTATGTATGTTTTTAAACTTTTGAATGCTGAGACTAGTTCTTTGTGATATATTTCTCCTTGTTATGTTAAAGCAAGGAATGATGATGAATTAAAAAGCAAGAAGGAAGGGATCATGTCATATTTAGGGACCCTTTTCTTCCACCAGGACATCAAGTACTTCTATATCACATGTGGAATTTGGAGAGAAGATACAAAACATAATAGGTGCACCTAAACTGACATTTTTGTTTTATACAGTATCTGCCATTTTCCTTTTCTGTTTGGGTTTGTAGAGCCTGAAAACCTATGACTTAATCTTGCTTCTAATGAAGCAAATAGAAAAAAATTTGTGACTGGAAAATAAATAGTGAGAACAGTAGCACTGAGGAGTCTGGGGAGTATGAAATGGTGCAGGACTTCATAGGCTGTATCATAGCAGAGCCGGAGTTGCTGCAAGAAAAAACAAACATAAAGCCTGGATTAAGCATTCAGTGGAGATAAATGTTGTTGCATTAAGCTGTATTTATTTGTGTTTATTACTTGGATGTTTTTTACTTTCCTGCATGCATGTGAACACCCTTACTGTACTTTACCGATTTTTCAGCCATCTCTGCTCTCTGGAATGCACTGGATTTGCAGCCAGGTCTCTTTTGTGAGTGAGAACTAAGGTCTGTCCATTATATTGTACAGGGAAAAGAGTTGGTGAGGGGTTTTTTTATGAATCAAAAAATGTGCTCTCTATTTAAAAAAAACACAATATATCCTCACTCTGTGTAAACAATCTGACCTTCAGGTGGAATGCAGCCAGAGGAGCTATAAATAGCACTCTTAATAAGAAAGGAGACAGAAGCATTTGGAGATCAACAGACAGTATACTCACATATGGAAGAATAGTAGATGAGCTACCTGTAGATTTTGTGCTCTAAAAAGCTCAGATGCAATTTCTATAGAATCTTAGTTGAATGCTGCACTGAACAGACAGGAATATTTTTCTCCTGTATACAACAGTGGGGAGTCCTCTGTATAACCAAACGCTTTTGACACTCTGTGATGCTTCCCCTACCTTTTCTTGAGCATCTTACTGTTCTTGGTGTGTTCCTCCTAGCTTCACTCATAGACAGAAAGACACTAAAGTTTGAATGCAGCAAGCAGAGGCAAGAGGAGGCCAAGGTTCCCACCGAGGACCCCACTGGAACTCTGAGCGAAAGCAAAGGCTACTGCCAGCTACTGCAGGTACTGAATTAGTGATCTACATATTGTATCATCCTCTTTCGTGAAGTGCTTTTGAAACATTTTCAAGGCCAGCCTTCAAGCATCCCGTGGTTTCTTAGGAAGAATGATGTCTATTAGTTTGATTTCTACTTGCTATGACATGGTAGAGGGAAACTTGATTATGGTGCAGTGTGTGTACTTTCTCTGTATTCTAGAGCCTAACGAATTTAAGGAAGCTCTGAGCATGAGATAGCTACTGCTACAGTTTATTTATTCTCACAGCTCTGCAAGTTTGTACAACAGTCTTAATGTTTCCTTTGTCTCTGTATAAATCTTTGCTTCTAGCAGGCTTGTGCATCTTCCCAACTGTTTCTTCAGAGAGACTCATGAGAAATTATTTTTATTCAAACAGGTATTTTGGGAAGCAGAATTTTATCACACCAGTATGTTTGTATGTAAGACAGATGGTGCACATGAATGATGCTGTAGTCTGCAATTAAATTTTATTGATTTACCAAGGAACATACATTAAATCATAGTAAGATTCTCTCCACAGCCCCTGCCCACATGCCTTTCTATAACTGCTGGGAGTGTAGAAGAAGAAAAGTCCAGAAGAACAGATAACACAAGTATCAGTTCCTGTTATGGTCCTCAGACATGCTGTAAAAAACGTTGTATATCCTAGGGATTAATTCCCAAACCCATTGCAGTGGTGTGAAAATGTGGAAGTCATGCTTCCCTCCTCAAAACCAGGCCTGTGCCTCCTACAAAGCAAACAAAATGCTCCACATCCGAACAAAAACTGAATAGACAGACCATCAAAGCTGTGTAAAAGCACTAGCCGCCCAGACACATACCAGGACACCAAAGCTATTTACCCGCAGAGTCTTTCAGATGATTCAGGTCAATTCCATTGTATGTGGAGTTAACTCACATAACTTTGAGACCTCATTGTCCCTTTCCCTCTCTGCTTCCCTCCTTTTGATTCATGCCATTGTTTCTAGGTAGACATTAAAATGCTTTGGGACAAAGACCGTGTCTTCCTGTGAGCCTACAGAGAGTAAAGTACAAAGACGTCCCAGTCCCTCACAGGGCTGAGCAAACCCATGGTGGTTTGAGAAAAGCACACACATATAAACCCAGGCAAACCAGTAAGCAAGCATACGTGTAAACGTGAATACTCTAAATGTTGGCTATAGTTGACATCCATAGTGATGTATCACACCTGTAATTCACAATCTATGTTCAGTATCCTTGATATTCCCTCTATGACTCTAAGGAATGAGTTACACAGAAGGAAAACCAGACTAGCAGTGTAGCCTTAAACATGGGCAGTGTTCAGGTTGCCCAGAGAAACTGTGGATATCCCATCCCTGAAGTGTTCAAGGCCAGGCTGGATGGAGCTTGGAGTAATCTGGTGTAGTGAAAGGTGTCCCTGCCCATGGTAGAAGGGTTGGAACTAGGTAATCTTTAGGTTTCCTTCCAAACCAAAGCACTTTATGATTCTATGATATGCTATGTATCACTGTAGTCTCTATTAAGGTAGCTCTTTGAGCTCCTATTAGTGTTCTCTTCTTGCCTCTTGCTGGCCTAAAATATATTCAGTGTCTCTACTAGGCTAATTTGTTTCTTCCTGACTGTATTTTTTTCTAATTCTTAATATAAAAAGTTCTTCTATATATTTTTATCACCACAGATACTTTTTCCAGGCTGCAGTTAGAGATATTTTGGCAGACAAACCATGCTTCATTCTCCTCCAATTTTGTAAGACAAAATGATTTCTAATTCTAAAACTGATTATCTATTCCCTTTCCCACACTGCAGGTTTTAATAATTTCCTTTAATTGTATTAATAAACTTTACTTCTTTATACTATTTCTGTCCAGTTCTTCTTGATAAGGTAAGTTTCCTTCCATGATTTGGAACATGTGAAAAAGAAAACAGAAAAAAAATAGAAGAAACAGTGCTGAGCTCTGTGGAGCTTTTAACACTATAGTGTAATGACTATGTCCTATACTTGTAATAAAAAATAATAGCCATATTTACCCCTTGTATGATGATCAGATCCTTATCTCTAAGGCACATTTCCCTTTCCTGTTTAAAAAGGAAGAAAATGAGACCCAAAGTAATAATGTAACACAGCCAGGTTTACTCACTGAATGGAGGAGAGCTGGAAACGGACTGAGGTCTCCTGCGAATTCTTGAGATGTTGGAAATCAGTCTAAAACCCAAGCCTATGCCTTAAGATTTTTCCCCTTGAGGATGAATGAGTCTGTTTCTTCATTGCTTCCCCAGTAAGTGCTTACAGAAGGGCAAGTGTGATTTTCTTCAAGTGGTGTAAAGACTGCAAGAATGAGTCCCCTGGCCATGGTGCCAAGTTTCCAAGCAGCAGCTGAAAATGTCTTCAGAATCTTTTCCATACCATCATGGCTTCATGAAAGGTAAATATTTTTCTTTCTGATCTGTACACTTAGCACTTTCAAATGTTTTCATCAGCCACAGGGTGCCGTCTTCTTGTTTGAAATAAATGACTCAATCAAAAGCCATATTTGAGAAATAGTCTATTACTAATAAAGAACATTTAAAAAAAAGGCAGAAATCTTGTTTAAACTCAGACACTCACTATGAATGGTATAGCAAATCTCTTTATGCATTGCCACTGAATTCACACACACACAAAATTTCTAGGAAGAAATAAAACCAAGTAAACATAAGTCAAAAGGAAGGAGTAAACCATAAAGTTACACACAGCAGTGCTTACTGTGGAAAAGTTGCTCATCCTCCCTATCAAGTTTTGCCCTAGCCAGGAGATGCCACCTCTGAGGGGTGAACACAACCATTAACACTCTTGTGTGCGTGGGTTAAGGGATTGAGGACCACTAAGGGGAAGCAGCCTGGCAGCTAGCTGGCAAGTCCTTTTGAATTCTGTGCCTCCTGCTGCCAATCTGAAAACATGTCTTTAGGCAAAGCAAGCACTAGGGGACTGGCTGGGCCATGTGCATCCCCCAGAGCTCACCCATCATCTCTGCAGCTGTGCAGCACCAGCAGCACGTGGCACACCCACACTGTTGGGCTGTCTGCATGTAAAAGACTGTTGTAGCAGCACTGGCAACATCTCTTCACCTGAGCAGGAGAGTACTTTTGTTGGTGTTACCCAAACCAGTTCAGAGTGGAATAGACTCCACTGATAGGATACTCTTTTTCTGGAATAACTGCATAACCCACTAAGGTTTTTATTGGCAATTTTCTTCAGGCTCACAGCCATTACCATGATGCACCATCCCAATGTGGAGTGGAAGTTTGTTCAAATCATGAAACCAAAGAACCCCATTTCCAAAGGAAAAAGCCAAGTGCGCTGCTGCCTTCTTGTTAAGAAAGAAATAATTTCTCTACTTATGCAAACTTAACTGGGATTGTACTTGTAGACCACCAGCTTGACTGAAAATGTGTTGCTTAGCTCATTATGACTAAATATCTTATTTAAATAGGATTTTTACCGGATGGAATCTGGAGAGTAAAAAGTGCAATGGGAGAAAGCAGGTGGGATCAAATAAAGAATTGACTAATGATACAACCCGGACACTTTAAGAATTATTGTGTTGGGTTTTTTTCCTTAAAAAAGACAGATATTGCCTTTGGAACATTGTAGTTTTGGATACTACTCAACTTTTTTTTTTTTTTTTTTTTAATTACAGATGGCTAAATTTTTTGTGAAATCCAGATAAAAAGTAATGAAAAACATACATCTCTTATGTCACACCATAAGTGTAAATAGGCACTCTGTCCTTTAAAATGAAGTTCTATAAGTCAAATCAATGTCTATTGCTATGATAACATATTATTTTTGATTTTTTTTTTTAAACTAAGAACTATTAAGGGACATCTGTATAATTTTTTGTTTACCCCAGAATATTGTTGGTAATATTCATGAGTGATCTTTGGTTATTGTAACAATGAGTAACTATATAATTCTGAGAAAAAAAGCCAACAAATAAAGGATTTTCTGTTTCTCTCTTCATTTGTTTGTTTTGTGTGGAGCGGAATAGTTTAATATACTGTACTCTCAGCCAAAAATCATTGTAAAATGACATTGGCACCAATATTTGAAAAATGTCAGGGAAAAACACAGCTTAGGAAAAGAAAGAGTAAATATTTTGCAAGAGGAAAGATAGTGGGGCTTTATGTTTTAAAAATCTATTCTCTGTGGTAGATCTCAATGGCTGTGAGCTCAGTTCTCCCATGGGATGAGCTTTCTGACTGGTGTACTTAAATTTAAGAATATAAATAATATTGTAATCTCTACTCAATTGTGCAACTTTAAAAACACTTGGCAATTTCCCTATGTGAGATGTGAGTGAGAGCATCTCAGAGGTGTGGGACACTGTAATCACCTCTGGAATAAATGGAGACACTGTCTGTGCAGAAACACTCCCATTTTTCTGTGACTGTCCTGATTGCTGTGACTCAGCTCACATTAGCTAAGTAAGTCATCAGAGGCCATCACCAAAGCTAAATGTCTCCAGGACCTGGACTCTACTACAAGTGTTACCCTTTCTGTTACCCTTTCTTAGATAAAAGGTAGCTTAAAATTGTTTGGAAATGTCAGATTTGAACACTCAAGACAGTTGGATCTCCTGGAGACCTTTTCTGGAGTCCTGTGACTCTGTCACTGGAGTTCCCCTTCTCTATTTTTGTGCTGTGTTTGAGCAGTGTCTAAGTGACACCAGGCTTTCTCCAGGGCAACAATTGCCAAAAGCTTTGAGAACCTTTCTGAGTAAGGTGGTAACTCTGGTATTTATACTTGGCTCTCAGGTCTAACTCCAGCCTAAATTTATCTTCAAATCAGTCCAGTTTTTGTACTAAGGCATGCTGCTCTCTGCAAACAAAACAGCAGATGAGAGAGATTCAGATTTCTCCTATTGGCATTTGCATATCTAAAATCCACCTGTATACATTTTAATTGCTAAACTGATACCTTGTTTTGGTATCTAAGAGAGTGTATAGGCTCACCTAAGGTTGACCTGTGTCTGCATTCTGCCTTTCAAAGGTGGCATGTGTCTGCCCTTCTTTGTAACTGTGGCTGAGCCCTCAGAACATTTTTGGCACAACCCGGTGGCAATCTGTGGAGAGAGCACTGCCCACTGCATATTGGGTTTCTCTGTGTGCTCAGAGAAATGACAAACCTTTCTCTTCCTCTATGCTGAGGACTGATCCCAAACACCAAACCGGAAGAAATAAAAAGCCAAAAACATCTTGAATAAAATGTACTTCTGTCATCCTTGCATTCTGTCTAGTACTTAAATAGGAGATCCAGATCCCAATGTTAAACCCTTACTGAGGAAGGAAGAACTGTGTTAAAATTCTGTGCATTCAGAGTGTAGCTGTGGATATAACGAGGGAATTAGGCATTTCCTTATTTCTAAAACATTTTAACTTATTTCATCTTGACCAAGTCAATTGGCTGTGGCAGCAGGTGAATCTTCACCAGGTCAACTGGCTGTGGCAGCAGGTGAAAGGATACATCAGCTGCCTGACAGTGCAGGGGTACACAGCTCAGAGATGACATCCCAACAGGTGCTGCTAAAGAGGCTGCATGTTTGAAAAAAAAGGAAAGGGCTTCAGAACTTCAGATTAAGGAGTCTAGAAGACTATGTGCTGGGAAAGAACCCAAGTCCTTCATGGGTTATATCAAGGGAGATAAGCTTGCTCGTGTGATTGGGATTTCTTCTGTGTCTCTTGAGCTTCACTTCAAATGGAAGGAACTTGACTGGGGAGGACTGCATGCTTTTATGGTTTGAGGGATGAAGGTGCTTAAAGAACAAAAACAGAAAGCTTTATTATGGTCTGCTTAATCTAACACCTGTGGGTTTTGTAAGTTATTTATTATTTTTTTTCCCCACAAAGAAAAAGGTATTTTGCCTTGGTTGGGAATTCTTAAACTGATAGTGTCAGGATCAAATATATCTGATCCAGTAATGGAACCAGAAAATTGCTTCCAAGGTCTGGGAGTCCTGAGAATGGAAGGTCAATAGAACAACAGAAAAACCTAAGAATTCTTAGAATTTCCTCATCTGAAAAACAGCCAGATCTCATGTGGCTGATCTTCCCAATCAGGACAAATTCACAAAAATCCGGTGGGAGCAGAACTCTGCATGGCCATTGAGAAGCTTTTTAGATTACATGGCTTTCTTAGAAAGGAGCAATTAAGTATTTCAGGAAATCATGAAACATCTACATGTTATCCAGAAGTTAAATACTCCAAAAGGAGAAGATAATTAAAAATCTCTCTGAACTTATATACGATGGAAGAGACTATTTACAAGAGCATGAAGTGACAGAGCAAGAGGGAATGGATTCAAAACAATAGTATTCAAAACAATAGTAGGTTTAGAATAGATATTAGGAAGAAATTTTCTGCTGTGATGATGGTGATGCACTGGAACAAGTGGCCCAGAGGAGCTGTGGATGTCCCACCCCTGCCAGTGTGCAAGGCCAGGTTGGATGCAAAGCTAAGCAACCTGACCTAGTAGAAGGTGTCCCTGTCTATGGCAGGGGTGGTTGGAGCTAGATCATCTCTAAGTTGCCTTTGAAACCCAAATTCTATGATTCTGTGATTTTTATTAATATTATATCACCTACAATTTTTGTTGACTTACCCTTAGTCCTTAATGCTAGCAGCAGAAATGGAGAAAAACAACAGTGTTACACACCGAAAGCAGAACACTAAGTACCAAACACAATAAATCTGCAGCCACAAATAGGTTGTGGACATGTAGGTTTGACTCTGACATTTTGCTCAAAATTCTACAACACAGTTTCTAAGAAAGATGCCATTTAACAATAATGAAACAAAGATATTAAACTCTGAAAATTTGGCAATGAACCTGAATAGCTACTATATCACTTGTCAGCTTATTTTAATGGTTTGTTTTAGCCAACAGATCTATCTCTTGGTGGTCGTCCTGGTGTGGGTTCTCTTGCGCATGATGCCTTTTTGCCTTTTTACAACAATATTTCTACAGTGCTTTGGAAGAAAAAAAAAAATCTAAACTTCGCAAAGTTTGGTTTGACATTAATTTTCTTGGTTGTTCCACTGCAGCTCCTTATTGCAAAATCAAGATATTATGCAAAGGTCATTGGCTAGGAATGTACTACATATCCACAGAGACAGACATAAAAGTACCGAAATCACTGCAAAACAGAAAAGAGATACATGTTAGATGTACTAGATCACAACCCTGGTAATGTTGTTGATGCATACAATTTATGAACTGATTTTTGTTTGTTTGTTTGTTTTGTTTTTCACCAGAAAGAATATAGGCTTCATATCTCGAAGAAAATATTTTTGGCCATGTTTGATAGAATTTGTTGAAAGGACTCTTAATTTACCTCTGTATCTCTTATGTGATCCATGTGTTCTCTCAAACAAAAACTTAGCCCAATTATGCAAATCTACACTCACAGATCCAAACGGTTCAAGGTTGTCTTCATAAACTTTTGAACCCTTCTGGCTTCTAAAAAGGAACATAGTCACAAAAGAACTTTTCAGAATTATTGGAATCATTTATCAGAATAGGGGAGTAAGTACTAGTAAACAATAACCTGTCATTGATGTTTTTGAAAGAGCCAAACCTAGTTCACAATTTCACATCGAAAGTATCTGTAAGGCCTCCAATACCATACCCAAGGACTGTGATTAATGTCATATGCCTGTTTATTTTTCCCCTGAGAACCTGAAAGAGTAAAAAAAAGATCACAACTAAACAAAAGCATACCAATAACAGGAAACTGTTGGTGAGAAATACCCCGATCTTCCTGTAAATTCACGTCACCACATTCCCAAGGGACAAAGGTGCGTGAACAGCATGGTAAATAATTATGATTTAATATGAGGCCTTGCTATGCTGTTTACAGTTTAACAACAAAAAGGAATTGTTTCTCAAGGTGCAAAATAAGCAAATAATAGAAACACATATCAATATAATCAGGAAATGATGATGTTATGTCTGGGTCAGCTGCTGAAAACAGATTGCAATCTATCAAAGTATCAACCTGATATCCCTGTGCAGCCCATGGAGAAACGTCAGTGATGAGATGGAGTCTTTCCATGGTTTGCATGTCAGTCATCTTTGTTTTATGAAAGTGCTGGGGACTGGGGTCCTGCAGAAGATTCTCCACAGCTATTTTTGCTTTCTGATGCTCAGGAAATTTTACATTTGTATTTGCTGAAAGCATCTAAAAGAATCTCTTGCATTTTGCATAACAAAAACTGAAAATAAACCACTAGAGGAGCATAGATTGGAAGGAACAGTAACAGCTGGTCTCTTTCAGGAAGATTATATTGTTGAATCTAGCCAGCAATAAGGAATAATGAGAAAAAAACCAGCATTGCAGGAACACAGTGGTTCCCTTCAAGAAACACCAGTGAAGATTTTCAGTTCCTTATTAAAACATATTTCAGTGAGTAATACAAAAAAACACATAGGATGTCAGTAGTCAGCAACTTTTCCCTACAAAAGTATTTTTAAGGATGCCAAGGCAAAATAAGCTATGTAAAAAACAAGGAGAAAAATTTATCTTTGAACAAGAGAGCAACATTGATAGTAGAGGCCTAAAGCATGCAATATGCATTCAACTCTTAGCTACAGGAAAAAAAATTCCAGGCCATGCTTGTCAGATTTTACAATTAATCAGGGTCAGGTCAGGTCAAAGCTTGAAGTAGAAAAAATCAAGAATTTTCTTAGTGTTCCCTTAAATAGTGTTGATGACTGGGGATACTTTCCTTTATTGCTCAGGACTGATATTCCTTCAGAAATGAAGCATTGACACTTGAAGTCTGTCAAGCACCAGCTTTTCTAAAGATCCCAAGAACAAAATAATATTTTAAGAACTCTGGTTTTCTTTGTCTTTATCCATACGATTAACCTCAAAACTATGTTGGAGCTTAGCACCTATATAAGTGTCAGCTCCTGATGAATGAATCAGTGTGCTCATACATGCCATGAATAGGATTCACACAAATGAGCAGCACGCTTTGCGCAGTCTCCTGGAATTAAAGCATACGCTTTGTCATACCCATGGCAAATTGAAGCTACTGTTTATTTTGTTTGGCTGTGCCTGCCTGCCTTCCTAAGCAGATAATTTCTACACTGATGTCAGGATAATGCCAATCATCTTAACAGATGCTTGAGTTTTTATCTGTGCTCTGCATCACATTCCTTGAAGAGAAGGCTGCCAGAAACAAACGGGTTTTCTGAGAGTACATAGGGGAACAATGGACAATAGGAGCTGCTCTATACTGCTGGGTGTAAACAAGAACAAAATTCAGTTCACATGAAATGAAAAACACCATTTATCAAGATGTAAGTCAGTGCCTGGCAAGTTGCAGATGATATTTGGAATCTGACAAAGCATTAGAGCAGGTTGCAGACATTCAGTTTTGTTTAAAAAAAGGCACTTCTGGGATTGAATCAGTACAGGTCAGATTGGTACTGTAAACTGAGTAAAAAATAGGAGATCATTTATTTATCTCTAGAAAATTCAAGATGCGTAGTTCTAAAGTTTCCAAAGAAATAATTTCAGATATTCTTTTGAAATGGCACTTCAGGACTATCACTTAGCATTCCAGTTTTCCAAATATCAGATTAGGAAAAAGGTATCAGTTTAAAAGACACTAAATCTGGTTGGCAAATGCCATGTCTTTTCCCCCTAATTCAGCCAGGATGCTTAGAAAATATATAAGGAACAAGAGAAAACATCTCTGCCCCTCCAAATCTAAAATGCTTTTATCTCCTCTCTCCACAGCTGCCTTCCTGTATACTTTCAGATCCCAGCCTCTGGTCCTGTTGGAGGACATGGTTGGATAAGAGGAAAAAGAGAGGAAAGGAAATACTTGCCAGAGCTGTATGGGAAGGGGAGGTGGTGTCAGCAATAGAACTGCTATTTTTGGCTTGCAACTTCTTTAAAATATTCTTCAATTGGTTGTTAGGATTTAAAACCAAAGATAAGAGACACTCTTAAAATGAAGCCCAGCTAAATGCAAGTAGAAAAGTTGTAAAGATGACTCTTCTCTCTGCTGTCCTTGACAAAGAACAAATCAGTTCTGTTGTGATAAAATCAGCAAAATTATCTGCACATGACTATAAGCAAGCAAACTCTGTTTCACTTTGCTTGCCTTCCCGCACTACTGAAAACAAAATAAATGCTAAGTCTATGGATCTAATAAAAGATTTAATTTCACCACATTTTACCACTTTCTTTTTTTTCAAGGTTGACCCAAAGTATTCCCCATGATTTCTTTCTGTTTAGCTCCCCAATTGAAAGATAAATAATTTGCAACATTCTGCAAACACATAAGCAAGACACAAATACTTCAGTGTTAACTGCTTGTTTGACTGTTTTCAGTGTTTCCAGAAAATGGATGCCATAATTTTAATCTGAGCATTATTCTCCATTGTTTCAAGAAAAATGTCACTGCTTTGCATGTTTCCTAAGAATTACTTAAAACACAGTGAACTTAGGTACAAAAACAGGTCTCAGAATTACACAAGGAATGCATATATTTTCCAATTTTCATCTGAAGAAGCCAAGATAAGAAGAGAGAAGCAGTCATCAGAAACATCAGGAATAAATCACATTCACACTGGAAAATGAATCTAAGATTTGATTTTTTGACAAAGAAGTAGGTAATATTTCCTGGAATTTAACAAAACATTTGCAGACAAACATAGCATCTTGTGGTTGTTCAGCAAGTGCAAGTTTGTAAAAACTACTTATAAAATATTGCATCTGAATTTCTATACCTTTTTCAACTCTTGCTGTTGCTTATAACATTAATGAGACAAAGAGAAAGTGAGGAGGTAGAAAAAGAAAAATAATTAAGCTCCAGCAGGCTGTGTTACTCAGTTCACTGGAATATACCTTTCTCACCATGGTTACAAGCAGCAACATGAACTCAAATGCTCAGATGGCATAAATCATCATTGCTACACTCACTGAAGCAGAACTGAGGCAATTTCTGTCTCAGCTGGACTTGGGATCCAGTTAGTCTGTTGTAAGTTTTCTCAAGTTCTCTATGGAAAAGCAAATTACTGTAATGTTCAAATGCCAATGATTAATTAATGGACATCTATTCCTAAATCTCAACGGTCCCCAAGGCATCTCCTTTCACTTTTCAAGTTTTCTCAGCCTGATACTGCTGTCATGCCTGTCACAGTGGTGCTGGCATGTGTCAGTCCTCACCAGCCAGCATAGGCAAGATTATACCATTAATCTGTGATTTCACAAATAAAAGTAACTGGTGATTTTGTGGTTTCTTTGGCAAATGCTGACTTCTAATTGCAAATCTTTCCACTGAAAATGAATTCAACAAGAGAAGAGTAAAACACATAGTTTGAACCCAAAACAGCAGCAATTAGTGATTAATAAGTTTCAAGACAGGGATAAGATATTGATCTCTTTGCTTAAGACTTGTACAACTTCTAACTCCATTTTCTAGAAAGGTGAACAAGATGTCAGGTTTTTGAAAACAAGCATGTGGCAGTTTGTCTTGGAAGTGGAAGGAGATGCTGAGTGCTCAGCTCTATCAGGTGAGAGGACTGGAAGCACAAAGGAAATTTTTCTTTCTGCTGGAGGACAGAGAGCTCAGCCATGAACTCTCTGCATGGGGATAATGTCAAAGGAGAAGAATAACAGAAGAAGCAAATTTCTCCCTTTGTAATTACTTCCCTTTTGAGGACTGCTACATGGGTGGGGTAATATCCTATAAAGAAGGTTAAATATCAGGGAAAGCAATGCTCTTAATGGATCTATTTCTGAAATCTTGCTGTATTCAGAGAATGCTTAGCAGCTGCAAAATACTGTTCTGAGGTTGCCCATACTGACAAAATCCCAGCTGACTACCTCTGCAAGCAAATCCATATATTAAGGACATTTTTACAATAGGTAGATTTTGATGGTCAGAGCAACAGGTACTTGTGTAGTCACTGTATCTAAGGGAAAAAGACTCTTTGCAATATAACATGACTCAAATGTCAGGATTCAGATGACTAATCCTGTTTCTTCCATGTGAAAAACTGCATTTGCACAAAAGAAGGCAACTGACTGCCCTCTTTCAAAACCCTACATACTTTAATGACTAAAAAAAAATAAATCTATCTTGATCTATCATTACATTTTTTGAATGTCAGTGTTACAGACCTGAAGCAGTCAGGAGTGAGGTGGAAAAAAATTAGAGACACACAAAATATACACAGTTGCATGGAGGTGATGCTGCTCTAATTGTCAGCAGTTTTCAAAAGCTGGAATTCAACTGGATTTAGTGGTACCACATCATCGGGACTGGGGAGGCAGTAGGGTTCTCTGTGGACAGGCTGCTGCTCAGGAAACACTCATGCAAGTAGTTAGACCTGAGGTCTTGTCACTGGAATTGCATTAGGTTTTCAAGACCTCTGTCACTGTTAATGAGAAAACTAGGACAATACTGGGGAAACAAAACTTTTTGTAGTTTTAAAGTGAACAAAACTTCCAGAATGTGTAAAATTGCACAGATCAGTGTGTTGTGAATACAGAGCGGAATGGAGATGCATGTCTGTTTTCCTAATATGTTGGGTAGAAGGAGAAAGTAAGCCAAAATAAACCAGACACGCTGTGTTTAAAAGCTAGGGTGTTTGCAGAAGAAGCATGGCCAGAGTATATAACAATAAAAAGTATTGTTCTGTGCAAAGAATACAAACTTGGACAATTGGAAAATCACACTTCATTGTGAGCATAGAAAAGAGAGGACAGAAGTTCTCCTTTTCTGAAGGGGAATGGGACTGTAACTGGAAGCTTGGGGGTCTGTTTATGAAGCAGTTATAAGCTCTCCAAATTACCCTGACTTTAGGGAAAATGCTGATAGACTATAAAAATAAATGATCAGTAAAACCGCTTCCCTAATTCTTTAGGACCCTCTTCTTTCTCATATCTATATCCCAGTCACACTTACAGATAGCTACCTACCACCTGCAGAGCAGACAGCAAGGCAGAAACTCTTTCACTCTTCTTTCCCTTTCTTTTCCACATTTTTTCCCTTGTTTGCCAACATTTATTTCTCTCTCTTTTCTATCCACTCTCCACAGTCCCTTCTAGGTCTTCCTGAGAGAAGCTGGACTGACCACCAGTACCGAAGCTCTCCCTGTTTTGAAGCAGTCCATGCCTGCTTGTTTTTGGCTCCAGTGATGCTGCAGTGAAGAATTTCTTTTTTGAAACTGCCCTGGGGAATGGACATATCTTTAAATCAGTGAGGGTCAGCTGGGATATAGTTTGGGAAGTAATACTGGCACTCCACATACCTGGCCCTATTTCTGCTCTCAGAGCTAACTCAGGTACACACACTGGCATGATCCCGTGGTTTGGCAAAGGTGGGTCTTCAGGCCTGGCTACTGCTTTCAGCTACCATATCACTAGATTATCCTGGCTTGGAGAAACACACCTAGTGTTTGAAGCATTACTGCAAGTTCAGAGACCCAGTCTCAAACAAGAGAACAAGTTTTACTAGTGCTGGTAGTACCCCAGCTTGGGGACAATGACAAAGCATGCAAATAGCCTGCTAAGCTGAGATCTGCCATTTTTAAACTGCTGAAGAGAAAAGTGAGCCCCATTCCAGACTGAAGCATGAGGTGAGGAACAACAGCACTATACACACCTGAGATGACTAGTAATGGCTGGAAGGAGAAACTATCTTTCACAACATTTGATAAAGATTTTGCACTGAAAGACATTGCAGATGAGCCCTGACATCACTTGCGATTTTTCAGAGCCTAAACACAATATTCTTGTCCTACAATCAGTCCTTGGTGAACTCAAGCTTCACGGAGAAGCTTCATGGTTCTAGATAATCTTGTTGTTATCTGTGTTTTTTGTACTGAGTTCTAAGTAAATAACAGAAAGAAAAGAAACTTCCATCAATGATCAATCTAAAAATGATATATAGGAGTAGCACATGATCTCACTGCTGGAAAAAAAAACCCCAACAAACAGGGAGCAACAGCATTACTGATATTGGAGCCCCTATCTGAAGAGGAAGAGATGTAAAATGAAATGTAGGACTAGTGCACTGTCAGTGGGTGGGCAATGGTTATGCTTACGCACAAGGTTGGGAATGGGGTAAAAGTGCATTACCTCCCCCATGGTAGTCTACAGGATTATGACTGGAGTAGTGAAGACAGTTGATAAAATGGAGTAGGCATCTTTGACACCATTTACAGACATAAATGTAGCTCATGGTGGTTTCAGAGTACATCTTTCTCTCTCCCAGCTGTCATAGGGCCACCCAAACCACAGAGACATTCTTCAGCAGTAACAGTGCAGAGTGAACTGGCTCCAGTTCAGTTGGTCTGGATAGTGTACTGGGATACAATAACCAGATTGCTGCCAAAATGTAATCTCAGAGTTGAACTACCACACACCAGAATAAAGTGTTCACACCAGGGTTATTATAGACTGAGGGATCAGTCAGACAGGATGAGTCAAACATGCATGAAGGGTTAAGAGGTTACTTTTCAAATCAACACCTTCCTTCATAAGCAAATTAATAGATTAGTAATTAAAACAATCTTTCCCTTCTTTGTATAAGAAACCATCCTGGCTCGGAGACACCAGGAAACCTGGCTGGATGACAGTTTAGCCACAGAGTAACAAAAACTGAAGATATGTAAGGACTTGTTCCCCATGCCTGGAAAAAAAAAAAAAAAAAAATAACCATTAGGAATCCCTTCTACTGGTGACTAAGTCACCTTGAGACCTGCCATGTCTCCATGTTTCTATGTGTACTAGATTAAAAATATTTTATTTAATCCCAGCCCTCTGAAGCTCAATGCTAATGTTTTTGATGGCAGGCCTTTACATCAGTACTATTATTTACCTTTCTATTCAAGGCCATACACCACTGAATTTGTGTCATCTGCTACATCATCTGGGGACTGAGTGGCTGGAGAGCAGCCAGGCAGAAAGGGAGCTGGGAGTTTGGATTGACAGGAAACTGAACATGAGCCAGCAGTGTGCTCAGGTGGCCAAGAAGGCCAATGGCATCTTGGCCTGTATCAGGAATAGTGTGACCAGCAGGACAAGGGAAGTGATCCTTCCCCTGTACTCAGTGCTGGTGAGGCTACACCTTGAGTATTGTGTCCAGTTGTGGGCCCCTCAGTTCAGGAAAGATATTGAGGTGCTGGAGCAGGTCCAGAGAAGAGCAACAAGGCTGATGAAAGGACTTGAACACAAGTCCTATGGGGAGAGGCTGAGGGAGCTGGAATTGTTTAGTCTGGAGAAGAGGAGGCTCAGGGGTGACCTCATTGCTCTCTACTACTACCTGAAAGGAGGTTGTAGTCAGGTGGGGGTTGGTTTCTTCTCCCAGGCAACCAGCAATAGGACAAGAGGGCTTAAGCTCTGCCAGGAGAGGTTTAGGTTGGATATTAGAAAGAAAGAAATTCCTTTCAGAGAGAGTAATCAGGCATTGGAATGGTCTGCCTAGAGAAGTGGTGGATTCACCATCCCTGGAGGTTTTTAAGATGAGACCGGATGCTGCACTTAGTGCCATGATCTAGTAATCACAGTGGTGTTGGATCAAGGGTTGGACTTGATGTTCTCAGAGGTCTCTTCCAACCCAGTTGATTCTATGATTCTTAAAAAACCAAACAAACAAAAAACCCCCAAACAAACCAAACCCAACCCCCCAAACCCAACAAAACAACAACAACAACAAAAACAAAACAAAAACCCACCTCAAAACCTACTGGCAGTTATCTTCCTTTGCAGCCCAGTTTATCTCATCTAGGTCTACCATTTCACTCTTTCCTCATTATTCATCAGACTCACTTCCCAAGCTCTTGGACTGTGACTGTTTCCACATTGTCCGTGCAGGGAGAAGTGCAGCACTTCTGTTACATCAGGCAAATAAATGACAGTGATGGAGAAACAGAGAACTGACAGAGCATCATCAGAAAAAGGTGCAATCAGGCAACTAGTCAACTAGTTAGATATGAGAAAAACCAAAAGAATACAACTTCTAAAAGATGCATGAAATGAATAACATTCTAATTAAAGTGATTAAAGAGCCACAACAGTGAACCTAATATACTGTGGACTACACAGGCTCCAGATTGCAGTGTGAGGTATGGTAAATCCTGCTGTGACACAATGCCCTTGACAATCCCAGCTGTGCTCCACACATCTGGTGTGGGGAGCAGAGGCCTTAATCCGGCTGTTTCTATGCGTCTGGACCATGTTGAGAGGTCACCATCAGGCAGCTCAAAGGGAGAAAGCTGGGGCCTCTGGAGAGAAGCATGGTTACAGCCATCTCCTGTGTTAGCTGTTGTAGCTGTCCCCTCCTTTGCTAGGTTTGAGGTAAATGGGTCTCTGCTGGATTTGACAATCTGGTCCATGGTCTAAGGCAGAGACAGACCACCTGAAACAATGAGGGGAAGGTATGAGACAAAGCCTTTCTGTGACCAGGTCTGAGTGGCTGTGTATTATTCTGTTCACATGCATTCTGAAGGGTGTTTCCAAACCAGAAGGGGAGCAAGAAAAGGCTGAAAAGAACAGTGAGGCCGTTGAGAACTTAATTTGTGAGAGGAGGCTAGATAGACGAGCCAGGACTGTTCACCCAGGGCTGATGGGAAAAAAATACCATCTGCAAAGAAATGGAGGAAAAAGCTCAGCAGGGTTTGGTAACCATTTAGATTAAAAATCAGTGTTGGCACAAATGATGTATCAACTCCCCATAAAGAACTTCAGCTGAAAACCGGTAGTTTCTGATCATGTTCAGGAGCAGTTTTGCAAAGAGGTGATCACATACAGGATAGGGATAAGTCCAAGCCACCTGAATGGTTTTAAGATAGAATTAATAAATGCATAACCGTGATTACTATATAAGGTAAGGTTTGCAGTAGCTTTGAGGTGGAATTTAATGATTCAGGTGGTTCTTTCCATCCTATGTTATTATGCACCCATAGCTGACATTGTTATGTACCCATGGCCAACAGAAAAAAAGAAGAAAGGCTCCCATTACTTCTAATGAAAGTTTTTTAATAAAAGCCAAACAGTCAAAACTGTGAAGGCTGTGAAGATAGCTATCATAAGCCAGAGGTAATTTAGCAAGTGCAGCAGCACCTCTGTAAAATTGTTGCACAACAGGAATCCAATCCAGATATCAACAGAGGGTATTGAGTTAGAGGAAGAGGCAGTTTTCTGCTTAGTAATGGTACTACAGGTGCAATGTGATAAGCAATCTAAAAAGTAAAGATGTACAAAACACATTTGCAAATGCATCTTTTAATAGAGGCAGCAAGAATAAGAACCAAGTGAGTATCAGAGCAGGAGGGCTGTAAAGACACCAGTCATTTCTAGTGATGTTAAAGATAACACATGAAAAAGTATCAGATTCTTAACCAGAATATTAACAATGACACTGAGGACAGTTCTCACTGACCCAGGATTCACTTTTAGAACAATTACCATTATTGGAAGAATCCAAGCCATTTTACAGGTAAATGATTAAAAAACAGATTAGGGATATAAATGGTTTTCCTAGAGAAAAAGAATTTAGCTGAAAGATACTGAGTTGCAAACAATCATGAAGGTTCTGATCAGCAGGACTGGCATAAAAAACTGCTAAAGCAAAAAAGGATTAATGAAACTGCATAAAACCATGAAGTAGATTGCATAAAAACCCCACCAAAACTCAAAACTGTACAAAAGGTTATTTTCTATTTAACTACTTTTATTCAATATTCTGACATATGTTCCTTGTAGAAGAGCTGCTTCACTGTCTGATCACTATATGGTCTCTAACTCAGCCATTTCATGGAATGGATGATACTTTTCACTAAACCTAAGAATTTAAATTCTGCAAGTATCTTGAGAAGGACTATGTGCCACTGCCCTGGACTTGAAGCTCTCTCCAGGGAGTTGCTTTATCTCTTGCAGTGTACTGAAGCCAGGACCATGAAAGCATTTTTCTTTAGCAGCATCCCTTTGAGTTCCCCTGCCTCCTTTGACCTGTACAAAAGCCAAATTCTGGTCTCCTCCCTGTGCAAAGATAACTTGCATAGTTTTGCTGTAGTTGTGTTTCTGTTTTTTCTTTGCTGGACTTTTGGCTGACTGATAGTTTCTTTGCTTTGGCAGATAAAGGTGAAGATCTGTTTCAGGACTCCCAGTTCTGAGAGATTAGATCTGAGGAAGCCTCTGGAGTTGGATGTTTTAAACAGGAAACCATGAAACCTGAGGTTTTCATACAGATTTACAGAAGAAGCGACACTAAACTGCAACACAACACTGAACTTGGGGCAAAAGAATATTCTTTTTAAGGCCAGTGTGACAGTTCTTGCATATACATAAATCAGTAAATACCTGGATTAAAGAAACAGATCTCAGAGTGAAACTGAACAAACAAGCAAAAATAATACAAGGTAAAGGCTACATATACATAATAATACAAAAAAGCTACTGTGTTTTTTGATGCATTCCCCAAATTTGTTTTAATAATATTAGTTTGATTTCACTAATACTTAATATACAAGCTAATATGCAAGTAAATTAAGGAATTGAGTTGCTAGGAAATTAAATGAATTTGACCTATGACTAAGAGAGTCACAGGGTGAGTGTCCTGTGTGTGGTAGCATGTATTCTATAAGGAATAAGTGAGACTCTACATCGTGGCAACATCAGTATCTATAGTCATGCTTCTTTGTGTCATGTCTTTTCTAAAATTCTATTGCTTTAGCAGAAAGAACAGCTTTAATAGTGTAATTGAGAAGCCTTGACAATCCAAGCATGAATACAAGGACAGCAGAGGAGGACGGCAGATCCTTCACTGCACAGCCTGGAGATGTGCACAGCTGCAAACTGATGTAATTGGGCCTTACCACCCACAGAGAGAAAAAGAAGCATGAGCATACCTAAGCTTTTACCCCATGAAGAGCTCAAGGCGGAAAAGTCTACTGTCTGGCCTGCTTACATAACTGTGATTTTTCTCTTGCCCTGGTAAAATTGCTACAATGGGAATCTCCATTGGGCTGACAACTTAACAGCTTGATCTCAAAGGCACAGTATTGCCATGCAGGAAAAAGGCACCACTACCAGTATCATTCCACTATTTTTTCCCCCTGGGTTCTCCAAGCCCCTTTCTTCTAGTAGTAGCTGCAGCCTCCTATGCAGAGTCCCTCAGGCTAAGCCACCGTAGCTGAAAAAAGGGAAGATTTTAGTTTCCTGTATTACTTGTTCCTAAATGCAATCTCAGAGCTCTCTGATAGAGTTCACCCAGCACCAGGAGAAGAGCAAGAGGTGATCACTCCTTCTGTGAGATCTTGGAAGGGACAAGAATATGATGAGTACCTAAAGCAGGCTGAGAGATCTTAGTCTGAGGCATGGGCCACCAAGGGGAAGAAAGGAAGCATTTGGATCCCTAGCAAATGCCTATGCCTTCCCCTTTCTTCAGTCAGAGCAGAAAGCCCTTATGCTTGCATGTTACAATCTTCAACAGCCTGATGAGTATTCCCAATCCCAGTGGCACAGGATAAACTATGATTCCAAGGTACTGAGGACTGCCAGTACTGGGTACATATGAATTTCTCTTTCAGGTACCTATGATTTTCAAAATTGTTCATGTGGTCAGGAACATGTAGGAACCAGCATACCACAGTAACTTATGGGATGCACCAATGCATTTTTGAGAACTGTATTTTTATTGAAAATTGAAAATTTTTATTGAAAGTGCTGAGTGCTGAAATGACATTGACTTCAGTAAAAATTCAGTTGTCTAACTTGAAAACCCACAGCCACGTGCTTTATCTTAAGTTTTCAGTTAGGGATCACAAGAAGAGCATACTTTTTGTAGGACAGGTTCCTAGTAATTTTAATTACCAGAACAATAATATAAGAGATTAATTTTGAATACCAACTCTAAAGATGCTCTTTACTGGAAAAAAAAAATCCTTATTAAAATGCCCTTTTAAAAATTCACTTCTGTTAATGAATTATTGCAAACTTGGAATTTAGAATTTTAGTACTCTCTGATCCCATCTGAATTGAATGGCTCTTTCATTTTCCCCAGAAGCCCTATTTCAACAACATTTTAATTTATAAGGCATTATTTACTTGAGAAATTTTTAACAGTTAAAAGATTTTCTTGCAGCATCAGGACTCCCTCTAGTGTCATTACAGACAGGATTTTTGGGGATCTATATGGACTGCTGAAGGTTTGTGTTTGCTTTTGGTGAAACAACAGAGCATACATCCATAATTTTTTCTATATCTGAGAGGTTAAGAAACTTTGGTCTACTACTCTGCATCTTCATTCAGGAAATCCAGATTGAATATTTGCCATCTGGCACAGTGTAGCCAGTGTTCAATATTTTGCATTAGATTTATTCAGGCATGTCTTCTGAGTATTTGTTACTCACTCCAATAGCAGTTTCAGCATAATTTATCCTAACCCAAAGATTAGATAGAAGTTGTTTCAAAACATGTTGAGAGCTTTGTGTGTTTTTTTCCATTTTTTTTTTTTTTTAAATTGTTTGAAAGCCTATGGGAACCCAAAGAAAGTCTTGGCTGCAAAGATTATTGTTGGTTGAAAATTAAATGGGAATTAATCTCTAAAGTAGTTTTCAGTACCACATGAATCTCCTGTCTTCTCAGAAGAACCTTTCTCCAAACAAATCCAATAAAAACAAACTGGTAAACTGATAGGACAGAAGCAAACAAGTAGATCTCCATCATTAACAAGAAAGAATTTGTCAACTGGTTGCATGATTTTTCACATTTGCACAGAAGTACCCATCACTGAGGTCAGCTACTGGGTATGCAGCTGGCATACCTGAACCATCCTACAGAAGAGGAAGAAAGAAAACAAACCAGAACATTTCATATGCTACATTTCTGTCTCTCTGACTGCATGACTGGAATTTTTTTGTGGAGGAAACAAATCCTGATATATTTTCAAGACATAACAAATCCCTGAGTAACAAAAGCCAAGTATTATAAAACAGGAAAAAAGTTAAAACCCCCAAACCACAGAAACTTGGAAACTGCAGAAACAACAACAAAAAATTCAGATCTACTTTTCTTAGGAGATCTAAGTCCTGCTGAAAGCAAGTAGGACTCAGGGCTGGAAAATCCTGAGTGACTTACAAAAATGTGTCTTAAAGGTATAACTGTTTAGGCCATTCTCAAGATGTGGCCTTTCTATTTTCAGAAGTCTCTTAATGTTTGCTTTAAATGACCATGAAGATTTCTAATCACAGCATCACAGAATAGTTGAGGTTGGAAGGCATCTCTGGAGACAGTTCAATCTCACCTCTGTTCAAAGCAGGGCCACATACAGCTGGTTGCTCAGGGCTGTGTCCTGTCAATTTTTGAATATGAACAAGGATGGGGACCCCCACAGCCTGTATGAGCAACCTCTTTTAGCTCCCCAGTATGAGGAAGATTTTTTTGTCTTAAATGCCATTTCCTGCATTTCAATTTAATAGTGCTTGTCCTTTCACTGGATACCTCTGAGTAGTCTTGCTCCCTCTTCTTCAGATGCTCCAGTCACCTATACATAGACATTGACAAGATTTGCCTGAACCTTCTCCTCTGTGGGCTAAACAATCCCAGCTCTGTCAGTCCCTTGTCCTGTCTCAGAGCAGATTGCCTTTTGTTGGACAAAAGGCAATTTTGAAATGCACAGGTTAAAAAAAAAAAAAAAAAAAAAAGAAAAAAATTGTTAAAGGAACATATTAGTTCAGTGACTGCTGTATTACTCACTAGAGACTGACTACTTTTTTGTGATTGTGTTGGTGTAGCTACAATGTGGCATAGATTTTAAGTTCCACATACCCTAAAATAACTGCATAATATTCACAAATTTCATCCTATACCATGAATCACAAAGTACTTTAAAAAATACAGCTCATTCTTTTTTAGAAAAGTTTGGTAGCTCAGCATCCAGTATGATACCTACAACCACATTACTAATTTCTTTTCTGTTCTCTGAGCTCAGACCTCCAGGTGGTGACCCTGGTCCAGCACATATGTGCCCCCTGCTTGCATAGCATCCTGCATGTGGCCTCACCAGGTATGCATGCAATACCAGGGCTCTCACACTCCCTGTCTTGCTGTCGCTGTATTTAGCCCCTAAACACCTTGTGTGTTCAGGATACTCCCATTGACATACCTTCTACCTCTCATTCAAGCACCTTGCTGCAGTGTATTTTTCCCAATGTAGTTTTGACTACTACTTCTCAAGGCCTACAGTGCAAGCGATGCTGTCCCTTTTGATGTGTAACCCAAGGACTCTCCCAGAAAACTTCTCTGTCCAGAGTAGGGGTATGTTAAGTCAGACACATGTAACTCATGAATGATGCAGAGGCAAAATTTTTCCCCAGGCTTCCCTGCTGCAGCACAGTTATGATGATGCACACTTAGACATCTGCTTTTCCAGTCATGGTTATGCTATAAATTGTTAAACATTAAGTTTACTAGGCCTCTGTCTTTGAAATCTTTAATAAAGCATTTAAGTGATATCTAGGGGAAGATCACTCTCCATGATTTCCCTCTGGGCACAGATCCCCCCTCCTGCCACATACATTGTTCTAAAAATATAAAGACAGCAAAGCTTGTCAAAAATTTCTAAGGAAAATCTAGACTAAATGATGACTGTAAACCGCAAAGGAAGAAGAGAACCAGACAGCCGACTCAGAGAAGAAATTCATGCCATCACCTTTTAGCTCCTTTCTGCATTTTTGGAATATTATCTCAGTTACTTAGTCTGTTTGTTTAGTGTCAGATTTCAGGTCACAAATTCCAGTCCTATGTGTAAGAGAGTAACAAGTTAAAAAAATAACCGACCTGTTGAGACACATTGCAATGCACCCTGCCAGCTGATAACATCACAGAAAATTTCATGACTGCAAGGCCGTTCCTGGCATGGATGATTTGTGTAACTCAAAGCATGTCTGCATATTTGAATTAAGTACAGTAAGGGCTTACACCTGAGGGCTCAAGCGTGCTCTTAAATTAAACTGAACCTTTGTGCTTTCAAGTACAGAACACCAGTGATGAGGTGTGAAATGCATAACTTGTCTAATTTAGATTCTGAACCGGTTACAATGTGACCCTATCACGCTACAATTACCTGAAAGGAGGTTGTAGCCGGGTGGGGGTCAGCCTCTTCTCCCAGGCAACCAGTGACAGGACAAAAAGACAGTCTTAAGCTGCACCAGGGGAGGTTCAGGTTGGACATTAGGAAGAATTTCTTCACAGAAAAGGTAACTAGATATTGGAATGCGCTGCCCAGGGCTTTCGTGGAGTCACTGCTCCTGAAGGTATTCAAGGAAAAGCTGGATGTGACACTTAGTGCCATGGTCTACATGACACGGTGGTGTTTGGTCCTAGGTTGCACTGCGTGATCTTGGAGTCTTTGCCAACCTAATTGACTCTGTGATTCTGCTCTCATGTGCGCTTCTGATCCCCTTGCTTGGCCTACCTGTTACACGTTTTTTCCCCCAAAGTAGTGTGTTGTGTTTCTTTATGGCCAGCACGCAAACACTTTGAGGGAGCGGGCAGCTCAGCGCAGCCTCCCCCTAGGACAGGCTGCCGTGGACAGAGAGGCAGGGCGCAGGGACTGGCCACAGCTGTCGCCCACATCTGGGCAGGTCCCTTCCGAGGCACGGGTTAAACCACAGCCCTGCCCGGCGCGGCGGCGGCCGCGGGCTGGGGCTGTGCTGCCTGCGGGCCGGCCGGCGGAGGGGCTGCGCTGCGAGGAGGAAGGAGAGAGGAGAGAGAAAGGAGGAGGCGGCAGAGAGCAGGGAGGAGGCAGGAGGGAGAAGGGAGGAGGTGGCAGAGAGAAGGGAGGAGGCAGGAGGGAGGAGGCAGAAGGGAGAAGGGAGGAGGTGGCAGAGAGCAGGGAGGAGGCAGGAGGGAGAAGGGAGGAGGGGGCAGAGAGACGGGAGGAGGGGGCAGAGGGACGGGAGGCGGGAGGAGGGGGCAGGGCGCCGGG
>JAWWEE010000085.1:55744503-55780414 GCA_035221455.1 Xenops minutus
GTGGCCGCCATTCCCACGAGCTGCGGAACCAGCACCTCTCCCTACCCCTGTATTTGCCTCGCCGGAGCCCGTGAGTCTCCACAGCCACTGCCCCCTGAGGCATCACCTCCCACTGTCTGTGAATAGAGGGCACCCAAGGGGCAGAGACAGGACTTGATTTGTTTGAAAGTTTTAGTTATGGTGTTGCTATTTGTTCTGTTCAGGTTTTGGTTATACATATATATATATCTCTTTAGTAAAGAACTGTTACCCTTTTTTTTCCTCTACATTGTCTGATTAAAGTTTCTTAATTTCAAAGGTTGTGGTGATTTTTGGGGAGAAGCCCCCTTCCTAGTTCAGAAGGTTTCTTCACTTGATAGACATCTTGATTTCTTTTAAACTGAGACACATAGTGAAAAGGAAAGCCAGTCGAAGCCTGGAAGGAAAAAAAAAAAAAAGCAGTAACTGCTTCTTATAGGCAGGGAACTGAATTAGGTGCTAAGTGAGTTTCCCAGTTCTTCAGTTTTCAGTGAGTTTCTGTGATGGAACCAGAAAATAGCGTCACTTCTGTTCATTTCACATTCAGTGCTTTGACTACAGGACTATTTTTTATCTGGAAATCATAGAGTCAGAAAGTTTGGGATTGGAAGGGAGCTTTAAACGTCTTTGTCTGGTGTGTAAATCATTTGTAGATGCAACACAAGGATATTTCTTGTGTGCAATCACTGTATTTTAGGTGAGTGTAAGAGGCTTATAGTGTTTGATAGTGTTTGATTTACCCACAAAATCTCACTAGTTTTACACTGAGAAAGAGTGAATCGTCTCTGAGAATTCCCATTTGAATAATGGTTACATTAGCCTTAAAGGGCATTCCCAATGAATCTGGCAGCTTCCTGGTCCACTTTCATTTTTCCTGTGTCCCTTATGTGCTGTTGATGTCACCTTTTACCAACTGAGATAAGACAACAACCTCTTTGTCATACCGCTTGCAGAAGTTTTTTTCAGAAGTTTTAATATAAATGAATTACTTTTAAAGTAACTATATGCAAATGCTAAAACTCAATATCTATTTCTCCAAAATCTAAATTTGGGATTCTCCAATACTCACAATGGTTTCAAACATATTACTGGAAGATTCAAGGTGAAAGAAAGAAAAACAACTAGATAGGGCAAAAAATATACAAATCTCAAAGTTTTGGGACAGATACTTGCAGCATGGGAAAAGAATAACATTTGGTCTGTTCTGATCAATGCTTCCAGCTAAGTTATTCAGCACAGAACTTAAACATTCTAAAGCTACAGACTTTTGTAGGAGTGAATGTCTGTACACTATGGAATTCTCTTTGGAGAGGACTGACAGGTCTTCAGGTGTGCAGTGATTGAAATCTTGGACCTGGATGCAAAGTTGTGTTAGTGGGAAGGAGCCAAAGCAATGATTTGGTTCTGTGGGAAAGCTCTAGGCATCCTTACAGTGCAGAATGTGAATCCATGGAGTAATTGCAAATGTGTCCTTTAATCTCTCATTCTACTTTTTTTTCAAAAAAGCTTGTTACATTGGGTACCTGGAATCTGGTGCTCTTTCACTAATGTTTTCTCCCTTTTTAATCTATCTCCACTTGTGCAGTACAATCAGAATAAACAAGGCTTTTAAAAGTTATTAATATCACGACAGCCTTATATTTGGTATTAATAGTCTCTGAGCACTTGTTTCCATCACTCAAATCCTTTCCCAAGGGAGTCTTCATATTTTTTTATCTTGGGAGATTGCAAGCTGTTTTTTCTGTGATGTGGGGAAACGAAGTTCAGACTTTTGTCTTCATCTGTTGGAACCTGTATATTTTATCTTAGTTACAGCAGAAGCTATTGGGACTCAAGGTATTTGTCATGGTTTGCCTAGCATTTAGTGCATGAAGACCCTTAAATGAGGCTTCAAGCTATACTCCTATATAGCTGAAAGTATTTTTACTATTTGGAAACATGCCTTCATCTCTAGTTTGTACGACTTGTCCACCTTGTATTGGAGCACCAATAGCACAGAAGAAATGTAAAGTATGGAAAAAAACTGCTCGGTTTTGAGAATGGAGGCACAAAGGCAGAAAGGGGGACAGAGTTATACTACTTTGGTTTCTTTGCAGCTCTGAAGTGAGCTCTCACAGAATGTGTTTAGTAGTCTGATATTAGTGTGAAAAACTATGCTCTGCAAAATGAGAGGTTATACCTTTTCCACTAACTGCAGGAGGGCTGTGCTTTTAGCCAGAGCTTCTACTTGAACATCCAAAAATAAGAGAGTCAAAAACATACCCAAATTTGTCAACAGACAAGTAGAAAACCACTGTCATTTGAGAGATTAGTAAGTCTGAGCTACCTGTGTCAGTTGATTTCTGGTCCTGTTAGAGTTTTGTGAATGAGCTACAGGAGATTAACTGCAAGGTGCAGATCTCAGCTGGCCAATGGGGCCTTATTCATCCAAGATGCTAAAAGAGGTGTTGCCTATCTAGACACACTAGAGTCGATAAAACCAGTACCTCACTGATCACAACTGATGTATGTTCTTGTTGCACTTTGACAGTGTGCTGTTAGGACAGATGAATTAACCTTTATTCTGACTTTGTGTTTTTCATATAGAAAGTTAAGTACCTTTATTTTCCTGAAGGGACATTGTACATTTGGAGTATCTTGGAAGGGTTGTGCATCAGACATTTAGCAGATAAGGGCCTTCTGTAGGTTTGGGGCTCCTGGATACCAGTGTGCCACAGGACAACAATAGATGGTGAGGTAGGAGAGCGGAAAAAATGGTGAATTAATTTTTTCCCCTCCCTCTTCTTCTTGTTAATTCTTTTTCATACAGTCAGGCTGTAGAACTCACTGATATGGCTGATTATTGATGAGGTCACTGCAAGAACTGTGGTCTCAGCTGAGGAGTCACTGTGGCACAGAAGTGACCTGTCTCTGCCGCAGACAGCAAACAAGCCAACAAAATGCTGCTCCTTAGCGGTTCTGGAGTTTGGAGAGGATCCTGGCAGAAAATGCATGGGCATTAAACCTTAACTTTTACGATTTCATCTTTAATGACTAAGGAGTGTAATAGACTCCATGCTTTTCAGAAGAACGAGTCATATATAGTTGTTTTCACAGCAGATCGGCAGTTTGGCTGAGCAGCTGTAATTCTGTGGCCTAATTATGACATTTATTATAGTGTTGAAAACAGAAGATCTATATTTTGGGTATTAAAAATAAACAAATGATTTTGTCTACATGAGAAGGATTCAGAATGTCTGATTATATTCCAAAGTGTTACCTACATTGTTTTTCCTTACAATGCGTGTTTCTGGTGCAAGCTTTTTCTTTAAAGGGATCTGGCACTGATACCTCCTGGACACTTTAAAACATTGTCCATAAACTCTTTACATGAAACTATGACATTTTTGTTTTATGCTTGAAGATCAAATTATATATTTAAATTTTTTCATATAAAATGGTGGGTATTAAGGGTGGAAAAGGGATCTGTGAAAATGTCCCTCTTTTTCATCTGGCCTGAATTTTAAAACATTGCAGGTTTACATGTGTATAAAAGTCTTTCGGGGTTACTAATTCAGGCACAGTAGGGAAAGCCTTTCCACATTGGGACTGAGGTGTAAAAGGTATCCAGAGAAGTAAAAGATTAAGATATCTGGAGATTTTGCTGTTTCCTGTGTACAGTGGAGACCAAAAGAAATTGGGGAGACTTGAAGTCTGCATTGAATTACTTCAAATTAAAAAGTGAATGTGGAATTGCAATTCCAAGATGGCTGTTCTTTAAGCATTGCTGAGAAGATACTTAATCTAATCTGTCCGGAAATACTGACAGAAAAAAAAAAGAAAAAAATTCCATTTTTTCAGTTAGCTATTTAGTCTTGATTTTGTTGTGCATAGCTAATGAGTAGCAGTAGTGGTGAATCTGAGCTTGGTTTCTTGTAGATGCATTTTTGAAGTTGTTAGTTTGGCAGTGGAGAAGAGATGAAGTTTTTATTTCTTTGTGCTTTGAGTACAGAAAGAAGAGAAATAGTATCCAAGGTGTAGCTGTTTCTTGAATTAGATGATGTTTTTAGCACTAGAGAATGAGAGCTGAACAAAGTAATAAAATGCCAACCAAATACCACCACTAAGTGATGAGTGAAGAACCTTTTGCTCTGTGACTGTGAAGACTTTTGCTATGTCTGGGCTTGTTTCTTGTGGTTACTTCAAAGATGTTGTGGACAGAGCAGATCAAGAATCTTCAGTAAAATTGTTTGAAACAAAATTTTCAAAACTTCTCATATGAATGTTACCTGTCATAATGGAAATATGAGGAAGAATTTATAGCCCCAGAACTGAGGGCTGCCTGTAATGGAGAAGCAAAAGAAATGAGGATCACATATTAGTCAGTAACTTACGTTGAGAAGACCTATAAATTTGCAACCCAAGTGATGCCTCTTTTTTTTTTTTTTTTTTTTTTTAGCCTTTGTGTATCTATTTCCCTGTTCATAAAGGGACATTAATAACTAATGTGGATTTGACTGTTATTCTCAGCTGCTTTCATTGTCTTTTCCATTTGGCACACAGAGATGTTATAGAACAGGTTGTCTGCCCAGGCACTCCAGAGGAATCTTTCCATATATGATATGCTGAATTCACCTGTTCTAGCAGCAAGGAACCTTCCAAGGATGGTATTGCTGGCTGAACTCTATTTACTTTCTGTAATGGTGTGGTTAATGTCAGAAGTTCCACTACAAAATGTCCCTCTTTCAAAAACACCAGATTAGTTTTGAGGTCAGTCATAACATGATTTTAGCCAAAAATCATTCTAAAAGTGTCTGCTCTAGAGAAACTTGATTCCTATACTGTAATAACATGCTTCTTAGTTTGGTGGGTACAGAAGCAGAAATCATTCCAACGCACTGCAAGTGGTCTTGGCCTACAATCTCGTTTAGTGCTGGATCAGTGCCTACCTGCCCCACCTTCAGTGTTGGATTCTGACTCTCAAGAGTTTTATGGAAAGCAAAAGCTTTAACTTATATTTCTTTTCTTCTTTTCAGGAAATTCATATATAGTATACATATCAAACTGTTCCTCAGTAGGGCACAGCAAAATATTGACTGTGAATCTTCATTCTAGTTATTATACATTGCACTTAATAGTCCATAGATAAATTTATATTTTTGCTAAACTACCTCCCAAAAAATCCAGTGGGTTTTTTGCCACATATTCTAGTCTATTGAAAATATGATGTATTTAAAAGTAATTTTCAATTTCCATCAGCCATTGTTATTTTTCATTCATCAGTTCAGCTGAATTTGGGGTCAGTGTTACAGTGATCATAATGAAACTTTCAGAATGTTGACATCTGTGAAAGATTTTGATTTCATTTATTATTTTCTGAGGAACTTCACTGATCAATTATAGTGAAATCTCTTCCCTGCCAATTCTGTGAGGTTGCTAGGATGTAATGTAAAAAAATGAATGTAACTACTTCTTGGAGTCTCTGTTGGGTGAGAAGGGTCTGTCTTCTTGGGGTGAAACCTTTTTGCACCCGTAATGTTATATTGATGTTCTGATGTTACTACAGTGCTCAAGGAAACGGAGGCTTCTGTTGGTTAAGACAGGTTCTTTCCCACAGCTGGGTTATGCTTTCTGCGATCTTCAGGAAGCGTCATGGTTTAACCCCAGCTGGTAACTAAGTACCATGCAGCCACTTGCTCAGTCCCCCACTCTGTGGTGGGAAGGTGAGGATAATGAGTTAAAAAAAAAAAAAAAAAAGTAAACCCCATGGGTTGAGATAAGAACAGTTAACAGTTTAACACTTGAAATAAAGTAACAGGTAATAATAGTATTGAAAAAGGAGACAACAAAAAGAGAGAAATAAACCCAAAAAACTGACAAGTGATGCACAAGACAATTGCTCACCACCTGCTGACTGATACCCGTCTATCACTCCAGTTTATATACTGAGCAGGTTAGTCTGTGGTGTGAAAAATCTCTTTGGCCAGTTCAGGTGAGCTCTCCCAGCCTCTTGTGCACCTGCTAATTGGTGGGGTGTGGGACACTGAAAAGTCCTTGACTTTGGGTCAGCACTAATCAGCAACAATAAAACACCACCATGTTACCAACATTATTCTCTTACTAAATTCAAAACACAGCACTATACCAGCAACTAGGAAGAAAATTAACTCTATTCCAGCCAAAACCAGAACAGGAAGACACTATCTCTGCATCATTTGCTGAGATGGAAGTCAGGGGACTCCTCTGCTGTACCTATGCTCTGTAGGGCTGGGGCAATCTCCTACAGTCCATCTGTACATTAGATAATACAGTGACAGTCCTAGGCACTGCTATAATATGAATTTAGCGTAATATAAAAATTGAAAATATTTAACTTGTTTCCTTATTCGTTTATAGGCTTTCCACATTAGTTTATAGGCTTATTAACTAGTGCTTTCTTATACTGGGGGTTATTCCAATACTTGCTTTGAAGTATTGGTCTTTCTTTAATAACACCACAGAATAACTTTTCTATGTACAATGAATGGCATAGGTTCTCTCAGCCTATAAATTTTGTGTTAGACCTGTAAGGTGTATTACAGCTATTTGATGAAAGCTCTTTTTGAGCTAGAAGTATAATGAGGGGGAACAAGTCCACTTTATTCCAATTGGAACCAGTTTTTCTATGCAATTGGTGACTCTTCTGGTGGAAGAAATATGTGTACTTCAATAATCTGAGGATTTTTCCTGTGTTTCTCTGGGTATTTAATATGACTTGGCATTACATTGTTTTTGACTGTGGAGTTTGCTGAAATCTTGTTTCTTGGGGAAGCTACCTAGAATTTTTATATATCCTACAGCAAATATTTAGATACTATTAATGATTATTTCATGACTCAGCTGCTTAATGAAATCTTTGATTTAGTACTCTCTGCAGAATCCAGTAGAGAGTCTTGAGTTACAGCCACACTTTGTAGGAGTCATCAGAGTGTATTAGATTCAGGAGGAGGACAGCTAGTATAGGGGCTGGAACAATTAAACCTCAAAAATCCTTTGAAGTTACACTTGACTTTAAAAAGAATTCTGTTAAAATGAGGAAGTTATTTCAAAATAAAACTAAAAACTGCAAAATAAATATTTAACTGCTGTTGTCCTTACAGAGCTGTGTGCAAAGACAGCTGAAAGCATCATATACCCTGGCAGATGTAATTTGAAAATAGACATGTCTGGAAAAAAAAGAGGTCAAGGATCAACCTGAAGGAATCAAAGCTTTTACTAAATCCTTCTTAAGTACATCAAGAACGAAAGCCCCGCAGAGGGTCTGTGCAGCCATTTGATTAAGTTATCAGTATAAGAGAAGCACTCAGAAAGGGCATGGCTATTGCAGAGAAGCTAAATTAAGTGGTGTTTACTCCTAATTGGGAAGATTCCCAAACTGAAATTCTTTTTTTTTGGGGTGGAGGCAAGGGAAGGAGAGGTTGACCTAGAAAAACTTGGGAATGAAATAACTTGCTTGCTAAGGGTAATATCTGATCTCATGCTTTAAACTCCGTGGGTACCTGAAGCCTGGATGGTGACAGTTTTTATGCCAGTATTTAAAACAAGAATGACCAGGGAACTGTAAGCCTGACATCTATACCTGTCAAATTTATAGATACTGCAACAAAGCATAAAAGATGCACAAGTGAGTAGGATCAACTTGGGAGGAGTCTTTAAAGAAATCTTACAGATAGGTTCTGCTTTGCAAACTTGTTGGAGTTTTCTTGATGGGGGTGGGCAAGGTGTCCAAGATTTAGATACTCAACAGTCTTTTGATAAAGTTTGCTGTCAGAGGCTTTTGAGCAGCCACTGAATAGGAGTGCAAGGCTTTATATATTAAGCGATGGATTAAATAGGAGGAGGGGTAAATGACTAATTTTTTAATTTTTTTTCATCTGTCAGAGGGAAATTACTGGCAGAGTTTTTGAGGATTTGGTCTTAGGATCTGCACTGTTCAATATAGTAATAATGGGATGGTAAAGGCAGTGAGTAGACAGATGAGAAAGCTTACTGGTGTTACTGTTCTTCAAGGCAGAAAAGAGTGGAGAAGAGAGTGAAGGAGGCCTGTATGGAACTGAGTGACTGGCCAGTAGGACAGCAGTGATGGGTGGAGGCTGCATACAGGAAACAAGGGGGCACTTCTGCCTGAAAAAGAAGGCTGAAAATATATGAAAGAATGACACAGTTGGCAAGAGATCTGTGGGACTTCTCTGCAGAGATGACAGAGGATGTCTCTGATGGAGATGTTGGAGTACGTTATAGATGAAAATATTTCAGCATAAAAGCTAGAGGACTACTTCAGAAGGAAATTCTTTGGCAGCAACAAAAAAGGCTGGCTGTGACAAGCTCAGGAAAACACCTGAAACAAACAACAAACAAAAAAACATTCGAAAGAATATTTGAAAGAAATTATTCAGTATAATGACGCTGTTCCTACAATTCCTGGTCATCACTGTTGGAGATAGAATACTGGACTATATTCACTTTGTTATTGCCATGAGGCTCTTATTTAGTTGCTTGGACTGCTGAATTTGATATCTGAGATTTATTTTAATTTGTACATAAGTACGTATATAAAGAGAAATATAAATTCTTTTCATACAATTAGCTGAAGATAAGAAAAAGAGATTTTTTTTGTTTGTGATTAAATTCCCTGTTTGTTTTCCTTTATTTCCTTTCAGTATCATTTTATGGTGATAGCTTTGTAGAACTGAATGTGGCAGAGACATCCTCTCAGACATCCTTTCAGTTGCAGTTTCGAACTAGCAAGGCACAGGGACTGCTTTTTCTTGCAGCTGGGAAGACAGATTATTGTTTAATGGAGCTACGCTCAGGATATGTGCAGGTATGATTTATAACTTTACATAGAAAGTTATGCTGTATTGCTCAGTGTTTTTCTTTAAGCTGTTATCTATAACAAGTCTCAAAGCTTCTGTTCAAAGAAATGGAAAAATCGTGAAGTATAATTGAAAATTTCAAAATATAGTATTTATTTCTTACAATTATATCTCTGTAGACTTTGAGATCTCTAAAATCAAGATTGTTGTATTCAAATTGTGAGATTCAGTAAAGGAAAAATTTCAGATTTGATCATGTTAGCATCATAGAAAATGTTTGGATCCAAGTATTTTTTTTTCTGCAAGATAAGGTCTTGAAAAATCATTGTCAGTTAGGTTCTGAGATATTCCCATACTCAGTATTCTGAGTTGTTCCCAGCAGATCTGCAGAGGAGTCTGTTCCCACTTCTGCAGTTATTCAAGCCGTATTTTTGATGGCAAGTAAACCTATACAGAATTTTAGTGGGATTTTATTTTTTCAATTATATTTTGTAAATTACATGCTTAATATGAAAGACTATGGAAATTAATGTATGAACTATATACTTATATATGAGAAGTGCCATTTTGAAGTTTGATTGTTAAAATTCTGTCTCTTGCAGTTGAGAATTAACTTTGGTGTTGGGGAACGAGTACTGCATTCTCAGCAAAGATCTCAGCTGAATGATTTAGCTTGGCACCTCATTGAACTACATCATGAACATGATAATGTCACATTGGTAATTGATAAACATGATAAAACTAGTACAAAAATGCCTGGAATTCTCTATGAATTAAACATCGATTATGGATTCTACATAGGTGGTACTAGTAAACTTGATGTTCCCTACCTTCTTGGAGCACTACCCGGTTTTCGAGGCTGTATTGACAATGTGTTGTTCAACAATAGAGACATTCTGATGCCTCTGAGACCTTCTCCTGCCTTCAAAAACATCCATGAAGTTTCAGTGGGATGCAGTGATGAATTCTTTGCAGCTGAAGAAGAACCCATTAGTTTCTTCAGTTCCAGGTCCTATGTTTCTTTCCCACCATGGAATGTGGATGATGAGGGGATCTTTGAGTATACATTGAAAACCTCAGCCGCACGTGGCTTGCTGCTTTACCACCCTGGGCAAGCAGGAGATTTCATTGCAATGGAAATGGAAGATGGTTTAATTAAAGCTTATGTTGGAAAACATAAATATAGAACCCATCTTTCCTCTCATAGGTCAGTCAATGATAGTCATTGGCACTACATCAAACTGAAATTTACTGCAGAATATTTGCAGCTGACATTGGATGGAGAAACTGTGAAGAAATCATTGCCTCCCTATAGCAAGCTGCCACTTCTGAAAGGATCACTTTTTGTAGGTGGTGTAGATGACAGAATACTATTAGAAGTGGTTAAGCTGAAACTGACCTCAGTATCTGGGAAGTATGCCAGAGGAGGATCTTTCAAAGGTTGCTTAAGAAACCTGAAAGCCAACTCAGAAAAGAAATCACTGAAGAATGTTCTGGTAACTAAGGACATTTCAGCTGGATGTGAAATGGGGAACGCTTTTAATACAAATTTTTCTTTGGAGATGTCTGTAAAGAACCCTACTGTGAAAGCAGCCCCAGTATTTGCCATTTCCCATGAAAGCTCTGTCCCTCTGGGCAGGGAAGACAAAACCCACCTTTTAGTTCTAAGTAGTTTGATTGTTCCAGAGGGTGGACAAGCTTCTCTCAAATCTAAGCATATTAAAGTCAACTTAGACTTTGAGAAATTAGGAATTAATCAATCACAAATTCTTTTTGAAATAAAGGAGCCACCCTCTCATGGAGTCTTGAAACTAAATGTTGGACCAGTGCAGGAGGTAAATACATTTACTATGCAGGACATGTGGCAAGGGAAGATTCTTTATGTCCATGATGGCTCTGAGGACACTTATGATTATTTTAATTTCTCTATTTCTACCAGCAATGAGAAGATTGTGCCTCCATATTTGCAAGGAAACAAGCAGCACATGTTTAGCATTAATGTCACTCCAGTAAATGATGCTCCTGAGATCACACTTCCGGAGGGAAACTTGCTTGTTCTCTTAGAGAACTCAAAGAAACGTTTGACTAGTGACTTGATAAAAGTTCTAGATAAGGATACGGGTTCTCAGGATCTCAGTCTTTCAGTCCTTGGAAATCTGAATGCAGATGCGGGATTTTTAGAAAATTCAAAGCAACCTGGAAAAGCTATTACTACTTTTTCTAATGAGGACTTAAGAGAAGGCACTGTTTTCTTTGTCCACACAGGTGTCAAGAACTCAAGGATTGTTCTCAGGGCAAGTGATGGTGAGAAGGTGAGCAACACTGTTGTGTTACGTGTCATGGCAGTTCCTTTGGATTACAGAGTTGTCAGCAACTCAGGAATAAATCTACTTCAAGGTGTTACAGCTCTTATAGGACCTAGGCATCTGGCAGTTGAAACAAATGCCATCCTTCAGGAACTGGAGATACGGTATGAGATCACAGAGCCACCACAGTTTGGTCAAGTCCAAAGACAGCATTCAAGAGGGGAATGGAAGCAAGTCAGCTCTTTTTCTCAACGCTCTCTTCAGCACAACCGTGTGAGATACTGCAGCACATTTAAACAAATTCAACTGGAAAATGTTACCGACCAATTTAAATTCAAAGTTAGTGTAGAAAACAGAGTCAGTGAAGAGCACACATTCCCAATCAAAGTGAAATGGTTAAGGTACAGTTTATTGAAACACACTCCTCTAGAAATTGAAAAGTCAAAAAAGAAATACTTGAATTCTGATAATCTTTTTGCTGTGATTGCAGATCTAGAAATACCTGAAGATGAGCTTCATTTTAAATTACTGTCTCTACCAAGGAATGGACAGCTACAGCTTAATGACCAGCCTTTGAAAAAAGATTCAGTCTTTAGCCAAAAAGATATTACTGATCAAAAAGTGGCATATGAATTAATCAGCAGATACCATAAAGACAAATATGATTCATTTAGATTCCTCATTTCTACAAAGTATCTGGAGTCAAATTTATATGACTTTGAAATCCACATCAAATCAGATTTCAGAAACATTATTTTGACTAACAATGGCCTTAATGTTACTGAAGGTGAAGGAGAGTTAATAACAAGCACAAAATTGTTTGTGCAAACACCAGATAATAGAACTTTCCAATATAAAGTTATACAGTTTCCTAAGCATGGGAAATTAAAACTTATTAATTTTTCAGGCCCATTTGAGAATAATGATAATCTCACAACTTTCACTAATAAAGATATAACTGATAAGCACCTTATGTATGTGCATGATGATTCTGAGACAGCATTTGATGAATTTCTTGTCAGAGCTTCCAGTAAAGAGTCAGGAAAATGGGAAAACTTGGATCCAGCAGGAGAACCTTTGTCAGTAGAAATTAGATTCAGCATTTCTGTTCAGCTGAAGAATGATGAGAAACCAATACGTGTAATTGATAAGATATTTAACATAGTGAGAAATGGGCAGCGATTATTAACTTTGGCAGATCTTTGCTATCATGATCCCGATTCTGATTTTGATGATGGACAGTTGCTCTATACTAGACGTGGTATTTCCAATGGGGACTTGGTGTTAACAAATGATACTTTGCATAGACTCTACCAATTCAAACAAGTGGACCTGGAGCAAAAGCAAGTCCTGTTTCTACATCATGGTGCAGACTTTGGGCGTTTTGTGCTTTTCGTGACAGATGGCAAGCACTATACTTCTTTGCTTCTAGAAGTTAATGCCACTGATCCTTATGTTAAGTTGGCAAATAATACAGGATTGTTGGTTCAAAAAGGAAAAGAGGAAACTCTTTCAACAGCTAAACTAAGTGCTACTACAAACCAAGACATTAGAAATGATCATGAGCTTACATACGAGATACTCTCTTTCCCAAAATATGGACAAATATATGTAAATAATTTATTGATGGATTCCTTTACTCAACTTGATCTGATAAAGGGGCATGTGACCTACAGACATGATGACAGCAACAACCTTTTTGACACATTTAACTTTACAGTCCATGCTAGAGATGTTCATCTGGATGCTGAAGTGCAGGTTCGCATATATTTGGAAAGTCAGCAGCAGCCACCAAGGATTGTGAACAAAAACGATCTCTTGGTTGAAGAAGGAAAACCAGTTAAAATCAGTAAAGGAAAACTGCAAGTAAGTTATTGTGTTGTCCATTCCTCCAATCTTGTAGGAAGTTTTCCTCATTGTTTTTTTCAGCTATTGCAGTGTCTATAGTTTGTGTCTTCATTTCTTTAACTCCTTTGGGTTGCCACTAATATGACTGCATTCTGGGTGCCTAATTCTGGAAATATTGACACTAGCAAGCTTCCATTTATAAGAAGAAAAGCTGATTATGCTAAAGAAAAAGGCTGCCCATAGTTTTTGCCTTCGTTACATATTAGTGCTTGAGAAAATTAGGATTTGGAGATGCTGCATGTATTTATTTGTTTCAGTTCTAACAATCGTTGGTACTTCATGTACCATTCTTAATTGAGCTGGTGGGACATGCCAAGGCAGAAAGGCTTTTGGTTCATTCAGTTTGGAAATAGCCCAATTAAAACTGTTTGAGGACTACACCCAAAATTTTAGGAACAGGGGGTCACATACCTGGGACGGTTACTTTGTGATTAATTCTTCCCTGTCTGCTGTTTGGGTGTATTTTTCCAGTAATCACCACGAGAGGACTCCAACAGCACATTGCTGTGCTGCAGAAATCCTTGTTTCAGGCAGGGATCTTTAGCTCTGAGGCCATTAGTTAATTACACAGTGTGTTCCTTTTCAAAATTACAAAACATACTTGAGGTTACAAAAGGCTCCTATGCCATCTTTATTTAACATGTGTCTGCTTAAGGTATTGTATTGGTTTGGGAACTGTGTAACCCAACTAAGGGCTGCCAATTTAGTTAGACAGACAGTCCCAGGGCTAAAAGTGAAAAATTCAGAAGAGAATTGTACGATTTTTCCTGTTTTCATTTGAATAATTTTGATATTTCCCTAAATTTAAGGTTGTTCATGAAAACAGTTCTCCATCTGAGATTGTGTTCACAGTAAGAAAGCTTCCAGTGCATGGATACATTCGGAAATTTTCCTTGGAAGAAAGTTTTCTCAGTTCTGACCAAAGGCCAGTTTTGAGCTTCACACAGCAAGATGTTGACGAGGGCAAAGTCCAGTATGTGCAGACAGTTTCTGACCAACTAGAGGACCACTTTTTTCTGGATGTGACCAACGGTGTCCGAACAGTGAGTGGACTAGAGATCTCTGTAGATATCATCCCCAGAATGATTCCACTGGAAGTCCAGAACTTCACAGTAATTGAAGGGGGCTCAAAAGTCCTAGTGGAAGACTATCTAAAAATTTCTAGTAGACGTTTTGCACGACTCGCCTGTGAATTCATTTTAACTGAGCAGCCAAAACATGGGTATATTGAAAACTTTCACATTCCTGGAATAAAGTTAACCACATTTACCAGAAAACAGGTAACACATTTAAATTTGCTTTGCTGTAGTCATGATTAATTCTTTGTATTGCTGAATGCTGTGGGATTTTGTGGGAGGTGGTGAATTTGAGCTTTAATCTGACCTTGAGTCTATGATCCTTCTGCACTTTCAGACTGGTCATTTGGAGTCAGGGAGGGGGGTGGAATCATAGTGATGAATCACACCACTTCCTAAGGTGCCACTGTTCACAAATTCTCATGTGTGATAATCACAGTAGACTGAGGGGCCACTCACACTCAGGCAGAGTTGTAGATACTCTGGAAATGTAAGATGATGTAAGGCTGTAGGTACATTTTGAAAAGGCCAGAGCATATGGTATGTAGACTGAACAAGGACGAAAGTGAAAGAAAATAATTTTTTTTAGGTCATATCTTTGCTCACAGGCAGCCAGTATATGCATGATATGCTGATTTTCAGTCTTTTAGCTCCAAGAAGCAAAATGGTATCATAAGTCACCATCTACCAACACTATGTTCAGTTTATAGATTCCAGGAAACGTCTTGTTAAGTATAGTGGGATTGAATTTTCCATTTTCCATTCAGGAGGAAGGGGGAGTGCCAAGACTGACAAGATGTTCTGACTAGAGGAATGGACAGATGAGCAGTAAAATTTACTGGTTTGAATGTAAAAAAAGATAGAGGTACAGATCTGAGTATAAATAAAATCTTAGAGTCATAAAATGTTCATGTGATAAATACAGAGGGGCATGACTAGACTTGAATATTTTTCAATGTGACATTTATTTTCTTCTACCCTCTTTAGTTTTTCAGTGTGTTGTATTTTTCAGGTGGAACAAGAATTAATCTACTATATTCATGATGGCAGTGAAGAACTGATGGACAATTTTACTGTGGTAGTAAATAACACGGAGTTGTGGAAACAAAGTTTGCCCCAAACTGTATTTGTAACTGTTGTTGCAATAAATGATGAAGCTCCTGTTATAAAAGTTAACAGAATTCTTCAGGTATGTTTGTCAACATTTTGAAGTGCTAAAATCATTTCTGTTATTTCTGATGCCACTTAATGCACCTTCATTAACGGAGTAATAGGTTTGTATCAGGTGGGATAGTGAATATAATAACTAGCAGTCCTAGGGTTTAGAGAAATTAATGAATGAAGGCAGTATATGGCTATTTTGTATTTAGGAAGATTATAGTCTTCATGGAGAACATTTTCTGCTCTTATAATGTAAATCTTATCTAGAAGACTGAGTGAATATTCTTTGAATCTTAAAGTTATGTGAAGTCTCTTGGACTGACCTAGGGATTGGGGGGGTGAATGGTCATTATTACATTTTAGTGTTGTTTGCTGGGGTGTCTGGAGGGTTATTAATAAATATGCAACTTAGAAAAGTACCAAGAGTAGTGGTGATGAGAATGCCAACTTCTCACTATTGTCTTTGCACAGCCTTCCTACCCTATGTTCCTTGCCATTAACTACTAAAGGGTCAGACCTGCTGAGGTACTTTCTGCTGCCTGCTCCTGTCCGAATGTCCCAGCAGGATGAGACAGGAGACAATTGACTATATGTTGAGTATTTCTTGAACAAAAAGGAATGTTCTCTTCTTTAAAAGTTCCAAATAATACAATGTAATCTGTGAAAATTTAGGGTGTTACATGTCATCAAAATACTGGGGCAGACACTGAAGCTATTACCATGGGATACTGTGAGCTGAAAAATGACACATTAACTTTTTTCTGACTCTACTTCACCTTAAAAAAATTCTGAAGAAAATTTTAAAATTGTTGACTGATCCTAACTTTTGCTCTTAATAGCTGACTTTTTCATCTACTGATATTTGGGAGGGGGGGAGAATAAAAATTCTGCCACTGATGCCTAAAATCAGTTCTTAAAAGAAAGACCCTAAGACTCAATTTGTGAGTCTTAGCAGGCAGCGTTCCTTTTATTATGACATCACATGCATGAGAATCCAATTTCTTCTAAAGCATACATACAGAGTTACAAAAGCCTCTTGCTTTTATTTAGTTACCTAATTAACAATTCAAATCATTACCTAATGCTGTTACACACACTTTCAAACTGTCCCTCCCTTAGTACCACCCTTGGCACACCTCGCTGAATTGAATTTGACCCTTTATCTTCATCTTGTCGTCCTCTTCCTCATCATCTCTGTCCTGCTTGAAATAATTTCAAGGTTTCTGGGCCTTCTGAATAGTTTTGGCTAGAGTTATATCAAATAATGTGCCTCTTATGTTTTTCTGGGTACATTCTATACAAACTAGATGTTCTTGCTAAAATCTTTACCCATTGAAATCCTTGACAAGGGATGTTAAACAGTATTTCCGGAATCTAACACAAAAGTACTTAGCTAAAGTGCTACTCAAAGTGCTAAAAGAGTTACAATAAATTCTATCCATTTCCAATCTGAGATCTGATGGGTAAAAACAGATTGAGTGACTCCAAAAAGCAGAATGAAAAGAATGTGGGTCAGCTAATGAACCTGTGGTCACAGCAAACCACTTGGGAGACACCAAGACAAAGAAGATATTTAGGAATAGGTTTGAAAGAAGCTAAGCAGGGTATTTTGACATGTTCATAACCCTGTGTTATGTACTTAGGCTTTTTGCATTAGAAAAGACATAATTTTTAAACAGTGATTGTAATAGTACTGTGCAGTTTTGCAGTGACAGCAGGTTGTCTGTGATAATCCGCAGATGCCCACAACAGAAGACACCCTGCTCTGTGCAGACACTGCTGGCAGAGGGGCAGACTCCCTTCACAAGCATTTGAGTGGCACAGAACAAAACATTCCCTGGTTGAAGTAATTGCAGTGGTACTGTACAGACATCAGCACAGCACACAGCAGCGTTTGTCTAATCACAGGGAAGAGGGCAGTATGTCCAGTCAGATTTTTCTGTCTCCATTTTGGCGCACTGCTGGCACTGACCTGCAGTTTGTTAACAAAACTAAGGCTATGCAGTGCACGGCAATGCAGCTTATGGATTTTTCTAAAAATATCTGTAAGCCTGGGCTTTCCAAGAACAGTGATGGCAGAGATTCACCTACTGAAGTTGTTCCGCTCCACTGGGGAGGGAGTTTGCATACCTAGATGCTGCCTTTGTGCCTGTGATTCTGCTAGTCATGCACAAGCTATTGTTGAGACATAACCTATGTTTTTGAGCAATACACACACACGTGGTGGATTCATGTGAAGTCTAAAACTAACCTGTCAGTCAAGTGTATACTGGGAGGCATACTCTGAGGTGATTCTTCCTCAGATTGAACTTACACGTCCTGAGTAGGTGAGAGAAAAATATGTTTTTCTTAGTCCTGCTAAATATTGACATGAGATAGGCATTCCTGTGTAGGGTGGTAGTGTCTGGCCTCATGTTCTAGCCAAGCAGTTTGTGCTGCTCAAGGGCATTGCTAGTAGTGGACGCTGAGTAATACTGAATTACTCAGTAAAACTGTTGCTTTTAAAAACATAGTAGCTCTTTCATATATTTTGTAGGGTTGGAAATATGCAAAATTATAAAATGAGGGACCAATACTGTGAAAACTAAAGTCCAGCAGGACTGTTTGAGTTGACTGAAGTTCAGCTCCTCAGAAATATTGCAGGTCACAATATAAAGAGTTAGAATGAACAATTGTATCTATTGAGAAATACATTCTGGGAAGAGCTGCATTATATAGCCAGTGATGTTGGTGTGGATATATGGCAGTGAATTTTGGCCTGTGTTGTGCGCTTCTGACCAAATGCAAGAAACTGTTGATCATGTGTACACATACTGAATGGCTTCAATCCTACCTTTATTTATGTATATGTTTAAACGTATTTGTGGATACTAATGCTGTGAAAAGACTATCCTCCTGTTAGCCACAAGAGGGCTTTATTTTCCTAGAATTAGGTTTTTTTTTAAAAACCTACAAATTTATACAATGATGTTTTTTTGTTGTTTTCTCTAAGTAGCTCTCTAGAGTGTTAAAATGGATGTGAATACAGAGTGTCTGGTAGGTTATGTGGCATGCAAGGAGATACTGATGAGCTGAACGATTTAAGTAGAGCAGAATGAATTATTTCCCATCAGTAGGGTCATGAACCTTTTTTTGGACCATGCTTGTGGAATGTGTTAGGCTTATGCAAAACTAGTGTAATGCTACATCCTGGAAGTTCAGATACAGTTTTTATGGTGTTATTCAAGGACATCTTGATCCGAGACATTGAAAATAAGATGCTTGTGCAATTTCTACTGTATTCTCAGCCTCTGCATCCTTATCACTCTTCAGCTCTTAGATCTCCTTTTGTTCCTCAAGGATCATGTTGCAGGTCATGTATAGTACTTAAAAAGCATTGTGTGTTAGTGTGCTGGAAAAATAGAATCAAATACTAGCTTTATAGAAAAAATACTTTTTTCTGTAATTAGAGATTATATTTTTTTTCCTTTAGTAAGGAAAAAATATTAATGAGTCAGGTATTATGTTTCCATCTTCTGTGTGTGACCTTTTATCTGCACAAGTTCTACTACTATGTAGCTATTTTGTCTGGAATCATGACCTTACAAAGTACTAAGCAGCTATTGAAGCTGTTGGTTCTTTCATATCCCACTGGACTGAGCACCTCTGTGGGTTGTTTGGTGCACTAAAAAAGGGTGTTTAGTTCATGTTGTTAGGAGGAAATAATGCAGCTACAAGAAGTGTTCCATTTGTTTTAGATTTTTTGCTGTCCTCAGGCTATTTTTCTTTTGTCTTTTCTGCTGGTGAAAGTAAAGCATATTGAATACCTTGCCTGCAGTGAAGTACATGATACTAATATTCATGTGTTTGTTGGAAAGCAGCTCCTTGACTCAGTTTTTACAACTGAATTTTTGTTATGTTTGCAAGAGGTTGGATGTTGCCTGACAAATAGAGCACTTGTGCTGGAACTATCTGACACTAACTCGTGCAGGGTGTGTTTGCTTGTACTCTTTCAAAGTCTTGTATTTTGAAAACCATTTGCCAACATTAACTATTCCAGTCTGTGATCAGAGATTTGGATGGACAGTAAGGAAACCTTCCATAGCTACTAGTGTAGTAAATCTTTATTCTTCCTTTTAATTTGAGTCATATATTGTCCAACATCATCCCCACCGCAATCCCTCTATTTTCTTTTGTATGCATTTTATTTATTAATTTTTATTCTTTTGTTTTTCTAGGTCTGGGTGGGTTCAGTCACAGAAATAACTATTGATGACCTCTGTGCAGAAGACAAGGATTCCTCACCATCAGAACTGGTATATTCCATTACTCCACCTAGCAATGGGCACTTGGCTCTGAAATCTTCTCCATACAAGAATATCCTTAGTTTTACCCAGGCTCATATAATTGAAGGGCATCTGGTATTTGTACACAATGGTATGTGATTTCAAAAATACCGTATCTGCTACCAAAATACTCCTTCTATTCAGTATATTTGTGTTTGTAATCCTTTACAGATCCCATTGTAAGATCTTGGAGACCAGTTATATGATACACAATTGCACAAACTAAATAGGAAAGGGTCTGATGTCTACTTAAATCTGTGCTCATTGGTAAACCCTGGTGTACTTGTGGTTCATTTGATAGCAGCCTTGTTTCTGAAAGCAATTTTGCAGTAGGAAAATGTTGCCATGCAGCTTTCAGAGATGTGAAATCCATTTTTTTTACTATTGTGGTTGAAAATCTCCTTAAGTCTTTCTGTCTTGCTACAGTGCAAAGCTGTGGACCAGCAATCTCACAGACACCTGCTTTGGTCTAGTGGTGGATGATGAAATTATGGTTCATCTGTGTGATGTCAACATCCCTTTCAGGCTGTGAAGGAATTCAGCTTTAAACATTGACTCTTTCTGCCAGTGGTCAGATCTAGAGATTGCGGTTTTTGTGCATTTGGGGGAATGTGCAGAGAGTAAAAGAGAAAGTCAGGGCAGCTTCATGCATCCTTGAGTGGCAGTGCTGGGAAGCCACAGGAATGAACATCACAGCAGGGTTCCATCCAGAGGATGAGGTAGGGGTTTTATAGGGTGATAGCTGCTCGTTTCCTGCTCCAGCTTTATTGCCATGTCACCTCAGCTGAAAGAAGAAAGTAGTTCTACAGAAGGAATAAACCATTTTTTTTTTGGATGGAGATAGAAGAGCTACAGCTCTCTCTTGCCAGTCCTGAGGCAAGCTGGAATTCCAGTGCTCCCTTGGGTGCAGCAGTCACTCCAGATCTGTACTGTGTCTTCATGTGATTAAAGTGCTCTGACTTTAGTGTCAGATGTAGTGTCTTGCAGAGTGTATATGTGTTGCTGAAGTTGCTTGACAAGCAGTTGCTGGTGAACTGTAAATATCCTGCTCAAATAATTTGGTCAGGAAATGAAAAGTCAAGAGCATGACAAAAGTGATTCAAGATGTTTAAATTGTTCTGAGGGAGACTTTGACATGTAAAAACCCCTATGGTAGTAGGATAGTGGTAGTCTCAGTGTGAGGAAATTAAGCCATTCTGTGTTCCCAAAAGGCCAAATGCATATCTGTAGTCTTAGGGAGTGAATCTTGATTAATAAAAGTGAACAGAACAGAAAATTTAATTTTCCAGTGAGTGGGAGTGTGGCTTCTACAGTAATTTTGTAACATAAAATTGCCCAGGTCTTGTGTCAGGTCTTGCAGCTGCTCTGTCTCTGCCATGTGCTCAGCCTCATGGTCTCCAGTGTGTCAGAAAGTACTCTGGATATTTTACTTCTTTTCCTTTCTTGGTCAGTGATTTCTTTCCTCCATCTTGAGCTGTTTCTAGAAATGTACTTGCTACTCTTATCTTCTTGATCCTGGCCTTGTCTTGGGGCTTTCCTTTATGTTGTTGCTGTCATTAAGATTTTTATTCCTTTTCAGATGCTCATCAGTCTTCCAGTGTGTGCCAACTTCTTCCTACTCACTCCATCCTTGTCCCAGGAGAAGAGCAGCATCTTCCTGGCTGAGGCAGCTCTTCCATTTCCTGGCTACTCCTCATGGCACCACACATCCTATACACCTGTACATGGCAGTGACTCTCCATCTTCAGTGTCATTTGTACTGTGAAAGGAAGCACTATGATACTTTGCTTTTATGCTTCTAAATTAGACCTCAAAATTTTCCCTTCCTCTTTGCTCAGCCTCACAAGTTAACATTATGCTGCTTATTCAGTGCTGTGCATTGCAAATCTCTCCCTTCATTCTCATGTTGTCCCCATGAATGTTGTATTTGTTTCCTCCATAGTCTCTGATTGTATGTAAATGCAGAACCAGAATATACTTTTCCTTTTCTCTACTCCTCTTTCAGCATGAGAATTCATTCCTTTTTACACCTTTTCTTCACTCCAGGGTGCTCTCCTCCCACTTTTGAAGTATGGTGTCTGCCATCAAACCTTGCCAGTTTTTTTCTTGGGGCAGTAGTGAACTGAACTCTCATTGGTTCTGAAGTCCTAGTGTCTTTTCAATGCAGCTTTTACAACCCTCTTTTGGTGTCCTTTTTATCACCTCTGATCAGATACATCTTTAAAATTTAATTAATAAAATAATTGATAATAAATGCATCATCCAAACAGAGCTTCAAGATGTAGTTCTGTTCCTGACTACTGGTGACAAAACATCTGTGCCAATCAAGCATCTGACCTTCGTTAGACAGAAAAGCAAGTGAGGCTGTGTAAGCTGGTTTTGTTTGTTTGTTTGTTTTTATGTAAGCAGGTTTTGTTTGTTTGGTTGATTTTTTTTTTTAATTTAGTGCAAATGCTGAACTCCTCGATGCCTCTTTAAATAAGCAGCTTATTCGTTTTTATCAGGAAAAAACATCAGAGAATAAAAACTTTTAAAAGAAAAACCATATGACATGATCTTCCAGAGCTGCTTCAGTACCTGGCTGGATATAAGAGCATTGCTTGGGGGTGTTGTTAACTATAATCTCAGAATCCGCATTTGATTCTTCTGATATGTTGATTTGTAGTTAGGCAAGCTGTTCTGATCTTGACATGAAAGTATACTGCACCCACCGGCTTTCAGGATCTATATTCTGGTAGCAATATCTTGTGGCTAAATTGTGCAAAGCAAGTAGAAGAGCATGGTAACTCTTTGCAACAGTTAATGTTTCAATCTCTTTCTACATACTTGAACAATCTGGGGAGCCTCTGCTTAAAGCAGTCAGTCAGTTCTGAGAGATGTATTTTTACAGGAATCCACTCAGACTCCTGCAGGTATTTTGCTATTGCTTGTGCCAAAGTACACACAGGTCCTAAGATTAAAGGAAAAAATGTGCATTTATTATGAGTACACATAACCTCTGAAATAGTTTAAGCTGTGACAACATACATACTTCAGAAAAGCTGAAGCGCAGTGAAGAGGTGAAGGAAACAAACTGAGGGTTGATACAGACCTTTAAAAGTAAAAAAAAATGGAAAGAACATTTTAGTTACTTTTCTCCCTTAATTTGTTCTTTGCAAAAATATGACTGCTTAAGTGCTTTGGACCCTCCTAAGATATAAAAGAAGTTGGAAATCTAGAAGTCATGTTGTCTCCAAGTTTAACATGATTTCAGCTCCACTGGATTAATAAGGAAAGACAAGGGCCCACCCTTGCTGGTTTACATCTAAGGGATGTTGGCCTTCACAGTGAACAACAGTAGCCAGTAGTTCTTCCTTGGGAAGGTTTTAATTGCATTATCAATTTATTTAATTCTACTTAAGATACAAAGGTTCTGATCAAAAGTTACTTTCAAGGTGACTTTGGATATATTGTTAAGTAAACTTTCCAGTCTACCTATTCAGGAATCACTCTGGCAGTCACATACCACCTCAGTCTTTCATCTGGGGTCACAACCTCTTGCCTGGGGCCCTCTTGCCCAGGGCTCTCACCGTCCAGAGCTCAATCTGCAGTTGACACCGCAGTTGCACACTGAGCTACCTGCACCCAATGTATTCCTCAACAACATTTCACTGTAGCCAAGACCAAAAGGTGTGCAAAGTATGTTTGTGTTTTGTATGACAGAGTAATACAGGAATAAATTTATGATTTTGTTTTCTACAGGAACAATGTCTGGGGGCTTCAACTTTCAGGTGACAGATGGTTTGAACTTTGCACCTCGACAGATTTTTAGCATCACGGCTCGGACACTGGTCATTAGTCTTGAAGTGAACAAAGGGCTTGGAGTCTTTCCAGGTCTGTTTTTTAAGATTATAGTGATTTTTGTCCACTTGAAAGCATTGCATAATATAAACTTATTTGTCAGATACCTAACTGACTGAACTATAGAAAACTACCTGGGGACATCTGCCTATATGATTTTTAAAACAATGGCTATGTTTTCTCAAACAGCATATTAACTTTTTGGTATGCTTGGAGTCATAGAAACTGTCAGTGAAATAAAAAAGTACAGTGTACCATAACACTGTCTGCCTAAGCTCTGAACATTCCTCAACGAGAGTTGTTAAAAAGCTCTGTATTATATTCAGATATTCAGAGACGTCTTATGTGGTTGTGATATTGCCTGGTAAAAGCAGAGTGAAGCTGGTGTCTGTGAGATACTGAATAGCACATGTAAGCTCTGCAGACTGCTAGGTCCGTATTCTTTAAGATGAGTTATGGAAAGCAGCACAGATTCACTGATGAATCAGAAGAACTGAAAACTTTGGTTCATATTTGTGCATTTGTAACTAGTTGGATCAATACCGGAGTGTTCTTAAGTGAAATTGTAACTACTGCAGGAGTTGATGTAAGAGGGTCTCATCAGAACCATTTACTCCTTTGCACTGGTAAGAGCAATCCCTGACTGAGGTTGTAATCTAACTTTAATTGCAGGATTAAAAGAGAAGCAGGTTAGTTTACTCTCAGCAATGTCTTTCTCCAAACTTTTGTTTGTGCTACTTTTTTTTTTTTTTTTCCCTCTGCATATTGTCTGTGAATTCAGAGAGAGATTGGGAATTGGCAAAATTCTAAAGGTATTAATCTGTACCTTGATTTATTAATTGGATACAAAGAGGAGCACTTTATCTTCTTAAACTTCCCGAATATAAGCTGCATAAACAAAGGTTTGCAACAAAAGCCACTTAAACACAGGCAAGAAAAAATGAGATTGCAGAAGCATGATCTTCTAATTCAATCAATATACATGGAATTCACATAAATCCACTTACAAAGCTCATTACTGTGCAATATATGTGTGTAGGGTTGCCTTGGGCACAGGGATTTACAGGATTCCATCTTAAGCCAATGATAATTGTAAGAAAAGTATGCCAGATACTTCCATAGAAGGCAAAATCTCTAGACTGTCAATCAGTTTGTAAAGTTCCTCTTGTGTGTTAAAAGTTTTACCAGCTTTTTCACCTGTAGTCTTCATAATAATTTTAAGGGACATGCTGGAGCTATGTGGATGTCAGATGTACTTGGCCGACATGAAATGACTATTACAACAGCAATGGTGACAAATGATTAATGCAAATTAAAACAGTAGCCAGTGTCCTGTTATATTTAGTAGGACTGCAGGAAGAAAGTGTTGAGACAACTTGAGAAATCTTGTCAGTGGTAAAAATTGAATTGATTGTGAAGAATTTGCCATGTCTTCATGGCTGGGTGTAAACTAGTCTCTTAAGCATATTGTTCTGCAATTTTGTAAGAGCATGTACTGCTGCCTTTTTTTGTGTTGCATATGCCAGATTTGTGTACAAAACTTATAGATTTTTCTGTTTAATGAGAGCTTGTTTAATTCAGTGTGCTCAGGAAATTGTTAGACGTAAGTTTTTTCATGTATATGCTAGATATCTACAATGAGAGGATTTACTCTCTTCAGGGAAGCAACTGCTCAGAGATGGTATGAGCTGAGTTTCTCTCTGAGAAGGAGAGGCAGCTTGACTGTTAGCTATTTGGAAGCAGAGCTGTCTAATCATTCCATAGATGTGATGATTCATAACTCTTTACTAGTGGTAGGCAGAATGCTCATGCCAAAGCATTTTCCAGATTTTAAATGTAGGCAGTAAAAATGCGAAACAAAATTATTACATCCCAACCTTATGCTGTTGCACTGTAATTGTATGGCTTAGCTTGGCTCCACTCAGTGTCGCCTACCATTATTGTGTATCTTCCTCCTCTATCTTTGTTGCTTTCCCCTGTATTTGGGTGGGGTTTTCTTTGGGATCTCTCTGCTTCTGTCTTTGGGCACACACAGGCAGTGTTCTCACTTCACTTTCCTTCACCCTATCTGTTGGCTGGGTGAAGACCAGTGGAGAACTACTGTGGGTGCTGGAGAAGGTTCTCAACTCTCCAGACAGAACTGGGTGAAGGAGATTATGTCTGGGGGAGGATCCTGTTTTACAGGATAGCATAATAGACTTTGTTGTCTGTGGGCCTAGGCTATATTTCAGCCTGCATTGTGCAGTGAAGTGTGGTCTGTTAGGAAGGAATGGGGTTTTGTGACAGACATCCTTGGCCCTGCACTGTGTTGGTGGTGGTGTGATACCCTACACACTACAGTGTGACCAGGTTTTAGAGTTACTGTCCTGCTCTGTTAAGGCAATGAAGTCTGATTTGCTTAGCTAGCCCGTTATTGATAAATAACTGCATTTTCAGATTTAAGTGGTCTGATTAACTGTTGCTCTAAGTTGTACATTGCTGACCACATCTGCTGTCTACACAAAGGCATGCTTCCCTCTCTACCTGTCACAGAAAAAAGGGAAAAGAACAGAGCAGAAGAGAAGGGAGACTTCTTGAATTAGTTGCAGCTTGGGAGAATTTTTCTAGACCTGAGGAACTGTTTCACTTTCCAAACTGTGTGCACACAGAGAGACAGGAAGGTAAAAACAGGAAAACAAGCAGAGCCAGAAGATCTTATTTCATTACAACAAAAGTTTCAGAGTAGATGTGATTTGACCAGGGCACAGCTGCATGTAAACAAGCAGGCTCCTGATTTCACTAATGGCTTGCAAAGCATCCCCTTTCTTCTGAATATTATAGCATATATATCTGTGTGTGTATGTGTTATCTTGTGTTATTCCTGTATAAACATTCTGCTTTATTGAAGATGGATGAATAATTCAGACTTCAAGTATATATATTGCTGGTATCTGAAATTTTGTATTGAAACCTTTAAAAACTTGTTACTCAAGAAAAAAGAAAATGTGAAAACTGGACAGGAGTAGGGATATAAGGGGGGATAGGATTATGGGACTCTATTGCTCCTCGGAAATTATCACTGAACTTGAATTTTAGTTTGTTGATTGTGTACCTTGAAACTGCTTCAAAAAGAAGCAAAAAAACTTATTTTTTTTTTCTTCCAGGATATTACTAATGTGGTTTTGTCACAGCTATGTCAGAAATTGTCTTGGTTTGATTAAAGCCCAGAAAATCAGATTATAAACCCTATAATCTTTAAGATAGAAAGTAGTAACCTTAGTTAGGTTAGTGTGGTTCTGTGTATCAAAAGGATTTATTCACCCCTCAGTCTCCATCTCTCTTAATTTCAGTTCAGGCCATTATTTCTGTTATATGGTGTTCTTCCTAATTTGATTAATGCAGTATTTATATTTTAATTTCATTTAATGAAACTAATATTTCATATTGATAAACTGTCTTTCTTGCTTCTTTTTATGTGTTCACTAAAAATTTATCTGTATTGAGGCTTCTCCCTGCCAAATCACCCTGTCTGCTTCGACAACCGGGAATACCCAAAACTCTGGAGTATGAATTCAGTTCTAGGGATGTAATGTGAGAACAGAGCTTCTTATACATGTTCTATTCCTTACTTTGGGTTCTTTTTGCAGAAGCCAATATTTAGCAATTACATGTGCTGAAGAGAACTATGTTTTTCACATTTGTAAAACAAGAGTACGTGATACTCATGGGCTTTTTGATTGAAAAGAGAGTTGTAACTAGAAAAAGAGTAAGCCTGCTGATCTTATAAAATGTTATTAAAATGCTAAGTAGAATACCTGGGTGAGAGCTATTTGTACAAAACCTAACCTTTTGGAAAAACTGCTCTTGTACATGTGTGTTTCCTGTAATTGACATTTTTCAGGTTCCAAGAAACCTATTTCACAACATGATCTGAAAGCTGTAACCAATGATGTGACCAATGTAGGAAACAGAACTATAACTTTCATGGTTGTAACTTTCCCAAAACTTGGAAGGCTAATCAGAGTAAATTCTGATGATACGTCTCAGGAAATTCTCAGTTTTACACAGTCTATGGTAAGCATTTACTTTATAATAACTAGTTAAGGGGTAGATTGTTACTTCAAAGGGCATCTCGGTTGCTTGTTCTTTGTCTGATCCATTTATATCTGTTAAGTAACCAGGCATATGTGACCCGTCAGTGCAATCATCCAGATTTGCTATGTCATTAAATATTTGGCATTTAGTAATGAACGCACGGGGAGCCTTTGTTCCCCTCTGCTTGGATACTAGCAGGGTCTTGGCAATTTCCACTGTTTTGCTTGTAACAGTATTTGTCAAGGAAAGCTGTTATGGTGCCATTAACCAGCAGTCAGAGGTTGGAAGCCTTTGGTTTTTGGCAGAAGGAGCAGCCTTTTTCTCTATGAAAAGTCCCAAGTTTTAGATTAATTTCAGCTGTACACAGTCCTCATAGGTGTCTCCAGGAGGGCTTTTATTGACTTTATTGGCTGTGATACTAGGTGTTTAAAGTATCTTAACTGTGATACAGGTTGTCATACTGAATGATTAAAACACGGTAGTTTATGTAACCTGATGGAAATATTCTTCTGCAATAGAAAGTACTTGGGTTCTGTGTGCAGAATGTGAATGTAACTGTCTCCTCTGCATACATTAAATTATTCTCAGAAAATCAATGTGAGGAAGGTAAAAGGAGGTCAATCTTATGGAAAAACCTACATTTACAGATTTTAAATGTGGCTATTTGATTTAGTATATGAAGGAATGAGAAAATCTATGGGCCAGAAATTGAAACTTGATCAGTAATACCTGAAAAAAAGGTTGACATTTTTGTTAGTCATCATCAGACTTTCAAACATCATGATCAAGGATGGTGGCAGAATGAATTTCCTCTTGGACTTTATAAATCAAGATAAACATAGAATAGTTCTCATAAAGCCATGTTCTAATCCCATTATATTATTGGTCTTGTTGCAATAGATGCTGAGTTTTGTCTTCAGTTACAAAAGAGGTGAACTGTATGATGACATTGTTCCCTTCTGATCTCAAAAAGTGTGATTTTTATAAGCATCAGATGAAACAATTAAGCATGTCACTCAGAAAATCTTAAGGTTTTGAACTTTCATTCTTTTTGCCTATGGTTGTGACCTTTATGTATGTTTATCAGACAGTGTCATGTCAGAATATGCTACTTATTCTCTGTAGCTTTAGTTTTTACTAAAGCTAACTTTCCTCTGTACTTTGTAAATTGTGTAAGGATTTGAGCTATAAGTATGCTTTTCTTGTCTGTTGGAGATATTTCTATTGACCATTTTAATTTCAAGCAGATTGAGCTAAGTGGCTTCCTGCAGGTGGAATTAAGATATCCAAACCAGTTTGCTATTTATTCTGGTAGAGAATGAGGTATAAGGTATGAGAAAAGGTACCCTAAATAAATTTTCAGTCCCGTGTTGTACCACATCAGTGAGAAAATTACAGTGATCTTACAAACATTGTACATTCTCCATGTAATGGAGACTGATATTCAGTTTCTGTTTAGTAGTAAGAAGCTTGTAGATAGGATTTTAATTGAAAATATTTCATGTTCATTTAATTCTTTGGATTTTCATTGACTTTATTTTGTGTTGAGAAACTTGAAATTTCATGTCATAAAAGTACTGTGCTGCTAGCTTATAAAAGTAGTTATCACTTTTGCTCTGGTACTGAACTCTTCCCTATGCTCTGTGATTGATTGCTTTGTTGCCAAAGGGGAAAAAAAAAGATCCGAGAAGACTATTGCATTCCAAGACATTTATTTTGGATAATTGTTTTTCAGTCAATATGAGAAAATTATTTGCACATTAAACTCTTGAATAACCCCAGAACTTTCTTTGATACCTTGGAAGTATTTTCATCATGCAGCAAGTCACAGTTTCTTCATTATATTTATAGTCTTTACAGAAGTGAATACAGAAATCCTCACCAATTCTATGTTACTCTTTGCTCAGACATTAGAATGGATTTGCAACTGAAAGAAAACAAAACTCCAGCCTATTAAGATTGATATTAAATGCTGTTGAATTTAAAGAATGTTAATTGTGCCTGTATTTGTTACAAAAATTTTTATCCTGAACCAACATATCCTTTTGATATAACTTCATTTCCCCTCCCTCCTCCCTTCCCGCCACACCCCCGCCCCCTCCCCCCCAGTAATAGCCAGTAAGAATTAAGTTAGTATAGGGAAAGTGCAAACATGGAGATGTGCATATAAGATTTTATCACATCAGTCTGAATTTTCTATTCTCATCTGGGATTCTAAATGCTTCATCTGTGATAGCAGCAGGGGGCTTTTTGTTTTCCTTTTTCACACCTTTCAAGCATATGTGACAGAAATGCATGCTAATGAGTCCCTTCAGGGTGTTCGCAGGCTGTGAGGACTGTGTTACAATAGTAAACCAGCACCATCTGAGACAGGGATCTCTCTGGCAATTACAGACTAACATATGCAGGCCAGGTCAGCGGTTCCCTGGGAACTTGCCAAGGCTTTAATAACTGTCTTCTCTCCAGGCCAGTGAATAAATTAGCAAGCAGACCACACACTGAATCTACTGGATGGGATTTGGGAAGTGTTCTGGTCTTGCTGTTATTGGGAATTCTATTACAGTGCCAATGTATTATGGTATTCATCTTAAAATTCAGGTATAGTTTCTGCAGATGAGAAATAATCTGAAAATACTGCCTTTTGCTTTGGGGTTTAAAGAGATAAATGAAATGATTTTATCTTGTATGTGCAATTGTTTCTCTGAAGGTTTACTGCTGTATCTTGCAGTACTTTGAAGCTTGATTACTCACAGTAGACTGATAGGATTCTTTTGAGTATGATGATCTGCAAAGTCAGTGCAGACAGGTATAGGACAAACCAACTTCCTTTCTGTCTCTTAGGAATCCCCTTCTTGCTATGATGTAGAAATTTTCCACTAAGTAATTTCAACAGCTCTTTCCTTATAAATGAGATCATATTTCAATGGTCATTACACTTTGTTCTGGTTTTCTTAGTTTCTTACCAAGTATCCTCTGCTGTTCCCGGAAAATAACTGCATCAAAATTCTTTTCAAGCCTTCAGCCTTTCATATGCTTTTTCAGGACAATGAGTCCAGCCCTGCTAGTGTCCTTGTAAAGAAAAACCTTAGACATATGATACTCTGATTCATTAAAGATAGAGTCAAGCTGAGCTCATGATCACTGTTACTGTTGCTAGTTTGAAATACATTTCTTAGTGTTACCTGTCTCTGCTCTTCACATAAGGCTCTTACTAAGCATTCGTGCCCCATAACATTTCACCTACCTTCAGGTAAGTTTATCTGGCAACACTGAGTCCATCTTGTGATAAAGAGAAATCCGAGATAATCGCAATTTGTTATGTACAGGCTGGATCAGTGGGCCAAGGCCACTGGTCTGAGGTTCAACAAGACCAAATGCCTTTGGGTCCCAACAGCCCCGCACAGTGCTACAGGCATGGGGAGAGTGGTTGGAAAGCTGCCTGATGGAAAAGGACCTGGGGGTGCTGGTCAACAGCATCTGAACATGAGCCAGCAGTGTGCCCAGGTGGGCAAGATGGCCAATGGCATCCTGGCTTGGATCAGTCATAGTGTGGCCAGGAGGACCAGTGCAGGGATGGTCTCCCTGTACTGGGCGCTGCTGAGGCCACAACTCCAATCCTGTGTCCAGTTCTGGCCCCCTCACTACCAGACAGACATTGAGGTGCTGGAGCGAGTCCAAAGAAGGGCAACAGAGATGGGGAAGGGTCTGGAGCACAAGTCCTGTGAGGAGCAGCTGAGGGAGCTGAGGGTGTTTAGCCTGGAGAAGAGGATGCTCAGCGGGGACCTTGTTGTTCTCTACAATTACCTGAAAGGAGATTGTAGCCAGGTGAGGATTGGCCTCTTTGCCCTAGTAACGAGCCATAGGATGGGAGGAAATGTCTTCAAGCTGTGCCGGAGGAAATTTTACTGGAATATTAGGAAGCCTTTCTTCATGTGTAGGGTGTTCTAGCATTAAGCCAGGTCCAGGCAAGTGACTGAATCACCAACCTAGAGATTTTGAAAGATGTGTAGATGTGACATTTGGAGACATGGTTTAGTAAGGTACTTGTCAGTGCTGGTTTAATGGTTGGACGTGATTCTAAAAGTCTTTTCCAACCCAAACAATTCTATGATTCCATTTACACTGTGTATGGCCTCTTAGAAGAGTGTTCTGATGATACTTTTTTTCTGTCCTTAATACTCCTCTGTTTAAAGTTGTTTTTCATTTGCATATATGGCTTTCCTTTACCCGAAACAGGTTGATGAAGGTGTGATCATGTATGAACACTTACATGCTGAATTAGCTGTTTGGAGTGCAGAAGATTTGTTTACATTTACTGTCTCCTCTCCACCATCAGCTCTGGACCTCCAGGTGTTCCATATTGTAATTTCATATGAAATTGCCCGACATGATCAGACTAGTCGTCTTCTAGCAAATACAGGTAAAAATGCTGTACTGTTTGGGCTCCAAATTGTTTTGAATCTGTTGGGATTCCACTGAAGAACTGAGGAAAACCAAAGGCTCCTTTCTCTTCAGTAGGCAATGAGCAGAATATTTCTGACAGAGTGTAGTGTAGATAGCAGCTGGGAAAGCCACAGCACTGCATGTTTAGAAATAAGATTGACTACATATGTTTGATGCTTCCCAGTGCTGTACAGGATATTCTCTACTTTCTGTAATTGTATATTAATATATTTCTATAAAAAAATTATCAGAAGTTTTCAGATGTTGATTTTCTTTAATCTTAGTGTATACACCAGTAGAAAATCTTACTCTTATATGTGACTGTATTTTAAGAGTAGTGGTAATATATTTTTAATTATGATATACAGAAATCAAAGATACTATGAAAGAGAAATTTTCTGAGCATTTTTAGTATTTGATATCTAATGTCTGAAATATTACAACCAGAAAATAATCATTACTAAGATTCTCTTTTCCTTTTTGCCAGGTGCCATAGTCCAGGAAGGAGGTAGAGTATTAATCAATAAAACAAATTTAGATGCTTCAAATCTATTGATTAAACTACCTGATGTACAGCGCTCCCTGTATGAAGTCTGGTACCAAGTTGTATCATTACCCCAACATGGCATGATTGTTGTTGGAGAAAGAAATGTTACCAAAGAAAAACCTAACTTCTCCCAATACATACTGAACAAATTTGGAATTGTGTACATCCATGATAATTCCGAATCACTTAATGACAGTTTCACTTTTGCTGTTTGGTTAAACCTAAAGAGCAAGTCTGCAACAAAGCCCCAGAGTGAAATTTTAGAGGAGATGTTTAATATCACTGTTCTTCCAGTGAATGACCAATCTCCAGAACTGAAGACTAAAAGGCTTCACTTGAAAATCCTGCAGGGAGATGTGTCAATGCTGGGGTCAGAGAACCTCAAAGTTGAAGACTTAGATAATGCTCCAGCCGAGCTCAAGTATAGCATTGTTAGCAACCCCAATAATGGTTATTTAGCAATGAAAAGCAATCTCAGTGTCTCTATAAAAGATTTCACACAAGCTGATGTTGACAGTGGTAAAGTTTGGTTTGTACAGGATGGAAGTTCATCTTCTGGGGTGTTCTATTTCAGTGTAACTGATGGTAAACATCGCCCCTTATACAAACTGTTCAGTCTTGAAGTCATACCAATTGCTCTTGTTCTAGTCAACCTTACCAATGTTGTACTTCCGCAGGGCCAGACATCTGTTGCTATTACTAATGTTCAGCTTTCAGCTGTGACAAATGGAAAAAGCACTAATATTATGTATGAAATAACTCAGCCACTCAAATATGGGCATTTGATGATCGGAAATGAGCAGGTTACTAAATTTGAGCAGGCAGATTTACACTCAGGAAGGCTCTCTTACCTCTTGACAAATCTTACTGCATCCAGAGAAGTACTGGAGTTCATGCTTTTCACTGCAGAAGGCAATCTAACTGGACAAGTGCTGAACATCACAGTGAAGCCTTTAGTACAAGTTGTACCTGACCTGCAGATTTCAAATCAAGCAGCTTACAAATTTGGAAGCAGTGACCTGGATGCTTCTGAGCTAGCTAATTTGACAAATAGCAATCCTAGATATGAAGTGATAGTGCCCCCATCTCATGGAAGGATTGTAAAGAAAAGGTTTATGAGTGGTGCAGTGTTTGAAGACACACAGACATTCACGCAGGCTGACATTGATAGCGGTGTTCTGCTTCTAGATGTAGATACAAATATGACAGGCATTGATCTGTTGAATGACTCATTTACATTTATACTCAGAGCAGATGCTGTGCAGCCTGCTGTTGGCTGTTTTCAGTATTCCATTGTGCCACGCAGTCCTCCACTTGTGCAGGATTTTACAACAGAAGTGCCTTTTGTAACCACCACTTTAAAGGTTCACATTACCTCAAAGGATGAGGCACCAGCCTCCTCACAGCAGGAAGAGCCTTCAGTAGCACCACAGATGACTGAACCAACTATGTGGCCAGGGCAGAATCACTGGAGAAATCTACATGAAGAAGGTCCATTGCTAAATCTAGCAATGGGAACAAGTGTATCTGAGGAGTTAAAGGCTACTAACCAAGTTAATGCTGAGAGTCCCAGAGAGCAGGCGAGTGAAAGCAGCAACACTTGGTACATCATTATCCCTCTTGTCCTGGTGTCTGTGCTACTCATTGTTGCTGTTACTTCTGCGTGCATTTTGTTCACGTGTCAGAAGAAAGAGAAGACAAAATCACTTGTCAAAAGTCAAACAGATGCAATCCTCAGTAGTCCAGATCCATGTCTGGAACGGAGCTTGACTGTACCCACTGTTACAGTGACTCCTCTCCTGAAGGGAGCCAAGAGAAATACAGCCTCAACATTCATGGCAGTAAGACAAGAGCAGCTGCTTCCTGCAGTGGTTTCTCCAACTGTAGAAAGGTCTCTGCAAAGCAGCTTTTTAAATCTTGATTCTGATATGATCCAGTATTGTAGAAAAACAAACCCAACTTTGAAGCGCAATCAGTACTGGGTGTAATTACTCCAGTTTTCATCATGCTAATTGATGTAATATGGAAAAGAGAACACACATTCTTGACATATAATTTGTTCTTTATTGCAGTTATTTATTATAGGTCAAGTGATGCACTGAGTGAAATTTAAATACCTGTGAAACAATAATAATAAAAACCTTATTGATCACAGTGGCCATAAAAGAAGATTTTTCAGCCAGTATGTCAGCAAAGTTCTCAATTCAGTGCAGAATTTGGCCTCATGGGTACATCCTATGTGTCTATGTATGCAGTATTTTTTATTTCCCATGACAGGTAAAAAGGAATGTTCTGTCATGGATTACATATTTTTAATAGAATTGCCTTTTTTTTTTTCTTTTTTAAGAGCTAATTTTTCTATAAAGGTCTTCTATTACTTCCTAAACCACTATGTCTCTTTGAAGAATTACCTACAGAACTGTTTCTGTAGGTAATTGCCATGGTGCTAATCTCAATAATGTAATTTTGACCTGAAAGCTGTTCAGAGGCCAGTACTGAAGAAAAAAAACTGTGATTATTTTGACGGGTGTTCTTCCGGGTCACTGAACTGGAAATCCAGAATTCAACTCAGCAACAGCAGTGAATAAGGATTCTGGTAAAATACTGTGAGATGCTGTGTGTTCCTTTGATTTCTTTTTCCTTGTTTGATACTGAGCTTTAGCCTTTAGTGTCTGCAGACTGGTAAAATACATCCATGACCCTTAATCCACATGGCAAAAACTGTGTATCTATCTGCCTGTCAACCTGTCTGCTGAATTATCTTTAGGCTTAGACTATGCCTGGATGTGCATATCAAAATTTCCTGCTCCTGAAAAAGGGCTTAATTCTGCTTTCAGTGAAGCAAATGTAACTTTCTCTGGAATATCTATATTCAAGCAGATGATAGTAGAATCAAGTCCTGCTGCACATTGTCATGTGTCATGAAGCTACTGACAGAAACAATCCTGTGAGATAGTATGTATCCTCCTCTGAAGTTTCACAATTTACCCTTCATCTCCCAGGACACTGAACACACGTGCCTTGCACACCACTGCAAAGTATTACCTACTTACTAACTTTGCTCTGGTGATAAAATGTGCAATAATTTCTCTGCAAAGGGAATATTCTTGTATTTTTTGAATTCCAAGCTCAATAGTGATGAGCAGTCGCCAGATAGAGTCCAGTTTTTCTCCCACAGAGCACAAAAATTCCTATTGACTTCTGTGGAGGTTTGACCCTGAAGAAATGCCTGATGTCCAGCAAAACTCCTTCAAGGCCTTTCCCCCCCGCCCTTTTTCACCTTCCAGAGGGAAGGGAAAAAAAAACCAGCTCGGAATTTATGGCTAGAGATAACCGAAAGAGGAGCTTTGATTAATACCACGGGCAAAGCAGAACTTAG
>JAWWEE010000085.1:55780514-55798632 GCA_035221455.1 Xenops minutus
GAATAGAGGGGGTAGAATACATAGCTTTTATCACTCCCACCCAGTGATAACTGGTCCCTCCTGCTGAACTAGGACAGCATGTTAGATGTTACTCGCAGTTGTTTCACTAATATAATATATGTAGACATTTTAGTGTCTAATTTTGAATAGTCTATGCAAAATTTTACTATTTGTGAGTGCTTTTAGCACTATCAGAGGCACATGGAGTCATTTCAGTTTATGCTATGCACAACAAGAGGAGACTGAGGGGAGACTTCACTGCAGTTACAACTTCCTAGTGAGGGGAAGGAGACAGTGACAGAACACCAGAGAATGGCCTGAAGTTGTGTGAGGGGAAGTTTAGGTTGGATATCAGGAAAATGATTCTTCACCCAGAGGATGGTTGGGCACTGAACAGGCTCCCCAGGGAAGTGGTCACACCACCAAGGCTGACAGAGTTCAAGAAGTGTTTGGATAATGCTCTCAGGCACTTGGTGTGACTCTTGGGGAGGGTCCTGTGCAGAACCCTGAGAGCTGGACGTAACGATTCTTGTGGGTCCCTTCCAACTCAGCATATTCTGTGATTCTGTGATGTGTGAATGGGGGTCTGGCAGCAGCAGCTGGAGTCAGAGTTCATGTCACTGGACTTGTATGTCCATGGGGTCAGCAACTGTGGCAAGTGAGTGTAAGTAAGTGAATGTGGCATCGTAAGGAAGTATCAAGTAGGGCTCACTGTTTAGTAGATTAAGTGACTTTGGAGCCACTCTGGGACAAGCTTCTCCTCCTAGTTACTGGATCATATGCTAAGACTTTCATTTGATATTACCAGATCTGGTTCATATTTATAATGCTGTACTCAAGAAGGTGGCTTATTTATAATTTTTGCTTCACGAATAGATTACTGATTTATCCTATCCACAGCTGATAGGACAAGGGGCTTTAAACTGAAAGAGTAAGATTTAGATTATTTGTTAGGAAGAAATTCTTTACTGTGAGGGTGGTGGGGCAGTGGAACAGATTGGCCAAACAACCTCTGGATGCTCCATCCCCTGGAAGTGCTCAAGGCCAGGCTGGAAGGGCTCTGACCAACCTGCTCTAGTAGAAGGTGTCCCTGCCAATGGCAAGAAGGTTGGAATGATTATCTTTAAGATTCCTTCTTTAAGAACCCAAATAATTCCATGATTTTATGGTCCAGTGGCTATTATTCCTACATCTCAGAGCTAGCAGAGCAAAGAAGCACCTGCTGAAATCAAGTCAAGAGACATAAGGAATATTTTCAAGAAAAAATAAAGAGAAAACCAATATGTTACTGAATACTTAATGCTTTGTATTTGAAGACATGGCCTTTTAAGGTTTGATATAAATCTTTTACACATCTAGTGACATAGTTGATGGAAATTGTCTCACCTTAAGTATGGTTTGAGCTTATGACTCTGTCATGATAGCAATAAATGACAGAGTAGAAAAAGGCAAGTTTAGAACTTCATTTACTTCCTAAGGTGGCCAAGATGAATTACATTTAAAACATATTTCTCTTCACTAGTGCTATGATGGAGCCCAAAGCTGTTTGTTCTTTTGTAGACCTGTTCATGTCAGGAAGAATGATCCTTTACTGTTCCACTTGTCCTGGAGGAAGAACTTGACTTTTTATGCCATGTTTTTAGTTAAGCTTTTTAGGTAGCATGTACAGAATTTGATAACAGATAAGGAAGATATCATAATTTAAATCAGATTTTTTGGTTTTTATTAGGCTATGAAAAAACTATATGTATTCTGAATTACATGTTACACTATTTTTAAGCTGTGTAGTTGCATGAGTGTTTTGGACCTCTTTTTTTTTTTTTTTTTTTTTTTTTTAATTTTTGCATGTCGTATAATGTTTTTACAATGTCAAAGGAATACATGACTCTACTATGCTCTTTTGAAATCTCAGGTGTTTTTAGAAAAAAAAAAATAGGGTTTGCTATGACACTGTATATTATACTGACATTTACAACTTTTCCTTAGAGGATTTTGAGCCTTTTTAGCCTAATTATCCTTTATTTCCTGGGAGGTGTTTTCTGTTTTGACCCTAGCTACTAGAAATTCTTCAGGCAAGACTCTGAGTTTGCATAATAATAATTGGTCCATCTGCATTTGCTTGATAACACAATAGAGCCCTTAGAGCAGCTATTATTTCAGCCTGACTGTATTTAATATTTTACTGTGATAAATCCCAGTGTGAAATAATGAATATGATTGGCCTATATTCTGTGCTTTAGATGATACACAGAGAAACATCTTGTTCATACAAAGAAGCCACATCAAGAGAGGTTCATGCTAATCATAGCTAGAACATATTTACAATGTAATAGCAAAGATAATCCTAAAGAGAAATGGGTATCATCCGGTGCTTTTTGAAATCTTTCATCTTGTGTTGCAGTCACATATTGGAGTGTTTTATACAGTTAGCAGAGCAGTCTACCGCACCTCTAGGTATGTCTTCTAGGTATGAGATGTCTCCAGCCTGGCAGTTCCCCAACTGACAACAAGCAGCAATCACTCTACTGTTCATTTGCAAATGCATCTAAATGCACTGATTTTTTTGTCATCTTCCAAAAGTGTCAGCAAGGTGTTGGGGTAATCTTAAATGTTATGAAATCTTACATATCTGGGATACATGGAGCAGTCATGGGTGGGTGTCTGCAAAGCTTCCATGAAAGATCATAGAAGTATGGAATGGTTTGGGTTGGAAGGGACCTTAAAGATTATTTGGTTTCTGCCTCCCCATGACAGGCAGAAATGCCACCTACTAGGTCACGTTGCTCAGGCCCCATCCAACCTGGCCTTGAACACTTCCAGGAACGGAGCATCCAGAACATCTCAGGACAACCTGCTCCAACACCTCACCTCTGAGTAAATAATTTTTTCCTAATACCTAATCTAGAGCATTCCTCTTTTGGCTTAAAAATGTTACCCCTTGTCTTATCACAATCTGCCTGTGTAAAGAAGTCTCTCTCTCTTTTTTGTAATTACCTTTTAAGTATTGAAGGGCCTCAATAAGGTCTCCCCAGAACCTTCTCTTCCCCAGGCTGAGGAGCCCCAACCCTCTCAGCCTATCTTCCTCATAGAGGTGTTCCAGCCCTCTGATTACTTTTGTGGGCTATTAGCTCTATTAGCTTTGTGCCTTTCTTATATTGGAGGCCCCAGAGCTGGATGCAAAAATCCAGGTGGTGTCTCATGAGGGCAGAGTAGAGGGGCAGAATCACTGCCCTTACTCTGATGGCCACACGGCTTTTGGTGCAGCCCAGGATGTAGCTGACCTTCTGGGCTGTGAGGTCGTGTCCAAACTCTCACTCACCAGAACCTCCAAATCCTTCTCAGCTGGGCTGCTCTTCATGACTTCTCTCAGTCTGGGATTGCCCTGATCCAGGTGCAGCACCTTGCATTTGGCCTTGTCGAACTTCATGAGGTTCTTGTAGGCCCACTTCTTGAACTTGTCCAGGTCCCTCTGGATTGTATCCTGTTCTTTTCTTGTGTCAACTGCACATGTTAGCTTGGCATCATACACAAACTTGCTAAGGATGCATCTGATGCCACTGCCTATGTCACTGATAAAATATTAAAGGGCACTGGTCCCAAGACAGAACCCTGGCAAACACCACACATCACTGGCTGACACCTGGTTACAGAGCCATTGACCACAATGTCTAGATGTATCCAGCCAGCCAGTTCTTTATCCATTGAACAATCCACCCTTCAAATCCATATCTCTGCAATTTAGAGATAACAATATCCTGTGGGACTATGCCAAAGGCCTTACAGAATTCTGAATAGGTGACATTGGTCAGTGGATGGTGGCTTGTTTCTGCTCATAAAATGAGAGCTATTAATTTTCATATGTGTTCATAAGGAATTATCAGTAACAGCAGTTAACACAGTGTTGCCCCAAACACACAAAACAGTAGAGGTGTCCCAGAGAACCTCTCCTTACTTCCTTCTACACTACTTTAGCCACTGCTTACAAGAGGGTACAATGGCTTGTGGGTTTTAATAAATCTGTTCAAAGTTTTCGACACTGACAGGTAGGTTATTCCATGCCCTATGTCCACAGAAATGCCACAGTACCATTGTCTGTGACCAAGGAAGGCAGGGCTGGAACAGTTGTGCTCCAAGACTTCTTCTGCTTGGAGTTTTTAAAATGGAGTTTTCCTTTCCTTTTAGAAAGGTAACTAGCAATTTCCAAGGAAAGTATTTGCTCGTAAAACTCATCAGGAAAAAGGACAGTTGTACCCAATGTGTTTACATGTCTGTCAGCCAGTGTCTGTATTAGCAATTTGTTTTGAAGAGATTTTGTTTCTCTATTTACTGTGTGCTGGGTATTTTTTCTCCAAATATTTCATGTGTTTATCAGATTTCCTTCAAAGAGAACTAAGTCAGATGCTCCAATCCACTGCCTGCTGGCACCAGGTTCCACACTCATACATGAACTTTGTCCCCAAGAATTTATGCCAAGGAGAGACTTCCATGTCAACATCAGAAATAATTTTTTTTTTTTTTTTTTTACCCTGTGCTGTGTATTTGTAACTGAAACAGTGAAACATTAGCATAGGTTTTTCTATTCTCAAAGATCAGGTTTAGCCATGCATTTAAGGACTGATACTGGATCTAAATTTGTGTACAGCTCAAAACATTCAGACAAGTCTCATGATAGCCTCAGAAGAAATCAGCCTTCAGAAGCTCAGCTGCCTTACAATGAAGTTGAATTGTTCCTGCAGTTTCTTGTATAGAAAGGTAAGAATCATGCCTTTTCCTTTCTTAATGTGTTCCTTTGCAACATTTTTGCAATACCTGAGGTTTCCAGAAACATCACGAGTTCTTCTGTGCTCTGGCAGTGTGTTGTAGGGAAGTGTGCCCATTTTCATTTCATACATGGACAATAAAGCACAGGGACTAGGCACTCCATGAAACAGCCAGAAATGTTTGTCAGGGAGTTTTGAAATTAAAACTTTGCCTTCAGGAGTAACTTATGTTAATGTGTACCTTTTTTTTTTCCCACAGAATCACAGAATCCACAAAGTTGAAAGAGACCCTCGAGACCACCCAGTCCAACCATCAACCCTTCATAATTACCTTAAACCATATCCCCAAGTGCCACATCCTCTTGAAACACTTCTAGGAATGGTGACTCCTCCACTTTTACACTAGCAGCCCAGGATAGATTTCTCATCCTTCAGATGGCTTCAAAACTGATATCAAAGGTACAGAGAGGCTGTGGAGAGTGGTTTCTTTTTAGTGGTTAAGCCATGACACTTTTTGCCTACTTCAGGTACTTCAGGCCTCAAAAAAGACCACATTCTACAGTGTGTGAGACAAGATTACAAAGCAGAAAAACTCTCTGTAACTATGAAAATGAAAAAGCAAGTGCTTTAAAAGCTTTAACTAGTGCCAAGCAATCTTTGGTATTACAAGTAAACTTCAGGTCACCCTATGCTTTTCAGATAAATGCAAATGGAAAGGGAAAGGGGAGGGAAATTAAAAACAATACTGAGAAAGTACTTTTTTGTCAATAAGATTCAAGAAAACTTTAACTATAGAAGAAACTTTTCAAAGAATTAAAAATAAGGCTACTCATGAAATGGATAAATCTGCATTCTTATATGTTTTAAGAATATTAGCATATAAAAATGTACATATTGAAGAGATTTTTTTTTCTCAATAATCATTCTGAAGAAAACAAAACTTTATTATAATCCTACAAAAAGTGAAGTTATAGAAAAAGCACAGCAAGGCTCTTCTCAGAAGGGCACAACCAGAGGACAAGAGGTAAAAGGCACATAACAAATGGCAACTGGATATAAAGGATAAAGAAACCATCATGATGAGAAGGATTAAGCACTGGAACACATTCCTAGAAAAGCCTTGAAATTTCTCTCTTTGGAGAATGTTAAAACCCAGCTGAAAGAAAAACCTGCCCTAATTTCAAAGTTGGTCCTGTGTTGACCTGAGGGATGGACTAGATGAACTACCTGTTCAACCTGCAGTACTTGGTGTTTCTGCAGTAAATTCTGCAATAGTCTAGAACAGGATAAGGTCTGGTAAATCACTAATACATAAATGAGAGGTCAAACACTTGAGAAACTGGTGGAAGGATAATATATGAGCGGGTATCCTGTCTGTCGTTATTGTACAGCAACGCATTCAGTTTCTGTTGATTTAGAGAGCAGAACAAAAGTAAACCCCCTTAACTTAACTAGTGAAAGAGACTTCAGCCAATTATTGTGGGTTGTACTGCTGGTGTTTGAGAAGTATTGAACTATTTAGACAGGTGATTTGAATGACAAAATACGTTATTGTTAAACAGTTCAGCTTCACAATTCTGTTATGTTCAAAGCCATCCAAGTGCTTCTAGTCTTTCTGAATGCAAATATCACCCATTTGAAGACTTTCTTCCTTCTTAAAATCTGGGCCAAGTAGCCCAAACATGTTATAAAAAGAGTCCCCTCTCTAACATTAGCCACAGAGTGACCAAGCACTGCCACAGTGACTCCACCACAGCAGGTCAGCATGCAGCAGGCTGCAGGATGGCTGCTGCCAGCATGGCACTACTGGACTCCCGATTTAAACTGGCAAACCCTCTACCCTTTCTGTGGTGAGGACTTTTTGATATTTCTGTGTTGATACTTGCTTTCAGACATTTATAATTTGATGCTCTTTCAGCCTCTGCAGAAAAGTTTCTCGCAGTAATTTTGATGCGCAGGGGACATTGATTGATCTCACAAAACATAATGATAGTTGTGAGTCATTTTGCAAATAATATAATGTAATTTATCAGTCACTTGGAAAAAAACAACTGGTGAAATGATTAGAGAAACCATCCATTAATCACACACACAACTGATTTTATATAGTAAGTTCCTAGACACTTCAGTTACACACTAATGTAGGATTACACATTTCACTTGGCCTAAAGCAGCCTCTTAGACACCAACCCTGCATGATGAATTCACAGTGGCAACCTTTATTTCAGGGAAGTGTGGTGACAGGGAGACTTGTGGATCAATGATGTAATAGTGATGGTACACTCATATTTTGTAGAATATTTTCTGTTAAATATCCTTCAGAGAAGTGTATACCAAAAATCTGTTGTTTTTACTGACCGCTAAATTGTCCCTCACTTCATTGTAGAGCTATGTATGTAACTTCTTCTGCACAGTATGCAAAGATTCAAGAAACTGAGGGTCGAATGTATGTTATTGCAGTCACCTGCATCTAATGAACAGTGCACAGATTTCCCTGAGAGGTGCTTTACAAACAGTAAAAAGTGGTGTCTCTCTCTTTCTCTCTCTCAGTCTCTCCCCCCCAACTCTAGTTTTTCATTCCTTCGGGGGCTCTTGAGTAATGCAGCAGAGTTGCTGATGGGTGCCACAACTCCAAATGCAACTTAGTTTATTGCCATCCACCCCTAAAGGCAACATCTTGCCTAAAACAAGGACAGATCTTCAAATTGAGAGAATCACTGGGAGTAATCAAGAATACACACTTTCAGAGATGTCTTTGCACCTGTATTAGGTTAACTAGCACATTTTAGCTTATTTAGACCTAAGCATGACTTCTTTCATTACTCAACATAAGTGAATAGATGGAGTCAAGGATCTAGTCAGAGGCTTGGATATAATCCTGTGTTCACGGGATCCCTGTCTATGAAAAGTAGGGGTTGCCCTCATGCAAAGCCTCATCTGTGCTGTAGAAAGCTTCTAAGTTATAGTGAACAGCAGAGGTGGCCAACACCAGGGTTGTCTTTCAGGGACGTGAATTTCTTATTAAGGAGGAAGATAGGATTTTTTCATCAAAACTCTCCAAATATTTCAGTTCTTCATGACAAAACTGTATTTTAACACCATCGTAGTTTAACTGTTTTAAGGAGGAAAAGCAACTTTGATTTTAAATAATTTTTTCTTCTGAGAGACAAAGAAATTAGAAAAGAAGGTAAACTATATGGCAGAACAGTTTTCACGCTTTTCTGTTGATGTCAATTCAGAGGCTGCTTTGTGTGCTCTTTTACTGTCAGGAATAAGCAGCTAAGATGTTGCACATTTTGAACAGATCTTCTAGATGGAATAGGAAGGAAATTGAATTGGAAAGAGAGAAAAAAAGAGAAGAGATTGAGAAGAAGAAGAAAAAAGATATTAGACTTTTTCCCTAATCTTTAAGGATTTGGTTTCTTTTATCTAGCATGCTTACACAATATACCCTTTTGAAAAATTACATTGTTTAAATATTTCATGAAAGGGGATCTTAGATTAAACCCTGTTGAAATATTCATTTGAAAGGTTTCAACCAGCTCTAACAAATAACCTTTAGCTTTATAATTTTCATCACAGTTTGTTTTGTTATCTAATCAGCAAAAGCAGTGAAACAGATTCCATTTACATGCCAGGAAGGCAAAGGGGAAATAATTCAATGATGGGATGCAAAACACAATTGCAGCCTGGAAACAGATCTACAAAAGTAACTGGCCAAATTGATGGCAATGATTTATATTTTAAAAGGAAAGGGGTAGCTCCTGTTGCAAGTAACACTAACTTTCCCTGTAAAGATCACTTAGCAATCTCTTGCCATACTCCTTTGCTGTTCACCAGCACATCTATGGAAGAATGCTTCAGCAGGCTTAGGAATATACAGTGCCTCTGTTCCCTGCTTCCTGCCTTTGTTAGGCTTAAAACTGAGTTGCTGCTGGGCTCCTTCCAACTACAACATGCTGTAGTACACTGGCAGCACTCTAAGAATTTGGTTTAAAAGCCAGAAAGCCTGAAAGTGACGACAGGCACCTGATTGGAGGCAGTCAGATCTGACGCTCAAAGTCATTGTTAACACGGCTTTTTCAGTGAAGAAATTTCAGGCCTTTGTGGAGCAGTTAATCACAGATAAACATAGTTTAGTAAAAATTCACTGTGTGTATACTTGAGTACCTTGCTGGGCAGCAAACACTTCAGTGAGTGCTTGGAATTTGTGATAAATACTTACATTTCAGATAGATTCACTTTCAGAGAGAGATAGGAATATTGAGGTAGAATATTAGTCCTTATTATCTCTGTGATTAATGGCACAGTGATAGACGATGCTGTAACTTGAATGATCCCTGAAAAAAATGAGAGACTTGCAGGAAACCGGCAAGGGAAATGTGCATCAGCTCTAAGTTATGCATGATGTTTCCCTCTGAGTTAAATAGTTGAAAGTGTACTTGAAAGGGTTTTCCTTGGGGAATTTTATGAATAAGAATTAAGGTCCTAAGCAGCTTATCTTAAAAGTAAAATACTCTGACCTGGACAGGAAGAAATAATATTTACTTTTACTTCTTTGGATTTGACACTCTGGTGTTTATTGACTGACCTCACTGGGAATTTTATTCAGCTTTAAACTGCAGGAAAACAATTTTACAGTTAGCACTAAACATACACAGTTCTGGAAAGGACAAGTAATGGTTATTTCCTACTTCTGTACAAAGTCCTTTTGAAGTCAGTCCTTCTCTCCATTACAATCTTAAAGCTTTTCTTCTGAGATCTTAAGCATTTTCTTGGAGGTGCAGGCCTGTAATTCTTCAGACAGAATAAGTATATTAATTCTGTAATTAAAGTGCATCCAAATTTGAAGCCATGTCCTTGGATGCCATTAAAAGGAAAGTTCAGATGTAAGAATTGGGTAAGCATTAGGTTAGTAAACAGCATTTTTGCACCATTGATTTCATTCTGGTAAAAACTGACAGTTAAACACATTATCTCATTCTTACCCTGTCAGTGTAAAAATTTAGTCACTAAAACTAAAAGGTTTTAGCAAAAAAATGATCAATATGCCATCATATGAAGTGTGAGGGTAGATTTTTCTTTTACTGAGTAACAGAAATCTCTATTCTAGAGACCAAAAGTTGAACAGCTAAATATGCTAAACCAAATTATACATCATCAGTCTGTCTTTGTAATATACATTTTAGTAATGCTCCAAAATATATAGCAACTGTAAAATTCATTGAGGATGAAACTAAACGCTCTTCATGTAAGTTTACTGCAGCATGTTACCCAACACTGTACCCTTGCTGAATGCTTTTTGGAAGCAGAAGACTGTAGCAGTGTCTTTTATTAATTTCTGCAGTAGTGGACATTAAATTCCAGAGAAGTGTGTTGAAAAACATCCATTGTGTTTTGCTTCACATAGATATGCCAGCAAGTGAAGAAGAAATGTGACCATCTGCTGTTGACCTGCAGAAAGGAACAATCAGTGCATGAATCTCAGTGGGAAAGCAAAAGTGATGGCAATGAAGTAGCGGAAGGCAGAATGAAATTGGGGTCAAAGAACTTGGGCATAGGACCAAGATGTTGAGGTGTTTGGTTTGCTGGAGCTCATGCTCCAGATGGGTCCCCAAATGGAGACCATAAGGGCCTCAGTCAGATCTTACACCTAGCAGTGACAATCCAACTGTGGGCTCCAGTGAAGGGCCAAGTATCATAGAGTCACAGAATCATTTGAGTTGGAAGAGACATTAAAGATCATTTGGTTCGAACTCCACTGCCATGGGCAGGGAACCTTCCACTAAATCGTGTTGCTCAGAGGCCCATGCAACCTGGCCTTGTAGTACTGGCAGTGAAAATTCAGCCAGACAGACACAACATTTGATGAGTTCACAAGCCTGTGCACACTCAGCAGCTGGCACTGGGACCCTTCCTCCCTTGGGCTCTGACACCATCTGGACACGCCACAACTTTGGCTCCACTATCTGTGACTGAACCCACTCCTGCCAGTCTGCTCTGTAGCTGGCACATAATCCTTGCAGTCCTCATACACATGGGACAGAGGTTGTGCAGAGAGAGTCAGGGAAGGAGCAGTTCAGAGGCAGGAGAAATGGTAGGGATCAGGATCAGGAGCAGTGCTCAGACAAGTGCACTGGCAGCGCTGTTCTACATGTGCCCAGTCCCTTAGAACACTTTTCTGTCCAGACCCCATGGCCTTCTTCCCCCACACCCAATCCATAAGAATTCCATAATAAATATTGAATAGTCACCAAGGAGTGCCTCAAATCTTCAGGCTCTTCATGTTTTCCCATTCTTATCTGTTTCAAACTCCAGGCTGGCTCTCTCCATAGCTGCATGCAGAGTTTCGCAATGGCCCATCTGTTAAGGCCTGGAGACTTTGATGCTTTTGGCATTATATTCATTATCCCTCATGTATCAGATTTGTATCTTTCTCTTTATTTATCACTCTCTGCGTTGTATATTATCAAGTTTACTTTGAAAAAGTCTTGAAATGGATAATCTTAATAAAGCAGATTTCCATTTACCATTATGTTACCCAAGGGGACTTGGTAAAATTTGCTTATTTGACTATTCTTCCTGCAAGTTTTTTTGCCTGAAATGGTCCTATCTCAAGTATGTGTAACAGCAGTGGGAGGCAGGGATGGTGGAGTCTGAATTCAAATATTGGCAAGATTGAGTTTATCTAGTAGGCAAAGAACACTCTTCTTTGCATTTTACCTCTGCAGTACTTTCTGTAATGCCACTGGGTTAGGGAAAAAGAAATAAATTACAGAAATGTCTGCTGTCAGTTATTCCATTGTGTGATCTTCAGGAACCAGGTAACCTAAAATTATTTAAACCAAACATAATTTCATACAAGTAATTGAGGTGAGTGTCAGAAAACTCTAATGCTGCATCACTCACAGCTTAAGTTTCACCTCAGGAAGCATGTAACTTCATCTACTGGAAGTTAATGCCAGCATCACACTGTTATTCTTTGACAGAGTTTCCATTCTCAATCTAGAAACAGTCTAGTAATTTCTCCGTGCAATGCATTATAAATACAACTATCTTAATGCATTTCTAGAAATTATGAAAGTGAAGGTGACGGACTGTAAATCATTGAAATTTTAATGAGAATTCTGAGGGAAGAAGAAAGTAACTGGTCTTTACAAATGATGCAATTCCTGCTGTTAAAATGAGTCAATAAAAGGCTGCAGGCTCAGCAATTATCACACACAGTCATCTGATGTTTGCTTCTGAACCTGATAAGAGGGTTTGCTGCAAATTATGCAGTGACATTTCTAGACACCCACAAATGAGGAAAGAATACTGAATTGCATCATAGTGAGCATATTGTCTGAAGACAGAGCAAAAGGACACGTGAAGGGCTCAATGATTTCCAGGCCAGCTGCTAAATCAATGCTAAAATGAAGATCAGAAACTTTTCTGTATTTTGCTGCTGGGGGTGTTTTATACAGTGGGTCTGTATAAAACTCAGCCTCTAGAAAATACCACTATATTTTCTCTTGTTCTTAATGGTTATAAATTTAATGTCACAAGGGATGTTAACACACATTTCCTCAAGCAGGCTGGCTTGGCTTTCCCAACAATATTCTTGCAATTTATATAAACAGGCAGAATTTGCACCACACCAGAGCAAACAGTATTTGACTACTCTTTTCCAGCAATTCTGAAATGTATACAGTTGTATTTCTCTAACTTGCAAAAACACCTCTGAAATTAAACTATTTACAGCTACACAGTATTGGAATCAAAATATGTCTACATTCTAAAATCATACTTAGATTTGTGTTATTCCTCTTATTATTTCAGATCTCCAGAAGTTTCCTGCTGACAATTGCAGAAATTCCATTCCCCCAGCATTGAGCCATGCTGCAATTTTTTCATTGAGTTTAACACCCTGCTACATATTCTCATTTTTGTTACATGTACATGCTCTGGGTTTTAAGTGCATGTTAAACACAGACACAGTAACCTTGTGAGGAAGCTCCCAGAACGACCTTGCAAGCTTGAAACAAAGCATTCAGTATACAATAGGCATCACTCAGAGTTTCCAGAATAATGAGCACTACACATGACACAAAGGGTTTCTGTGGATTGAATGCTGCCTTTTTACTACGAAGTGAGTTTGAAAAGATTTGGCCTATTTATAAATAAAACATAAATGTTTGGATGCTTATGTGATTAACATCATGAATTGCTCAAACTGCATGACTGTAAAGATCAGTCCTAATTCTCCTTTCCCTGACAACACAGAACAGTACTTTCAGTGTGAGAATTTATAACAATTTTGAAGTGATGGAAGAAGACTAGGATCAATATCACAGACTGCCTTCGTATGAAGTCTTTCAAGATAAGATGTTGTTTATTGGTGGTCTACTGTCCTGGTTTCTCCTATCCCTTAGATAATGTTGACACTCATGTGGCTTTGGGTTTTTTTGAAGTATCCCAAATTTTGGTGTCATAACATATTCAACCGAAAGAAAAGGGTGCATAAAAAGACTGGGCCTGGTTCTTCTCACCTTTATTTCTTTTTTACTGACCCCAGAGGTACTGATTTCACTGCTTACTCTGGAGGCAGCTCTGATTCAATCAAGCTGTACAATGCTTAACCAGAGGTCCAGGGACTGAATGCTGTCCACAGAAGTTAACTGCATGCTTGAATATTTTGCAGAATAAGTGCAGAGCAACTGGACCACAGTCTTAAGCTAGTATGGGGAAAAGTTTCGCATTGACATTTGGGATTTAATGAGGAAGAGACTGCATATTACTGCTACTTCAGCTCTCCCCTCCCACTGTGGTAATTTTCCAAGTCATTGAGATAATGATTGAGAGGTGGCCAGGGCTCAGATCCCAAAGGACTGTTTTTACTTAGCTCCTGCTGCTCTGTGGCCACTCAGCCAGAGACCATTGATCAGGTTTGTGGGCATTTGCCTCCAGGCTGGCATCATTCCACTTTGGTATGGTTTGCTCCCATCTCTGTAATGTAAGAACTCTTGGTATTTCCCAGGCTAGATTCTCACAGGACATGTGGAAGTTCCAGTTAGTCCTTCCCTTTCCCAGATGTCTTCAGTTAAACTTCTTCCAGCACTGGCATCCCTAAATATACCTCATCTCTACCCACTCTGCATGGTCACTCCCAATTCTTCAGCCCCCTTTAAGGCAGAGTTTTATATGCATGTTGCTTCCCTTACTGAGGCTGTGGCACCTCCTCCTCCCTCTCCTGTGTAGAGCCCTCCTTTTTCCTTGTACTTCCTCTCTGCCTGCTGACAGAAGTCTCCCCATATCCTCCACAGCACATTTTCTGCACATCAGGGTTCAGTCTACACCTCATCCTATCCTTCCCTATACTGGGGTCCCATGTGGTCTGTATCACAGGCCACAGTCTTCTCTAGGGATCCCTGGACCCTCTCATGCTCAGAATCATATGCATTCACCTTCCTGTGGAAGGAATGGGACAGGTGGGAGCAAGAAGTTCTTGGGGTGTCAGAATTTAAGACCAAACTCAGGGAGGGATGAGCTGAGCACTGCTGTGGCCCTGCTCTTTGCTGAAAGCTAACCCGTATGTCATGGTTTACAGTATGATTCCTAAAAACATATTCTGGGTTTGAGCCAAGTATATTGCAGATAAAGCTGGTTTTACCCTAGCCAGCATGGGAAGCACTCATCCCAATCATGCAGCAGCTTGAATCTTTTGTAGTTGCTTTAGTGTGAAATGCCATGTACCCCAAAGCTGAGAGAGCCCTGGGTATAGCTCATATATCTGAGCCTGAGTGGGTTCAGCATTTGGCAGAATTTTAGCTGTGGTGTATCAGGTTCTTTAATTGTATGTGGGCAAACTGATGTAATCCAGAATATGGAAATTATACACAGAGCAAACAATTATTTTACTGTATGTTTGACTGACCTCTATAAATACATTAACAAACTTTAAGACACTGTTTCTCAACCTTTTGTATAATGGAATTTTTTTTAGTTATGTCCAGTTAATTTAACAGGTAAATATAACATTTAGCTCAAGTGCAGCCAGACTACCAACCGTTGCCTCTTTGGAAAATTACCTTGCAACAAATAGTAACAGTGAATCATGTGGAAGCCACTTCTTTCTGCAACCAGCAAACATTTTGTCCAGCAAGGACCTTAGGTCCATGCAGCGCACCCTGCAGTCTTCATCCTTGCTGGAGTCCCCATGGGTTCACTTGAGAGAAAAATCATATGCCCCTTCTGAGGTAAGAGGAAGGACATAACTACATCTTGCTCAGGTACTGGTTTGGGATGCAACCGGGTCACATCTCCAGGCATACAGCCACTCATTGCCACAATGTAGAACTATAAGGAAACAAAGAATGGAGGAAAAGGGAAGGTTCAGGAAATGTAGAGTTTGTGAGAGAGAAAGAAGCAGCAAATAAACATGGACCATGCAGACACGGAGATCAAACTGAAAGAGGTCTACTCACATGTCTTTTTTAGGTTGAAGTCACAGCTGGTCTCGGGAAAGAACCACTCTTGGGAGAAACACTCTATTTAAAACTTCCCTCATGCTCCTGTCCTTTCACAGTGAGTGACACTGTTCTGCCTGCTGTCAGCTTCAAGACTTAACCCTCTGCTAGGACTTTCATTGAAAATATCTGGAGGCTCACACATATCTCCTGGCAGCATGGTCATCTTGGGTCTTAGAGAAATTGGCTGTAGGGAGAGGTTGGAGTATCCCAAACAATTAAAAAAAAATAAATTGAAAAAGGGAAATATACAACTGAAATCACAAGTCCAGTAGGAAGTGCAAAGTGCAACATCAGCACATGTGCTTACCTGTTGGGTCAGCAGAGGTAGGGCATGTAAGTGACTTCTTTCCTAGCCACAGTGGGAGTTTTTACTGAAACTGTGAACAGTGTATTTAGATTTGTGCCCTTGAAAGTAGCCAAAGTAGTACCACCCACAGAAACATCAAGGCAAGAGCTTACCACTTTAGAATTCATTTCATGGCATGCATCTGTGTAGAAGACAATTTGAAGCCAGATTTCACATTATGCCTTACAGTGGGAAGTATTTTTCAGTTAAGTCCTAAATGAAGCAACTTCAGTCACATGGTTAGTTCAATCCCAGAGCATTTGTTCTGAAATAATCTCCCATAGAAACGATGGTGCATAAAGAGCTGAAGAACAAGTTTGCCAAAGAGCAAGAAAAGAAATGTCCTGACTCTTACAGTACAGCTGTCTTTGCATGCAGTCAGTCCCTGTCAGTGGATATACAGTTGCTACTATTAAATAATTTTCTAAATTCTGTCAGTTTTTGTTATTGTACAAACCTGACCTCATCCTGGTTCCCTGCCAGGACCAAAGAAATGCTCTATTTATGCACTGTTGATACATATCTAAACTCAAAAGGTTTCCAGTAGCTTTTTAGGACGAAGGGGGAGAAAGAAACAGTGCTAGTACAGTAACGTATAACCAAAACATAGTTTATTTGTCAGCTGACCTTATCTAAGTCAGTGAGTAGAAGCATTTTTTTTCTTTTTCTAGAAGCACTTAATTCTGGATCAATTTTTCCATGCTGTCAGGTCTAAAAGACTTGGTAGGAAGAGGAGGGATACTTTAAATTTTTGTCCAAACAAAAAATCCTTTATCCTAGCAACGGGCTGATTGCAAGTTGTTTACTTATTCATCCCATTTTCTTACACTTTTATAAGGCCAGAAGGTGCCAGAAGGGGCTATGAGTTTGTGAAGTTTTGACCACATAGTTTTTGTGTGTTAAGAACATTTCTTTTTCTGAGGAGCATCTTCTGAGTAGTTTACACTTGAACTGAGGATTTCAAATCACCATTTATCTTGGCAGTGTCTTATACAGCATGTTGATCACTGTCATCTCTCCTCTGAAGTCTATGTAGAAAGACAATATCCTTCATCTGACCAGTAGCCTAGTGGTTGCCTAGTGTGAAGAGGGATAAGACAACCCAACAGCTCACTGGCCCAAAAAACACTCTCCTATTATCTTGTGCAAACTCCTCCCCAAGCAACTAAATTCAACAACTGAAAAAAAAAAAAATCTGTGACCCCTCAGGTTGGTTTAGTCAACTCATGAAAAGACCCAAAGAGTGCCAGAGCTCTGGGCTAGGATCAGAGAGTGTGCAGCAAGCTCTTCCCTTCCCATCAGCCTGTGAGATTAGCTCTGCTGCTCACAGGCCCATGACTTGCAATGACCAGGAGGCAAGAGGAAAAGCTTTTGAGCTATATATAAATATAGACTAAGTGCAGGCTCTGCAGGACTGGGTTTTTTTTCTGTTTAATTAGATTAACTGGGTAGATAAATGTGTAGTTGCATCCTGGGTAGTACAGGGAGGGAACCCTGCACAGCAGGGAGGGAACACAAGGGAGGTCATAATGTGTCTAATGTGTCTATTAAGTCCTTAATGTTACATAAGGATTTAGTTACCAGGATGCTTGTATAAGCATTCTTTGCAGATTATGACTTAGAATTCAGTATGGTGTGACCATTTTTTAAGAAATATTCTCTGAGTAGTAAGTAGGTTGTTTCTGGGTTTGGTTGGTTGGTTGGTTTTGATTTGTTTTTTCCCCTTTGTTTTAGTTTGCTGTCATACTTAGTTCCAGCCATATCATTTTTTCTGGCCCTTGGTATACTGGAAATATACCATATTTCAGGTTAAACACAATAAATGAAATATCATAACTGGCTTTGTCTGTTCACTACTTGTTGTGTGTATAATGTGTGGTAGCTTTCATTAAAAGCATGCAGCTAAGCATAAGGGCATCTGGCTGCTGCCTTTGCCCTGTTTTTGCTCCACTTCATGAAGTCAGATAAAATCATGGGGAAGAAGCAAGGCATGTTCTGAGACCTGGGCATGCTCAGCTGCAGGAGGCCAGGATGCACTGCAGCAGTTACAGAGGCCTCTTTGCACCACAGCAAGACAGAGTCAAGCCCCAGACATGCCTACAGAACAAAGAGGGCTCCTCAAGAATCAGGAGAGACTTTGCAGTTTATTAGAAATCCAGCAACTATGAAAGGTGTTAGAGCAAGAGGAGGTACAAGAATGGATGGACATTGCATGGTCACCATGGGCGGGAGGAGGGGAGCGGTGGTGGGGTGTAGGAGGGGAGTCCAGCGAACACGAGGGCTTTCACGAGTGGATCGAGTTGTCAGCAAAATGAGAAGGACACTTACAAGATCTATGGACTGTTACTTGGAATATTGGAGTGTTTCCCATGTTTTAAAATTTTTTAATAGCTAGATATTTAATGTATTAGATGTATTAGATACATTAGATAGATAATTATTACGTTATTTAATTGTTCTCATTGGTTGCTTTATCCCTAGATACCGTTTCCCCATTGGTA
>JAWWEE010000085.1:55798732-55828603 GCA_035221455.1 Xenops minutus
TTCTCGCAGCTTCCACCCCGAACCCTTTATAAGTCCCGTGCTCTCTTAATAAATGTTCCACTCCTGTTTCACCCTCCATGAGTGAGAACCGCTCCTTGTAACCCGACGGATCATGACAGTGGGGATAGTTGTTTGTGGCTATTCATCCTGGTTTTAAAAGCCTTTTATTTAAATATACAGCTTTTAGTGTTTTTGGAGACAAATTGTCTCTGCACTGGTTATGTTACTCTAATTATATTTACATGCTGGGCTTGCAATAATTTAATGCATCACTCTGAATATTCCAATGGTTTTATAATAACTTGTGACACCTGAAAATCTGAGAGAAACTTCTTTTTGAGGCTGATATGCTTGCAAGAGCAAGAAAGAAGATCGTGAAGAGAGATGAGCAATGTTCCAGTATGCCTATACCTGCCCCAGAATGGCTCCAGTGTCCATTTTTCAGGTAATTTGGTTAATTCTCAGTTCATCCAGACCTTTAGTTTCTGGATCACAAACTTCCTTTTACAGACAACCTGGATCACAGACTCCTGTTCTACAGTCCCTGTCACCCCAGAAGTAAGGCTGCACCACTCAGCTCCCTTCTTGCCCAAGCTTTCTTTCAAACTTGGTCCCAATTAAGTCTGTCGTAACTTCCAGCCTGGGTATAGTTCTTGGGTTTCACCACTCCTGCCTACTAAGGCACCTCTGGGTGGGTACCGTTGCACTGGCTGCTCTCTCAAAGTCTGCACAGAGGAAGCTCCAGAAACAAAAGGCAGGGTACAGGCAGATAAAAAGCACAATGTTATTTTTAGTCATATGTGAAAAGATTTATAGCAGACTCTTTTAATTTAAACCTCTAAGATTTCCTGAAGCAGTACTTTTTAAGTTTCACTTTTTAATATGTCAGAAAAGGAAAAGCCTTTCTCCATCAATTTTTGTATAGAGCACTGTGCTAAACACCTATCTTTTACTTTTGGAGAAATTTTCTTTCAGTACAAAGTCTAGCAAAAGTTTTTGTTAAATAGAAAGGAAAACATTTTATAGATGTCAAAAAATCCCCTCACTTTGTCACTTTTAGCCCAACCACAGTAACTTCATAAGAATTAATTTTCCATAATGCATCAGAGATACTGTGATCAACAGAGTAGAAAATAAGCTGATTTAAAATTCTTACATGGGAATTACAAAAGGAATAAGCATGAACATAATCTGTCTGATAAGATGCACAAGGTTTAGCATATGCAATAAAACCTCTGAAGTAAAAAATTACGTGGTCTGTTCCACAAATGGTATGTGAATCTAACAAAAATCATAATGTGTGTCTGGTAAATCATTTATGTTATGACAGAGAGGCTTTTCTGTTGTTTTTGTGGTTATTTTTATTGTTATTATATTCTTATTATTTATATGATACTCTTATCAATGTAGTGCTTTGGACATTCATTTCTTTCTAAACAGATCTTTCTATTGCTTGAGCTTACATTTGTCACTAGCATCTTGTTATAAGTCCTTGACGTTTTTGTTTGTTTTGAATCTTTTCTGGAGTGTAGGAATATGATGAATCATTAACTTCTTTCTTCTGATGTTATCCTACTCACTCCACAGAGTTCAAGGAGATTGTTAGATTTTCCATTCCTCCTCCTTAACAGGAAGGAAAAAAAAAAAAAAAAAAAAAGAAAAAGTATTTTCAAAATTTTTCAGAATATTGATGATTGAATTGCAAAGCAGAGAAAAATCTTCATATCTTTTCCATGGAAATTTTTTTAGAAAAGTAAAGGGCAAACATTCAGAAGAATTCATGTTTTTTGCTGAAACAAAGGTCTAAAATGTTCACACAAGAAATTTTTCAAAGCTGCCATGTTACCCAGGCTTTCCAGTGATTTTGTTTGATTTTTGTTGTTGTTTATAAATCCATGAAACACATTTATGACTTGGTATAAAATTCTGAAATTTCTCTTCTTTCTCTGCAGGTTGGTGGCTATACAAAAATGCCAGTACTCTTCATCATCCATGAACCAAGTGCATTAGCCATAGCTGTTTGAGGTGCTCCTGTCCTTCACCACTGTCAGTGCTGCTACTCTCAATGACAAACATCAGTCCTACCCTCAGTCTAAACCCACAATTCACCTCCTCATAACTCCTTGTCCAAGGATGCCAAAGCAGTGCATAGCCAGACACCACACAGGAACAGCTGCTCCATTTCCCAGAGTTACGGTGCTTCCCAAGCTATTTCTCACTGATAGAACGCCCTTCAGAAATATTCAGACCACATCCTTTCCCAAAGCATTCACTTTAGGTAGAAATATGCTGAGTGTAACTTCCAGGAAAACAGAAGGCTCCAGAGATCCTCTTTCTCAGCTCCCTCCAGTGTGTCAGCACAACAGCAGATTATAGAGATGAAGTCAGTAATAGTTTTTTTATATCCTTGGTCCTAAAAGCCTCTGCACAGCTGAACTTTGCTCTGTCTTAAAGCGTTTTTGCTCTCCTTGGGGTTTTTACCACACTAAGCCTTTCAGTTTTACCTCAGCTCTTGCCTGGACTTCTAACAGTGCTCCTTCAGTGAACTCCTTGGCTCAGCTGAAGCCAATGACCTAAGTCCTCTGGCCTGCAGAAAAGGCAGGATTTCATCTCTCATTCTTGCAAACTTTCTTCATTTTCACTGTACCAGTTCATCTTTATTTTTCATTTCCTATTACTATTTCCTAAACCTCCTTCTTGATTGCTGGCTCATAGAAATTTGCCTCAAATTCTCTATTTGCTTGGCACTTGCTGCTCTTCAGAGGCTCCACTTAAAAATTTTGGAAATATGCTTGTTGTATGTCTGTGTTCTGATTGAAATAAAATCCTCAGAGCCTTTTTACTGGCTCGGTACATAAAAGTGCAAAGTCTCACTGCAAAAGTGTGTGTTTGCTCAGCTCACTGACTGTTCACTTTTAACACCATTTGGTGCCCATGCTCTTATCCTGTCCTTGTGTGTTTTCTTGGGTTTTAGGTCATTTGATGGTAGGACATGAAGAAATGGGTGCAAACAGAAAGAGCAGAAATTTAAGCTAGATATAGAAAAAAATTCTTTATTGTGGGGTTGGTGAGACACTGGAACAGGTTGCCCAGGGATGTTGTGGATATCCCAACCCTGGCAGTGGAGTTGGAGAAACCCCAGCCAAGACTGGATAAAGCCTCGAATAAGCTGGTTTAATGGGAGGTGCCTCTGCCCATGGCAGGGGGCATTGGGACTAGATAATCTTTAAGGTCCTTTGCAACCCTTAACATTCTATGATTCTACGATTTCTAAAATACTGTTGCTTCTGAATGCAAAGAATTCAGAACATTTGCCATCTGAATGCAAACTGATCTCCTGATGTCCAGTCCCACTCACATTTTTGGTCCTTGATGCCCAAGTGATGTGACAGGCAGAGTCTCATAGAGTGACCTTTCTTTTTTGTTGGAAGAATATTCGTGCCTCCTCCTCTTCATGGCTCTTTGACTAGAGATGATTAAAATGCCGTGGGTTTGAGAGGATTGTTTGATGTGTGAATTTTTTTGACTGCCAATCCACAAGATGATAATCATGTGTCCTTAGTGATTGCTCCTTAGATTGAGCATATTTAAAGCAGAACCTTGCAGCTGTGTTCAGCAATGCAAACAAGGAAAATGGAAAGAGAAACATTGCAAGCCTGAATGGTGCCCTGCTGTCTCCTGTGAAAGACAGGAGGTGCAATGCAAAAAGAAAGGTTGATTGATTTAATCAATCTACTGTTTGTTGGGGTGATAAATAGTTGTCTCTATAGATGTAGAAAATATGTTTATTAATGATGAACTCTACTTAGAATGTACTTGTTATCTTCAGAACTGCCAAGTTCTGAAGCACTGCTCCTCCCATTTTTACTACATGGAAGATGAATTTACACCACAGTGAGGTCCAAAACTTTCTTTGAAATGCCACTAAAAAGTCTCTCTGTGCATTCTGACTCTTTGAAGATTCAAAATCACCGCTCCTTTGCATGAGAGCTTGGTAACTGCTAGTCTTTGAAACCTGAGCCTTCAAACTGTTGACTCATACAGCAATTGGCTTAAAAGAAATGGCAATTCTGTAAACATGTGTTTTCTAGTTACAAAAGTATCACCTCCCTCCCTGCAGGGGTCAGGAAAAGGTTTTCTCCCTTTCCTTCTCCACCAACATCCATGTTCACCAGAATGCTCCCTGTTTAATTCAGTTCATACCTGCAGCTTTTGCAGAGTCTTGACACTGTTAACACTCTTCCAGCCTTTCTAAATGACAGAAAGCATTGTTTTTCTTCAGGGTGTGGGATGTGATAATCAGAACTGAACTTCTATCTGAAAACATATTTAGAAAATGGAATTTGTAAATGTTGTATCTTGTGGATGGAGTTACAACAGCATTCTTTTGATTCCAATCTTGCAGTATTAAACAATATTTTGAAAAATCAAGCCCTGCGGGAAGGATATTTTAGAAGCTATATGCCATGCCTGTGTTACATTCTTAAAACACATTGTTCTAAAAATATCTCATGGTTTGTGTTCAGGTCATTTTACCCTAAATATCTGGATACATGGACAGGCATATAAAGAGAAATAATGATGAATCTGATTTTAATTTTCCTTTGAGAATAAACTTCAGTTATAAAACAGTAATTAGTAATCAGCAATGGGTAAGATACTAGGTGTGAGTCATGATAATCATGTCTAGACTGAACTTGGAAGGGCAAGCTTCTTTACTGCTTCCCTGTAAGGTATGTTTGACAGCCCATATCAGATTTTGTAGCATCATTTTGGCTGTTTTTGAGTTTACCCTCTGCTTCCAAGTTGAAACCGGCAAAGAGAGGATGTGAACAAATATTCCAGCAGTGTTATGAATTGTAATGCCAGTGGTACTCAGATGATAGGGTTCCCTACTGAAGAGCTAACACAATTGTTTGGTGTCTTTCAAGTGTCATTTTACTTGAGTTGTGTTTTGGGAGTGGTCCTTGCAGTCAGCCATCTGCCTATTCGCGTCCAAGTCCTGCTTTGGAGGGAGCTGCTGGAGGAGTCCTGAGCAGAGCCAGTGTGTGAGCCAGCAGTTAATCAGCACAGTCGATCATGCCGCCAGTGCTCAGACTGACGCCTGGCCCTCCTGCACTTGGCAGACAGGCATAGGCTTTGACTCATCTTGTAACAATGCCCAAGGGCTTATGTGGTTTGTTTCTGCAGCTCTGATACTTAAAATCAGTTTAATATCATAAAATCGGTATCCTTCCATTCAGATCAACCTCTTCATGAGAACTGGAACTGTATTTGAAAAGCTGTTGTAAGCCAAAGTATGGTAAGAGGTCACATCTGGAGTTCTGTGTCCACCCTAGGACTCCTGAGTGCAAGAAAGGCATGCACCTACCCACAGGAGGGAGTCCAGCAAAGGACCATTAAGGTGATTAAAGACTTAGGGTGTCTGATGTACAAGGCCAGGCTGACAGAGCTGGGGCTGTTCAGTATGGAGAAAGAAGGCTCAAGAGGGATTCTATGTATATGTATAAAAATCTGATGGAAGAACCAAAGAAGATAGAGCCAGGCATCTCTCGGTGCCCAGTGAAAGACAAGAGGCACCAGCCAGGAACTGAAATACATAAAATTCCATCTAAACATGGAAAATAGCTATTTTAATCTGAAGGTGGTCAACCACTATAATGAATTGCCCAGAGAGGTTGTGGAGTCTACATCTTCAGAGATATCCAAAGCCTGACTGGACAGGGCCCTGGGCAGTGTGCTCCATGTGGCCCTGCCTAGAGCAAGGGTTTGGCAGGACGATTGCCAGGGATGCCTTCTTGTTTCATCTGCTCTGTTCTGCTGTGAGTAGAGAAGGGTGTAGAAAAAGTTCTTGTTGCACACAGAAAATAGTCTCAAAAAAGGAAGTTTACAATATTTTTAATCTGTTTGACATCTACGGAGGTATTGCTATCTTATGCATTAACCTGTTAGAAGACCAAGTGGAGAAACACCCAATTTAGTTGTGCTTATGAAAATTATATACATACAAAATACAAATACTGTATGTATCTTACTTTTTTAAATCGGTGCTAGCTATAGGTTCTGAAGGTTTTTTCCTCTCTCTCTCTCCGACTGAATGCCTTGCTGCGGCCACTATTTTCAAGTGTAGAGGAAGGCGTTGTCATACGTGTGAGGTCCTCTAGGTGACATGAAGAGAAGTCACATTTCCTCTGATGTGCTAGGGAGTGCAAACAGCCCTTCAGGGGCTCTGTTCTGTGGCCAGCAGCAAAAAGCCACCTTCACAACTGAAAGGGACAACCTTTGCAAGGAACAGCCCTTGTAGCTGGAAGCAGCAGCTGGTTCTACTGCTAATATTCTTTGCTGAATTTTCTCCAGTAAAATATCCAGAAGATTTTGAAGGTGTTAATGTGTGAGCATCTAAATTAATAAATTCATAGCTAAGAGACTGAAGCTGACTTGAGGCTGCCTCTCGGGTCATAACTGAAGGTCATAAACTGAAGAACTCCTGTGGATATAATGTACAAAAAAGAACAGGACCTGCCAGATTGAGATAGATGGTCACAAGGTAAATAATGAATCATATTTGTGAAAAACCAGGAGGTATAGGAACTAGGAAAACTAGTCCTGACATTAAAAGCAATGTTGTCTTGTGTAGGAAAAGGGCAGGGATAGAAAATCTTTCAAATAACAGTCATGTGCTTTTTCTGTGTTTTCCCTAAGGGTGGTGGAGTATTTTCATAAATCTATGACTAATTTTTTAGTTCTGGATCTCAAGCCAGCTCTGCAATTAGTTAAACCTTTTAGTATTTTTAGTAAGATTACTATATGGATGCTTTCAGCCAAGTTAGTCACACACAAACACTCTTTTACTGAATATTTATTATTCATGACCACTTAGTAAATATAGTTGAGAAGGCAAACATGGAGTTATTAGTTCTTTAAATAAAGAAAATGATCACATAATTGATGCGATAGGGCAAATCTTACCCAGAACTAGGACAGAGAATAAAAATTGCTTTTAGGAAAAAAATTACTATCTAAAGGTATCTAAAGATAGCCAAGTCTATCTTTAGACCTGGCTTCTTCTGCAAAAACATTATGAAAGATGGGAGGGGGATTTTTTTGTGTAATTAACAAGTGTAGAGAGAAACAAGACTGTTACTAAAGGAAAATGACACAGTATGCTGGTATTGCCTGGCTGAGTGTGAATCTACCAGTCCTTTTCATAAATATGAACTTGTAATATCACTTTAATATTAGTTTTATTAGATTTTAGCTCAATCTTTTAATCTTTTCATAAAGTTATTTTGATAAGTGATAGAATTCTTATAGTTAATGATATATGCTACTTCTGATGTTTTTTCTCTTCTTTCTGTTAACTCTTCAACTCCAAGTATTCTTTGCAGGTCTTTTAAGTCTCTGAAAATCTATCAATCACTTTTTCTCATATTTATATTGAACTGACTGAATTACATTGTATCTTGAAAAGTTTATCAAGTATTGCAATAAATGGAAGTCTTGTCAGATACACACAAATATTTTCTACAATACTAGGAATTATTATGGTGTGTAATAAGTAACTTTGTGACCACAATTCCCTCCTAAAGAATTAAAAACAAACTACTAGCCAAAGCAATAAAATCTTACAGTAGACTATATCTTGGCAAAGATATGGATTGAGTTGCTATGTAGTGAAATTTATTCACTTTAGGCTTCTTGGGTCCATCATTCTTTTTCAGCATTTTATACCACTTGTAGCAAACCTATGCCCAATTAAAATGAATATTTACAAGGAAAGTTTCCAGACAACAGTCTTTATAGGTACCTATTTCTGTGCTTCTAGTATAAAAAACCCTACATTTGAGGGCTGTAAAATTTGAACTTCAGACCTGTTTTAGTTGTATCATAGTAAAAATGTGATCCTTATTTTGGGCTGCATCCACATCTTAAGTATTTATTTTATGTCATTAGGACATCCTGTATCTTCTTGCTAAAATTCTTATGTGGAACTTAGAGTACAACATGGGAAAAGAAAATGTGCTGATAAGTATATGCTCATGGTACATGTGCTGGCTGTACTGTTACAGTCTTTCTTACCTAGGCTCTGTAGACTAGTAGATCTTGAGACAATCATTTCAGTTGTATTTTGATGTCCACCCATCTCTCCTTAAAACACAAACCACATAGCAGAGTGACTGGACCACTGAAGGCCTCTCTCCCACGTGAATAAGTTGAAAGCACTGCCTTCTCAGCTTGGCTGTCAAGGGGAAGGACCATGTATAACAAACTCAAGATCCTGGTATTTTTGAGAAATGAATAAAACACAATAGATGCCTCACAGCAGGAAAAGGTTTTGCTTGATTGTTTGTGTTTTGCTTAGTGACAGTGTAACCAAAACCACACTGCTGTTTTTTTCATGACCATGTTCTGAGCCTATTAATTAGTCCCTCTTTGCTCATACTGCAGGCACTGCTGAGATGCCCCATCCTTGTACATGGGTCTGTGCAAACCCATAATAAAGAGTTGAAGATCTTTTTTCTTCCTCACAAATTATACAAAGTGAACAGACCAAACTGTTGGGAGGGGTACAAAGCATAGTAGGAAATGGATGTGATTATGGCCTGTTCAAGTTTGAGCCCATTCTTGTGGGTAACCAAGGCAGTGGAGATATGGTGACACATTTTGATGTGTGTCCAAAGGAAAAACACCCCTTCAGCCCTAGGTGCTGCTATCAGGAGCTGAAGCACACGTCACTGTGACTTTGCTGGGGCTAGATGAGCACAGCACAGTTTTAGAATACCGTGGTTGTGTCTTCATTTTTGTCCTGTAGACATACAAAATTAGCCTGCAGAGTAAATTACACAGATTATGCAGGACAGCTGTCTAATATCTGCCAACATTTTGTCATCTTTGGTGCCAAGACAATTTAAGGAGGAAAGCAAGGCAGGATGAGGAGAGTGATGACTTGATTTTAATCACAGCTGTTTTCCTCCACTGCCAGGTGTATTTGGCAGGCTAAAGCTAGGGTGTTGAGCTGGCAGTGCTGTTGCAGCTGTATGGTTTGCTCTGCACAGAGCAGTAGAACTGTGTCAGGAGCTGCGAGGGAGCTCCAGATTGAAGCTGGATTGAAGGTAGAGTCAGATTGAAGCTAGACCAGTCACAGCAGTGGCAGGTAGTTTAACAATCAGGATGCAGTAATCTCAATCCTCAGTGAATCTAGGCTCCACAAAGCAGAAGATCTTAATTTACAAGGGCAAAATATGTTATTCAAGGGTATTAGAGACATTAATTGAATCAGACATTTTGTTACTACACTCTGGGAACAAAACCTTGCTTTGCCAGCTAGGGATGAGTACCTGAGCTCCCATAGGGATCCTCTCCTCTTGCAATTACTTGGTTTAGAGTTATGTACTGGTTTGGCATTAAAAGGTGCTTTCTACCATTTAAAGCACACAGAAAATTTCTTGCAACTTACAAAGTGCTTAAAAAAGAAAACTTTTTTTTTTTGTACAGATTAATAGAAACAAAATGGTTAACAATTCTTCTTTAGCTAAAATGATCAAACTACAGAAGTCTTATTTCTTTTCTGACATGTTCTTCAGTGGTAAACCTCATGTTTTCTTGAATATAATTTTGAATAATGACTTTTGCAAATCTGAGAAGATTAAGGATTGGTTGGGTTGCAAAAGATGCTTTGCAAGGCATAACTTGGGCTCAGCTCCTCTTATTTTAGGTCAAACATTACTCTGAAATAGAAAAAGGTTTTGTTTGTGAATTTTTGTGGAAATGACCATGAACATAGAGTCTACAGGAGAGAAACGATGTGGCAAATGCTTTTTTTCATATTTAGTACTCTGAAAGAATATCAGCATATATCAGATTCATGCTAATCAAATTGTGTTAACTCCTCATCATGTAGCTCTCTCACATAATTTTGTGATCCATGACCTAACTAGTGTAATGAAGATGGAAATTTTTAAAGTGCAGCTCTCAAAACCCAATTACTAGCAGACTATACCCTTTCTCACTTACACCTTGGTCAGATCTCACAATTTCTACTTGCTGATAAGGCTCATTTTTCCTGTGTATCACATAAGCTGTGTGTAAGAATGTGACAGTCCCAGATGGCTGTCTGTCTCTGCTTCTGGACAGCCAGATTCCACCAGGACTCCTGGTGAAGAGTCTATGAACCTTCAACAGGTCCTGCTGGATACCTGCATAACAGAATCAAGAACCCAGCTCACATGCTTATACTTAATCTCTGACTATAGTGCTTGCAGTATCAGGAGGGGAGGAACTGTAGGAACTTCCCTTTTAGGGAAAAACTCAATAAGGACTGGAGCAATTTGGCTGCAGATAAACATCAGTTTTCAACTGAGTGTAACAGTTGATGGTGCTGTCCTTATCTCGTGTTCAGTAAAATGTCATAGAATCATAGGATATTCTGAGTTGGAAGGGACCCAACAAAATCATCAGTTCAACTACTGTCCCTGCACAGGACACCCCAAGAATCATATGCCTTAAAGCATTGTCCAAAAGCTTCTTGAACAAGCTTAGTGTTGTGACCACTTCCCTGGGAAGCCTGTTCAAGTTCTCAGCCACCCTCTGGATGAAAAAACCTTTTCCTGATATCCAATCTGATATTCCCTGACTCAGCTCCATGCCATTTCCTTGAGTTCTCTCACTGGTCACGAGAGTGAAGAGATTGGTACCTGCTCCTCTGTTTCCCCTCATGAGGGTATTGAAGACTGCAGTGAATCTCCCCTGGCTGAACAGGCTGAACAGACCAAGTGACCTCAGCTTCCCCTCATACAGCTTACCCTCCAGACCCTTCACCGTCTTTGGATATTCCTTTGGACACTCTCTAATGGCTTAATATTTTAATTATTAAATTAATATTAATAATTAATATTTTTCTTGTATTATGACACCCAGAACTGCACACAATATTCAAGCTGAGGCCACCCCAGTGCAGAGTGGAGCGGGACAATCCCCTCCCTTGCCCAGCTGATGATGCTTTGCCTGATGCCCCCCAGGACATGGTTGGCCCTCCTGGCTGCCAGGGCACTGCTGACTCATATTTGACTTGCCATCGATGAGGATCCCCAGGTCCCTTTCCATGGTACTGCTTTCCAGCATCTTATTTCCTGTCTATACACACATTCAGGGTTGCCCCATCCCGGGTGCAGAATCTGGCACTTGCCCTTATTAAACTTCATACAGCTGGCAATTGCCCATCTCTCTAATTTGTCAAGGTCTCTCTGCAGGATTTTTCTGCCCTCAGGAATGTTTACAGCTTCTCCCTATTTTGTGTTGTTGGCAAACTTACTTAAATTCCTTCGAATCCTGTGTCCATTATGTAACATATTGGTATACATTTAATCTGATTTTTGTAAATGTCTTCTTTTCAAAGGGAATATATTTAATAACCTCAAGAATAAGAATCCCAAAACAGTTTTTCTTATCTCCTACTGTATACTTTTTTGGAAGGGCAAACTTTTCTAGACAAAGTCTGATTGTCAACCTATATGCTGCTTATGAGCAAATTTCCTCACCTAAAAAATTAGTTTTGCATTAAGTGCTTTATCTCAGAAGAGTTTTGGTTCTTTAGCAACAGCAGAATTACAAATGGATCCTGGAGCAAACACCTAAGCCCTGGAGGGGTGCTGGAAATTCAGGTACATTACTATACTTAGTGCAGTATTTTCAGGCAGCTTCCAGGTCAGTGTGCCATATTGTGGAATTGTTTGTCTGAGAAAGTGAACCAAGGTTTGAAAAGGGACAGGCTTCCAAACCAAAGCTTGATACCTTATATTTTTGAAAATTTGTTTCTTCCAATTATAACTATTTCTTCAGGACAAATAATGAAGTGAAATGATTCTTACTTTTGATTTGGAACCTAAGATGGGAAATAGGAGATCATTCAGTGTCAGACAGCAGCATGACGATATAGGTCGCAGAATAACACTCCTACACAACCTGCTAGGACAGGTGGGCAAACACAACTGTGCAGAGCAAAATTGGGGCTGGTACCTGGGCCTCTTGCTGTGCACCCTCAGTTCTTCCAGCCAGCACAGCCCACCTGCTCTGAGGGAATGAACACTGCAAGCTGACTAATTTTGTTCCATTTCTCAAGCTGTGTGGGAGGAGAGGATGTGACCAGGGACAAGATGACAAGATGGTGTCCTTTCCTGCAAATGTCCAAGTCCTCAGTCCCTATTTACTACTTAAGCAATTTTGTAAAGATGAATGAGTCCTACAAACATAAAAAAAACTGTCACTGGGCTGGTATTTTTTAAAAAATTTAATTTATTTTTTTTTTCTCCTAGCAGTACTCCATCTCACCTTACTCATTTTCCATATTAACTGAATTAATTAGTGGCACAGAGATTTGAGCCAGCTGGATTTTACTCAAACTGGATTACCTCACAGGAACGTGCAATCCATCAGATGGGCTAAAGTAAACACTTTGCTAGGTCATAGTCTTCCTACAACCCAGCCCATTTAGGATCCTTTATCACTGAAATCTCTAAGTAGATTACATACTTACTCTTGTAATGTAGGGAAATGTTCTGGTAACAAAAGGTTTGTATCCAGCAATCAGCTGCTCTTGCCTCAGTCATGCTGCCGGGAACAGGACGTGGTACTTGGACCTGCCTTCTTTAGTCATTCGGAGCATTCTCTATCTAAAGGCAAGGAACATTTTAATTAGGAATGGAATACACTTATTTTGGGTTTAAGGACAGCTGTTTCATTATTTTGAAACACTTTCAGGGACGAATCTATTTTCTATTCTTCCATCAACATAAGCCAAATCTCAAAGGTGTGAATGATGAAACACCCACAAATCCAACAGCACTGGCAGGTGAAAAGCTGTCAACATTGTATTAGCAACAGGTACTGTCATCGTGGGTGCTAGTCCTGTCAAACCTGGATGTTCAGGTATCTCTACTTGCCCCTTTGAGCTCTCTGAAGTCAGTGGAGGCCTATGCAAGGCACCATCCTACTTTAGCTGACTGCTGGCCTGAGCAACCTGCTCCAGTAGGGAAAGCCTTCTTCTGGCCCTCCAGCTGCACCAACCACTGTGAGTGAATTCATGTGAATTATTAGCCTGATTTGCTAAATTGTCCTTAATTAATTCCTACCAGCTGCACATTGCTTAGCATCACACCTTAGTGTCTATGGAACTGCTGTCTGCTGTGGCATGGAGAGGGTCCAAAAGCTTCTGCACCATGTGGGGCTCTTGTGGCTGTGGTGGGGATTTACTCCATTGTTTCTAGTTGGGAACTGGATGTGCTGAGCCCAGCTGTGAGTGTGCAGCGGCAGGTCTCATTTTCCTGCCTCTGGAGCTGTTAATGCAACAGCTTCTTTGTGTGACAGAAATAGAAGTTATGTGTTTCTGTTTCAGCCATCCAGAATATTCAAATTATAGTTAAACTCACTAAGAAAAGATACTTCTCAAATGTTAAAATAATTGTAAGAATTGATAATTTTTTCCCTGTCTCTAAAGAGGGCTACAGTTTGGGGTAATGTACAGAAATGAGAACAGAGGTGGAAGATCTGCTTATAACTTGTTGGAGTGACTTCATGAAGTAATATCACTCTGAAATGTGCAATTGCAATGAAATAATTTATAAAAGGAACAGAGTACACAGGAATTGTTTAAAAATGGAAAAAATGTAACTCTTTCATTGTGTTTTGGAACAGCTTTCAAAAAAGTATATTCTATTGAAACCAAACAGGCTGGTGAATGCTTTGGAATTTTATTCAGAAGAAACCTGAATATTTAGGGCTTTTATCCAGCCTAAAATAAAGTAAAACTTATAAATGTGAAACAATTTTCTGAACTAGAATTTCCATACTTTGTATGGCCATCATTGTATTGTCTCTGCCCTACTTAAGTTGCAAGAACAGGATGTGAAGCTCAGTTTTTGTTAACAGGTACATCCAAGGAGAGTTTATTCTTCCATACACTCAAATTTCCTAGTCTCCTTCTTTTATTATTTTTTCCAGCTGCTGAAAAATTTTCTGCTGATGTCCTATTAGGAGGGAAATTCCACTTAAATGTGGGAAGGAGGAAAGTCAGAATGGAAAGCCAAAGCCAGATTAAAGAAAAGGTGTCTTGTCAGTATTACGCATGTGGCAGGGAAAGAGTACAGTTCTTCATAACCAACATTTTTAGTGGAGACACTGTGTCAAGCTTTGTTCTTCCAGAATGAGAGTTTCCATGTGGGGCTACGACACATGAAATCCTTTGGAGTCATCTACTGTGCAGTCTTAGCCTTGTGATAAAATCTCAACTACATTTTGATAGGCAAAGAAATGTCATAAAGCCCCACCCTATTTTTCTCCCTTCTGAAATAGTTCTAGTGAAGGATGTCCAGGTTTAACCCCAGCTAGTCACTCAGCCCATGCAGCCACTCACACTTTCCCCCTGACAGTGGGATGGGCAAGAAAATAGGAAGAATAAAAGTGTGTGAACCTACGGGTTGAGAAACAATTTCATATGGAAAGCAAAAGCTACACACTCAAGCAATGTGAAACAATTAATTAATTCACTGCTTCTCATGTGCAGGCAGGTGTTCAGTCACCAGCAGGAAAGCAGGGCTCTATGGCACATAATGGTTACTTGGGAAAATTAACACCTAAACTTCCCCTCCTTCCCTCTTCTTTCCCCGGCTTTATATGCTGAGCATGATGCCACATGGCATGGAATCTCCCTGTGGTCAGCTGAAGTCAAGTCAACTGCCCTATTTGTGTGCCTTCCCAGCTTCTTGTGCACTCCCAGCCTCCTCGTGGGTGGGGTGGGATGAGGAGTGAAAAACGCCTTGGCACTGCTCAGCAGTAACCAGAACATCTCTGTATTATCATCACTCTTTACAGCCCAAGTGCAAAGCACAGACCCATACAAGCTCCTATAAAGAGAATTAACTCTATCTGAGCTGAGACTCTTTGCAACCAAGGTAACTGGAACCCAAGATTTCCCTCTTATGAGATTGTACTGCATGATAAGATATGATTCAAAGCATACCAGTTTTTGCATTTGTATTACTGACCTCACCTGTCAGCCAATTGCTGTGGACATTGCAATCAACGCAGAATTCAAAATGAAGATATGCAATGTCCTAATTACTTATGTTACCAAGACAAACTGCTTGTGTCTTTCTTTAGTGTTCAAGCATTTTCTCCCCCTTTTTTGCCCAGGTTTCCAACTTCACTTTCAGGCAGCCATGTGCCACCCTGCTGATGCTACCCATCTTTAAAAATCTCTCTTTATAGACTCTCATTTGATAGAATACAAAAATTGTTAATCTGCCCTGAAATGGAAAGTCCAGATTCCTCATAAGGATATTTTCTTGTCTATGCTCTTTTTGCTGGTCTTGCTTCTCCTGAGTACATTTTCTTTAATATGACTTCAATATATATTCTATATTACATGGAAGCTCTCCTCTCCCCAGACACGTCAAACATTCAACAAATAGTGGACATAATCAACAACATATTATCCAGTTGCCAAAAGCTAACTATTCTTCTGCATAACCAAATCACAAAATCCCCTGTGTCTGTTTCCTATCTGGGGCATGGATTTAAAAGGCAGCTGTATTCTGACTTCTATTCATTTGTTTGGAGCATTGCACAAGCCATGCTAACAATTACATAAATCAGTCTTTGTTTAATGTTAACTGATAGCATTTATTGATCGCTGGCCAAATTTCTTTTTGAATAATCTGTATTTAGTTTTGTATTTAATATCTCTTCTGGGTGCTGTTATAAAATCCTGACCAATAAAGTCCTTTAAAAGAGTTGTTTTACAGTGTCCTTCCTCAAAATTCAGCTCATTATATTAATTGCCAAAACCACACTGAAACATTCTTTAAATGAGTATGAATTAGAACATTTGCTTGATCTTTGACTAATTCTGTATACTCTGGGAGAAGTGTTGTTACCCACTGACCCTTCCAATCACTGGTGCCTCAGTGCACACTGGTGAGTGTGTTTGCTTTCTTTGCCCTTGCCAAGCTAGTTGCATGCCTATGACCATGCTCTCCCATCATGTCCTTTCTTCTGCCCCACCTTGTGAGACAGTACACAGGAACAGGATGGATAAATGGCTCATCAGTTTTACTATGGTTATTTATTGCCACCTTGCTGTATGGGCAAAACAGATGTGGAGAGATTTAGATTACAAACCCCAGCTAAGCCACCCAGATCTGCTTGTGGATCACTGAGTCAGCAGCATTCTGCTCCATGTCTGGATGTAGGGGGAGAGAGCAGCCCCTCGGTCTATTGATATGCTGCTGCACAGCTCTGCAAGCTAGACCTGTGGGGTCTGAGCATGCCCTCCCTACTGACTGTGGTCCTGTTGCATCTTCACCTGCTGAGCTGGCATCAGGGGTGGTGTGGGAGATTCCTGTTAGGTCATAATTTATCTTGTCTGATGCACTGTCAGTTAAGTGGTCTCATCTCAGTCAAATATTGTTGAGAAAGGGCTTTCACAGTCTGCAGGGCAATGGATCCCATCTGTCTCTGAGCAGCGACACATCTTTGCTCATGTGATGGATTTTTTCTCATAGCAGATGTTATGTTAGCTAGGCTTGCTGGCCAGAAAAAAATTTAGTGGTTTCAGAGGGACTGTGAGCTGAGTCTGTTTGTCTACCACAGGCAGATTTAATCAGTGTTGAGACATTAAAGAGGAGCCAAAGAAATACTACCTGCATTCTTAGATATCAGATACAATCTGATAAAGCATTGTGTATGCTGAGTTGTTTTAACAAGACCACAATTCTATGTAAGATTTGATGCTAGGGCACTTGATATATCAGCTTCAAACTGGTTGCCAACAGCCAGCTACTCATAAAGACAAAAAGGGCCAAATTATTCCAAGTCTGGAAGTAAATGAACTCCCTCGAATATACAGGGCTTCCTCATTTCTTCCATCACTCATCTCTGGCAGAAGTGTTGGTGTCAAAGCTCTCTTGACATTTTCTGTGTCTCTGGCTGCAAATGTCCCTGGTACATTAAAACTGTTTTGAGAGAGTTGTGCTGAATATAAATAGAATAGAATAGAATAGAATAGAATAGAATAGAATAGAATAGAATAGAATAGAATAGAATAGAATAGAATAGAATTCCTTACTTTGGAAAGGACCTTAAAGATGATTGAATCCAACCACTAAAGTAGTGTTGCCAAGTCCATCAGTAAACCATGTCTCTAAACTTATAATTCTATCCTTCCCATATGATTTTGTGAGAATATTAATTGCCAGTGTATGCTTTGTTCAACACTGATATTTTCAAGGAATCAAGTGTTTCTAAATTACTGTGATCTTCTGTTCTTTTAAAGGAGTTCTGCATATGCCCCGTTTAGGCAAGGGTATATTCTTTTTGGCACTCAGATAGGATAAACTTGGTTAAGTCTGATCTATATTGAAATCACTTGTAGTAAACTTATTGATTAGACAAGTTCAGCACTTAGCATGTCATAGTTTTCTAGTGCTATTTTGCAAGGCTCTGGGGATAAGAAACAGACATAGAAACCATAATTTGGAAAATAGTGGCAACCTTAAAAAGAACTGGTTGTGGCAGAAATTTTGGGTGCCTGGCAGAATGCTGTAATCCAGCAGTAAGCCAATGAATGAAGAAGCAATTCAGACAGCAAGAAAAAAACCTTTCTGTCTGCTTGATTGTGAAGGAGCTGTAGTTTGCTGAGGTGAGATATTTCTAACAGGTTTTTCTACCTGTGTGCCACTCTCCTGAGACAAGTGAGGGGATTCTTCTGACTGGCTGGAGCTGACTCAGCTCAGTAACCCAGTTGCAGCTATTCCCACTGCTTCTGCCAAATGAGGTGTTCTGGATAGAACATAGCAAATTGCATTCTTAAAGGTTGTGGTTGCTTGACTTGGTCATGGGGACACATAATGGAAAGGACAGAAGCTAAATTCTGTTGTTTCCTTCATTCTCTGGTGTTGGGGAGTACTGCTCTGAGACAAGCAGCTTTCTCACTCTGTATATATGGAGATATGTGGCCAAAAGGAAGTCACAAAAAGTCATGGAGATATTAAGATACAAATTGCACGTTTATTTTGCAGCATTTTCCTTTGTGAATCTGCATTCTTTACAGATACTACCCAGACAGAGTTCAAGCTGTGACCATTTGATAACTGAGATGCAAGAAGCACTTATGTGTGGCAGGCAACAAGATTGCCTCTGTAGTACAAGGACAAGCAGGATTGTTCTGACTCCTAAGTCAGCCAAATTGTCTTGCAGATGTTAAAGTTTGTTTCTACTCATTTACCTGTCCAGGTCCACATTAGAGATGACCCTCTACTCTTGTGCTGCTATAAAAGGCCAGTTTTGAATGTGCAATTGACTAGCTTGGCATTTTGCTTTTTCTGTTAATTTATTCAATTTTAAGCTCTCATTCACACTAGGAAATCTAACTGTACCTATCTCTCAAGTTGTATGCAATATAATTTTCAGGATAATCAATGACAGCTTTCACATTTCAAAATGCAAATAAGATGTACAGAAATACATTTAAATTCCTGCAATTTGCAGTTATGGTTAAACTATAACTAAACTAAGAGTATAGGTATTGTTTTCCTCCAGTGTTATCTTCCTAATGGGTCCAAACCAAAGGATCTGTAGCTACTGCATAAACATTTATTTTACCTCAGTTGCACTTAGAGGTAATAAAAGCATATTTTATCTTTGATGGTAAATTCAAACCCCATATTTAGATTTTATTTCTCTGTGACATAACCTGGGATCCAAATCCATCCTGTATATCAGGCTTTTGTTACTTGCTGGAGTGTGTTTTTGAGATAGAACACTGAAGCAGGTCCATTTCTGTTATGTATTGCTAAAACTAAGAGTCTGTTCCTAGGAAAAGAAATTATTTATTCTTTGTATTTAATGTTTTTATGCTAAAGAAACAGGCAACTATGCAAGCACTTGTTTGTGCAGGTGGTGTAGCCTTATCCTGCTTCTCTTCAAACAGCTTGGACCAAACTTGTGACTGATTCAGAAGCACACTGGCACCTGGCAGCTGGGTTGTGTGAGGGGATGTGCCAAAGGCACACGCCAGCCACCTCTGCAGGACTGTGCTACCTTCAAGCCTGGCTGTTCCATCCTGTGTCCTGTTTCCAGCTGCCTCTCCCCACGGGGAGAAGAAGGCTGACATCAGCAGTGAAAGATTGCTTGTCTGGCAAGCTTTTGCCCAGCAGTTCCCATAAGGTGGGTGGACTCCATTCTGCCCTGCAAATGTGCTTGGCTCCAGCTTGCCTGATTTGAAACCAGATTGTCACTGACCTACTTCTTTTCTCTTTGTGGCTCAACTCAACTGCTTTCCTTCTCTGCTGCATGTCTTGGAACTTTGCAGCTGTCCCTGGAGCCTTTCCACCTGCATGGTAATGCACTTATCCCATGACACAACACATTGCAGTTTGTAATAGTTATCAGCTTATTCGCTTTGTGGAAAGTCCACTGTCACCCAGTGGGGGAGCTTCTTGTGCTCCCTCTGATGTTTTGCTGCTTTACATGGAGAAAGGAGTAGCACAAGAAGAGTTAAAAGACCATCTCTGAACTCATGGGCAGGGATTTTTGCCTTTAGCATACAGTTTTCATTTCCCCCAACTAACAATGGAACCAGCCAGAAGAATTCCTTCTTATGCCAAGTTGAGCACATCAAGAAGTCATTTAATGCAGAGTCCGAGTTTGGCCAGAGCTGTTTTGATTTAGTAATGTCTCTTACAAATACATGTCAGAGTATCTAGTTTTGTAGTAATAACTTCAGCACTGGCACTACATTTTTGTATGAGAAGAGAGTAACATTCAGCAAGAATAAAATGTGATTTAACAGGCACAATCAAGCAATGAATTAATTCATCAGCCTATAAATATCCAACCTTCTGCTATCACTGTGTCCTTGAATGTGGTTTTGAAGAATGTTTGCCTCAGAATCTTTTTTAGTCCTTTTTTCTTCCTTGCCTTCCTCCTCCACCCCTGCAGTGTTTTTCCAAATCATGCGTAGTTTCTCTGTTCAGTATATAAAGTCAAATCCGTGTTCTACAAACAAAATAATTCTTCAAGATATTCCCTTTATTCGAGACTAAAAATTGGAGCGTTCTTGCTATGCAACACAAAATATAAAGTCCCCTGAAATAACTGTACAGTTTTTTGGGAGCCCAGTTTAGTTATTGCTGGTGTCTGTGAATATAATTTTCCCTCATACACTTTTGTCTGCTGTTGTAACATGAACGTTCCAAAGATTTAGGAAGGTGTTTCTTGACTATACTGTTTATTTCATTGTTAAAAATGAAGAATTTGCTGAGTGATCTCTTTAAAATGGTGTCTATTTTCATAGAAGAGGCTCAGTTTGGACAGCAGACAGTCTGTTTATGCAAGCAACTGGTCAGCTTGTACACAATATTTGTTACTTCCTGCAAGATACAAGTTCCATTAAAATGTTTCGATTACATTGATTGCAATATTACTGAAGATCTCACATTGTTCTTTCTTATTTAGTAATGGAAAAGAATGTGTTTTAGTTGTCAAAAAAATTTACAGTAAAAGCATCTTCCTTAGTCTGTTATATCTAATTGTCTTGGTACATTTCTTCTACTTATAGCAACACAGAGTTATTTTGAGAGGAACAAATACTGTAAGTGTACATTCTTGATGGAAGTACCAAAAATAACACATTTCACTTAGTAAATTGGCAATAAAATATATCTGGGAGTATTCTTGTGCTAGTTTTGGTGAGAAGGTGGAGAGCATGAGAGTGCAGCATGGTCAGTTCAGCCTCCAATGGGACCTCTCTTGCTCCAAAAGCCAAACTCTTCTTTGTCTATTAAGGTACTTAATGAAAATTTTAACGATGTGAGGAATGGGGTCTGTGCAATGTGAAGCAGGTGAGATCATTCATTGCAATTACAAATTGTCATTCAGTTATAATGCTTATTCACAGATACTCTGCTGGAACTGGAGTCAGGTCTTATAAATCTTACCTACCTATCTAGATCAGGAAATTGTTAATAGGACTTCAATAAAGGCAGATTTGGAGGGTTGTTTCAGTAAGGATACGTTCATATCAGTCAGAACAGAAAAGATTTGGTGGAACTAAATCCAGCTGGCAGCCATCACTAGTGGTGTTCCTCAGGGCTCAGTATTGCGACCAGTCCCATTTAATACCTTTATTAATGATCTGGACAAGGGGATTGAGTGCACTATCAGTCAGTTTGCAGATGACAAAAAGGCGGGTGGGAGTGTTGATTTGCTGGAGGACAGGAAGGGTCTACAGAGGGATCTGGACAGGCTGGATCCATGGGCTGAAGCTAGTGGCATGGGGTTCAACAAGGCCAAGTGCTGGGTCCTACCCCTGGGCCACAACAATCACAGGCAGTGCTACAGGCTGGAGGAAGAGTGGCTGCAAAGTGGCCCACTGTAAAGGACCTGGGGGTACTTGTAGATAGTGACTAAATGTGAGCCAGCAGCCTGTGCAGGTGGCCAAGGAGGCCAATGTCATGTTGGCTTGCATAAAGAACAGTGTCGCCAGCTGGATAAGGACAGTGTCCTTGTATTCAAAACTGCAGAGGAATGTCTTGAATCCTGTGTTTAGTTTTGAGCCCCTCACTTCAGGACGGACATTGAGGTGCTGGAGTGTGTCCAGAGAAGGGCAATGTAGCTGGAGAAGGGTCTAAAAAACATGTCTTATGAGGAGTGGCAGAGGGAACTGGGGATATTTGGTCTGGACAATAGGAGGTTCAGGGGTGGCCTCATTATGCTCTACAAGTATTTGAAAGGAGATTGTAGCAAGGTGGAGGTTGATCTCTTCTGTCGGGTTTCAAGTGAAAAGAAGAGCAGAAATGGCCTTAAGTTGCACCAGAGGAGGTGTGGGAAAACGACTGGAGGTAAAATTAGAGAAAACTGGGGGGTCATATTGTATCCTAACGGAAATCATAACAGTATGGAAATTATAGAGTGAAATGCAATTGCTGCTCCCCAGGTGCGATGTGCTCAGCATGCCCAAATTCCCCCCCCACAATACATGTTGAAGGGGGCCAAGAGGAGGGTGGAGTGGAATGGAGACACCTTGGCCAGGCTCTGTTGAAATCCTTTCAAGAGGACAACTCAATGATACTTGTAGCTCATAAGCCACACAGCAGCTGTCATCCAAGTGAGGAAAGGATTTCTTGCTGTTGAACCAGCAATCATAGTGAGATCACAAATGCACACCTCCATCTCAAAGGTTACCTCAGAGTGTAATCACCAACAATCTTTGAGTCTTAACCTGTGACATTTTTCTATTATATTAATAAAGAGTGTTATTCTGCAAACTGTTAGTGTGAATCCAAGGATGCTGGCAGTCTTCAGCAGCGGGTAACATAGTCAACTGTGGCGACCTGGGAGGGCATGTCTTTTACGCTGTTGGCATGTGTCCCTGAACAAGTCGATGGAACTGCCCTCCAATCCAGATGGGGTCACCATCTCTGGCAGTGCTCAAGAGGTGCCTGGATGTGGCACTTGAAATTCAGAGAGTAAATCTTTCCAAAGTCAATATAGATGAAATTTATGACACATTTCAGGCTAGATGGCATGTATTCTAATCCTTTGCATTAAATCCTAATGCAAGTGGAATTTTTGGAGAAACGTATCAAAATCCACTACACTCAATGCAAACTCTGAAGGTACTACTGTTAATTCTTCTACTTTCTCAAAGTACTTTGTACAGAATATATGGTGACATATAGGTTGGAGTAATTAATTTCTGAATCTATGAAACTGCAAATCAGTACAAGATCTAAACTCTGTGTGTATTTGGAGGAGAACAATTAGAAAACTTGACTTGTGCAGTGGATATGCTGTAGGACATTTCATTGGGAGCAGTCAGTAGTCAGGATGATGCACATCTGCTAGTGATGATTCTTATGCATTATTTTGCCTGAGGAGCTATTTTTAAAGTGCAGAGAATGAATATGAATGTATGGATGCATATGTAACTACACAGTCACTCATAACTTGAAATTGTGGTTCTGATATTTCAGACAACAGAAAAGGCTATATAATATAAAGGCTCTTTTCAATGCATCCTTTTTCTGTAGCTGCTACACATGTGCAAGCTCATACCCATGTACCTACAGCAATCTGACCTGATCTCTTTGAGTAAAATCCCCACTTTGCATGGTAACACAATTCTTCCTTTATGGTAAGTTGCTCAGCATGTGTCACTCTCACAGGCACAGCAATCCTCAGCAGATAGCAGTAGTAATAGTATTAGGCTGAAGACCTGCCTTTAAAAATATAAAACTACCATCACATGGTATCTGAAATGAAAACCTCTCTTCTCATATCCATCTTCTTCTGCCAAAGCTGTAAGGATTTTTCCACTGCTCCCTGATATTTCAAGTGGTGCTCTGGTCCTCTGATGCTTATGGCTGCCCAGTAGTATTTTTAACAGTTAAACTCAGTTAATATATAAACACAAAATTTCCCAAATGGAGATGCCAGTCTTTCAGACAAGGTCAAAATTTCCTTTTGGTGACCCCAACATGACTTCAGCATAGTGCCATTACTGGCGAGAAAGTTGTACTTTTACCTTGAGATACTGTTGTGGATAACAGCTCTTGAAGCAGAACCAGAGAAGAGACAAAACACATTGTCTTCTGAGATAAAGGCCAGGCATCTCCCATGGCTGATAAATCTTTGTTTTCCCATTCCCTCAGACAGGCATTGATATGGCTATTATCATGTCTGCTTACATCCCAACATGATTGAAGCTAAATGTGTTCTTTTCTCCTGTGGCTTTTACTCTGCTGTGGGCCAGGGTCAATGGCCAGATGTGGGGATGACTCAGATCAGAGACACAGACCTGGGCCAGGAATGAGACAGACAGGGCTTGCAAGAGGGAAGGGCTTACTCCACAGCCCCCAAACTGAGTCATGACTTCCCAGGGTGGCTCATGACTGGAAACATCTTGTTTCTTCAGGAAATAATATCTGCAAAAGAATATACAAATTAAAAATATGACCTGGCAAATAACTTTTAAAGGGTGTCAGCTCCAGTGTAGCCATGCAGCATCCTGGTATCAGTATCATGCAGCCACCCAGTATCAGTACTGGGTCAATAAGCTCAGAGCACTGTTCTGCCTTGGCTTAGGCACCACCAAGATACAAATAAACATTTTGTTACCTTCTCTGTGGAAAATAACACACCATTCTGCTCAAAATCTTCTTTGTGTACTAGGAGAAAGCGTGACATATGTATAAAGAAATCCAAGAATTTATTGTTACTGTAACAAAAAGTCTTAATAATCTAATTCAAGAATCATTAGTTAATCTACAATTCAAGAATGTAGATGTTATTATTGCAGGAAAAGGGAGGCTAATGCAGTTAGAGCACTTCTGTACAGAAAATGTCTCAATAATAGTAATAATAAAATTGCCATGCATATGCTAATTAGTTTCTACCCCTTTCCTTGAGTGTATGCTCACCCTGCCACTCTCCTCTGCACCTTCAGGAACCTTGGACCACTGGAGAGGACAACAGCGTCAGCCACAAGCCACTGGAGTTCCTCACTGTGAGGAATGTAATGTTCATGCTGTTGGGTTTTTCTTCCTTCCCTCATAGGCACTTCGGATAATTTTTATTTTTTATGTTTCCAATGCAGTTTTATACCTTTCTTTTCCTTTGCTGGTCTAGAGCTTCATGTTACAAATATATTTAATATATATATGGCACCATTTTTGTGTTAGACATTATTAATTAATTCTCTCTGTTATCTCTAAAATTAGTTTTGTCCAGATTTGGATCCATATTTCTAAAATGGACAACTGATGAGTTTCCAGTGTGAAGCCTGTGGCCCATCTCTCACCACTCTATCCATATAAGTCTTTGAGATACACCCTTTATCTCATCAAATCTTCTGCTGTCATACTGGGCCTCTATTTCTCTGCCCTACATCATGTATTAGAGTTTTAAACATCTCATTCAACATAACAGCACTGCTTGCTACCACCAGCTCTATAAAACAATGGTTGTACCATGCAGGCATAAACAAAAGTAGAATGGATAAGCCATAGACACCTGGGTATTTGGAGGAACCACTGCCATGGCTAAATAAAGTGATACAGACAAGCCAGGAGGCATTTGAACAGAGCAGGCCTGATGAGTCTCAGTCCTGAGGCCTTGGAAATTCACTGCAGAGCTCATGGCTTCTTGCTGGAAGGCACTATTGCATTGCAGAGTGTGGGAAGATGGCTGGGATTACAAATTAGAAGAGACTAAGAATAATAGTGTAAAATGCAGCCACTACTACCTGGATGGAATGTGGTCAACATGCCCCATGAAGATTCCCTAGACAATGATAACCACCTGTTACAGGGGATAGAATGAAGAGTGGAGCAGAGCAGACATGCCATGACCTCCCTCCATAGAAATCCCTACACAGAGGGGAACATAGTGGTACTTTATAGTTCATAAGACCATACTGTACCTGTCAACCAAGAGAGACAGATGAAGGTGTTCTGCAGTTGAGCCAAGATTTGAACTATGTTGAAATCCCTCTACTCAGATGCAAAGACACAACCACCAGCATTAGGCATGGGGAGCGAAGAGAGAGAATTTTACATCAGTCAGAGATAAAAGTCCTTATGGCTGAAGTGACTCAAGCTCCACCTAAACATAAGGAGATAGTAAAAAGTAAAAAAAAGGGGGGAAAATTGAGGAAGACTCCACCAAAACTGCTGGGACCAATCAATGGGCTGAACCTGTCTTTTTCTCCATAGGGATGCCTCTTGGGTAAGAACCATACTTTATGTGCATTAAATATCACTATAGGATTAGAGCATGTGCTTGCTTTACAGTGTAGTAGATTGCTTTAAGCACATTTTTGAAGTCAGACACTAACACCGACACTCAAACCTTATTAACCTTGTTAACCTCAATGCTTATTAATTTGTATTAATAAAGAGTGTAAACTGCTACAGAGAGTCCTTTATAGGTGTTAGCAGTTGCTGGTGTATAATACATTGTGAAGTACAGCTGAGGGGTCTCCGTTATGCTGTGGGCTTAGGCCCTCCCTGAAAAAGGCAGTCAAATCATGCTTCAATCCAATGAATCTCTTCAGTGAAGGGTCCCTTTATGGAATGCTCACAGACTGGTCAGACATAAGGGTTTCAGTTTCCCTGGGGCACTGACAGACAAATAAATCACTAATGGTTGAGAAAATCTCCCCAGACACAGGGTCGGGTAAACCACCTTGCTTTTCTCTTGACACAGGGCTACAGGGTTACACAGCAAAGTGGTGGTGCCTCTAGAGATATGTTTCCACAGTCACTCTCTAACAGCAATGCATTCACACAACATTCGAACGTTTCAGAGTCATCTTCCAGTCATGATGTGTGTGCAGGGACTGGGAAAGCTCAGGTTTTCTTTCAAAGCTACTGGGCTGTACTAAAACCCAGGCGGTGAATGTCAGTGTTTTCTATAAGAGGTTAAGCACAGCTCCTACGACCAGAATGACTGGGAGCTAAAATGATCCAAGCTGTTGTGGTGCTCTGTGGTCTGGGATTCAGGAGGCTGCAATACATCCTTAGAATCTGGTGTCCTTGGTTTACTGCTTTAAGTGTTATTTGCTTTTCTCAGTCACATCTTCTGCACAGATTTTTGGCCATTGTTTTGGATAAATATTTTTTCATGGCTAAATATAAATATTTTAAGGTTCTTTCATGTTGTTTCGTCCTTAGCAAGGACAAATTCAAAAGCTTCTATTCTCAGTGGTTTAGCATAAGAAAGAAAATTATGTGACTTATTCAGAAATTATTACGGTGTTTTGTTTTGGTTTTTTTTTTTTTTTTTACCAGATTGTCTGATCAGTTTGACTGATGCAGCATGTTTTGGACACTTCAAGGGTACAGGTTTTAAAAACTAGAGCTGTGTTTGCTAGTCTTCCCTTGAAACAGCAACCCTGTACCTAACGTCAGCCCAGCATCAAGTGATTCATCAGCTTTGGGCCTCGACAACAGTCTGGCTCATTTGCAGATCCCTGCAGGGGTCCCCCCTCTATCCCAGACTCTGTCTCACAGCCCAGCCTATGGCACTGTCTGGCACTGGGAGATGCTGAGCCCTGCAGTCAGGCAAGGGGAAAGCAGTGTCTGTGCCCTGGGATGCCCATCACTAGTTTCGTGAGGGGTCCACCAAAATACCCACTCTGTGTGTCTGGCTGATTCTCTTCATCTCTTCTGTTCCTGTTTTAATTTGAGGGGATAGGATAGCATGTCAAAAAGCACTTTGGAAGGGCCTCCCCTGGCACCACTAAAGAAAGGGGAACTACAGTGGTTTCCAAAATTAACCTCACCTCCACTCCTCACTTCAACTCCTCTAAACATCTTTGTCAAATGCACAATTCAAGTTTTCAGCCAGTTGTTTTCATGTCTTAATAATCTTTCAAAAATATTTAAACAACTCAAACTCCAGCTGTACTTACAATTGGCTTAAATTGTTCTTTCATACCAAACATATTTAACAGGGGCTACATAATTTTACACCACACTGGAATTTCAAATTATCTTGATTTTGTCTCATGTTATTCCATTGCTTTTGATATATTTTATACATAACTAATTCAGATATGCTGAACATTTCTTGCTGTTGTTGAAAAGACCCTTGTAATTAGTAACGTTCAAAAAGGAAAAAAATCCAAAATCTTTATAAAATATTTAAAGGCTGAAGTTTTTTAATTACAACAAAATATGTTAAAGGACCTCAAAAAATTGCATTATAACAGATTTGTAGGTATTTAAACATCAGTTTATTAACAAATAATAAATCTGATACTGTCTCTTTATTCCACTTAAAAAGACTTTGAAAGGTTTCTCAACTGCTGTAGCTGCCATATAATCATATGCTTCCAAAAAATTAATTCAAGATGGAAAATGTAATTTATTACCCCAGAGTAATACATAATGTGGTGATTCACCTCATCCAAAAGCAGCTGCTTTCTTTGTCATCTTTGTAAGTAGCATTCATTTTCCTGGCATGAGCAAAATTTACAAATTCATCCCGGTCCTCTCAAGGCTCAGATAGCATCATTAGCATATATTTAGCAGTGGCAGACAGTGAGCAGCAGGTACAAATGGCTGGCTGATGAGCTAATATGCTCTGGGCACTTTTCCAGCTTGTATGATAAGAGAAAAAATACACTACTTCAAAGTCTGCCAATGGCAAAACAATTAGCTGAAAAGAATGATAAAATGGACTGGAAGTATAGGTATACTGACAAGATGCTCAGAATTCTAGTTAGTATAAGGAATTACAGCATGAGTGAACTGGTGCTGCTTCAGCACATTATAATCTCATTAGTCTCATTTAAACCTTTTATTGTGTGTGTTGGTTGGTTTGTTCTTTCTCTCCCTCTCTTTTTTTTTTTTTCCCCCCAGGGAGGTGTCAGTAATGAAAATGTAGGCATCTGCTGCCCATCAGCAGTGTAGGAAATAAATATTTTGCAAATGATATTTAGAAGATCCTGCTATCAACAGGTATTGAATATTTTCATTTAAGTGAAGGATGTCACTTTCCTAACATACATTGGTAAATAAATGTGCTCAAGAGCTGAGCAACTGTGCTTACTGTTTGTTTTCTTCCAACCTGAAAGCAGATACCTGCTGCCGTTGCTCAGTGACACCCATACCAGCAAGCACTGACTGATACAGGCATAGAGTTCAATGCAAAAGATGCCAATAATTAATCCTCTACTCTTTTAAAGAAACACACATGTTCAAGAAGCTGAGAAAGCAGTCTGTGTTGCAGTCCATGTTTTACCTTAATTCAGTCTTGTTTCATAATAATTGTGATACTCAAAACTTTGGTCACTGGTTTCAGAAGTACTTGTTTCCTGAGCTAGCACAATGCAGGATTACCACATTTAATATGTGAAATATTAGCTGTTTTCTTGCTATTCTACTGTACTTGACAGTTCTAATAATTACCTGCTAACAAGTATGACACTAATGACTTCAGTTCACATGTCTTTTCTCTGAAGCCTAAGAGATGATGTTAAAAAGTCTTGACCCACAACTTACCATGAAAAATGTGAACTGGGAAATGATGAAAAAATTGACACAGGTGTTTGCTTTCTCAGGACTGAAAGAGTGGGACTAACCTGATCCTATTAAAGTGCATACAACAGGTCACTCTATTTATTATAAATGTCAAATGAAGGAAAAAAAGTATTTTTTTGTTTGTTTGGGTTTTTTTGTTTCTTTGTTTCCTGTTTGCTGAGTACAACCACCTGTGAAGAACCATAGAGCCTGCACAGGCACTCCAGGAGTAACACATGAGGGTCACTTCAGATATCAAAGTCAGGAATAACTCAGGACCAAATAGGAGCTCAAAGCAGGGACCTAAAACTTATATGACGCCTGTGGTTTGAAACAAAACACACTTTGAGAATAAGAGGTGGATAGCAAGGAAATGTGAATCAAACCCCAGTATGCTCAGTGTATAAAACCAGCCTCCCTTGAGCATACAAGTTCCTAGGCTCTCTTTAAGTACACCTGGGATCCACAAAGCACATTGCGCTGCCCCAGGACTGCACAGCTCACACACAACTCTGACATGTCATGGCTCATGTTCTCTCTGTTAACTGGGTGCTTCCTGAGAAGAAAGAAGTCTTGCGATACAGCCACTTTTTTTTTTTTTTTCTTTTTCAGACTAATCCTACCTTCAGTTCAAATCCAAAGAATCCACCCTAAGTGAGTTTGCTGATGATACAAAACTGGTGGGAGTGGCTGATACGCCTGAAGGCTGTGCTGCTATTCAGCCATTGATAGGCTGGAGAGTTGGGCAGAGAGAAACCTGATGAGGTTCAACAAGGGCAAGTGTAGGGTGCTG
>JAWWEE010000085.1:55828703-55848745 GCA_035221455.1 Xenops minutus
AGCTGGGCCTGTTTAGTCTAGAGAAGAGAAGACTGGGAGTGGATCTCACTAATGCATATAAATATCTCAAAGGTGGGTGCCAAGAGGATGGTGCCTGACTCTTTCAGAGTGTGCCCAGCAGCAGGACAAGGAGCAATGGCCATAAACTAAAAACACAGTGCATTCCACATAAACATGAGGAAGGACTTCTTTATGTTGAGGGTGGCAGAGCACTGGAACAGGCTGCCCAGGGAAGGTCGTGGAGTCTTCCCCTCTGGAGACATTCAGAACAGATGTGGACATGTTCCTTTGCAGCCTGCTCTAGGTGACCCTGCTTGGCAGGGGTGGGGTGGACTAGATATCCAGATATCTCCAGATATCCCTTCTAAACCTATTGATTCTGTGAAAGACAGTTTAAACCAAAACAAATAACCAGCATTTCCAGCTGAGTCTAAGTTCAAATGCATCTTGTATTGTGAACTCCTAGAGAGAGGCTCTTGGCTTAGCTAGTAGGTCTTGGGTCTCAACCTTGGCATGTCAGTCTTGAGACTCAGCCTTCTGGTGCCATGAACTCTCCTCCCTGAGAAAGGTCTGCAGGGTCTAACACAGGAAACTGAACTCAGCTTAAGGTTTGAGTTTCTGGGCACTGCACTCAGAGACCAGATGCTTTAAAAAACGTGTGTCAGGACTCACTTTGCAGGCACTTAAATTCTGTTTAATCTACACTTGATTCTCCTCCAAATGGCCTCTAGCACAACCATCACAACTCTAAGAAACTCAGGCAGAGAAATGCCCATTTAGTCTGTGCTGGTGAATTTTAGATGCACCTTAAACAAGTAGTTGCTTGATTCTATTAGCAACCTGAAGAGAGGTACAAAGTTCATCTGCAGCAGCCATAAACCTGAAAATGTAGGTGGTTATGAAATTAGGCACTTCCAGGACTGAGTAGTGGTTGATGAAGGTATTTTAAGTACATAATTTGGGAATTAGATACCTAAGTGGCTCCTTGAATGCAGTCCCAAACATTCTTGTTCTGCAGGTCACTGCAGCAGCCTGTAGATTGGCTTCACTACACCCTGGGACATGCCCTGCTCAGGGGTGGCCTAGTGTTCATCAGGACTCTGAGATGGGGGAAAAATCCCACAGCCTGTCTTACTGACAGAGAGGAGGTTCTGCTCATTGTCAGACTACTTTCAAATTGCAAACGTTTGAGCAGGAATTAAAAATTAACCAGAAAGTTTTCAAATTAACTACTGAAACAGTATTTCAATGACAGCTGCTCACACGAGACAAAAAAAGTATCAGACACGTAAAATCTTGACAAATGGTTTCATGAATATTTAACTCAAGTTCTAAGAATGCAGCCAGCCAAACTGGAGTAAAGACTGAATGTAGAAAGGATAAATGTATAGTAAATTTATACAAAAATAGATTTGTTTCAGACAGAAACATGTAGATAACATTGCCAATTGCTACAGATAACAGACCCTTCATGACAATGTAGTTTTGCTTTTTTTTTTTGGTTGCTGTTGTTGTTGTAGTTATTATTGCTATGTTCGTTCCTCCTGCAGGCAGCAGGGTGGTCACTGGCCTGTGGGAATGCATTTCAGCATTTTGGAGGGTTGCTAGCAGAAGGATGGCATGGTATTGTGTGAAGGGCAGAAGGCATGTCGTGCCTCACGTGTCAGGTTAGTGTATTTACACCAATGCTGAGGACCATGAAGCTCAAAGAGCACGTAACTGTTACATTTTTCTCTTACCCTGCCTTTTCTGGTTTGGGGATTCCTGCAGATATGCAGCTACAGCTGCTACTGGGAATCTGACCTGGACTAGAGCAATGTTAGCTTCTACTACTAGTTTAGAAAAGATGTTAAGAGTGAGAACGATTGTTCAGATTTTGTATAAACCTAAGAATATATATCTAATAATTTGAAGGTTTTTCTGTGCAATTTTCAGACTAGTTTTCATGTGTCAGCTACATATGGAAATGTAGGTTATTAGAGCTGCATAACTCCCTATGCAAACACAGGACATTCTTGGTCAGAATTAAACTTAACTTGATTTGATTTAATTCATTATCTGAGCAAATAAAGCTAAATGGAAAAAGCATGAATCCTGAATGAGCACATAAACATAAGGCTTTAACATAGTTTAGCTAATTTACTTTATATTTAATTTGAACAAAATTTCCTGACTCTGGAAGTAGACAACTGTTTAAGCTTATAAGGAATGCAGATCATGTAAGCCTAGCTTAAGGTGCCTGGATCACAGAGATGACCTCTGCATCAGGTGACTTGGCTCTCTGCACAGATTGCATATGTATTTCCCAGGGAAAGAAGCAAATGCACATATAGAAGTAGTGAAGGAATGAGCACTGGGGTTATGAGCACACAGCCCCCTTGGGAGCCTATGTTGTTCCTGCACAGCCTCAGATGAACCTTTTTATAACCTCACATTATTATATGTGAGGACTCATATACCAGAGTCATCTTTGGCAGGTGGGCACCTACAGTGTGTGCACTTAAAGAACCAGGTAATGCTGAGCCCTGACTACGCCAGTGTGAATTTCACACACTCAGGCTACCAGTGAAACAGCTTCACTCATGTGGAGGGGAATCTCAGCTCCTTCAGCCTCAGAGGTTCAGGCATCTATATTTCAGGAATAAGCATCTCTGATTAGCATGAGCTAGGGCTCCTTTCCTCCTTGTCTCTGAGTGCAGATGCAAGAGAGGCTGTGAGAAGACCTTGAAGCCCTTTGAGCACCTACTGCCAGAGGCCCTCTTCCCAGGGCTGCTCCCGTATTTTAGACCAAGCAATGGTCTAAAGAGAAAATGGTCACAACTGCCTTCTGTAGGATACTTCATCCTTTGGGCACTCTTGTGATTTCAGCATTCTTTAGCTTCCCTCTCTGGCTGTCAACACACAGCTCCCCAGTCTATGCTTGGACTCTGAGGAAAGAGACAATTACTTCCCCCTTCCTTCTCATCTTCTGCCCTAAAGAGTTCCAGGCAGGCTTTTCTTGCCACATTGGTAGACTCGAGCAGTGCTCCAAGGTGCAGAGTCTGCCCTTTAGCCGGTTACTACCATGAGCAGTTGACGCTCCTTCCTCTTCACCCCCAGGCATGGGGATGCATATTGCTCAACTCCTTCGACCAAACACATTCCTTAACTGTGGTTCAAAGTGTGAGTAACTGGTTCTTGCACTAAGGCATGCTTCCTCCTCCCTGCACGTGCTGTGGGGGTATGGATAGCTGAGCCCGGAAACTTACCTATGTGAGACACTCTGAGACTGAGGTGTTATTGCTGACAAGCACCTGCATGAAAAGACAGGCAAAATGGGACAGGAGCTCCAGCTGCTCACCACTGCAGATGACGCATTGGCTACATTTTTATTGAGGGTTTAACGTGTATCATCACAACTTCAGTTTTCCACCTGACTTTCAAGCCACTCAACACTCAGCTTAAAGGCACCGTCCCACACTGTTTACCTTAAAACGGGTATCTAGCTGCCTTTCAGCTCACAGCTTGTGAATGGACGTGGCTTATGGAACAGCCCAAGCTGCCTGAGAGCAACTGACTATGCTTATTCACAAGTGAGTTACAGGGAGATAGTGGGGAGGAAAAGAAAATGCATATGCTAAATTTTCAAAATTAAGACTGTTGAAGAAGGTAATCGAGCTTGAGAAGGCAAGTTTCTCTTACTGTCTAGCAATTTTTCATTAGCACATTGTTTGCATTAATCTATTGTACAAGCTGTATTTCTACACAGCAGCTACCCATGGGCACAACAGAAAACTGGTACCACACTCTGACAGGGCAGACCTCCCCTCTGATACAGCTTGCTTCACAGATACCAAGCAAGGATGCAAGCAAACTTACTTAGTTCTGAAAAACCCTTTGTATTTTTCTTACAATTATATGAAGTGAAATCTACCCATGATATATAAGCACTGCCACAGATTTGACAAAGGAATTGAATCAACAGCATGGTCCTAAATTTCTTCCATTTAAAAACTGGTGTGGTCTTCTTGGCTGCTGTGAGTGAAACAAAATGAAAAGCACCAAATGTGGCAGAACCCTGCCAGGAGACACTGGTGAATTCTGAGACTTCTCATTTTGCAAATGATGTTTTGCAACATTGTTTGCATGTTTGCAGCTAGACCAGAAATTGCCTGAGAAACTGAACAGCTATTTGTGGCTCTTCCCCCTGGTCACCTAGCAAGTGTTGGGATGGAGGTGAAGGGTATGGCAGCCTCCTGAAAGACAGGGAGCCAGCCCTCAAGGATCCCACAAGCACCGAGGAGGAACTGAATGTCACCTACAACTCTTATCTGAGGGCTAGTGATTAAAAATGGAAGGAAGGAGGATATTCTTATATTATTTCACTACCTTAATTTTTCACTACCTTTTAATAATTAGGGAAGTGACTCTTGCTTTTTTGTCCAAAAGGAAAATATTAAAAAATAGCACAGAGTGTATCAGTACCAACTGTGAGAAATACAGTAGTTCTAACTCATTACAAATAGAACTTGGTACTGCCTCACCTAGCTCTTTTTTTGTGTGTTATGTTCCTCCTGTGCAGCATTATTTCATGTATAAAAAAAGAGCTGTTAGTGTCAATTATAAGGATGAAAGAAAGAAAAGATGGAATTAAAAATTCCTGATTTTATCTACTCACAGAATATCTTTGTGCTTCTTGGAAAGGCCTTTTAAAACTAAAAACAGTAAAACCACATTCCTTCAATTCTTCGTTTCAAATGATGTCATATATTGATTTTTATTAAAATTACAGGATAGAGCTTTTCGACAGGCAACTTCAAGATTATGTTAGATTCAACTGTAAATGAGCAGATGAAGAGAATACTCTGGGCTGAACACTACTGGATTGATGGAGGGATGTAATTTCAACTCGCAAAGCCTGATATTCTTCCCAGTGGATTCAACAAAAAAAAAATCCCCCTTGATTTCAAAGTGGAACCAAATTAACTATTTAGTTTTAAATGGAGTTGCCAAGTGGCAAGTCTATCAGTCAGTCAGTACAGGAGATGCCTTTTAACTTTAGAAAATTAAGAGTTTTACTGTATCTAAGAGTAATTTGTATTTAAATTAACTCAGGACATGGCAGAGCTCTACTGCCAACTGCACTGTGTTACACCGAGAAATTACTGAATTACAAAAGCAGCATCTCAAACCTTAGGAAACACCAGACGTAAACTAACCCATGTGACTAATTCAGTTTTCCTGTGCATATACATCAAAAATGTGCTCCAATGACATGATCACATAAGATTTTTCTGAGAAGGCCTTTCTCTTTCCAGTCACTGAATGAACAGTACCTGAGATTCCTCTAGAGGCTTATTTTACCTCTCTATTCTATGTGTGGCCTCATCCCCATTATTTCCTAAATAATAGTCTCACCTCATTCTGAACGTTAAGTATGAATTTCCCTAGGAGTGTTTGAGGGGTTTTTTTAATAAATCAACATCTGAAAACTAATTGTTTCAAGGAGTTTATATTTGCAACATTCCAGCAACATTAACTGGGTTTACTATCCCCCTTTCACAGTTGATAGATTACAAGTGTCCCCAATTTGTGCTGATCCCCCTAAAGAAATGAATAACTGATTTTTTTTTTCCAGAGTACTTTGCATTTTGAAGCATTTCCTCTATTCAAAGCAGAATTACCACAGCCATTAGTGAAATACAAAGCACTGTGTTCAGAGTAAGTCCTGAGTTTAAGCTCAAACCTACACAAAATGGAGAGCACATAAATTATTTATGTGTCTTACATTGCATAGAAACTTGTGTAGAGGCAGGGACAGATCCAAGTTCTCGGAGCACCACTCTCCAGGCTGATGAAAACATGTACTTCATCTTCACTCTGCCTCTCTTTCTCACTGTGCAGAGTACAACTGATGCTGCAAAAGAAGTAAGGATTGTGCAGACAACACCCTCCTGGAAAGACTTTAGTCGACTAGGAGAATGCTGTATATCATGTGCACTTAATCAGGAAGAGAACCGGTGCAAAAAGTAATTAGACCACATATCGTGATGTGACTCAGTATACCAGTTACCCAGACAACCTTAATTCTGAAATTAATTTTTTTTTAATGCTTCAAGATTTGTTCCATATTATCAATGTTAGTATTCTTAAATACAATTGTGGGGTTTTTCTGTTGTGAGTTTTTTGATTTTTGTTTTTTTTTTATTTAATATGTGAAATTTCCTAAATTGATCTCTTCCCAAGAAAAAAACATATAATAGAACACACAGAGCCATATCAACACCCACTGTGCTGCCTGATAGTCTGCATTACAGCATCTCATTCAGCACCAAAATCTACACTTCATCAACTTTTCAACTGCCATGAGACCTTTGACCATTGAGCAATGACAGCAGCTTCTAGTGATGGAAATGTTACTGTCCTCACCATCAGAAGAATTAGTTACTTATTTTGTGCCTGCTCATTATGGCTATTTAGTAATAGCAAAATAACACAGATGCTTTGGAAGTAAGGTACAATTAGGAACTGGAGAAACAGGCTTTTGTAGTCACAAGGCTTTCTGTCCTAACCATTTTCTGACCTTTTTGGTTCCTCTTCAAGTATCTCTGATATCCACCTTGTAGCTGCCAGACACATCAAACTTGTGTTCCAGACTGCTGCTACGTTGCTCCCATGGCCTGGCTTAAAGACCTGCCATGTCAGAACCTACTGACAGCTTCTTTGCTCAGCTTCTGGTCTGAGATGTTCATCCCCTTCTGAATGATGGGAAAAACAATTCCAGAGAAAGTCACCTGCTAATAACAGATGTTAGAATCAAGACTGCTTGGAGCCAAGGAGGGTTACAGAAAATCTATCAAATCTGAGCACAGTAGAGCCTGGAGAAACCTCAGTTTAACTTGGAAATATTTGGACAAATTTTCAGCAGCAGTGCAGAAAGCATATCTAAGTCTGCCAAATTTCAAATTGTCTTCCAAAGTAGGAAACAACTAAAGATTTCCAGCTAAATTGTTTAGAAAATTTAAGAAGAAAAAACCCTTTTATAAATTTCTATGATTTTCTTCTGAGAAATAGCTGAACAACTTTCATTTAAGCTTCCCAGAAGAATTCAGGCTCGAGCAGACCACCAGCATGGAAGATGTTAGCTGAAATAGTGACGGTCTGGCAAAAAATAAGATACTGCAAACAAGGTCTTACAATTCATCAAAAAGATAGCTGTCTCAAAAAGCAATAGAGGTATTATCAGTGTAGACAGCTGATTGACATTTTCTAAAAACACACCAATCTTATTCACAATATATTTTTTTTTCCCCAGTTTTTTTCGTACTTCTCTTGCATGTTTCATCACCACAAAATTCACCTATTGATCTCTCTAAGCTTGGTCTTACTTCTAAATCAGTGCACCATGCAATTCGACCCTGAAACACGTAGAGAGAATCTAGCAAACATGCACAAATTATAAATAGAGGCAACTGTCTTCAGTAAGTATCACAAAACAAAAGGGCTAGAAATCTAACTGATCTAATAATTTTAGCACTTGCTAATTTGTAAATATAAACCCTGCAATGTGAACATAAACATTAGTCCTACTTCACTAGCTGGTGATTCTAAGTGCATACATTCCTCTGATGGGTTCATTCCACAGTTTTCATAGAACTCAGCACTTTCACAGAAACCAATACCTCAGTGGATCTTCTTGCAGCTGTCAATTCAACCTCTCCAACCCCCCACAAGTATACCAGATATTTACAACATATCAATGCAAAAAATGTGATCCGTCAAAACCAAGCTCCATGAATTGCACAAAACAATGGCATTTAACATCATGCTACAGAACAAGTCTTTCTCCCACATTTATTTATTTAAATTGTTAGACTTCCTTTGGTGCTTCCGAAGTCCCACACAACATGCTTCATATAACTGTATATTTGGATCTCAGACCACACCACTCAGTAGTCAGTCAGTCATAAGTGATCAGTGTCACATGTGTTCCAAATAAAATGGATGCTGTAGTTCTTATATAGTGCAGCAAGCATTTATGGAGTTCAGGTGCCCTACACCACAAAATCATTCAATATGCTTAGTTGGAAGGGACCCATCAGGATCAGAGTCCACCTCCTGGTCCTGCCCATGATACCCAAAGAATCACACCACGTGCCTGAGAGCATTGTTCTTGAACTCAGACAGGCTTGGTCCTGTGACCACTTCTCTGGGGAGCCTGTTCCCATATCCTTTGGATGAAGAACCTTGTTCTAATATCTAACCCAAACCTCCCCTGACTCAGCTTCATGCCATTCCCTTGGCTCCTGTCACTGGTCACAGGAGTGAAGAGATCAGCGCCTGCCCCTCCTCTTCCCCTCACAAGGAAGTTGTAGCTGCAATGAGGTCTCTCCTCAGTCTCCTCTTCTCCAGGCTGAACAAGCCCAACTGACCTCAGCTGCTCCTCATGCAGCTTCCCCTCAAGGCCCTTCACCATGTTTGTTGCCCTCTTTTGGACATTCTCTAACAGCTTAATGTCTTTCTTATATTGTGGAGTCCAAAACTACACACAATATTCAAGGTGGGGCTGCCTCAGTACAGAGCAGAGCGAGACAATCCCCTCCCTCACCCGGCTGGTGATGCTTTGCCTGATGCCCCCAGGACATGGTTGGCCCTCCTGGCTGCCAGGGCACTGCGGACCCATGTTCAATTTGCCACCAACCAGGACCTCCAGGTCCCTTTTCACAGCACTCTTCTCCAACCTCTCATTTCCCAGTCTACACACACAACCAGGATTGCCCCATTCCAGGTGCAGAATCTGGCACTTTCCCTTGTTGAACTTCATACGATTGGTGATTGCCCCTGTCTCTGATTTGTCCATGGCTTTCTGTGGGGCTCCTCTGCCTTTAAGGGAGTCAACACCTACTCCCAATTATCAAATTTACTTAATACTCCTCTAAGTTTCTGAGTACAAGTGACATTGAGGAGAACTGGACCTAGGATGAAGCCCTGTGGAACCCCACTGGTGACCAATTGCCAGCCGGATGTAACTTACTATAACCCTCTGTGCCCCACCCATCAGTCAGTTTAACTCAACACTAAAATGGGTGAGGAAAAAAAGAAGATGCTAATACGGATATAGATCTGAGCCTTTCTGAATTCTGCAACAATTCAGATCCGGGATTCCAGTCAAGACTTCCTGGTATTAATTTAACCAATTACAACCCCAACTTTTGCTCTGCCCAAAAAATTCACAAATGAGAAAGTAAGGTGAAGGCCATGACAGTTTATTAGGGAAAACTGTACCTGTCTGATAATGTTGTATGAATACATATCACAGCTTAATTTCCTCCTGGACACGTACATGTCGTTAATACTAACCACCTAAAATACTTCAACTGAACCAAGATCAATTTGTGAGCAGGTCTTAATACTTCTATGTAGAATCAATCTGATTGTAGTCTGATCTAATCACTGTAAAAACATTCAATAAAACAGTATCTGGCTTAAGCAAACAGAACCCATGGAACTCAGCTCAAACATAGCTCACCACCATGTCATGTAATGGAACGACATATGGGGAAGCAGGAGTTCTGTTGGCAAGGGCTGTTAAGGGAAGTGGTGAGTTTTCAGTGTAGAACAACACACCATGAGGAAGGTAAAGAGCAAGTCAGCCCTATGACTATGGTCCTTATTTTATGGTCAACTGTGTTTGCAGCACTGATTCAATAGGCTGGAAATGGAGTCTTTCCTCATTGATTGTCCTTTCTTTTACAAATACTGGCTTTCCACCTCTTCATTATTCTGTATTTTACTGCTTTCTGTATGTACTAGAAGCACTGCCAAATCCAACTTCCACAAAACAGCCATGTCCAAGCATTTGTGGATGAATCTGAGAACCAAAACTACATTCTTACTTTTATTCCTCTGAAATAGAGGTATGGGGTTAAACTACAGAAACTCACATGATTGAGTGAAAGATGGGCCCATTTCTGCTGCATAGGTGAGGAATGATTTGTATGTAAATGTAGCTGTTGCTCTACTTCCTTTTCCAGGCTTTCATTTGTTTAAGTCATCTTTTATTAATTCAATTTAAAACAGAAAAGTAAACATTTTGCTTCCTTGAAAGGTTTTGTTATTTTTGTTTAGGAAAAAGAAGATAGGATAAATAAAAACCCTCTTTCATACTGACCTATAAGAAGGAAACCAATAGGTAAGAAATACAAACTTCAGACTTAATTCAAGCGAAATAAGCCATAAAACTCTTTAAAAGATAGTGTTTACATATATATATATATAAATGCACCCTGCTTGTCAAAATATTTATACAAAAATTAAGACAATTGTTAATTCTTGAGTGTTACAAACATAAAAATGCCACCTGTTTTCCAAGTCAGTTCAGCCAAGACTTATTTCAGATCATTTATATTACTGAACATCCCCGAAAACTTTTAACTTAGTAAACTAACAAATCACAGTGGAGTTTCAACTCAGACAACTGGCAGTGTAGATGCAAGTCTGAAGTTAAACTGAATCAGCAACTGAACAATGAACAAATCATTTAAAACTTAAAAAAAAAAAAATGTTGCAGCCATATAGCTTGCATTAATATCCCCTTGATAAATGTAATTTTTATTAGGCTAGCTCTTCAAATTTTCACTCACAGTAATGCTGTATATGTGCTTAACATCCTAGTACATGTAACAAGTAGTCTCCATTTTCAGGGAAAGTGTGAATAAATTTAAGTTCTCCCTTTTGAGCCAACACTTGTCACAAGACAGTACTTGCTATGCAAACTGGATGGCAGCTGATTTTTTTCCAGTCAATGTGAGGTTTCATAATCAGTTCTTGTCATAGGCATCAACCCTTCATTCATTCGATCATAAAAATGTGACTTACTAGAAAAGGAAAAATAGAGTCTAAAGGCACAGAATCACATAGCTGCTCTAGTAGGCATCTGTAAACAGAGAATTGTTTGAATTTAGGAAATCCAAATCTAGGAAAGTAAAAAGGCATCTGAAGCTGCCTTTTATCTAGCCAACTTCCTTAAAGACCCAAAGGGTTTTGAGGTCTACAAAGTATGCACTAAAATACCATATTTCAAAAAGCAATAAGGCAAATAGTATACTCATTCAAAAAAAGTTACAATGGTAGTGTAGGCATACACAGTATAATTTAGTTACAATGCGTGGTACTGTTTCTACTACATAGCCCTATAACTGTTTCCATTTCTACATAATCGGAGATTAAACCTGGGTTCAAGGTGAACACAAACCCATCCTTGTACCGCCATCTACCACTGGCAACAGCTCTTCAGCAGTATCTGCCCTGCTGCCTGGGTCACGTTCATGCTGAGGAAAGTACACAGCTCAAAGACTAAACACTGTCGTACTTGTGAAGAGCTTCTTCTAGCTTTTGTGTCACTTTTTGAAAAAAAAGTATTTGCTGTTGCAAGAAATGCTGCATCTGTGATTTAAAGTCCCTCACACGAATTTTGTGGAAATGATTAATTTCTGCAAGGGTTGCAAAAGAAATAATGTTACAGCGTTCTTGAATGCCTTCAGCTTTTTGGAGCTCCATCTTCCCCTCTTCCACGTGCCGCTTACTCTCCTTTACTTTGGTAAGGGCTCCTGTGTAAAGAATAAAATAAAATAGTTGAACTGTAAGGACTACATAGACTGGACTGAACTTCAACAAGTAATTTGATAACAACAAGGATTTGCATAGGGATTATTCTCAGTGTATTTATATGTATACCTACATGTGAATGAAAAGAAATAAAAGCTTTTCCATGTACGAAAAAATCACAGATGGCTGAATCGTGTTTAAAAAATAAAATACAACCGTTTTTAAGGCTCAAGCATGCAAAAGTTAGTAAACCATGTCTATTTTACAACCTTAAAAATCAGGTGGTGTCCTTCAGAGAATAACTGCTAAATATACCAGTAGTGGGAATAAGTGAAAGCAATAGAAAACTCATCAGATCCATTTAAGGCCAGATAAAATGCAGAAAAACAACCTAATTAAGAAACTGGACTTTGCAAAATATCACTTTTCCCAGTCCTTGTGAAATGTCAAAAGCAGATCTTAATACACAAAATCTTGACAATACACATTTTTGCTTTTACACTACAGATACTCCAAAATTAATTATTGAATACTAAAGAATCTACAAGTTTCTTTCAGTCACAGATGCCCAGGTAGACCTAACACAGTGTTGTAAAAGCTAGCAGAAAAACAGAGTTAAGGAACTGACAGTCCTCCTTCTCCAAACAGCTAATTAAAGCAGCAATGGTAACTTCTGTTCTTGTCCTCCTGTGCCTGTTTGAAAACCATTTCAAATGTGCCCTCTGCCAGCGTCCTGACACATCTCGGCAACTCAGATCTGGAGCACAGCTGCCTGTGCACGGATGTGTCTGAGTTTGCTGCACGCACAGCAGGCTTGGAAGTGGCTCAGGAGCACTGCTGCTTGCTACGTTTCGTTCAGGTGTTCTTCACATTCCCCTCCCTGCTGCGGCTCATTCCCTGTCCATCTCCAACCCCACACCAGGCAGACAGGCAGGATGGAAGGTTATGGTACACATACTAGAATCAAGTTAAAATAGCAGATGATTTCGCAGCCTTGGGCGTTATGTGTTGCATTATAATAAAATGTGGTATTTGTAAGATCAGAGAAGCCTGCATGACTTTTCTCCATTCAACCTCAAACAACAGCTTCTTAACTGTTGTGGGAGTGGGGGAGGGGGTAGAATATTTTCAATTGCAAACATTCAGAAAATACTTTCACTGTTATCAGTACTTCTCTACTCTTAAAATAATATTTTTCTGCTTGGCTTGCATTTGGGCTATGCTGTACATGGCATCTCCTGTCTGCAGCCCTGGTATGAGCTTTCTGTCATGAGCATAACAAATTCCCCTTTGGTATGATGCGGCTGCAGAAAGACCATACGGACGATTTTCCTTTCCATTTTTAAATTGTGGCAGGGAGGTTATTAACAAGGAAAGCACAGGCCATAAGCTGCATGGCTGAGAATACTTATATTTGAGTGGCAGAGGCCACATGCTCAATGTGGTGTGCCAAAGAACTGGATGAAGGCCAAGGGCAGTACCTGTGTCTGGGGATTGCAAGGTGGTGGTAGGATTCCACACCTTCCTGGCTCTTCTAGCATGCTGGTGTGGTGGCTAAAATTTTGGCACTGGCTGCTTCAGCTGATTGACCTCATCATCCTCAGCCTGGTCCAAAAAGCACCAATGAAAAACCTCTTTCATATGCAGTGGTGCCAGCAGTGGGACCATGCCAGAAGATCTGTACTTTTTCCTCTGAGGAGTGAGGAATCTGTGAGTTAGGCCATGATGTGGAAAACCTTTAATCCCTTCTCCTGCAAAAAGAATGCTGCTTTTAACAAACTTAACTAGGCTTAGCAAAAACTTTTTCTGCGTTCCGTGGGCAGGACAGGAATCCATGCACGGCTGTGCAAAACTGAATTTGGGACTTACTGGAAGCCAGATGGAGCTGGTTAAATAAACATGACAACTCTTCAGTTGTGATGTGGGAAACAGCTTTAGATGTTATTTCTAGGATGACCAAACTGGAAGAAAAATACTGAAATTTACAGCATCATGATCTGAATAATTAAGTTCTGGAGCATGTATAATCTTCAAATTATTTTACATCAATAAAACCCATACATCACCAAACACTAAAGCCCTCCAGACTAGATATATTATGCATTTTTTAGTGTTAAAAAGAGGGAAGATTTATAATTAGGGAAGGAATCCAATGGGAAAAGTTACAGTCATTAACACTGCTCTTTTAATGCATATGGATTCATACTGGTCTTGTAGTGCAATTTCCTTTAAAACCTGGACAGATTACAACCAGACATCAGCAATATATGACAAAGTACACATACAAAGTTATATGTACTTAAGTATAAATTTGGATTTTTTTGAAATGCTTTCAAATGAAGTGTTGAATCATTAGTAAAACAATCTTAAAATTAACTTAATAGAGGGAAAGTTTTAGCTTATTTTAGGACAATCAAAGAATCCTCCTTGATTCTTTGGAAGGAATGTGAAAAGAAACACCCATGTGCTTTATAGTCAGAAGCAAATAATTTATTTTCAAATGTAATTTTTAAGTTGGTCAGCATCTACTGAAGTTTGCAAGACTTAGTTTAGCAAATCTTAGGAAAAAAGTGTTATAAGTTTACATGGCTTTGCAAGCAGCTTTAGCAACAAAACACACTCAAATTTTCTCCAAACACCTTTCCATACCCTACTTTTCCTGTATTTTAATCTGTGTTAACAAAACTCTGAGCTGGAACAGAGATTCACTGATGTGGAGGGCTCAATGATGCATGCAGGTTTTTAATGGTGAATAGGAAGAGAAGAACAGGGTGAGGGAATTGGGGACAGGATGCTCCTTGTATGCATCCCTCTTGAGAAGAAGGGTCTTGTGCAGAAATGCCTCAGTAGGGGATGGTAACCTCTTATGACTCCCAGCCCACAACTCCTAACCTGCGGCACAGCAGGCTATACACTATGAACCCCACCACTTCCTCACTAATCAGTCCATGATACCTAATCCAGCACCTCACAGCTCCTACTGTCACCTTCACAGCCTGCTGGGGTTAGCAAGGCCCCCCAGTCTAAAAGGACACCTGCAGAAATTTTTCCTGGTTTCTGATTTTAATTATGTGAATGCCGAGTATGGGTTTGGACAATCAAAAAAAAGTAACTTTTTTTTTATTATTTTTTTAAAAAAGCAGAATTATGACAGTCCCAGAAAAGGCTAAAACACATTTTAGAGAAAAGAAACAGAAGGATCCACCTCTAATGTATATTAGCTCAGGGAAGTCTCCTGCTGAGTACATGCCTGGAATAAATATCCGCCAGTGCACTGTTACCAGAGGAATGGAATACATAAAAATAAATTCTTGGTGTTTTTTTCAGATCCAGGTGTACAGATTGTGTAAAGTCTTGCCTGTGCATTTGAAGCTTCTGGTCTAAGCAAAATACCTTCTGTCAGGAGTCATGTTCCAGTGATGAGGACTAACTTTCAAACAGCAAAGAGGACCTGGACCAAAGATGCTGCACAAAGCTGTGCCACATCTATTTCTGTTTTTAAAGGTGGGGAAAAGCATATGTGAATGCTGTTTTTCACTGCCCAAAGCCTTATGTTAAACAGGGTGATGCTCACTGAATGCAGCTAAGGGCTTAAGACAAATTCACATTTCAGTGCTTGTTTTGAAGTATGAGATTAGACAACAACACAAGATGATATAAACATATTTAAGAAGGACATTTGTGGTAGCAAAATCTGTGCTAGTGTATTGTGCTAGCAGCCAAGAAAACAGGAACAATGTAGAGTTCCTCATAGAAATAAATACTTTCAAGCACAAAACACACTAAACAAACAGCAACTTATATGGGTATTGAGGAGTTATGAGGAAAAAGTGTATTGAGCCAGTAAGCTGCTTATGCAAATATGAAGTTGCAATGAGGTAGGAAGAGTCACATACAATTAGAAAAAAAAGATAAAAAATAAAATCCTGAACCTAAGAGGACTCAGGTTTGAGTAAAACAATATATCTGCACATCACAATAATACTATTATTACAGCAATAAATGTTTTGAGATTTGTGGTTGTGATTCAGGTAGGGGTGGGTTTGGATCCATACACTCTTCCTCCATGTACACGTGTACTGTAAACCCATGCTGATGTATACATGTCCCCAAGTACCCCACTTTCATGGCATGAGCACCCTGCCAGCAGCCAGACCCACACTGGTTCTTCTTGCTTGCTGTAGACACGACACACGTCCAAGTTGCAGCCTGCTATGCGACCAGAAGGCAAAAGTTTTGTCATTCAGCTCTTGCAGACTGCAATCAAGACTGCTCTTCACTCAACTCCTCAGCCTCAGCAGAAGGCAGGCCTACCCTGTGCCTGCCAGCACATGCGATCAGGAATCAAAGAGCAGCACTACCTGCTAAGTACAGCCAACATGCTTCATCTGGTGTGACAGCAAGAAGATGGTTCCCTCAAAGGGCAGGGCAGTTAGGGTCAGAAGACACTGATCTTAAGAAACACCCGATTTTGACAAAGAAAATCACTCAGCAGCTGTGCCTCAGAAATCCTGTGCAAATAAAATGACCTGTGCAACAATGTTTAGTTTTCTATCAGTAAGCTACAATCACTTACTAGGAAGTAGAACAACTTACATTTCCACACCATTCAGTTGTCCATCATATTAAATGGTCTAATAGCATGTGTGATGTGTCCTCCAAAGCGCACTATGAAGGAACAGCTTTGAACTTGTCTACCAACTCCCTTTGCTTTACTTTCATTACAAGACACTGTTCTAGCCTGAACACCATCTCTAATGGGAAGGGGAAAAACATGTTCATGCTGCTGTTTTCATAAAAGGATGCAAAACCATTTAATGTAACTGGACATTCTTTTTACTTACATAATGGCAAGATTATTTAACTACAGTTCTCTGCTTAACGATTTGAAAAAGCAAACCCTGGGTAGGTCACATGCATGGAAACAACAGACTGCTGCCACAACAAGTTCGTCTACATGGTTGTCCCTCTTACCCCAGATCTATCAAAAATGTTGTTATAGGATGTCTCAAATTACTAATCTAATAAAAAAATGCAATTGGGCTGGAGAGTAGAGAGATGAAGGCTTAGTTTTATCAATGGCCTAGCTATGTTATCTAGCTTAGCCCAGGGCTACACAATCTTAAGTTTTAACGCTAGAGAAGTTGCAGAAGCATTGCACGAGGTTACACATAATGTGAAATCCTACTCCAAAAAGAGCTCCCAAACTTCTCCCCCTCAATTCAAAGTGAAATAGTGTGTAACAGAACAGAGATTTTCCTACAATGACAGATTATTTTCTTAAGAATGCTCTGAGCACTGATTAACAAAAGAAGCCTACATTAAGATTCTGCAAATTCTTTACATTTTCTGGCCAAGATTTATAATGGAAAGCAGCATAATAGGAATTTGCCTGAAATTAAAACCAGAAGACTTTTTCAGTAGACACTGAACTGTATAAAAGAAATGTCACAGGAAGAAAGCACCATTACAGTTACTAATGTTGGGATGAGTTGCTTCTTTAAAATCTGGTTTTACACTGAAAAAAGGCAAGTGATCTTCAACTCCAAAGGCAAATTCGGAATCCATTTGCTCTTTTGGTAAGTGCCAACACAATAGAGTTTTCAGACCCAGTGTTTCAAATTCAGAGATGCTATTTTTCTCCTTAAGGGTGCAAAACCACTTTAACAGCACTCTCTTTTCCACAGCAAAATGTTAGAAATACCAAATCAAATACATCAAACTGCAATTACTTTACCATTATAGGGGGTTTTGTAGATACATCAAAATGGCTATAATGCTTTTAGAATTTGCAGCCCAACAAGAGTGTAAAAACTGAGGTTTATTTTATTGCCTATTGCTCAAAAAAAGCCCAGAATAACATAATACTATCCTGTAAATCTAGGCTCATAAATTATAGTATTGTGCTGACATCTAGGTTAACACTGTCTGACTGCAGGATTACTAACATCAGACAGAATTATTTGTTCTTCCAGTTACCCTGTTGCAAAACTCATTGAAAGCTGATGCTGAGAGATGCATTCTTCAGTTGACAATTAAGGCACTTTTTAATCTACAGAATTCAGAGATCATACACAAATAAAACAGTTTTTGCTAGACATTTCAGAAACTTAATTATCTGTAACTTCATGTGATGGCCTTAACATATAAATTGCTTTAATTAATATATAACTGATTAACAATGATGTTAGAATGCAGTCTCAAATGTCAATTTTACAGAACTGCAAGGGTTAATGGACACTATATATATGTCTAATATTTTTAAAAATTTTAAATAATGTGATTATTAAGACCTGATCAGACTCATTGAGCCTATATCTGCCAGTTAGTGTACATACAAATAGGAAGAATGTAGATGGCCAATTTATTTATTCAAACCTACAAGGGCTGTAATCATACCCACGCATGGTCAGAGGCTCCAAAAATGATCACACTACTGACAAGATATTTAAATTACCACACTGTCAATGTGCACTTCAGTTCCAGAGTCCCTAAGAGGACTCTATAAGCTTTGATGTCCAGCACCTCCAGTACAAATATTTTGCTGGGCCATGCTACATCATACTGCTATATGAGCATATGCCAGGTTGCCTTTGAAACAGTTGATAATAGGAGAGGAGAGCATGACGGTAAAATAAATGAAAGAAACATTACAGAATTACCAGCTTATTGCATCTACTGCACCAGAAACACCATTAATAAAATTAAAAGAAAACCACAGAGGGTTAGGTAACCACACATAAAAAAAATGTTCAAAATGAGATGCAAGTTTTCCATTCAAATCTTGAACGCAGTGATTTAAAACTAATGTTATCTTTTGATGTATTTTACACCAACAGAGTTTTAAGCAAACAAGTGACCTTATTTTAGCTAGTAAAGCACGTTTACGCTGTGTTCCTAAGCAGTCTTGACTTTAAAAGTACCTACAGTGATGTCTGAAAGGAGGCCTGCCAGGAATAAGTTGATCTTAAAATCCATTTAAACTATGCATATTGCTGTCTGCAATCACAAATGTAGCATTTTGCACCACAGCCTGAGAGTCAAGCACTAACTAATGCTGGTTTTGCCCAGTGCTAAGGCACTCTACTTCTTGGCACTCACATGTACCATTTAATGACTTTTTCTTTAGTGTGGCTTTAGCTAACAGTGCAGACTGGGGGAAAAGAAAAGAGTGAAACATAAACTAGGCTGCTCACTTGAAATGCAGTCCATTTGTCCATTAGAAAGCAAGTCATGTTCTTCAGGAACACACTGGAAAATTTAAGCAGTTGCAGTTTGCAGAAGTACCAAGATGAAATCTTTCAGTCATTTTTTTAGTACTAGTTTACATCTAAATGGGGCATCAAACAAGGTTTTAACACATAAGTCTCTTTTCCAGAATAGGAATTGGTCTATTACAGTTCGGTCATCACAGGTTCTGAACGCTAGTTTTGCCCAGTTAGGATACTAAGATGTAGCATCTTTCTAGCAAAAATTGCTAGAAAGATGCTACAGACTTAACAGCTTTTGTAAATGCCTTATTCATAACGATGACTTCAAGACAACTCACCAGAAATGATGCCATGCATGCATGACAGAAATTAATTTTCAGTTGAACTAGTTAAAAAAAAAATGAGTAGAAATACCTCCTCCTCCTCTTCAAAATGTATATAAGCATCATTAAATGGTGACTTCTTTCAGGTTTTTTTTAAGATTTATGAGATGTGGGTGAACAGGGAAGACAGGTAACAGTGCGAATCAACATCCATACACCATTACCAAGAGAAGCAAGTATAAATGCACATTCCCATGACTCTCACATCACTTCTTTATTGGGGCACGACAAAACACCTGCTTTTGGATGTTGTTCTCTGGTACAGCTCAAAGGGAAGCAAATAATGAACACAATTTATGGTCTTTGCTTCTCCATAACTATTTGCTTAGCTCCACTCCTGTCCTAAGATGAGCAAATTCAACATGCATAGAGAGTTTAACATAAATTCATATGAAGAGTCAAGATCCAAATGAAATGCAGATACTGGCTCACTTTTTCTAGTACCCTTTAATTGCCTTCTCTTAGAAATCTGAATGCTGCAGTTTCTGTGTAACAATACACAGAAGTACAATTCTTGTTGGATAAAAAATATTCAAGGTAAACCATAATTAGTGTAACCAATTAAAAAATGTTATATAATACAAAAGCAGAGCATATGAACATTATAATAATATAATGCTATATTCATATTATAGAAAAGACATGCTTCTTCAGTATACTGCCAGGTTAGCTGGCATAGCTATTCACACATATAAAGATTCAAAATCATAAAGATTCTAAAAAAATTAGAATATTAAGTTGCTTTTTACCATGGGACAAAAAGTAATGTTCTGGTTATAAGTTTGCCTGTCTTCACACCAATGTCTCAGGTGTGATAACTCCCCTCGAGGAGGGGGAGTCCTGAGCACCTTCACACCCAGCC
>JAWWEE010000085.1:55848883-55860397 GCA_035221455.1 Xenops minutus
ATATTATTTAATGTGAGGGGGGTGGTTTTTTTTTTTGTTTTTTTTTTTTTTTTTTTTTTTAATTTTATTTAAATCCTCACAGACTTCAAGAATGAAACAAACAAACTAGACTGCACAGAAAGCATGTGCCATTTGTTTGCTCTAGTCTGCTGACAAGACTCATGTTTTAGGGGTTCAGCCAAATGTAATTTTTTTTTTTTTTTTTTTTACTTAGAATTTTCAAATACTGTGCTATTTGAACCAGCCAATTTAAAAAACATAAGGTACCAGCTGGGTAAGTTTATACAATCTGCACACATTAACTTGGCACTTTAACTGTTCAAACAAAGTCTAACAATGAAGTCACGGAAAGACACTGGAAAGGCTGAAAACATGTCCTTGTTTCAAAGGTGATTTGCAAAATAAAAAGTCAGACAGCCTGTGTTTGATAATGTGCTAACAAAGAACTGGAATAACTCTGGGAGCTTCTTTCTATTTTCATTCTACTAATTTCTGTCTTTCCTGTTTGGATGGAATAGGTATCCATTTTTATTTCCCATTTTTGGATGGAAACCCTTTCAGCCATATCAGGAGCACTCTGATCTTCAAGAGAACCATCTCACTATCTAAATTTTTTATGTATTTCAAGCTCAAAAGGTAGTACATAGTTTCTGAAACAAAATTACTTCCTCTTCCTACAGTATAATTTTTAATTCTTTAATGTCTACGTTGCTCTGCTACTCCCTAGCTGCCCACACGGTTCTCGCAGTAGACAAGGCCTTACTGCCTGTCCTACTGGTGAGAGCTCTGATTGAAACTTCTCCAGCCTGTTGGCACCAAGAGGGTGGACTGCACAGACTTTCTGGTCTGCAGTAACACATGTAGTTTCTACCACAGGAGGAACAGATACACTCTTCCTCAGCTACCAGCGGGCTTTGAAAAAAAAAAACCACCAGTGTTTTACCAGCTATGAAATGTCTGTCACTGAATGTGTATGATAGTAGGCTATCAAGTTTCAAAAGGTAACAGGAAAGAAAAACATACTGACAGCATGAACTTTGCTCCCTTAGCAAGCTATAGAGATTGTGGGGGAGCGGGAAAGAAAAAAGAATCGTACTTTAAAAAGACCCATGCATCTTATAAACGGGGCGTACAAGACCTTTTCTTTCTCTTCCTGTTTAATCTCCTTTAAGTAAGGCCATTGCTCAATTTTAGTCCTCTGATTTCACACACACTAAGGAAGCTGAAAATTTATACAGTTTCTAAATGAGAAGATTCTTTCACATATTAGCCATCTAAACATCTCCACCTTCTTGAGGTTTCCTTAAAATACTGGCAGACAATATTGGGTAATGTAGCAGCAAGCAGACAATGCTACATCATCACTGTAATAGCTATGGGGAGGCTGACAGGGCAGAAAATAAAAGTCATCCTGGAGCAGAACATCCTTGCTCACCAAAGTGCTTGCACAGATGAAGTGCATCTCTTTTTACTGTTGTAAGGGTCATCTGGGTAGGATTACATGCTCAGCTCTTATCCAGCAGCTACCTGGGTTGAACCAGGTAAAAGAACAATGCAAAGAACATGTATCTGAGGGATAGAGGGGGGAAAAAATCCCAAAGGTGGATAAAAGGAAAAAGAGGGATGAAAAAAACATGTCTGCACAACAAATTGAAGAGATTAGAAAGTAAACATGAGACAAAAGCACTGCATTTACACTGTTACATAAAATCTTAGGTGTCATTATTAACCAGCATGATTTATTCATGAACACACATACCACTCCTTCCCCCTGAAGGGCTGTGTTTTAGGGGAATCTGAAAATAGTACAGAGTTCCAGGTTTCAGAACTATTTAGATTTTTCTGATTCTTGAAATTTTGATGCATTTACAGCTGGATAGGCTTTTCATCTACAATTCTGTAAAACATTCTAAAAGCACACCCAGAGCATACCTTAAAGCCTGAGTCTAGAATTCAGTTTGCTTCAGGTAAGTGAGACCATTTGCCTTATTTTACTTTTCAAAAACAGTGATCAAGAAGCAAAAAGGTAATTCAGATATTTTTAAAAATAATTCCCTTAAATCCTGGCATGCAGAGCAAATGGAATTGCTGTCTATATCTTATGAAACATTGAGACAACTTTCTCAGATCTGTTTGCAAAAATCATAACCAGAAGTTTGTCAAACATTAACATTGTAATGTTAAGGGAAAGAAGAAATCTGGAAAGCAGGGATGAAACAGCATTTTAGTTAGTATTTCTTCCACTTTCAGGAATCACAAGAGGCCAGTTATAGTAATTCCTCAAACGAAACTTGAAAGAAAAATCCAAAATGCCCCCAACTTCTCTCCTCTCAATAAGCAAATGAAGACGAGAGTCAGACAAGAATGAGCTAGAATACTAGTACCTGCTCACAAGTGCACAAATTTTCTGAATCTGAACTTGCATGGGCCTGCAGTGAGCGCTTATGTTGAAGATTACTGAAGAAGGAAGACCTCATGAGTTGAGTGAAGTTCTAGCAATTAATATGTAGAAATTATTTCACAAAGAATGCCTAGGGAATTTCCACTAGTAGACCTTAAAAACATAAAAAAGAAGGCAATCATTGCAAAAGAAGTTGAGAAGCTGCTTTTCTTCTCAAAATTAAAACAACCGAATCCAGTATTTCTTGAAAGATACTCTGGTTCTGCAATAGAAAATTATAAAAATGCAGTTCAGTTTTTGAGCCTCTGGAACCTAATATTCCTCTTCTGCAAAAGTTTTGCCAGAGGCTAAAGAAGACTGAGGGCAAGTATATCTGTTTAACATATTTGTATCTTCCACGCTAAAAAAACACCTGTATGCAATAGAATACTTTCATGCAAGCACTTGGGAAGCATTTACCTATGGAAGTTTGAGGGCTACATTCATACAAGTATTTGGGTGTTTAGAAACTTGAGACACTACTCTGTCATCATCTACCATACAGGTGCCAGTTTTTCCCTAATGACTCAGTTTTCCAAATAAAACCTATAAAAGAAGTAATTTGTAAGGGATGTCTGCTTTGGTACCTGAACCAGCCTCAGTGGGGCTCTCAACCCAACTATGTCCAGATAGAAATATGGGGTTTCCAAGACGGCAGATTCTTTGCTGTGGTGCTCAATCCAGTGAATCTTCAAACCTGGACTGAGGCACGTATGAAACCAGATAAGGGTGTTCACAAAGCATTGACCAGTTGATCCTCAACTGGCATGTGGTACATGATCCTAACAAATCCTTCCTGTGTCTTTGCTGAAGCAGGAACTTTAATTCTTCCTTTCCTACAGAAAATTCCTTAAACATTGAGTACTCAGGATGAAAGAGACAGAAGAAATGGAATCTTTTAAAATCTCCTACTGAAGGTATTCCCATTTCATAAAATACTAACAATATTAGTAAGATAATAAACAGTTTGAAAATATTTTCAAAATCCATTGGTTCATATGTCTTACACAAATTACACAAATCAGATCATGTATTATGTCCTCAGCACAAAAGGCAGAAAGATCTGAATCCTAAAGCAATTAAAAGCAAAACAGTTAACACATATTCCTGCTAACATGCAGACAAAGCAACAGCAAGGCTTACATGGCTTCGGTTCATAATTCTCGGGAAAAAGACAAAGCCCACATGGCAGGAAACTTTCGTCTCTGTGACTTTTTTTGCAGCGGTTGCAGAAATTTTTGAACAAAACCCCAGACATGCAGACTTCTCAGTCCATACCACAAAACACATTTCCAAATCACATTCAACAGCTGTTCAACCAAGTTCAGTAGAGCAAAACCATAACAGGACAACACAGTTAAAATATTCCATGCACAGATGTCAGCATGTTTTGGGTACAGCTGCCTTTATTCTTTAGTCTTTCTCAGGTCTAGGGGGATATGACCTTGTTTTTTATCTGGACAGTAAGGCATCTGCACCACACAAAAAAAAAAAAGAAAAATAAAGAAGAACAAAAGGAGCACTACTCCTAACTTCAGGTTTCATCTTTTTAAAAGCATGGCAATGTATCCATCAAGCTGCTCCTGCTACCACTTATAAGGCCACTTTACTGTCATTTTACTGATTTTACTGCTGAATGAGGTTGTGAGGTTGTACACTAGAAAATAAAGCCCAATTTGAGGAAAGACATGTCAAATCTGTTTTTCAGATGATCTATTATCACCAGTAGATATTTGTATAGTCTATAGAGACAATATTATTTCTCAAAACTGGCAGCCATCCCAGAAAATAAATTTAAAAGAAAGCTTTATGTTGTAAGAACACAAAATGGTTCATATTTTCATCTGAAGTTTACAGTTCAGAATTGAAAGGTGTATCTAATTAAAAGTAACTCTTAAGCATAATAAACGAACAATATACTGTGTGCAAAAAAACGACTCTCAGTTTTCCTTGTTTGCTGTTTTTGACACAAACAACAACAAACACGCAACCCAGCTCTAATTCTGTTCCCATCATGAGCTGGACACTCAAGAGACCAACCTTTCAAGCCCATGTCATCTTGCAACATTCCATGGGTAATACTGTATTGGAGGCAGAACTAGCCCAGAGGTGCTGGAGCATTAATAGCTACAGGCAGGACTGTCAAAGAGCTCTTCAAGCTATTCCAGGATAGTGCTCTGGCCCAAAATCAACTCCATATACGTCATGCTCATGCACTGATCTAGTGAAAGTGTATTTACGTAACTTTCCTCAGTTCAGCAAGGTAAACCTAACCAGTAAGTACAAATTCAAACAGAACTATTAAAGAAATAGGGATGGGTCCAGCACATACCTTATTATTCCCAATCCTCTATTCAAAGTCTTATCTGCAAAAATACTTCAGTGAAGAATTCCATATAGCCTTAAAGCTTGAGGACGTATTATTTAAATAGTATATATAATCTGATCATTTATTCCACCTAATAAAGAGATCTGTCCCTTCATTTTTTTCCTGAAGCTTAGAGATAATCCTATTAGTTGACAACTCACTTTAACATGCTGTGCTCCCAAACACAAGGCATTTCCAAGGTGACCCGTCTCTCCAAATCTAAAGTATTTGAAAGCTGTTATCAGAACACTATGACACAGCACCCTGCAGAACAACTCCTCAAATGCTAGACTGCACACTTCCTTTCAAAATAGTATTAAGAGCATTTAAGGTTCCACTCCAAATTTTCAAGATTTGACAGCACAACGGAAATCCGACACTGATGCATGCAATTTTAATGAAAAGCTTATTTTCTTAAATAACAGAAAATTGTGCACTTTGTAGCAACTCTGTTTCCTCAGATGTTCCCAGCAATAATGCATACCTCTGGAAGCCTGCCTTTTTGATCTGCTGAAAAAAAATTTTCCAGCCCTTTTATTGTCAAACTCATGGTACTCTTCCTGATGCAAAATCCCTGGAAATGTCATCCAAGGGCAAAAAGACTGACTCACCATGGGTGACAATTCACTTGGAACGCAAAACACGACTTACTAACCTCCAAAATAATTTTCAGCAAAGCTCATGTGTTTCCTCAGGTAACTTACAGATACTCATTTCTGCAGAGTATATATGATGTGTTCTTGGTCTCTTTTAGAGCTCAAATCCTCACACCCTCCTGACCTTAAGAGTTGAAAACTACAGGTGAGGAATAAAACAGCTAAAATAATGAACAATGGACTTTACCTATGCTTAATGGTCGAGGATGCACAACTATAAATACTTTAACAGCAACATTTCCACATATATAGCGCTGCAAACTTTTGTTTATCTGAACAAGTGTCATTAATTGCATAGTAGATGTTTTTTTCCCTTGAGTTCCTTTCTTTCTGATGGATCACAAAGCACTTTGCAACCAGAAATCTGAACCTAAAAAGCATGTTTCAGATAGAAAGATGCTGAAAGCATAACACGTGAGCAACATCTGGCTATGACAATAAGGGCAAAGGTTGAACAACTCCGATTAAGAACACTGGCAGACCATTACTCTTCCAAAGGCACCAAGAGAGTCTAACGTCTGGCCGATCTGAGAAACCCCAGCAGCTTTAAACATCTCATCAAACTGATGATGCAAAATACACACACCTCAAACACAGGGGTCAATCAGAATAGTGCATCTTCAGATTACTTCATATTTATTATCTACTAGATCAGAGATTTAAGATACCTAACATACATCCGAGTAATAGATGATTTCATATCACTTGATTTTCAGGCTTTGTAAACAAGTCCATTAATCTTTAATGTAACAGCAGTGTTGGTAGATGTGGTTTCCTTCAAGGATACACAGCCAAATGCAGCAACCTCTGACCAGTAAAACTCCCAACTAGATCTTTGGCATAGGACAAAAACTGTCCTGATGTGTCTTTTTTATTTTTAGCAATAGCTTACCTGAGTAAACACAGAAAGACTGAACCCATGGCTAGCAAGCCAGACACAGGGCAAATTTAGCCCTTGGTCCCTACATCTGTTGTATACGACTGATACGCAAAACTTAAAATCATTTCAGAAAATATATGAGGGTGTTACCTTTCTGGACGTGGATGATGTCTGGAAAGTTGGCCAAATGCCCCTGATACAGCGCTAACAAATCCATCACAGGATCTAGGTCCTGCCGGGGCTGATCTGCAAAGAGGTCCCCAATGGCATCATAGGCTTCTGCAGTGAAGGCTATGGCTTGGTTGAGGCCAGCTGAAAAGGCCTGCTGGTCCAGCTCAAATGCCTGACTGAGGCACTTAAAGGAGTGCCCCACCTTCTGGTATTCCTTCTTGAAACCAGTGACTTGTTTGCGAGCAAACTCATTAGCTGTGTGATTAAGTTGCAGGGCACTCTCGTCCATCTTCTTGGTGAAGGCTTTGAAGCCATCCACCTGGCTTTCCACCTCCTGCAGGTCCAGGCTGGACCCAGGGCCCATGGGGACACTGATGGTCAGAAAAAAGTTGGCACCCACCATTTCATCCTTCTCAGCCTTGCGCTTGCCCTGTTTCCAGGCCTTCTCATCCGTGCTGGGACAGGTGAGGAAGTGCTGGAAGGCATCGCACTGAGCCAGCACGGGGTGGCTGCACATGTGGTCCATCCACCACGCCAGGCCTTTGCGGCGTTTGGAGATGAAGTCCTCCTCGAAGCGGCCCGTGGCCTGCTTCTCCGGCAGGTGCGGCACGGAGATGACGGGGAACTTCTCGGCCAGGCGCCCGTAGAGCCAGTCAAAGTGCTTGTAGCGGCGGTGCACCTGCTGCCCGGTGTGGCTGGGCACCAGCTTGTAGGCGATGTAGCTCTTCATGCCCTTGAACTTGGTCTGCTTGGTGGGGTCCTCGATGGAGCACTGGAAGGGGTAGGGGTTCTCCTGCCACTCGGGGCCGTGGGGGCCCAGCACCACGCACAGCTTGTCGCCGTCCTTCACGAAGCCCGACGCCTCGCCCAGCACGAAGGCTTCTCCGCCGGACTTGACGAAGGTGGAGAAGCGGTTCAGGTTGCGGCTCACCGTGGCCGAGCTCTTGGCGGCGCCGCCGGGCGGGGCCGGGTGCTGGTGCGGGAGGCCCGGGGGGTGCCCCGCGCCGCGGGCGCCCAGCGCGGGCTCGGAGCGGGTGCCGGGGCGGTACCGCCCGGGGCCGCCGCCGCCCGCCGCGTCGTACTCGGGGTACGAGCTGCCCAGGGCGCCCGGCTCGTCGGCCACCGTGGAGCTGTCGTCCCAGTCGTCGTCCCAGTCGTCATCGCTGCCCTGGCTGGGCTGGTAGGCGCCGCCGTAGGGCGGGAAGGGGTAGCCGGCGGGGGGCGGCGGGAAGGGCTCGGGCGGCGGCGGCTGCAGCGCGGCGGGGGCCGGCAGCGGGTCGAAGCCGCCCACGGGGACGTTCGCGTAGCGGGCGGGCGGCGGCGGCTCCGCGGCGGGGGCGCGGATCACCTGCACGTAGGAGGCCGGGAAGAGCCCGCGGTCCCCGCGGCTGTTGACGCCCTCCAGCCAGCCCTCGATGTCCTGCTCGCTGCACAGGCTCAGCACCTCGTGCTCCCGCAGCGAGATCTCGCCCGGGTTCTCCGACCTGAAGTCGTACAGCGCCCGTGCCCGCAGCGCCATCGCCGCCGCCCCTCACCGCGCCGCGCCGCCCCCCGGGGCTGCGGCACCGGAGCACCGCCGCCCGCGGGTCCGCACCCGGGGCCGCTCCCGGCTGTGCTCCCAGCCCGGTTCCCGGTGCCGGAGCCGCTCCCGGCTGTGTTCTCGGAGCCGTTCCCCGAGCCGTTCCCGGCTGTGTTCCCGGTGCCGTTCCGGGCTGCGTTCCCGGTGCCGGAGCCGCTCCCGGCTGTGTTCCCGGAGCTGCTCCCGGAGCCGCTCCCGGTGCCGGCGGCGGGCGCGCGGCCGGGCCGTCCCACGTCGCCAGTTGCGCTAATCCAGAGCCGAGCGGCAGGGCGGAGCAGCCGAGCGCAGAGCGGCCGGCCCCATCGATGGGCCCCGCCCTACGCCCCCTGCCGGCCGCGGGCCCGGGGGCGGCCCGGGATACCGGGGGAATACCGGGATAACGGGGGGGACACCGGCAGACATCGGGATAACAGGACACCAGGGAGACACTGGGATAACGGGGGGACACCGGGGGGACACCGGGATAACGGGGGGACACCGGGGGGACACCGCCCCGCCCGCTGCTCGCGCAGGAGGGGGTGCCCCGCCGGGCACGCCTGCCTTTCGCTCGCGGATAACGCGGCCGGGCCCCTGGAGCTGGATTCCCTAAAACAGCCTCAGCCCCACCCCGCTGCTTTTCTCCCTGCCTGGTCATTTCCCCGCAGAAATCCTGTTTCGCCTGGTCCCGTGTTGGCTAATCCCATGGATCCCGTCCCGTTAATCATTTTAGGGTTCTCTGTGTATCCCTGGGGACAAGTTTCTCTCAAGATTTCTGTCCACGAACAAGTGGACAAGTTCTGTTCACGAACAAGTCCACGAAGTTCTTCGGAGATGTGCAAGTTTGTGGGCCCCAGTTCTTCATGTTTTCCCATCAGCATCCCAATGGTTACAGAGGTCTTGCTTATTTCTCTGGGACAGTTCAGAGTGTTTGTTACTTCTCCAAGGTCTTTGTGTTAAATAGTTTGCCTTCATTTGGGAGTGATTCATCAAAATGCTACAAGACCCCCTGTTTCCTTTTGTTGCTGGTTTTAGTGTTTCATACCCCAGATTTGCTTTTGTTGACTTTTTCTTTGGACCTTCATCTTTTCCAAAGCCAGTGCACTTATTATCACAGTGCTTTTCTGTTACTGTTGCTCAGCTTGTCAACTCATTGTTTTTTGAATACATCAGCTCGCCCCAGTCTAGCATGTTAGCTCCAAATTAATTTATTGCTTAAGTCTGGAAGTCTGTTTTAATTACCCAATACCAGTAGTGCACCAAGAAGCATGTAGTTCACCACACAACCAGCTCCTTGGTGGCCAGCCCAGTGGAATATGTTTGTGTTGCATCACCTGTGTCACCATCTCCAAACCTAAGCACTAAATTTGCAGCAGCAAGTTTCGGGAGAGTAATTCTGAATATCAACATCAATGCTAAAGCAAGAAGCATCAATCCTCTCCTGTGAGAGAGCTGGGAGCTGGTGGAAATACCCTGACCCGGCCTGGTCATGATCACCCACCCATCCACCAGCAGGGCTCTGAGGAGCTCCTCGAGCCCTGCATCAGCATCTCTCAGTGCCCTTAGAACTGCCAAAGCTCTTTTTCCATCAGTCAGTGTCCCACCCCTACAGAGGGTGCACCATCAGTGTTTGCCTTCCAGACAGGACTGGTTCCCTCCTGCAACACATAGAGGCTGCCGTGGCACCTGACCCACAGCCCACTGTGCTGCCGTCCACCCACGTGGCCAACCTAGAACAAGCACTGAAACCTCGACAGGAAGTAGGCAGGGATCAGTTTAACCTTGGTCTTAGATTTCTTCCCAAATTATGACTGCTGCAGATCAAGATAAGTGATTGGGTGTTTATACTCCTTCCAAAGATACTCCTAACATTGATCTGGACAATTCATGTGAATCCTAAAAAACTACAAAATATTAGCTCCTGCTCTGCCTTTTCTATACCCACTTATTGCTTTATATATATATATATATATATATATATGGTGGCACCTGATCTAACTCCTTTCCTGAACTTTTTAGCTCTATTCACCTAAATTTCAATGTCCTTAATCATTAGTGTTTTCTCTGAAATAGTCTTTTTTTTGCACATGAAATGAACAGTACTAGACATGATGTTGATCTGCTTGGTTTGTTTTAAATAGATTATGCCTTAAAGAGTGAGGAAAAAAACTGCAGGCAACTTTTAGTAGGAGATAAGTGAGCAAGAGCTTTAATGAGCCTCCAGGCTCCAGGAATACATTTACGCAGGATCCCCCTTTGACCCGAGTTTCAAGATTTTATAATAATGTCCATCCAATCCCTTTCTGTTATTTCCCCCAGTCCTGCCCCGTTCCACCCCTGGCACACCTCGTTGGGAATTGGCTCTGGGGGCTCGGGACCCTTCCTTTGTTGTCGTTGTCTTCTTCACAGCACGTTGGGTCCTTGGAGGCCTTCCAAAGCTTTAGGTTTGGAGGTCCTTCTGTCTATGTCTTTATCTTGTGGTACAGGCTTCATGGTGCTTCTCTGCATTCTACCTTGAAATAGAGACTAAACAGCTACTGGAATTTTGAGGGATTGATATAGGATGGGGTTGGTATGTATAAACATTAAGCTACTGAAGTTATTTTACTGGTACATTAGATCTACAATAACTTCTAACATCTATAAAATTGAAAAATCAAAAATCAAAGAAACCCTTAGGCATCATAGACATATTTAAGATTTGTTCTCATTGGACAACCTGGAGTGACAAACAAAATGCCTGGTGCAGCTGCAAAGCTGGTTCAGGAATGGGATTTTGCTGCTCCAAGTGGTCATACCGACAGTGCCTGTTGAGCTATGGCTGTCACAGCCAGACCAGGACAAAGGGACAGCTTTGAGCTGGGCATCTGCCTTACTTCCTTGGGTCTGGTAGTGAAGGTGGCAGCTGTCCTGCTTCCCCCTGCTCCCCTCAGTGCACTTGATCTGATTTTTTCTAGTAAGTACTGGCTGTTTGTATCTCAAATGAACAGAAGCAAACATTTCAAACAGGGACAGAAAGTACTACCAGGAGAATTTGAAGGTGTAAGATCTAGAAAACTAATGAAAACATTATTTTTTTTTCTTAATTTTTAATTTCTTAGTATTTATTTATTAAGTAAATGTAAATTTTTAAAGTAGATACTAAGGCCCTCTAGTTATAGCTCAAGAATTGAACAAAAATCAAAGTATGTGAAATTGGGTCACTAATGCCACCAGTAAGGCAAAATTATGAAAGGAAAAATTGTGCTATGTTTTTTCCCTAGGGATCAAAACTGCAAAGAGAATTTGGAACAATAAGAAGGTTGCAAATAACATTTTTTATCTGATGCAGACCTGGGGGGGAAAAAGGGACGGATCACTCCACACGCAACGCGGGGTAATGCAAAATGGCCGTTTATTTAACGGAATAAAAGGGTTTTATAGGGGCTAGCTAGAAGGAGCTAG
>JAWWEE010000085.1:55866786-55917393 GCA_035221455.1 Xenops minutus
AAAAAAAAAAAAAAAGAAAACACACACACACACAAAAAAAAAACCACAACAAAACAAAAAAAAACCAAACACCACCAACACCAAGCTATAAAACCTCAAGAAACATAAGCCATGGAAAAACCTGTGTTGGCTTTCACTCTTAGCCTTTCTTTACCTAGAATAAAATTTTATCCCTGGTGGGGTGCCAGTAGAATGTATACCTTTTTTTCTTTCTTAAATTGGTACTCTAAGTAGTCATAGGATAGCTCATTCAAGATTTATTAAAATACACTGTCATTCTAAGACGGGGAAAAGCTAGTCTGATTTGAAACTTGAGCCACAAGTCCGATGTAACATTTTATTTAACAGAACTGCATGTGAAAGGCAACTACACTACTGGATTAGGTATGAACAGAAATTTCCAAAGAATCATGTATGAAATACTTATACAGTGTTTAGGAAGAAAGAGACCATCTGTGACAAAAACTGTTGTACAGCTCTGGAACAACAAGATTTCTTCAAGATAAACTAAATCCTTAGCAGAGCAAATTTAATAAGATTAATTGAAGTCAATTCAACAGAATCTCCCATCTTGAAGTTATTTTTCTTTGTAGACTGCTACCTAAGGAACACCTGGGGGCAGAATCTGCCATTGCCTCAGTTCCCTGCATGTTTATCACATACTTTCATCATAACCCACTCTCCTTTGTTGTAAGAGGATCATTTAGGAGTTTCATCAGTGTCCAGTTATGCAGATAGCAATTATCTCTCAAAATTAGTATATTGGCGGTGTTGCACCATATAACCATTTCTTCCCCACTTGGAGTCTTCTGGTCCTATTTTTTGAGTTTAATGACTGAAACCAAAATACTAACTATAATACTTGATCAAAGAAAAGGCACTTTCATCATCAAGGGAACTTTCAAACTGCCAGTTAATGCTCAGCCATTATTCACAATTCTGTCAGAATCAGTAATTGCCATAAATAAAATACATGAATTGCTATAAAAGGGCAAGTAAGCACTGCAAACAATGCAAACTTTAATATGGAGTAGAATGGTTCACTTCAATTTTCATGTAATTGTGTTTAGAAAACCAGTAATTTTGAAGAAAAAAAGTTATGCAATATACAGGTATTATGTTAATGGTGAAAGAGTCATAAGAGAAAGGTTTATTTTTAAATCTAGAAAACTTTATGATGGCAAATATCACTAACTATGCAAAGCCAGTGCTGTAAAGGCCTATTTTTCAAGTATGTTCTTCATATGGCCATGCACTGTAACACAGCACCATCACTGCCTGTATTAGCAAGCTACAAAAACTGCATTCAATGCTGACAAAACTCTGCTGACCTTAGGGAAGTAAAAAAAAAACAACAAACCACACAAAAAACCCCAAACAAACAAAAAAAAACACAAAAAACCAACAGCCTCAGCAACATTACAGACCAACATAAATGGGTTAATATACAGAAAATAAATTCCAGCACCTTTTAAAAATCCTAAAGGAAGCCATCAGTACAACTGCTCATCAACAGATGACACCAACAAACCCATAAAGTTTTTTTATCAGTTTTCCTATAGAATATGCTATGGCAGAACCTATTAAGTATATTGTATTGCATCAGTGAAAGTGGGTATTTTCCATTTCTTTATGGGTTCAGTTCCAGGATTCGTTCTCCAGGGACTAAAAAAATTTAAATTTAAAAATTTAAAAGACACACAACACACGGATTTCCTTCATCTACAAGTATCCTATTCATCTCAGGTTCATTAAAAAAAATAACCCCTACCTAAGAAAAAGGAATCTTTAGAATCTCAGGACTTAGATTTGCTATTTTATTAAGTGCCTATTTTGCACACACTCTGAACATTCTCAATATTTATCTCCTGCAGTCAATCAATAACTGAAGTAATTTCATTACTATTTTACAGTTAGAGTTAAGGACGTGGTGTTTATAACTGTCTCAAGGGGTAACAAAAGACTGCCTCTAGGACCCAAATTTACTTCTTTCAAGTATTTACCTCACAAAATAATACACTAAAATAAAGAATAATTGCATGTTTCTGGAACTATTATCTTCCCCAGCCTTTCATCCAAACTTTTCTGTATTAGCAGCTTGATTGATCACTACAGAAGCAAATTAATCTGATGTCTTTAGTCTACACATAGCACTGGATGCCGTCCAGATTCAGTAACTCATTTGATCCATGTAGATAAATTGGTTAAGAGCTAAAAAAAGGTCTTCCCAGATAGCAGGAAGTGTTCAGGAAAAAATAACCCTTATGTTTGAGAAAGGGTCCATTCCAGATTTTGAATTTGATGTTCTGCTCACTTTGGGGTCTGCAAGTCTCACAGTTTACCTAATCTTTAGTTTCTAGTTTACAAAAAGGTTTCCATGTCCATGGCCCTAAAATTATAAACCCGTTTGCATTCTGAACTCCAGATCTGATAGCAGGTAAGACAGATGCATCATCACTTTGGATCTGTTATATATTTAACAGAAACCAACCTTCTAATCTATAGCAGCACAGGTAAAAGTCTGATGAGTGGTCTCTCAGAGAGAGAATTACTTTCATGGTCAGATAAGGTAGTCTAGCCTCACACTTAGTTTTCTCCACTATTTCAAGAAAGTAAAAAAAAATTAAAATCTAACCAGCTGCCCATCAGGAGCTACTGCTAAATGTCCTTGAGGTTACCACTGAATATGACTGCTGCTGCTTCCTCACCAGCACAGTCATTGATACAGCACTAGCTCAAGGACTGTCTAGACTGACTGTCACACATTCCCATCACACCTCTTTGATGAACACATTTTCTCTAAGGCACAAGGATCTTTGTCATCTGAATGTCTTTGAAACCAGTTTAGCATCCATTTGGAGAAATAAAAAGACATATTAATTGCTATAAATAGTAACTAGCTCATAGGTAGGATTTTAACTTTTTTTAACTCTCCTCTTCAACAGCTTAGGAGGATGGATGGTATATAGCCATATCATAATTTAAAAGCACACAAGAGAAGGGATAATTCAATTTAGGTTTCTTTCTTTTTGTTTTTTCTTTTCTTTTTTTTTTTTAACCTGAAATTTGGCTTTTAAACTGCCAGCTTATATTAAACTGGGACTGTGGACATATCTTAATGATCCACATCCACTGTCCTCAGACACAAGACACAAAAGAAGTCTTTTTCTGATCACATACAAAATTTGATCTGTGTCAAGGTAATACAGTGTTTAGAGTCAAAACACATATTAACAAATAAATATAACTTGGCCAGCAGTACATACCTCAGGTCCCCCTGTAAGTGGTTACCATTGCATAACTGGGGTAGAGAAGAAACAGGACACAAAGCTTCTTGCCTGAATGAGACATCCCCTGAGTGCAGCACAGCACTTAAGTGACAGGTCACCAAAAATCACCTATTGCTTACGCACACACGTATGAATTTTCTTGAGATTATGAACAAACAAAATTTGTTAAAGGAATACTTGACTGTGGGTGGAATAAAAGTATATGATTTACATTAAAGTAGGATTTCTACTAACATCCTAAATACATTTTAACTTCTCAGGTGTGACCAGGGCCTAACCTCATCATCCACTGCAGTAGCTCAGATATCTTTCAATTTCTGTGCATAGGTGACATTTCAGAGTTTGTGTGTCAGTATTGCAGCCCTATAAGAAGTTTTTATAAATCTACTTGCATACTGTGTCCTCTCTTTGATGGGAGGACACTGAAGCCAAGGAAAGTGCAGAAGAAATCGTTCAGCTTCAGCATACTGAAAAGATTCAGTTCAAGTGTCTTGAACTGAACCAGCCCTGCAGAATGAAAGGCTTTGTAACGCACTCCCACTGTGCAGCCGCAGAGAAGTTTCATGGAAATGAACTCATTGCATGGTTTACCTTGGCTTTTGATGCCAGCTAGAAGCCAAATTAAATCAGCCATATGTTTCATAAACTTGTCCACATAGTTTTGCTCTGCATTTCAGTACATACTCAGCTGTTGCTGTAAAAAGGATTGATTATATTTAAGAGTTCACACTCACTTAGCTGCTAGAAATTTATGTAAGCTGGCATTTGGACTTCCTTGCAGCAAACATGGCACAACTTGCATTTCTCCTTATGCTGTTTCTGTTTGAACAATCACATCCATGATAATGTATGAAGAAGAGTAATGTAAACAAGTCACTTTCTCGGTCCCTTGTACACCTGATGTCACTGAATGCTGCAGCTACGGCCGCATGGGGATACATTATCCCCCGCACCTCCGACGAGGCACACCACACTCGGAGGAGCAGTAGCTGTGCAGGGAGAAACACTAGAGGGCAACAAATGCCCTTCAATAAGCTTAACGGAGCGCAGAGGTTTATTTAAAACGTCTTACTTTTGCCAGCAATATTATCCTTCTTTGATTGCATGCTTTAGCTCAGATCTCGTGCAAACGACATGCAGGTTATACCATGTTGGCCAGGATACAGGAGTATGTATGTGCTTACTGAATGCAAATTGCTTTCCTTCTCATCAACCCTTATCCCAACGCCATCCCTTCTTCTCATAAAAGGGTCAACCATGCCTTTCACCAACATAAATCTAATCTTTTCCATGTGGTGCACTTGTTTATTGCCTTTGCAACAGTAAAGTACCTATCCATAAATGGAAATAATTGCTTTAATGGAAGAGAGGATTGTCTTGACAATGGAGAGGGAGGAAGAGAGGAATTTGGCTGATTTCCTTACAGGATTGTGTTAACACTAATGAATAATATTACAGGTTTGTGATTTTTGATAGGCAAATTCACCCTTATGTCTGATTTGTTCTTCCCGTGAACCATTTACACAGCTTCCCAATAATAATCCTGCACAGAGCATCTGTAACAGTCTTCTGCTTATATATGAACATACTGTTTTCCAAAAAGGGTGGGGAGGAAAAAAAAAAAGATCACTTGAGCATGTCCTTCACCTATAAATTTGCATATGAAATTAGATAAAGAAGAAAAATAATTAGACAAACAAGTTGTATGAAAGCTTTCCCTTTTACTGTTCGCTAAACTCACCCCCAGCTATTAGGAAGAATAGTTTTGCCTCTTGAAAATTTTCATACCAGTTGAACAGGATAAATCACATTCTACTTGGAAGATCATTCCTTGGGTGTCTGATAATTTAACAGGTTGCCTCAGTGCTTAAGAACCGTCACAGTTCCCAGCTGGGGCAGAAAGTGCTGTAGAAGGACCTTTCAGGGTTCATTATCATAGGTAGCATAGTAGCATCATTTAAGAACTGCCTGAATTAAGAAACAATGTTATGGATTTAGGAAAGGTTTGAAGCAGAATGAAATAAGCCTGTGCTTAGTACAAAAACAAACAAACAAAACACAACACCAAACAAACCCTGAAAGAAATGTCATATTCTAACAGAGGTGAGCACATGTCCAAACTAGAAGGCTTTGAACCTGAGCAGAAGTGGAGTCTCTACTTCCTGAGAAAAGTACAGGTAAAATTACTTTTGGAAAAGAAAGTTGCAGCGACTTCTACCAACTTTAAAATAATACACAGCTACTTGTATCAAATTGGACCAATGTTCTTCTGGATGAGTCTTAGGATTCCCTTCTACATAACACCTTACAATGTGAAGTCAGTGTGCCCATGTCTTGCCATCAGACAACTGCTGATAAAGTGGCCCTGATCACAAAAGAACTCTGTTACCGTGTCAATCACTTCATTAATTCAAGCAACAGTGAATTTTTTTAGGTTTTTTTGGTAGACACTGCAGTTTAGAAAGTGGCCTCAAATGGATATCAAAGCACTTCTCTATGGCAGCATTTACTTTTCATTTAAGGCTTCAGAAAATTTGTTCATAAATTCTACAAAAATAATTTCAAGATGAAATAAGAGAAGGAAGCAATGGAAAAAAAATCATGTTCAATTACCCTACAGTGTTTTTCTTGTATCTTCTCCCTGCTAATCCAGAATACTTCTGTTTAGTCAAAGCACATGGAGACTTGCATTTGAGATTAATTAGAGTTATGTAAATGAAGGCAGCTGTTTTCTACAAGATCCCTTCCCTTTCTGGTGAAGTGAGATGAAGGTGATGAAAAGGCAGCCTGCTGGTCAAAGCAGTTCAGGTTAGTCAGACAAAACCAAACCCTCTGTTTCTGTGACTTGAGTTTCTCATTGAACGTGGCCATGTAACAAGCTAAGCTTTTCAAAGACAATGGCTGATTGAATACATCAGGTTTTCTAAAGTGCCTGGTGTTACTAGGGTTGGAGTCATTAAAAAGTCAAATGCCTACAACTGTCATGAGAGAGAGAGAAGAGGCCCTTTAAGCATGAATATTTATAGCACTTCATGCACTCTTCAAAAAAACCCCACAAAACCAAAACACAAAACAACAACCAACCAAGTCCTAGATCCTCATCCCCCTCCCCCTCCAAAAAAAACCAAAACCAAAACACACCCCACTAAAGAAACCCAACAGACCAACCACAACCAGATTCTCCTTGTGTTTTCCCTACCAGGAAAATATTAAATTGTGAGCACATATTTTGCCTATCTTCTTGACCTCTCTGCCCATATCCATTTCCCATCCACTTTATCTAACTCAGAAGTACTACACAAAGAAGCTATTTAAGAAACATGTAAGAATCTGCTAACCTTCTGAAAAATCATAGTAAAATTAACTTGGACCAGACTCTGCTGGGAAGTTGGATCTTTTCAATAAAATACAAAATATTAGTAGCTGTTTATTTATTGTTCCCATTTAATGAAGGGATGGAATCAAGCATCTCAATCAGGATGGGGAGTCATGCTGCAATCTTATCTGCAAAGACTGCACATGGCAGTTTTCAAAGTTTTAAATCTGATTTGTCTCAAATGGCATATTATTTTGCCTTACAAATTCACTAAAGGTTTTTCATGGAATATTTGTGCAATATGTATTTGCTACTAAACACTGAGGAATGGATGAAGTGTTGATGAGGAACTTAATAATTCTAACATAAGGTGTGCTTCATCATATAGCCAGGCTTGATACTAGTCCAGAAAAAAACTTACAAGAGAAAATTTATTTCTGTATTTTGGTTTGACATGCTTATACAACAGCAATGACAGTCTTATTCTTGTTGGGATTCAGTCCTTACACAAAGGAACAGAGAGGTATGGACTGTGAGGAGTGTGTAGAAGCAGCTACCTAGAATAAGAGGTCTGGAATGGGGACAGGTTTGGTTCTTGTATAGCTCTCCTGAAGTTGCAGATTAGCCCAGGTTGTGGTGCTTTATGTTCCATCACTTGTTTACAGGCTCTGGTGGTATTTACAAAAAAAGAAAATATAATTAAGACAGTCAGGTGTCCATCTTCCCACCTCCCCCACTCCGACCCTTTGTTTTCTTCTATTTTTTCTTTCTCATCTCAGGCTTCTTTAAGCCCTCTCGCCCTTGTGGATCTTGAATACAAAAGTTATTCTTAGTTAACCTAATCTCATTATAAGCCTCACGACAGAAGCAAAGAGAACATACCTTCTCATGCAAAGCCCTTGTCCTGGTCCAACAGACCAGGAGCTGTGTATGTTCTATACCCAGCCCTAGGTTTTGAGATAAACCTAATCCACACACACAGAGGGACAATGGCAGTGGCGGATCCAAATAATCCTCTGCCCAGGTACCCCGAGGACCATCAGCCCATCAAAGGCCCATTTCTACAAGTCCCAGGAGAGCCTCAGCCCCACTGCCCAGGCATAGACCCATCATGAAGGCACAAATGAGCATCTCTCCAGAGCCTGTTTCAGGCTCTGCAGGTACCTTACCGGATACAAGCAAAGAGCATTTTGGGATTGCACAGGACTTACTGTGGGTTTTGTGAAGAATAGAGGGAAGCATGGAAAAATGGATAAGAGAATCAGAAGGGCTGATCACATGGCAGCAGGTGGCTTGTCAGCATACTTTTCTGCCCCTATCCCTGTGCCAGTTCAGCACAATTTGTTCTGTCTTCTCAAAAAACTCTGTTTTTCTGAGGGGAGGAAACCTCTCTATTCTCTATGTGCATGTGTGTATGCATGCATGTGTGCAGAGCTCCAGCTACCAACAACCAGAGAGTGAGTCTGCTGGTAGGTAGGTGAAGCACCCTGGGAGCCAACAGACTGCCTTGTCTCCAAGAGTGAGCCCACTGGAGGAGCTGCCTATGGAAGGATCAGTGGGATCAGCTAGGGTTTGGAGGTCAGTCAGATACCCCATCTTGTGCTGTGTCTCTCTAATGGCAAGACCACAGGGACTTGGCTATGAGAATGACCCAAGGGGTCCTGGCATGCTGTATGTGCATGGAGGTCTGGACCAGAAGCTGGATGGGTGCTGTGGGCCCCCCTGTGGGACTATATGTCCAGGCACCAGAAACTGGAGAGGTCAAAGTCCAAGAGCAGCTGATAGTCTGATAGTCTGCATGTCTAAGCCTGGCTGCTGGAAAGACCCACATGGTACATATGTGTGTGTATGCACAATATATACTCATAATTAGCAATAATTAATGATAATTATTGAAAGTAATTCTATAATTAATAGCAGTTAATATGCATTAATGACATAATATGTTGGTAACATAAGTGGTGTGTGCATACATACACATGTAGAGAGACAGACATATAATTATACATTAATGTTTCAGAATAAGAGACTTTAATCTTGTTCAGCTACAGAGGAGAATAAGATGAGCTACTGGTGCCATTTGTGTGCCTGCCTAGTTGATCTGCATGGTCAGCCAAGTACATGTATGTTGTATATGTGCAGGTTGGTGCATGAAGGTGTGTACATGCATGAACATTCACTTACTGGGGATACACACTCTGCCCCACCACCGATTGGAATCAGGGGTTACAGAGCTGCGGCAGCTTCTCCTCTTTTGGGCTAGTGGAACCAGCCTCTGGCTCCCAACATACAGAATACAGCTAGAATTCCCTATATATTCTAGTTGTACTTATAACCATCCATTGTGTAAAAAAAATAGCCATGACATCACATTTGAGAAGTGCTTCTCTTTGCAAAGTCACTGATTATTTAGAAATATTTTAGCTTTTTCAATGGCTATGCAGGACTAGACCCCCTTCCCTGTACCAACACCCACTGTAGCTCATATGCCACATGAGGCTTGCTGGAAGATAACAACTGCAACATAAGATACTGGTATCTGTTAAAAAAAATCCATTAATATCTGAAACTTTTGAACTGATAGACTTCAAATTGCCAAATATCAAGGCTTTGGTCTCAACCACAAAGCATTGAAAATTGGGGAAAAAAAAAAGCCATGCATTTTTTTACATAGCAGAGGAAGAAGCATTAAATACTTGGCCTAAATAAATTTGGATATTGATTAACTGTATTTCAGACAAACCAATATGATAAAGTAAATTATTAGAGAGACACACCAACACTTCCAGAGAGCCTAACACACCTAGATGGCCACTATCAACAGCCTTGTCAAGAACACTCACTGAAAGCATCAACTTTGCTCTCAGCCAAGCGACCAACTACAGTTCTGCCACTCACAGCAGCACCGTGCCTGGAAGGGTTAAGGTTCTGTACATGAACATATGTCTTCCTCACCCTTGCCAAGACAGTGAAGACAGACCTCAAAAACAAACAACCAAAAGCAGAACAAAGTCCCATAAAATTTTCAGACAAGTTTTTACATACTACATAAATTTTTCTTCACCATCAGTGCAGAAAATAGAATTTCCAACCTGCAGGAAACTAATAAAACTCTTCAGTTCTTTACCAATAATCAAAGTAATACAAAACAAGACACTAGCTAACCTTAGGATAGAATTAAATACTAAAATGCTTCTCTCAGTCAGAATTCAAGAGAGCAGAAAATATTGCCTGCTGGTAAATTCTTACTTCCTAGGTAGTACATAGTGATCACAGCAAGTAAGAAAATCCACCAAAAAGATATGAAGGAATGTTAAACCACATTTTCTTTTTTCATTTAATGTGGAAGAAACTAAACAGTGGCAGCTCTGTTCATGCTGTGCTGTTGTCACCTCCTTTCCAAGTGATGTAACTGGTATATATTTTTTAAGTCACATACCACCATGTTTGTCACAGTCCTGACACATTAAAATAGTTCCTAGCTTCTCAGAAATTCAATAGCAAATCTAAGATATTTTGATTTCTGGTTTTTTCACTTAGGGACATACAATGAGAATGTGTGGAGTGTAGCCACCGATGCACATCAGTCATTTGCATTTAATGCTTTCTCCTTCAAGAAACCTTTTGGTCTGAACACAGAGTCCCTCACTGCCTGAGACAAACTCCTCCCTCCTACAAACAGTAGACACTTGTTAAACCTCATCACTTGCCTTCTCTGCTAAGGAATATTTTTTTCTCCTGACTCTTTCATCCACTGCTCGGATTTCCTCCTATCTTTCATCAGGCTCAAAAAACAGAGATTAGGGAAAACTTTCCATAACTATTGGAAGGCTTAAAGAGAAGTAACAGAATGGAAAGTTCTACCACAGGAAAAAAAAAAAACCAACAACAACAACAAGAAAACACCAAAAAAAAACCCCCACTAAAACCAAAACCCCCCTTGTAGGTGACATATTGTTTTTGTAGCAAAGAGATTTGATTCCAGTACAGACACTGCCAACATTAGCTAGAGCTAGATCACCTAGATACACCTTCAAAGCTCTTAAAAAAAAAAAAGCCCCAAAAGCATATTGTGACATGGCCTCAGCCAAAAAGACTCTCCAAAGCTGCAGGAAAACAGTACTAATAGGCTGGTCTTGGTCTATTTGTATTTTACCTACTAAATATTGGAGTTTTACTGTGTTCCTTTGCGTCTCTATTCTTCTGTTGCCAGTTCTCCAAGCAAACACAAATTTAAAGCCTGTGCGGATCAGATCTGGGAAAATTAAGCTATACAGCACTCAGAGGAAGCCCTTCTCTTCCCAGAAGAGAGAGAAAGAAAGAAGTTGCAAGTCTGTCCTCTCAAGAAGAGGAAATGCTATACAAGATGACCAGTCAAATGTCACAATCTAAACCTGTGGGAAGCATCCAGCTGAGGTGCAAATCAGATTGAAAGAATCAACTTCTTTTTAAGGAATTTAAGACTAAAACTATGGTATTGACCTGTCCGAATAAGAGTCATATGGCAAGGCAAGACTGTGTTTTGACTTGAAGGGAAAAACAGCAGAAAAAGCAGGAGACTGGCACACCAAAGAAGGCACCGATCAGCCGAGAGATTGCTGCTTGTCAGGACAACCCAGCCAAGGGGGAAGCATGAAGATTGACTCAGAAACATGCATTTTGAGCCTGAGGACTTGCAATAGAGACCACTAATACCCAGTCTAAAGCACTGGCTACATCAAAGTACTGAGCCACTGGAAGAGCAGGTTTTAACTCCTGGGAACAAGCCAGGAAAAGATATGGTATCATACATTGCAAGAAACAGCACATGTGACTGAACAGCTGCATTTTCCAGAAGTCACAGGATCTATTCTTCTCAGAAACCACAGGACCTAAGCAGATGAGGTTTAGATCTTTCACATTTGAAACTGGCAAATCCTAAGGTGTCCTAGGAAGTAGTTCATCTCTGGTGTGCCTAGGACTGGCTACATTGCTTAAGGTTTGTCCCTTGGGTTTCATTCCCAGAATGATTGTTTCAGTGCAAAGGCCTGCCTGCTTCATTTTCTTACCTTCTTTCTCTTGCTTAGCTGAAAACCCCAATTACTTAGCTAAAAGAACATTTTTTGAGGCCAGAAAGCCCCATTTCCTCTGAACCCATCTAGAATTTCAAACAGAGCCTCATTATAGAGCAACACACTCACACATATGCATCACACATGTGCAGGAATAATTGGAGTATAGCATATAGTTGATGAAGTCTGGTAATTTTAGGCAATTTTTTCCCCCCTCCCTCATTTCAAGTTCTTTCACAAGAGTATTATCATGCCTCAGCATGACCAGGGACAATATCACAGGGAGCTTTTGGTTAATAGGAGATCAATCTGTGCTGTAGGGGCATTTGAAGGCTCAAAGGAACAAGATCAGTTGAATTTAGTCACCAGGCTGCTACCGAAGTCACAACACTTTTATAGGAGTAGTAGAAAAATGCAAAGTACTTGTGAAGAGGAATGAGGAAAGCCTACCAGACCCTGCAGTCACCTTCCTTCAGTATTGGCAGGCTGTCAGAACTACAGGTTCTACTACACAGCTATTTTACCAGGAAGTGCAGGCTACTTGTGTGTGCTGAGAAGTATGGGCTAGTGAAAGGTGTCTCTGACCATGGGAGGCATGTTGGAACTAGATCATCTTTAAGGTCCCTTCCAACCCAAACTGTTCTATGACTCTATGATGCTTGTTCTGGTTGACTGAAGGGGTAGAGCTCTGCATTGAGCATATTCCGGAATCACATGGAAAAATTGAGACAGACTTTGGACACAGTAGCTTCCTATCTTTCTTGAACAACTTAAAGTTATTTAAAAAACAAAACAAAACCAAACAAACACAAAAACCCCATCCCTATTGCTATACTTGCCTATCACTTCCTATAGGAAATACAACATCAGTTTGTAGTGCATGTTCAAGTCTTGAAGAGCAGGGCCTAAGCCCTCAAGTTGCACAGTCCCAGACAGGTATCCTAAGTCTGAACAGAGATCCAGCCTAATGCCAAACTCTTCAGAGCCATACCAAACCTAGCAACCATGTATCAGGAAAAAGCAGCCATACCTGCACTAGTGACAATTACATTATTAGCACATCATTCTAGTACCTCATACCAATCCTTAAAGAAATTAATCATTAATTTCTATTAAAAATTATATTAGTCACACTACTGGTTTGCCAAAACCTCTCCAAGAAGCTTGGAAACCACTCCAGAATTAGTAATTTCACAAATGCAGTTTTGTCTCCAGTTTTTCAAAGATTTCACAGCCCTCAGAGGAATATCAGTATGTTTACCATGCAACTTAACAAAGTTAGTTCCATAGCTAACAGGGGAAGATGCTTATACCTTAGAATTAAAATACTAATTTCTAAACTTTCATTACAGATAAGAAAAATGAAGGACAACACATGCCTAGGTGGCCATATCATGCATTTTCATGGGAGAAATAAGTTTTAACTTGTATTACATGTTTTGAAGCATCTGAAATGCAGACTGACAACAGTGTGGTGCTTGTTTTGAAATTTTACATTTTTAAAAGGTTGGTTATGACAGCAAAACTTTTTACCACTAGCTCTGTCATTCATTATGTGCAGTCACCACAATCATAATTGCAAGGAGTTGTTTTTCAGGACTAGTGAGCAAGCATATTTATTGGTGTATCAGAAATAGCTTATTTTTCATAGTTATAATCAGAAGGACTCCAAATGGAAGATGAGCATTACCATGTGGGAGGCTGGGGATGCAGAATAGAAACATGAAAACCAGCATAATTTTTTTTCTTTTCGTTAACTACCAATACAAACTGTTTACAAGAAAACCTCATCATCTTTCTACATCTTTCATCACTGTCACTGAGTGTTGACCTGTATGTGCCCTCTCTTTCTTTCTCCATTCAGCTCCTAGGCTTCCAGCTACATATCAAGCTATCCAAGCAGCAGCAGTAACAAATAAAATACAGCAGTAGGGCTCTTTTTCCACAAGAAGGACACAGATAGTACCAAGGATGTACTGGTATTTAAACTCACATGGAGTAAGGCTTTTAGCCAAGCTGTCTTGAGGCCTGAGGATTGACACTAGTATACTCCAAAACATATTTAACATCACAATTATTACCAGGATTTGGTAGGCAGACTGGGACTGAATTTCTGAGTCACCACGGTGGCTCACATCATCATGTAAGTTCTTCCAGTGCACTGGGTTCAAAACAGTCCAAAAATGATGATGCCTTTAGTGCATGGATCTCCCTTATGGCAGACAAACCATACAATTGCTCCCACACATGTATACAGACAGGAAACTAAATATGCAATTACCCAATTTGCAAGTGTGACACATGTGCACACATCTTTGAGGACACACCCTTTCAAACTTCATCCTGTATTTCCCCAAATTTAAGTCAGTTTCTCTCCTCCCACAGACACCCAACCTGCTTGCCAAATAAAATTCTGGAAAATAACAAGAAATGAGTAGCACTGGTCACTCTGGCTGTTTATGATCCAAAATATTTTTTACTCAATTAGTGCTTTATGTAGGTTCATCTTAAAAATAAAAGCGGGAGGAGGAGGTGAAGGGGGCACCAAAAAAGATGATAACAGGAAGAGAAAAGTAGAAGTCAACTTTTTTTTCTGGAAGTCAGTTACTCAGAGAAGGAAAAAACAAAAGCAAAACAGTATCTAAGAGGAAAACAAACTCAGGAAAGCAGCCCATTCAACGATGATGTTTTACTCTTACAACTTATTTTAGGACAAGTCAGTGCTGCTGGAAAGTAGCAGAGATAAATAACTGGCTTCTCAAGTCATATCAATGATAAATGATTAAAAATTTAAACAAAAATAAAACAACAAAACCAACAAGCATCTTGTGATTTTCTTCCAAGCTCTTATACAACAAAACTGAGGGACAAGAAAAACTACCTGCACACTAAAATTACAATAATATTAACTGCTATTCCAGGCTATGAGGTATTTTAGTTTTAAGCTACTGAAGTGACTGCCAGGAACAGCAACTGACAGAGATACCTGTATTGGGCATACAGAATAAAATAGCACTTGGTGAAGTAACACCAAATTAAAACAACTGTTTTGCAACAAACTGGCCAAAATACAGGGTACTAAAAAAAAAAAGGTAAGAAAAAAAGCTGGGACTAAAGATAAACCGCTTAAGTTTCATAGGAGGATTAGTAAAATATTAGAAAATAATTTTAAAAAAAAAATCACAAATGCAAACCGATGAGAATTTAAGCTCTTTTTGCCCTCCTAAACAGGGATCATTACAAAGAGTAATATTTTTTTTCCCCACCACACCTGAGCTAATGTTGAGAGTTAAGAAACTTGTGTAAGACACTTCCCACCCCCCCTCCCCTCTGAAGGCAGCAGCAGCACCAAGCTCTGAGCACCCTCAGGACAAGGTGACACAAGCCTGGCTGAAGCCAGAGTCTACTCCCACCTCCTTGGGCTACAACCTACAGGTCAGGACCCACAGGACCAGCTGCTGAAGTGCCCAGCTCTTACAAACCCTGGGCCTTGGTGACACTCATGTGCTTGTTCCAGCAAGTATAAACAGACGAAGCAGAGTCTCTGCCCCTGCCCAGGGACAGGAGGCTGTGCCCTGCCTGGTTCCCCACCACATGCCACAAGCACCTCCAGCAAGCAGACAGGCACCAATTGCCCCTTATATGAAACTCAGTGGCACTGAAGTGTTTTGTTTCATTTTGATTTGAGAAGGGTGTGCTAGGCTACTTCAAGATCGCTGAAATATTTGAAGTATACAGTTAGAGAATTAACCCTAACTTTGCCTACAGGAGACTCACACTGAAGCAAAACAGTACTAAGAGAAAAGTCAATCACAAATCCCAAGAAAGTCTATGCTTGTTTGCAAGCAAGCACGGGCACTGACCCCTGCTGCTCTAAGGGAACCCTTCTCAATGCAAGAACTATAGATTCACACACAGGTTTGAACCATGCATTTATGAACACAGCTTCTGCCTCAGGGAATCAGTTCACATCTTGAGGTGACCCTGCTGACAGCCAGCTCCAAACTCTACCTTCAGTCATGAATCAACACACGGTCTTTAAAACTTTTATTATTGTTGCTATTATGATTATTCTGTTTATGATCCAGTATTGGGAGCAGAGGCTCTAAAATTGAAGATTGCCTTCTAGATGGAGACTAGACCACAGTGCAGCACTAGGATCTCCTCCAAAATGAAGGATCTCAGCCACCAACATACCTTTAACAAAGCAGTGGCAACACAACACTGGATTCTGACCTACAGGCACAGTTTTTGGAATACAAGAAAAATTAGATCTCAAACTTCTCAAATCTCTTTGGAAGGCAGGCCCTGAAAATCAGATATACCTCTAAACTCTAGGACAGGTGCTTTAACCTCCCATGCTGAAACTCCAGAGAAAGGCAGGCATAACCCTCAGCTCAGTGTTTCTTGCCACCTGCACCCTGAACATTGTGTGACCTTTACAGATCAGATATCAAACCAACGATTTAAAGAAGCCTAAGCCCCAAATAGCTACTATCACCTGTTAGAGCCTGATAACCTTCTCTCCAGCTTTTCTATGTTCATACACACATACATAAACAGAGTAAGAAGCATGTAATTAGTTTGTATTCTGTGCAGCTTTTTTAATTTTATTTTTTACTGTTCATTATTCACTGTGCACATATCAATTCAAACGAAGCAACAACTTGACCTGTACAAGAGGAAGTGGGTTGTGATGTTACCAACACCCCTGTTATAAGAGTGCTAATCAACTCAAATATTTTTGTACCTTACCCACAAAGTAACATTTTGGAGCACATTGAGGACTGGATGCCTTGGTACCAGAGCACCAGGGCCACCTCCTAGCCCCAGCCAGGGAGCAGGACAGGCTGGTGGGCAGCCGTAGCTCAAGGCTTCAGGTGCCTCCCTGGGGATGGGCCAAGGCTAGGCTAGACACAGCACTGTCCATGACCAGGCAGGGGTGTAACGGACTCTTGTAGAACAGCTCAGGTAGGAGTGAGGGCTTGGGTTTGAACTGAAATGTAGCTCATGGGCCATAGGCAAAGGGTGGCCCCAGGTGAGGCTGTTTAAGGGCACTGGGGACTATTAGTGCCTTCAAGGTGCCAGTAAGAACTGCTTGAAGAGTCAAAGCAAGTCTCATGAATAAAGGAACCATCATCCTGCAGCCTCTTTCAGAGGTTCAAGGCACATGAAGGTACCTGCCAGAAATGCCATTTTCAAAGCTCCTTTTGAGATTCTGGAAAAAGGTTACTAAGAGCCTTTTCTTCTCCCTCTTCATGTGTTCTTATTTACAGACAAGGCCAAGCAGGTAACATCAAACTTACACAGAAATTTCCATAGGAGAAGTATGTAATTAGATATTTCTCTGGATGGATCAACTTCAAACACCTTGTTTTCCACTGGATGACGTGAAGACTGGACAAGTATCTGCTCTGCTTGCAGTGCTTCTTAGCAAGTTGTCTGACCCTTAGAATACATTAATGATGAGTTTTGGGGCTTTACCACAGAAGTTACAGTAGCCTCACCCCAATTTCAGTAGTCTAAGCACACACAGTAGTTCTCTTTCATCAAGATACTAAACTAAATTACTGGTTCTCCTTTTTTTTTCCCCTATCAAATATATATTTAGCACTATTTTTTCTCAGCTATATGAAGTTGACTAGCCTATACTTATCTTTCCAAAGAAAAACGTCCTCCAGTCACTTCAAAATCTGGAAGTTTACGATATGCCAGAGGAAGACAGAAATCATAGCTTGTAAGTATTATGCCACATTAGCTGTAAGGAGAAGAAAATCATTATGGCTATTTTATACGGACCAGCTGGAAAGGCAGTAGCCACAGCATTTACTACCACATGGCTATTTCAGGACTGCAGATGCTTGGCCTTACCAGCCCCAGGAAGCAGCTGCAAAAAAACAAACAAAAAAAAAGGAGCCCCAGGAAAGCATTTGCTTTCTCTTCCCAGTGAGAAACCCTGTAACACAGAGACTTAGAAGCAACAAGAAAGTTATCTGTGATATTCTGCATAAAGATACAGTTTCCTCTAAACTTCAAGGGACTCTGGGTTAGTACATCAGAAACCGAAGGCTACTTCTACAGAGTCTGCGATTTTAAACAGAAAGTGGTGGGGTAGATTTTCTGTATGAAAGGGTAAAAAAGCACTGACCCAGGCTAAACACAGTGCACTTAAAGGCCCAGGTGATGTAATGGCTAAGGCTATAAAAAGCTGCAGCCACATAGTAAAAGGGTAAAGAAAAAACATTTAAAAAACTTAGTTTTTCTTTTCCTGCCTGCTAAGAAGGATGGGAAGGGCAGTAAAGAAATCTTCCCGGGGTTGTAAAAGACTACTATCTCATGCAGAAAACAAAGGTATGGAGAAAACTGTGAAAGAACCTGAAACTGAATTTCTTACTAAAAATTAGGTATTTGGTAGGGTACAGGTGCACTATTTGGAGCTCTATTTCCAATGCTCTATTTGGAGCAGGAAAATGGGGAAATAAAAGTGGAAGAAAGGTAGAAGTGTGTGTGTACTCTAGCTACCTGAAGTGAGGAAGTGAGGGTGGGAGAGAAACCTCTGGCATGTTGACTAGAAGGTAATTCCCATCATTTACCTTTCTTCTTGAGGGAGAAAGGAGGCCACCAGTCTAGCCGGACTAACTCAGTGATTCTTCAGTTTTCTCCTTGCTCTATTGTACCTTTTACTGAGACCAATGAAGAACTCACCCATCAAGGCTTCACCACTGTTTGTGATAGCTCATTAGCACAAAAATGCAACCTCTACCCCATGAGGGAACAAAAATTTTACTTACTGGGTTTGAAAATGACAGCCTAAAGAGCATTATAAATGTAAAGAAAAATTGCTCATGACTTCATTTAACCTGTGCTGGAATTAAGGTACTTTTGCATAATAATGCAAAACTTTTCTTTGTTAATTAAAAGCCTTTTTTCCTACTCAGAGCTCATCAAAGAGAGCATGGGGTTTTATGACACAGGGTTTTTCTGCTAGCTGAAAATTGCAACCAAAAATGAGTTAAGCATTTTTAGAGGGAAAAGTGTACAACTAGAGTGAGCAGGGAGTGATCCTTACCTGTAACATACATGCAGACTTGGATAACTCTCAGCTCAAAACCACTTCCTGAACAATGCATAATAACAGAACAGTGCTCTCTTCAACAAATTTGTCCAATTTCCTGTTAAAAATACTTAAAACATAGCATCAATAACATCCTGTGGTAGGGTTTTCTACTGCTTAACAAGTAGTTTTGACCCTGAGCACTGCCAGCTTCATTGAATGTTCCCTATTTCTGAATCGGAGGAGTCACTAAGCAATCAAAAGTCACACATTATCGGTGACATTTGAAATATTATATGCAAATCTGCTTCTCTCCTTTTCAGTCTGAAGAGTTGAAGTTTATTGAGATGACTTCTCATACAGAAGTAATTGCATAACTGCCCTTTTTCTCTTCAGTTTTGTTATCTCTTTTGGAGGGAGGCTTGAGGGAGGATTAAGTGGAAAAGAGGAGCACAGGATGAGAAACAACATCATAACAGTACATAATGTGTCAGATACAGGTGTACTATGAATTTATGCAGTGGTCCAATGCTGTCTGTTCTGAACTCTGACCATTACAGTGTATTGAGCTTATAGTAAGACAGGTGACTACAATAAAATCATAGAATGGCTTGGGTTCAAATGAACCTTAAAGATGATCTAGTTTCAACACCCTTGCCATGGGCAAGGACACCTTTCACTAGACCAGGTTGCTCAAAGCTCCATTCAACTTGTCCCAGTCTATATACCATTCCTCTGAAATATGGGAGGACAAACAATTCTCTGTGTGCAAGATAGGAGTTTTTCCCTTTGCTTACTCTTTGAACATCATATCTGTCTACACAGAATTTCAGCAACTATTCAGTACCATGAAATTCTTTCACTATTATTTACAGCCTTCTTCAGTTATTGTACTCTGAACACCATGGTATCAGCCGGAAGACAATTTAAAAGGTAACTTTTTTTATAATACTGGTACTGGTCAACAGTCTGGGTGTCAAACTACTTACTTTCAAGCATACTCAACCCTAGACATATACAAGAATCCTAATTAAACAGTTCTGGTCTCCTGACCACTTCTAAAGTTTTAAGTGTATTGAAGGATAAGGAATGCTGTGACCACTTCTGTTCATGCTGAAAGTTGAGTGTTTCTACATAAATACAGCAACAAAGGGTCTTTGACTCAAGTGTTTTGTTTCCCTTCCCTTTGGTATACGTAAACAGCACTTTAGATGCCTTTTTTTTTTCCAATCAAAACACCCCCTCTTTTATGCATCACTGAGGTATTAATAGAACCATACAAACAGTGGTTGTTAATACACTTATTTCTCTGAGGTGAATTTGAAAGCTCACTGGTTTATGGTTATCAGATCACTGCATAGTGACTTGACTTAGAAAGCCACAGAGACAAGAAAACTGAGTTTTTTAATGTGTTTTCAACTAGTAATAAATAAGACAACTATTTTAAGATCCTGATGAGCGTATGGGCACCCTGCAAATGCAAAGCTAGCATTGTACACAGAGGAGTCATTCTGGGACAGAACCAGCCCTGCAAAGCACTTGAAGCATGTATTTAGATATTCACTGTGAATTAATGAACTGATTTAAGCTATCTAATGCTCACACAGGAAACATTTAGTTCTTGTACCTCAGTCCAGCATGGTTAACCTTCATTGTTACATGGTAAGCCTGAAATCCACAGGCAGTTTTCTGAGTGCCAATGACAAACAGTCCAATTTTCAAAAACTGCTTGCTTTGAAAAGATTTTTCCTAAGCAACTTAATGGTAATATTTTCATGGACACTTCTTCAGGTGTAAAAAAATGTATAGGAACGTCTCTATATATACACAAGGAATGACCACTTCTCTACCTAATCTGTTGCAGATAAAGACATAAGACATCATCATTGTTGTATTTTCTGAAAAGCAGAGTATCATAGAGTATCAAAGGCATCTTCATGCACACTGACTCTACATTTGACTCCAGAAGAAGTGAAACCGAAGTCGAGTCCAATAGCATGGTCCATATGAAAAAGTTGTTCACAAAATGGGGCATAATCCATTGGGAAAGTCAACAATCACATTGTTGTTGCACCACTTATGAACCAGTATCCTGCAGTTCTTACTTCCCTATTTTTTTCCAGTCTACTGTTATGTTTGGTCTTGTTTCGTTGCACCACTGCAAAAACAAGGCTCCAGCAGAAGATCTCACTGAACAAATAAAACTGTTCCTTGTACACAAGAAATGAGAGAAAATGGCATTTGTTATAGTTTCAAAACTCAGTTGGAATTCCTTCCAAAGCTTGGAGGCAATGCCTCAGTACTGATGAAAGGTTTAACAAAGGACACCCTGAATATGTATGTGATGATAATGGCTCTAGCCAGGGTTTTTGTTCTGATCTCTCCCCAGGCTGGGAAGGGGAGGGAAGACAGGCTCTGGGCAGGGGGCAGGGTTCGGGGGTTCCTGTGCTTTCTGCGCAGGGTCAGCAGTTGGTTGGCTCGGCGGAGGACAGAGGACACACACACACACACGCACCGGACCCAGCATTTTCTTCAGGACCTGGATTGTGTCTTGTTGCTCCCTGGTTTCGCCAGCCACGCGTGGATACCTCAATCCATCTTGAGGAAGGAATCACACCTGTTTTCTCTACACTGCAAAGGTTGGATTTCTGCTGTTTTTGTCACCTATTTCACCGGACCTGACCCGACCTCTGCTCCCGCCATTCCCGGGAGAGAGAGCCCAGCCGGCCGGGCGTGACAGCGCCCCCCGCTGTCCGTGAATAGAACTGCAACCCTGAGAGAGCGCGGCCAGCAGGTGAGGTGCAACAGCGCCACCTGCTGTCCGTGGAGATAACTGCATCTCCCCTTCCTTTGGGGGTAGCCAAAGGGACCCTTTTTGACTGTTTGCCTTGTTGTTTGGGGGTGGAGGAGTTTATTACAGATTGTTGTTGTTTGGTTCTTTCCTTGGTATATCTATCTATCTATCTATATATCTGTGTATTGGGATTGAGAACTGTTATCCTTTTATATATATATTTCCTTTTTCTAATTAAAGTTGTTTCTAAATTTAAATGAGAGGAATTGTCTATTGGCCAACATAAATATCTTAGTTCTCCCCTCGAACTAAGACAAAAGGTAACCTTTCACTGCTGGGAACTGAAAAGGCTCAGTAACACTTGCTCTGCAAGGCTTGCACACGCTTATCATTTATTCTGGACTAGAATTATATAGACAGCCAATTTCACAGTTCCTAATTTAACCACATCAGCATGTCTTAAACCTGTCTTAAGATGTAGCTGTTCTGAAATCCTTTGCTGTTGATAAATATCTCAGTCTGCTGCTCATGAGTGATATTAGCAGCAGTTCTAGTCCGATTATAAAAATAAAACACCACATAAAATACGTGAAAATAGCTCTTTTCAGACTATTTAGAAACAGTGCTTTGAGGTTGTTCTGCTAAACATTTAAAAATCATTAATCCAAGAATTTGCAATGAACTGTCACTTAAAAAAGGCGAGTCAGTGGCAGATCCAGCATGGACCCTGTTACACGAGCATTCAAGTGCCAGGCCAGGGGCACCGTTTACCAAGGAGCACAGATGCAGGCTTTTGTAAAGCTTTGGCTGCAGGAGAAGATAAAATTTGGCTGGGTACACCCCTGCCATATTTGGGTCAGGCTGTTGCAGTGATTTCTGACTAATGATGTTGTGAAAAAGTACTTGGGCACAGAGTGATGCAAAGAGAACTACAATACAGGACAGTCAGATGCCACATTCTCCATCCAGTTTTGTGAGGCAGGCCTGTGTACATAAGCAGGCCTGTGTGTAACCAACATATTAAAATATACAGAACAGATGATATGATTTTTTTCTATACGGTCTAATTCCTTGCCAAGTTTCCAGTAGTTTAATCATGATCTAATTTGAAATAATTAAACCAGTTCTGTTGTTTTTAGAACTGCTTTCTCATCTCTAAGGCTATGAATATAATCACTGCAAACGCAGCTAGGATAGTTTTTATAATAACCTTTAAGTTTAGGTGATAAAATCTACAAAATCTTCTCTAAACAAAATCATGAAAGCAGATTGCTAACTCCTGATACTGAGCTCTATCCCAACAGTTGTGCCATAAGGTGATGTTAAAACCATGGAATTAAACTTGTTAAGCTTTTATAAAGTTGGTGTGTAAAGTTGAAATCCAAGCCTGTATCTAAAATTCAATTCAATCCATCTTGCTTCTTCTACCAGATTCCTGGCTGATAAAGCTTCTTGACCTAGAAATCTAGATCTGATTTGCTAGCATAATGTTCAACTAATACATAAATCAAACACAAGAAATATGACGGAATAGTGTGGGGTTAATGGGAAATGTAGGGACATATATTTTATATTTGGTTTAGTTCATTAGAAAACATTACTTCTGGTCAATTAAAAACAAAAAATAATTGTACATGATGGAAATTTACAATTCAGACTTCATTCTGCATTTCTTGTACAAATTTCTTATGAGTTTAATACAAGTAATAAATAAAATACAAGAATTGTATACCCACTTTTCCAAAATCAACTGCTTCAGATACCTTCAAGTCTAAACAACTGTGACATAATTAACTCTAATAAAGGGACATGTGTAGACAGACATACAAGCTTAGGATTTTCATTTTAAACTAAAGGAACTCTCTTGCTTCAGCTAGCAAGAGCCTGTGTTTTATTCATCAGATTTGTCTTGTATTCTTAGAATTGTATTTGTAGTCAGTTTCATTTGAATATGTTTTTGATTTGTCCAAACAGCAGATGGGTATGATAAAGAGTCTGTATTTAACTTGGCACTTTCCACTCCACATTCCTTTACTATTAATAGCACAGCAGTCATACTCTTCTCCAGTACACATAAAAGGAGGCAGTTCCACTTGCAGCTGCAGTTCCCCTCAAATGTGTGAGTATTTACAAACTCACAGCATTATTTCTTTTTAATGTTGAGAAGACCAGATATGAGATATAGTGGGTGGGTATTTTTTTCATCTCTGCCACTCATATGAAATGTGAGACACTGGAACAGAAGCTAAACCTGTGTCAGTAGTAAAAGGAATCCAGGCACTTAAAATTAGATTCATGTAGAGCTCATGTTCTTACAGGGAGAGTGGGACTATACCTAGGCAGAAGAATTTGCTTTTGAAGACAGAGTTGTGGAATCTTAACCTAAACTGCCAAGTAACGTGAAGAATAAAATACTCATCTGATTGAACAACAAGACTGCCTAAAATGCATAAGAATAAAGGTGTTTGTGTAACAGTAATGTCTTTTTATTACTGGGGTTTCACAAAGAGGGATTTGATCCTTTTGAACATTTGTAAGCAAAAGTTTTTTCTTCAGTTGGTAACATAGTGGAATATGTTAAACAAACCCAATTTTCTAAAATGTCTTTAAATATTTTCTTTCAAATTAATTTGACTGAAAGTATGATTTCTACTTACTGTGTTTTTAAGCAGATATAGTCAGTGATTATTCTTCCCTCTTATAGTTTCAAACATGCAAAACCCTTCTAAAAAGTAATCACTCAAGGGGTTTTTTATATACAAGCTTGAACTTTTGGGTTTTTTCCTGATAATATTTTTCAGTCTGTGTGCTTTTCCAGAGAGAAGAATTTAAGATCAAAAATTAGAAACCAGATTTTTTTGGTACATAAATTAAATTTCCATAACTTCTATTGCCCACACATCAAAACTAACTTGCAACTTGTCTATTGCTTCTTTAACATTTATGACTATGTATGACAAATGCTTGCTTCTTTAGAAATACAACTCCTTCTACTTAATTCAAAAATATAGCTTATTTTCAATATGTTATAAAATAGAATTTTTTTTTTCTCCTGCTGAGACTAGCCTAAGTTTGCTACTGTTCAAACAGCCTGGTTTTTCACCATATATGTAGCTGGAGGCAAGCAGTCTAACTTTCACATCAAACAATAAACTCAGCATGCCAAAACACGTAAACAAAGATTTTCCTTTCCTACAGTAAAAATACAACCACATGCTTACTACACTTTACAGCACTCCATGAATGATATTATTTTGTTATATTAAGAATGATTTTTATCTCACCAATAGCTATAGACAAGGTTCTAATTCTTTCCCACTGAGTTCTTCATTTCAACAACCAAAATGCCATCATGGCAGAAAAGCGCAGACAAGTCTTTGTTCTCCACCCCATCAGGTAATTTGTATTGTCTGGTAAAGCTTCTGGATATGAAACCGTGTTCATCCATCCTGGGTCCGTGCTGAGCTTTAATCAGGAGCCAGCCTTCGAAAGTCTGAATAATTATGTCTTCAGGACGGAACTGCACAACATCCAGCAAGATCTGAAATTGTGTGTTTTCCTCCTCCTGGCCACTCTTCCCTGCCCCAGCCGTGCTCTCTGCGGAGCACTTCTGGTTGCTCAGTGCTGCTGTAGCAGGGCCTGGCAAAGCATATAAAAGGTGATTCAGTTTGTGTGCTTCCAGCTCTTGGTCAGCAAACTGCTCTTGGTAGCGTACAGGAGTTTCCACCCAGTGTCTTATAACAGCTTCTGCCATGGCTGAGGCAGAAAGATCAGCTGCTGTTGCTGCTGTCTCAGGAAGCTGCAGAGTCAGAGTGAACTCTTCCCAGCCGTATGTCTTTATCCGTAGACTAGTCTATCAGTTGATGTCGCCTTTCACTTTTAGAACAGGCAGGGCTTAACATTTAATATAGTGTCCTGCGCTCCAGTACTGGGAGACTTGTTTCATCTTTTATCTGCTAACAATAGAGCACTATTTATAGTGCTGGAGTCTTGAGTGGCTTCAACACATGCACATCTTTCATGCATGAGTAGTAAGAGGAAAATTCTAATGCACCTTGGATTATTGCAATATTGTGCTGTTTATTATTATAAATAATGGGCACATAAAAATGTGAAATTTTTTTTATTTAAATGAAATTTTAATAATTCTGTTTTTCAAAGGGACACGTGGTAATAAGTACAAACTCTGTATATCTTCTAGTTGAAATGCAGAGTTACTGAGGGAAGAGATTTAATTAGCTGGACAGCAGGAATGGATAAGATTTCAGGTTGGTAAACCGTAAAATTATCAAGTGCATTGGATGTTCTTGCAGAAGTTGTGCACAGGTGAAATTTGGGCATGGGTAACCATGCTATTGGTGGAAGGAGGGATCTGTAACCCTCCCTGCCCAAAAAGGGGGAGCCTGAAGCACTGAGTCTGCAATCTTAGTGACCTACAAACAGAGCAGAGCCTTCTCCTGCATGTCAGGGAGTCAGACACAGGAGTGAAAAGAATATTACAGTGCCAGCTCATGTTTAACAGCTTCCAGAGGAGAGTAAAATTATTTTTCCCCAGCAGAACAATAAAGAAAATTTCAAATCCTTAGTGCTATCACATTGTCCCAGCAATATTCATTTGCGGACACTTAACAGCTTGAAACCATGATCCCATCTACTGCATGTGTCTGCAGAACAGGACTAATAGCCTCTAAGGCTCTCTGTGGTGTAATTATGGAATCAGAAGATGGGAATCATCTGGAGATCATCTAGACCAACCTCCTGCTAAATCAGATTCACCTAGAACCCCTTGTGCAGGATCACATCCAGCTGGGTTTTGAGTATCTCCAGGGAAGGAACATCCACAACCCATTGCTTGCTACTCTATGATTGCAGGGCAAATAATGCCTACAAGGCTTAACAGTTTGTTTAACAAGAGCTAAGACAAAAGTGTAGTGAGAATGGAAAAGCATTTCTAAATTTTAGTGTGTTTACTAGAAAATCCCTCTTGATGGGTTTGGGGTTGTAAAGCAGAATGTGTTGTGGCAACTGATGGTGAAAGTTTCTTTTTTCATTTATTAGTGCTATAATACTTTCTCTAATGCTAGAAATAATTATACAAGATATTTTTATCCCTTCTTGTTTGGCTATTATTTTTTAGAGTTCTATTTCTTGTTGTTACATATTCCATTACCATGAAAATGGCAAGTCAATTCATATGGGATCTTTGGCTCCTAATGAAGTAATAAAGAAAGAGGCCATTAAATTTTGATACCTATCAGAAATTAACTTTTTTGTTGAGTTTGAGAGCAGAGCAGGATTACCAGATATATCTGTAATAAAGCTCTATGTTTGCTATTTTATTTTTAAAGCTCTATGTTTGCTATTTTATTTTAAACACATGAAGGCTGCATTGCAAGGCAAGGAAATTTTCAAAAGTTAAAGATAACTTAGATTAATGACCAACTGTTTAATTGACTATTATGAGAAATAAGAGTTATTCTACTTTATTTAACTATTGGCTTTTCTGTTAGACTGTACTCCAGAAGTAATTAAAAAATATAATTCTGAATATATGACTGACTAAAATCGACTAAAATAATAATAAAAACAACCTGGAGCGCTTCCCATTATCTGTTCAGCAGCTGTTTTCTGGTTTGTTAGCAAATTATTCACTTGATGAGGAAAACTTTAACCCTGAAATGAAGCAGTATGCCTGGCTGGTTGTGATATGCTTATACAGGTTGCTGAAAGCTATTGGTGTCCCTGCTGGATTCTGTGATGATAGCCTGACTTATTTTACTTCAGTTTTGCACTCATTAGTAAATGCACCGTGGAGGAATATCACTTTTTTTTTTTTTTAATTTAATTTTAATTATTTACCTCATCTCTGGGATAAGGTACACTTGCCCATACTTACACTTGAACTTAAAACAGAAATCACCATCTCAGTGCAAGTCACTGTGGGACAGTTGTATCTATTCCCAGAAACAGCTGCGTTAGTCTTTCAAATGTCTATGTTAAGCCTACTTGGAACTGTCTGTCTGGTTTAGTTAGCACAAAAGATGCTTTGAATACCTTTTAAATTCATGTCATATGCAAAATGCTGCAGAACAAAGACAAGGAATCAGGAAGATTTTGAAAATGAAACCTTCCCATCCTTGCTTCTCCTCTGTTCCAGTCCCTTCTTGCAGATCGCCACTGATGGACTCAGGAATTAGCCCAATGCTTCTTATTGCTTTGCTACTAACATGGGGAATATGACAAGTGGAAAAAAGAAAACATCCTTGAAATGCAAACTTCAATTTAGAATACGTGTTTTGACATTTCTGAAGCTTTTGCTGCCATGCTCTTCCAATATCTATAGCAGGATTCGGTCCAGTAACTAATTTTAACAACAATTGATTGGTGTGGTCATTTTAAACATCCAGAGCTGTTCCGTCAGGAGCAGAATCGATGTTCTAAATCGCCAGGTCGATGCCTAGGGTTGTTTCCCGGTTTTGCTGTGCATGTGAAGACCTTTCTCGGTGCTGCCTAGCGGGCAGGAATGCACCGCCTGGCTTGGGAAAGTACTGCAGAGGCAGCCGGGTAACTCGCCACGGGCGCCTCGCCCTCGCCAGCACGCCCTCTGTCCCGCGGGTGTCCAGAGGCCCGGGCCGGCACGGCGGGATGCAGCCGGCCGGGATGCGCGGGGCACAGCGGCATCTCCTGGAGAGGACCGGGAACAGCTGCGCGGGGGGACCCGCCCGCACCGCCTCCTGCCTGCGGAACGGAGCGCTGCCTGCGAGCGCACCTGCAGCGGGCTGCTTTCACGGCAGCATAGGCGTCTTTCTCAGAATTTTGGAAGGGAGGCTGATGGGATGAATATTTGATTCGTGCATTCTAACCTGCATCAAAAGCAGCGTGGCCAGGAGGTCGGGGGAGGTGATTCTCCCTCTTTGCTCTAGTGACACCCCACGTGGAGTGCTGCATCCAGTCCGGGGATCCCAGCACAAGAACGGCATACATCTGTTAGAGAAAGCCCAAAGAGAGCTGGAGATAGCCTATCCTCTACAGAGATAGGCTGAGAGAGTTGGGGAGTTGGGTTTTCAGCCTGGGGAAGAAAAGGCTTCAAGAATCCCCTATAGCACTTTTCAGTACATAAAGGGGGCTTACATGAGAGCCCGTGAGGGATTTTTGACAAGGGCATGTTGTGATAGAACAAGAGGGAATGGCTTTAAACTGAGAGTAAGTTTAGATTAGGCATTGGGAAGAAATTCTTTACTGTGGGGGTGCTTTATAGAGTATTTGAGTTCTTTACTGTGCTTATGTTGTCTGCAGATGCCTCATCCCTGAAAGTGTTCAAGACCAGACTGGATGTGTCTTTGAGCAACCTGATCTAGTAAGTGACATCTAAACTTATGGCAAGAGGCTTAGAACTAGATGGTCTTTAATGTTCCCTTCCAATCCAAGCCTTTCTACAATTCTGTGATGCTGTAAAATATAGAAAGCAGGCATCCTGGTAAAGCTGCATTGTAAACTGTAAAAATGCAGGGTGCACAAAGTCATGAGAATAACATATTTGACGCATTTCTTAAAGAAACACATGTTCATTCTGCTTGACACAACTTTAAAGTAATAGATTGTTCTGTCACAATCCTCTACATGCTTGATTCCCCAAAGAGAAGTTTGTGTTTCAACCACCACTGAAATTCAGTAACTGCTGAAAGGGGAAAAATGTGAAAAGACTGGCAGAATGAAGGGAACAAGAACTCTTGCAGCAAAAGCTAACAGGCTAAATTCAAATCAGAGCCATGTAATTATCCAAAAGAATTTAGGCAGAGCACTGAAGTTAGCTTTACCAAAGCACCCAAGATTGCCACTCACGATCTGCTTCCTGTGTCATTCAACAGAGATGTTGTCACTTCAGACTTTGCAATACATGTGAAACAAGCAAGGGTAGGACTTCAGTGAGTTTTACCAGCGCTGTCTCTGTTACACCCAGTATGGGAATATAAATTTTGTGGTTGTAGTCTAGAAAGTAAAAGAGTTAGATAGCAAAATAAAATCTATGTGAGAATAGAATGGGATGGCACATATGAAAACTCTATAATAAAGAATTTCTACATAGTATTTAATATATTTGTTTAGAGTGAGAAAATGACTCTCCTATTTCCATCATTTTGAGTTCATTGCTCCTCAGGGCTATGAGCTGTATTTTTAGCTGTATTGTTAGATCTAGATACATGTAAACTCTGCAGGAATCAGCAATGTAACCACAAGTCCTGAAATTTCCTATCAGCAGATACTGAGTGTTCTGTTTTCAAGAAATATTGAAGGCGTTTTTTGTTTTGTTTTGTTTTGTTTTTTTTTAGTAATGCCTCATTCCAATCACATGCTGTTTATATTGGTCAGTGAATCACAACATAACTCTTTCTAGAGCAAGACTTCATGCTGTGTTATAAAAATTCTTGCAAATAGTAAAGGCCGTGTTGTTACATAGCCAGCTTTACTGAAAGGAGGCTTCGGTCTGCAGGTCATGTCCTTCAAAACCTGGAAAAAGCTGGATCTGCCCAGCCTCCTGGAAAATCTCTCCAGGGCACTGATGCTCTCTTGTAACTGTTAACCCCATCTCCTAATTTTAGGGTCCCTAAGAAGGGGAAAACTAATCCCTCGTTTGTACTAAGAATCAAGTGTTTGCTCATTTTTTTAAGGAAGTAGTGTGAGAAATATAAGTAATCATGGAATGGACTATCATTTTGACACATTACAAACACTATTACAAGATTTTTTTTTTGAATGTTGAGATGATAGAAAAGCAGATGAAGGATGAGCATGGAAGATGACCAGACCACAGCAACTGCTACTGGAGCAACACTTCTATGGAACAGTGAAGGAATAAAAATGCAACTTGTATAACCATGATTTCCAGTTACTATAAAAGTTACTTTACACTGATGTCATTGAACTCTTTACAAATATTTGCTTTGTTATTCACATGGCTTGTTTTTGAACATTTCTATGTCTGCTATAGACAAATGCATTTGTGCCTCACAAATGCTTGAGGAACTTCTATAGAAAGCAAATTCTTTAGAGTGAAAATAATCTGTTCAATTATTGCAGACAGACCAGTAGAGAGGAAATGAACAATTAAAAGAGGATAATGTGCCAAAGGGCTTGAAAACTGTTTTGCCACTGAAAGTCTGGATCTAATGCGCCCTTGCTGTAGAAACAGTCTGACTTTTTACCAGTTAAAAATCAATTAGTGTTCCAAGAAGAATGCCAGTTTTCAGTTTTTCTTCTGCCTTGCTGAGGCCTTTACTTGAGAATTGATAGGAATAACTCAAGGCAGGGGAGTACAGTAAGACTGGTGTATTTATTTTAGACCTATTAAAACTTCATAGCTAGTGATCACATGCCTATTTAGGATGTGAAACTCCTATTTCATGATTACATCTTCAGTTTGCATATTCAGAGTTTGACTACTTTAGTAAAAATAATACAAGTACTTGAAAATCTCACCTGTGAAGTTCTGAAAGTAGCAATAATTCTGCTGTTTAAAATTATGTACTGTGTAAGGCTTCCAGGAACAAGGGCTCAGTCTAAGACCTACATTACATGTAAAACATGCTAACCTATAATGAGGACAAAACACCCATTATCTGCTTTTGTTTAGTGGGTTTTTTTCAAAGAACAAAGTAAAGATTGACATTAAACAGCTAGAATGAATTGAAGACACTGTGCACTGACACTGAGTATGTTTGTCAAAATAATTACCTGCCAGAAAACAATTGAACTTACGAAATTAATTTTGAAATTTAAAAATTTCACTGTGTTCAAGTACTGAAAAGGACTAAAGGTGTGACTGAACACACCTGGTTGCTCACATACTATGAAAATACTGTATTATGGCATGGGTACTTGAGTCAAAACAGCACTATAGAATACGTATTTTCAAACACTTAGGAAATTCCTGAGCTGTAAAAACTATGTTCTGAGTATTTGCTGCCAGTATCAGATACTATCGAAGATGTCAGCTGAATGGGTCTGGATATGAAGGTGGCTTGTGGCTCTAGCTAAATTCTATGACTTTGGCACAGGATGCTGAATGAAGCCACTGATTTAAGACATCCTGCATCCTTTGTGATTGTGTCTTGTAGGTGCAGCTGGAATCAATGAGATTTTTCTTTAACATCAAGAATCCATGAAAACTTTTCAAATAACATAAAAGTCACCCCAATTCCAAAATACCACATGTCACCAAGGTTGTAAGTTCCCTAGGGCCAAGCAAAAAATCCCTGATAACTCAAAACTTGTTGAGGCTGAGTGTCTTCATGTTGGTGTGAAAGGTTGCTGATCCTGGGAGAGAAGCACCTGATACAGAAAGTCCTTAAAGAACAGCTGCTATGATTTATGAAGGACTAACAGGAACAATTTGCTATCGTTAGTGAACAATTCCTTTTTTGAATGACATAAATATGCTGTTCCATACCAGTGTACCCTTGGAAATAATTCTTGTGTCAAGCGTCTTTAACTGGCAAGGAGCAGCTGGGGACTGACTGTGTAAGTAATGGGAGTGGAAGACTTGCCCAAACCCCCAAGTGTAGAGTGACTGAAAGGGACTTGGTGCTGACCCAGTGCTATTGTCTTCCTATGCTGACCTAGTGGATAACATGAAATTCCAGTCTTAGAAGGGAGGCCAATAATTCATTGGCAGAAGTAATGTCTCGCCTTGCCTCTCCACATGGTGAAAGCCAACCAAAATCTGTCTTCTATGTCAGAACTGTTATTTCCTTTAGTGTTGGAATTAGAACAATAGCATCATATTGTTCTAATTTCCTGACTTTGGTGATGCCAGAAAGGCTGCAAAGGTGGTAAAATCTCCTGTTAAAAACCCTTCTCTGTAGACAGTTTTCAGTTAAGTCTGAGGAACAAGTTCTGATATATAAACTACATAATCATCTTGACTGGACTTGAGCTTAGTGTATATCAGTGCAGGATTTACATCCTTACTTTAAACACTATCATCCATGCTATTTCTGAAATTATATTTTCTTTCATAGTATGGGTTCATCTCAGGAGAAAGAACATGGCCAGACTTTTTTTTTTAAGATTACATAAGGAGTTTATTGTGAATCTTGATTTACAAGACATGGACTGTTAGATTATTCTACAAAAAGGAATCGTGAATACTTTGATGAAACACTAGGCCTGAAATTTAAAACATTTTTCTCGTCTCTCTTTTTTGAGCTTCTGTTCATACATGTTAGAATTTGAAAAATCTGAAAACATGTTTTCTGGCCTGCTCTGTACATTTGCCTATATGCAATGATCTCATGCCACTTATGTTGGGAAAAAATGGGAGATCTGCTTTTCTTCTTAAAAAAGTCATTATATCATATAAAATACTGTGAGAATCTCAGCCCTTGCCATACCTAAGCAAAGATCTCTGTATGTGTAAACATTTATATAACATGATCAGACACCTACTTAGTAGGTAAGGTAACATTTTCTTTCAATTATTACAGTATTTTCCTCCAAACACATATTTGTCAATACAGATATTTTTATAACACAGAGCAGAACTGCTGTGCAAAATCTGTTGCTTTCATGTTGTTCTACTGAAGGTCAGAAGATCCTTAATTAAACTTTGTTTTACTAAGGTTTATGTTTACATAGCATGCTGCGCAAGACATAAAATGTTTGTAGTTAGGTCATGAGAGAGCAATAATATTTGTAAAGGCACACTTAACTCCCATATTATAGAAACCATTTTATTTTCACAGTAGAAGATCTTTTTTCCATATTAATCTTTGCTGTACCAAGTAGGTAAATTAAGTCTGTGCAGGCTAATAAGATAGTTCCACAGTCATATTAGTAACACTGAATTTTAAAGTGATTACTTATTCTTGGAGGGAACTTTTAAAAAGTAATGCAGATATTTACTGGGCATAAGTGTGTCAGATATTCCATGTAGGTTGGACCTTTCATTTGGGCCAGCTAAAACTACTTACAGATGGCAATGTGCGTGGACTCTGTGGTTTATAAAGTGAAATGGGGCTTCTTTGTGCTAGGGTTGAACAAAGCCACAGAGAAATCATTCAGAAGAGTTAATCATAAGCAAAACCACAAACCTCAGAGAGGGATTTGACATGCAGTCAAAGGACTTGACATTGTTGACATTTTATACCAATTCAAAACATATTTGGTTTTATATAGAGAATGACTGATAGATGGATAAAGAAGGTGGAAACAGAGAATGAAAGACAAAATATTCTAAACACAAGGAAATTTGGTTACTAGTGTGCAAGCAAGCTCTCATTCAGCAAACTGTATGGAGTGATAGAAGCCAAAGGCAGCTGGATGTTGAATAATGTGTGATTATCTGTCCAGTTTGCCAACTCCCTACTCACATTACTATTCCCAGAGCATTCAATGAGGATATCAGTGAAGTAAAGGTTGCAGGATTAAATCTTATTCTAGCAAAAATCCAGGACAGAAAGAACCACCAGACAGTTTCAGATAGACTCCAGACTGTCTCACTGCTATTCATTTTCTATCACTGCTGGAATTTTGCTGTGGAAACAAATAGCAAAGAAAACAATAACAGGATTAAGAACAATGACTGGGTATTAAATCACATACCAGTGGTTTTCAGCCTATGGCACTTTTTTTCCACTGGTGCAATGTTAGATTTTATTTTATTTTTTTTTTTTTGGCAGTTCCATTGTGTTTTTTTTTTTTTTTGTTGTGTTTTTTTTTTGTTTTGTTTTTGTTTTATTTTATTTTATTTTTATTTTTTTTTTAAATGTACAACATTTTGGGGTTAAGCACATGACCCAGCAGAGGAAGGGATGCTTTCTTGTTCCTCCCTATTTGGATATAGTTTGCATGTTGGGGTGTTTTATTTAATTCTTGCACTTGAATCTGTTTAGTTTTGAGATAGGCCCCCTTTTTGCTCAGGAACAAGAATGAGAGCCTCAGTTGCCAAATCATGTTTCATTCTTCCTGGGTGCAGGGACTCATTGAGAGGAGTTAGCCATCAGTGAACAAACAATAGTAATGAGTTATATGAACTGTAACTGTGGGAGAGCTAACCTGCACAGACTGAAGAGAAATAGAGATTTGAGACCAATATACAAACAACTGGTAACTCTGTAATCCTGGGGCTGGTCTAGAACCATAGAAAAACAACATCCAAGTCTAGGTACTTAAATAGTGCAAGAGGCCTCTGCTATTTTGGGAGATCAAATACAGTTTCCTGTTCTTTTTATTATTGTTCCCAGAGTCAACAATGCATTCTGATGATACCATAAAAAGACACCAAACTATTCTGCAATCTGGAAAAGTGTGGGGGTTTTTTTGTTTGTTTGTTTTTGTTGTTGTTTTTTTTTTTTTGTTTGGGTTTCTTTTGTTATTCTACTGCTGCAGTTCTGCACTCTGATTATGTAGAATCACAAAGTTAGTGTTATTCCTCAGTAGATGTTCAAGTTCTTTAGTCTTCAAAGTCACTTTACATACTTTTAATTTCCTGATCTAAAATTTCACACATTGATTTCATGTATTTTAGGCTTATTTTTATGTATATCCAAGTGTGAAGTAAGCATTTAGATAGCTAGGTAATGGGGTTACAAAACATACTTGCCACCAATTACATACTAGGTGCATAACCACTCTCAAAATTCAGTCCCATTTGAACGTGCAAAAGGCAAGTAGGGGTTGCCAAAATGCAGTTGCTACAGCCACTTGTCTCCAACGGCCTTAATGTCATCTACAGCCACTTATCTCGAAACAGCTTATTACCCTTAATGTCCTCTGTGTGGGAGAGTTCATTAAGGAGCATCTGGCATAGGAGGCTGTGAGATGTCAGGTATGCCTTTTGTACAAACTAATATGGAATTGATTGCCTGCATGTACAAAATGACTGGAATGATCCCTTGTGTTACTGGATACAATCTCCTGCAGTTATTACCTCCAGATGTGGGAAGAAAGGCCAGCAGAAATACCTGGCTCCATTAGCCCATGCTTTGTTCCACTACAACAGGTCTGAGCTGGAATGTCAAGACTTGGTCTACAGCAGTGTTAGCCTGTACTTACAGGTAATACTAAAGGCAGTCTGGCTGGAGCAATTTGATGTTAAATATTGCAAAATACTTTCTGTCTTATATTACGTATTCATAATCAATAGACGCTTTGACCTTTAAATTTTTGTCTCATTCTTGCTTCTGAAAGAAAGCAATGATAATATTCTCTCATCTAAAAGGGATTATTGTGAAAATGAACTAATTAGTATCATAGAATTGTAGAATCTTAGAAACATGAGATCTGTGAAGAAGTTAGTGTCAAATTGCATGATAAAGCAAAAAAAAAATTTCTGTCTCCAGACAGAATTTGTAAGGTGGTGAGTAAAAAACATGAGGCCACATACAACAATAATAACAATAAACAAAAAGGAAAATTGGATACTGACTAATATAGTAGTCAAGTGGAAAATACAGTAGAGTTATGTAGCTGGACCGCATATCCTAATATGCAGGTGTATACAGGCTAAACTAAAGCTGTATAGGAAATCTGAAATTCAGCATTTTCTTCCTAAGTATTTTAAAAATTTACTGTGCTGTAGCCACAATTGTTAGGTTTCTATTCATCTTCTTTGTTTTTCAGCATGAAACACAATATGCTGCTAGGATGTGGGATATGTAGAAAGATAGAATCATATTTGGAAATTAATTTAGATAGTAATGTATAATTTTACAAAGTTAGAGTTAAGCACACTGTGACTTCTGTCTATTCCTCTTCTATGAGAATCATGAGTCATTTGGTGTAGTAAAATTAAACCTCTTGGCACTTCCCAGTCTGGAGACTGAGTCTTTTGGATCTGTTCTGCCCACTGCCCCTCCCAGCAGAGATACACCAGAACTTTCCCATTTGCAGAAGGAATGATAGGAAAAATAGGCAGGATCTGGTAGGATCTAAGTTAAAATGCCTCTATTGAAAGTGTCCACTTGTGTACTACAGAATTTATTGGAAGTTTTACCAATAACTGTATGCAGTAATATGCCTTAGCCTTCTGAAAGCTATCCATTAAAACATTGAACATGTGAAAACCATTACTTTCACCTATGGCTCAGTTCTAAGACAGTGCATTAATATGGATGCCAAACTGCTGAGCAGGGAGAATTGGTGATCAACACAAATGAGAATAATTTGCTCTAAACATAAATGTACTGTGCTTTTTGCTAACAATATATACAATTTTACTTGAAAGAATCTCCAGTATCTCATTAATTTAGTACCACTACTTATTTTGTATGCATTCAGAGTAACAATAATATTTAACCTTAATACCCTCAGTAAGTATCAACAGACTTACATGTTAATGAATTAACAAATTCACCTTCATTTTATTCTCAAAACCTCTGCATAGAAGCAAGTGGTCAATTTTCATACTAGTTATACAGAAAGCTAGCTTATTATTTGCCAGGAGTACAGAAATCATATATGGTCCAGATATATCCACACTTCATGCTGAAATAAACCAGAAATAAAATAAAACAGGTGTTCCCTTTCACATGTTCTTCAGATGTGTTAAAGCTAAGAAACCTATACTTTGGCTGCTGCCCTTTTCCTCGAGTGAAAAAAAGAAAATACGTTAGTGAGAGACAAAGGGCCCTGTAAAGCATGCTTTGGAATTGCTTCCAGAGCTGAAATCCATACAGTTACCACATAAAATACCTAACTCTTAATGAGCTTTTAGAAAAACTTAGTATTTTGATTGGTTTTCCTGATTTGAAATTCAGTTTGGCTGAGAGGTCCATCAGTATTTTTTAAATTGTGGTTCCTTTCATTCCTTCATGGGGCAGCTTTTTGCCAGTCTTTCTCATCCTCAGGACCATGTGGAGGATGCTCAAAAGACAAACACAGTTTATTCATAAGCAAGAATACTTCAAGATGGTCTCAGAATATTCACACCCAAGTCTTACATTCCCCCTCCCTTGGAGCTGTAATTGCATGTAATACAGATGAAAGAATTGCAGTGAAGAGGCTGGATTCACACTGAATTTTTAGACTCTCATCCTGAAAACACATAGGAATACTGGGAAAAAAGGGACACTATTATTGTAAAGTTCCCACCCACACAGTAAATTGCCTGAGTGGAAATGAATTTTGAAAAGTGTGCTCTCTGTTGTTTTTATTCCTATAGCCTTGACTCTAATGCAGTTGGGCTTTTGGGTGTACAAGACTGCTCCCTAGCATGTCTGCAGTGTTGCTGAGTTTGTGCTGTTCAGATGATATTACTAAATAGTTTTAGTACTCACAAGAGAGGTTTGTAATCCAGCTGCCAAGACATTAGCAAGAATGGATGGCTGGACTTGTGGTTAGGCCACTGCCTTGGAAGGTAAAAAAATCCAGTTTGGTTCCTGGCTCTTCAGCAGATTTTTCTCTCCAGTTTCTGGAAAACCACTGCCTTTCCATTCCACTTTCAGAGAGTGTGGGAAGAGGGATCAGCATCCTAGCCTTGTTTAGGTTATTGAGGTTTTCAGCAGAAACAGTATCTTCCAATACATGTATGCAAAATCTTTTATACAGAGACAAGATAGCATCTGAAGCCTTCAGAGGAAAAAAGAGCAAACAAGGATGAGCATGAGAATTGTTAAATATGAGGGTGTATCACCAGTGACAAAAAAAGAAATTGGGTTTAATGTGAGCACACCTTTAATTTTCCAGATGAAGCCAAAGAACACCTTACTGGCTCAGGAATCAGAGGCACACTTACTGGAAGAGATAGGCCTCCCCAGACTCTGTACTATGGCACCAAGTGTGTCACTTGCTTCATAGGATGTGACAGCATAGCAGGAAGTGGCTGCTGGGGCATCATTATAATGCATCTGAAAATACAGGGATACAGCAAGTGGAGGGTGAGTATACAGAAAATAAGAAAACATGTAGTAATCAAAGTTTGCCAAAGGGATGCATGTTGAATAAAAATATAGAAGTTTTCAGAAGATTTACCTTTTGTTGCTGTTAGTAAAGTAAATGTTACTATACTGCTGTCCTGTTTGCATGGCTATTGCTTTTGTTTTATTCACCAGTAGAACATTAGTTTACAAAGAAAACAAAAAAGCATGTCTATTCTAGGCTTATCACACTATAGTACTATTAATGGATTTTTTCTACAAAGAAGTTTAACAGAATGAAATTGCTTGAGTTCAATTTAAAATTAACAGTTGTAGGCTTACCATCCAGACCTCTCTTGGGCAAAATGCATACTGAAATTAAATTTTCCATGCATATAGACCAAAAAGAAGTAAAGGGACAAATTGATTAAATATTTATTTTTATAATACCTGTACTGGAGAGAGAGTAAAAAAGTAAGCATCAGAGACTAGCTGGACAATAATACGAAAAAATGTTGCAGTGATAATAAATGACATAACTGACTGTATGTCCTAATGTGTTAAACTACATATGTGAAAAATGTACAACAAAGAATTGTTTTTTATCCAGGATTAATATTAGCATAGTTTCTATAACCCCATGATCTTCTCTCTTAACTATATACTTGCACTTTCCTGTACATAATAATGTGGGATAGTAACTAGCCTTTTACAGTTTGTATAAAATAAGGAGACTACAAAATAAAGGAGCAATCTGCCTATTCTTAGTTTGTAATTACATTTTACTACAAAGTATATGGAATTGGTCTCATTCCTGAGTCTTGACAAAACTTAATGCATATTTACTGGTATAGACCTTTGCACAAAATCTTTCAGGAGGGAGCCTTATCGTGGTGGAAATCACATTTCCCCACCTTGAGTCCCAAAGCAGGTTAATAGAGCCTGAAAAGTAAATGGCAGTGATGAGAAACGCTGAGAGATACCTTGATTCACAACAACCTACTTGTGCCTTTAAAGAGAACAGCTGTTTTAGAGTTTCTTGCTGATACTTAAAATCAGATATTTGGCACCTCCATCGTCCCTTTGAATTCCTTTAGTTAGGAAATACTACATGAACTTTTAAATGCAGTAGTTCACTGTGTTTTTAAATACAGTGACTGAATGTGATTATCTCAGACAAAAGCAGTTAACAGAGACCTGCCCTTAACCACAGTAAGAGCAAGTTCACTTTTAATATAATTGTCACTTAACCTCTCTGTTAACTTGGTACATCTTCCCAGAAAAAAAAAGCAAGCCACTGACAGCAGAGCACACTTCGCTCTTTCTGGACTGAATCCTTCCCTGTCAGTGACCGTCTTCTGTGCTCCAGGGCAAAAAAGCAGCAGTTCCTTTATCTAACTGCAATAATCCTTAGTCCATGCTTTTTATGAACAAATCATTAGAGATGTTTCACACTATTAAAAAGACTAAAATTCTTAGTTGATATACTAGAAAATTACAATAGGCTTTGCCTTTAGCTGTTTTCTACACCTAATTTTACACAACTACCTAAGCAGAATTAAATTATTTAAATAGCTGATTCAGTCAATAATGTCTTTAACTCTTGCTAAACTGTATTTTTCCCCAAAGAATTTTATGCATTTCATTCTATTATTTTTCCTTTCTTGTGAGGGGAAGAAACATTTCTCAAAAGTGTTATTCTACAGGGAGCAATAAAGGAAAACATAAGCAATTTATATATTGTTGTATGTTCTAGGAACTGATGGAAGCATCTTTAAACTGTTGTACAACTACCACCAGCATCTAAAAAGGCTCTGCAAAAGGTAGCAACAGGCATTAAAGACTTCCTTGCCTTTTCTCCAGGCACCCAAGACAAAACAGGGCTTGCTAACAAACCATTCAATTTGTACTCATGGAAATCAGCTGAAATATGTGGAAGCTTTTCTTACCAATACCTATGGCAACAGGCAAGTTTAACTTTCAGGCACAGCAAAAGTAAACAATAGTATGTGACCTTGCTACTTGTTTTGCAGGATCTTGCTGAGGGTTAGGCTCATGTATATGAAGTGTGGGCTGCCAGCATGCAAGCTGGCAACAACCTGCCCACTTACTTTTTACTGTCACTCCCCTACCCCATCCATGTAGTCAAGTGACTGTGTCCTGCAGGGATGGTGGCTGCTGACAGCCACTCAATGGGAGCAAGAGGAAGGAAAAAATGCCTCTGGGTTTTAAGGCAGGAGTGGACTGTTGAGGGAGGAGAGGCTGCTGGGAAGTGGAGGAGACATTGTCCTGTACTCTGTCATCTGATGACATGAGGGCTAGTGATTGTGTGTAGAGACTCTCCAAAGCTCCAGAATTCCCCTCATTCTTCTTCTTAATTTTTCTCTAACGCTACTCTCCATAGACCTGACTTTTCCCAGTCATCTTTCCCAATGAACCTCCCTAAACTTGCTCCCAGTTCCCCTTTCCCTGCTTTCAGTCAGTTATAAGGAACAAAACTCTCAAATACACTTGTTCAGCATTGCCACTTCTCCTCTACAGCAGAAGTAAATATTGATTTTTTTTCCATTTATTATAAACCAATCTTAACCTTCTGAGACTTCATAAAATTCTCCCTCTGACCCCTTTCATGTTTCTATTCTGGTAAGAGAGGAAAAATTTTAATTTCTTTTACTGCTATGGAATTCTCTAAAAAGATTTAAACAAGCAGAATCCCACTGTTACACCTCAGTTTATCCTAATACTTGTAGCCATATCCCTATGTTCAAAGGATTCAGAAGCCCCAGTGTGTGCTGTTATAATCTATTCTCACTCTTGGATGGTGGCTTAGAGGCATTCTGGAACAGTATTACTAGAAGTATCTTCTAGGCCAGGAACAAGATACAATAGAGAGAGCTGTCAGAGCAATGGCATTTCAGGGTCAGCTGCCTGTCTCCCAACAGATGGTGTCTTGTTTTCTCTCATTAAAAAATCTTCCATGCAGAGAGTAACAGTGGCAGATCTTGTCATGCTAATTTAGTTTAACTTCAAAGATAAAAAATGTATTCCAAAACCACACAGGCTACGTGGTCAGCTTCAAAGTGCAAAACACATATTTTGGTCAATGTGCTAGTTATGAGACATGTAATTATATAACCACATTTCCTTTTACAGTTTAGTTTTGATTGGATAAACACATCTAAGCAACTTCACTTGTTTGCTTTACATTTTCCTCTCTTCCATGGATAGGCACTTCTCTAGGTAGCCAGAATTCAAGAGCTGTATTTTTCTTTCAAGTCTGCATAGCTGTACAAATGCATGCATAAGGCCTATTAAAATCCCATTCAATTACTAAGAAAACCTCTGAACAAAACCCTTTACATGGAAGTCAGGTAGCCAGTGTCTTGCTCCTATTGAAAAATGTAGTTTTATTAGGAATATGAATTAGGTCTTCAAATCAAGTACCTGTATCTTTGTAAACAGGACTATAGGCTTTTCTGCTTTTTCTGAGCCAGAGGGTCCAGTCTTCCAAATAGATGTTCTTACTATTGTTATAATCATAAAGATTATGCCGAAGATGCAAATACTGGATGCAAATACTCTATGTTTTAAAGTGGGTTTCTGCCTGTGATTTCAGAATGGGCAACCATTCTCATTATGAAAATAGTCCATTTTGCAGAGGGTTTCTTTCTCCTTTCCACTCATACTATCACAACAGTTTCTTAATAATCTGTGATACAAAAGAAATAGTGAATTATTGACCTCTGTATTTCCAAGGTAAAGTTGAAATAAAAAAAAATTAAGAAGAAGGTACTTAATATCTGCTTCTATAAACATTTGAACAAAAGTCTTTTGAACTTACTGGTAAGCAAAGAACATCCTTGCACATCTGTTGAGTAAGTTTGTACAAGATGGTATGTTTAACAGCCTTCCGTGTTCAACCTTAATTACACATCATAACTTCAGAAATGGCAATAGACAAACATGTTTTGACATAAACTGTCCTACCTTTCCCACATAAATGGGCTCAATACTGAAATCACTGAATTACAGCTTTTATAGACTAGCCAGGAGTCAACCAAACCACTTGATAGAGAACACAATATAACGAGTAATGAATGCCTCCAGCATTAAATCCACATTTTAACCTTCTAAGAGCAGTTCATGGGAAGTTGGAGATGGTTATGCAGGTATTTAAGTGGAAGCTTCCAAACCTAGAAGGACTGATGCTTCAAAAACACTTGGAATACTTTCAGTTCTTGTTATTCCTGCAGTGCAGATCTCCTTCAGGTTTGTGTATGTGCGTTGCAGTGGAAACCAAGGAGACAGTTGGGTGATTTAAAAACACAAGTTATTTGCTCCATAGCCTCACTACAGAGAAATTAGTGGAACTGAAAAAGAGACAACACTTTGTTACACATATTTCCTTTCCTTCTTCCAGATATATTTTCCAATGTAACACTATTTTCTGAAGTATCCAGGTGAAAAATGCATGTTGTCCTACTGAAGGAGCATGAAGTTCCTTTAGTAGGATTCTTTTGGTGTATCATTGTTTCCAACTTTTAGTACTTCAGGTGCACAGAACTGTACCTACCAAAACAGGACAAAAAAACCCTCGCAAACAGCTACATTTGAAACAAATCCTAAGGAAATATACAGTTTGTTTGAATTTGCAGTATCTCCTTACTTACTACATCTGCCTTTTTTTTTTTTCCCTCAAGAATTAATACCTTGGCCCTATTTTCTTCCTTTTCAATTAAATGAGAATTCTTTAAAATGATCTGCTGTTGATACCACCTTTTTCCTATTCCTTGTGTTCAAAAAGTGTCTGAACCGTGATTCTTTTGGTAAATGTGTCTGATCGACAGGATTCTTCATAGGTATTGTTCAAGGCTTATTATGATCTCTTGAGGCACTGATAGCTATATCTCAGATTTTGCTTACAGAGTCTTATGCTCTGATGTTGCTTTCTAGTCCTGTTTCAGTTTTATGTTGTTATGTATGCCTTATCATTAGTTACAAACTTTAATCCAACAGGAATATGCAGCAAAGCATATAAACCTGCTTTTCTCAGTAGAACTTTAACATAAGAGGAGGAAAAGAAAAAAAAGAGCTCCTAAGGATATGCTGTATAGGAAAATGCAGGTTTAATTATAACTTGTGTTCACATGCCTGCATAGCTTATACTGACTAACATGAATAAAAGAATTACTTTTGTGTGCACTGGAAACTGGAGTTCAAACTCTCAGGTATGTATTACTACTTTTTCTTTCTGTTCTTTATATACTACCTAGATGAGGCTAAAACCTGACACAAAGGAACATCCATATTAACAAGTTATTTCTTCCTCACCTTGAACATTTGTTTAATTCTTTCTGCTGAAAGGCATTTTGCTTTTCATTCAAGACTCAGGAAAAAAGTAAGTTAAAACAGAGAAAAACTTGAACCACTAAGACTGGTGTTTGTTATTTACAGCAAGAGATTAAATGGTCATCTCCACATATAGCTGCAATGCTTTGTTGAACATATTCTTAATATATGCTATATTTAGACTACAAGAAATGTTTAGTTGTATGGGTTTGTAATCACACTGACTTCTTGGAAAGACATGACTGTTAAGGAAAACATAGTTGAAGTATGTTAGATGCGTTAACATGAATATAAATATGAAATAAAATGTCAGATGCAAATTGGACTGTCTTTTGTTTCACAATTATCAGTTCTTTCATTTGCTTTGAGACTTCATATTTCTTCTCACCAGTTCATATGTGTCATTATTGAATCTTGCTCCTTTAGAATGAAGAGGACTGATGCTGGCAACAGTCAGAACCACATTCCAGCTTCCTGCACAGCTTTACTTGAGGCACCACCTTCCTCTCCATTGGCCAGGCTGACCTGTGGGATGGCCACTGTTACCCTCCAAACACAATAGAGGCATACAGTAGGTCATAAGATATATTTTCTTTTACTAATGCAGTGGCTTTTTTTTAATACCCTAACAAGAGTATGATTTGAAAACTTCTGAAAATAAGAATTTTCTAAGCCCAAATAGTCAGGTGGAAGGCTTTAAAACTGGATCCATACCCAGCCCATTTTCTAGTTGGAAAGAGACAGAATATTGTGTCTTTGATGTTTTTAGGGGTAAATTTGGATCACAAGCGTACTTCTAGCCTAACAGAGCTCTCATCATGGAAATAAAGGAAAAAGCTACAGATGGAAATGTATTTGCATGTTAACACTAGAGCAAAATCAACAGAGGCTAACTGTGCTGCTTTTATTTGTATATTCATTCAGCAAAAAGGAGAAACAATCTGAACATGAGAGATAAATATTTGAATACTGTGTAAAGAATATTAGAAACAAATGTATTACAAACTTAAAGGAAAAGTGTAGTCTTCATAAAATTTACCATGCTGAAGTAAAAGAAAAATCCAAAGGTTCAGTTCATCCCAGAAAACCAGACATTACATGAAACACAATTAGATTTCTTACAGTTTGCCTCCTTGTTGATTCTCAGCAGGGACATGAAAGTACAACATCTAATCCATCTCCTGAAGGTTTCCACAGTGACACAAGCAGTAGAGAGTTAAACCAGCTCACAACTGTGCATTGCTTTTTTTAAATCTTCAGAACACCTTGTCATAGAAAACCACTATTTTCTACATTTCACAAAAGAAAAACCAGTCAAAGAAGTAAAATGCTTTCTTAAGTATATATGAGAAGAAACCCCAAAGCCCTAAATCTAGGGCTTTCAAATTACTCAGTTTCTTAAACACAGAACCCCTACCAAGGGAGATATCTGTGATCATTTAGTCTTCAAATTCAGCTAATTATTCAAACAAGGTTACCAGTATAGAACTAGGACTCTTAATTATTGTTTTTTATTGCTATGGGGCCATTTAAAGACCTGACATAGAAGAGTCATGAAATGAAAAATTAGTCCACAGCACAACCAACTTGAGCAGAGGTGACAGAGAAATGAAGAAATATAATATGTAAATTCCAGCCTGCTTGGCAACACAATCTATTAAAATTTCCTTGTGCAAATCTTCTTGCATTACTTTATCAACAGTAACATTTTGGGTGCACAGGGAGGAGTAAATTCCCCATATAGAATCAATGGTAATATTATAATCACTTTATTCGTATCCCATAGGTTGAAATTAATTACTCCTTACAGTGAATTTATATCAGTGTAAGTGCAGTCTGAAACAGATTTCTACTTTTGACCTTGTTCTGCTATTAATCTTTGCTCTGCTTGTTGTTATTTTGCCAGTAAGGTTACATAAAGGTCGGCCAAACATTTCAGGAAACAAGGGAGAACAGGTGAAAAAGCATTTTCAAAATCTGTTTGCTTGCTTTTATATCCATGTGTTCTTCTATAGAAAAAAAAAAAATCTAACCACTGCATACATGGTGACCAAAATGCCAGTAGGCAGCAAAGTATTAGATGAAAGATGAAGTGAGAATTTTTGACAGAGAGGTTTTGCTTCTCTCATAGTGTTCATTCGCCTTTGGCTGTAGTATCTCTGCATGTTGACATTTGTCAATATATCAGATAAAGAACTGCAAATTGCTTACTCATTATTTACTCAGAGCACCTTCTCCCTTTCCCCATAAGTTATATGAGTTTGATTCACAACAGGTTCCAAGTCACTTACTGACATTTGAGCTGCAAATATAACTACTGACTGCTTTTGGCCTCTAGTACTGGAACTCTCCTTATGAAACAGCCTTTCTTTCACTTCTCTGTACAGTTCTCTTTTCATTTTTCTGCCCTTCTGAGTCTTTCAAGGAAATAATTTTGGTTACAGTTGGCCACACACATTTATTGTTAAAATGTATGTTTAAAAGTCTATTACCATTAGACTATTCAAATATTTTTTCCTATCAGTTTTCCAGCTGCTTAACAACAGAACTCTGCTGACTAGCCTTAACTTCCTATTTGGTCCAGGTTCTCATCTGTTCTGCCAGGGAAGTCAGAGACTGTTTTATCACCTCATTTGTATTTTTAACTACCCATAATTTTTATCTTTTAAGGCATCCAATTCTAAACTTCTAGCCATACCCAATAAAGGGATTTTGTAGCATTTGGGAGCACTGAGATTACTGTATGAGCATCCTGGGTCAAAAAGGTCCACATTTTTATGTGAGGTTTTCCTCTACAGATTTTATTTTTCCAGAGAAAGTATATGGTATTAACATGAAGCTACAAATTGTGTTTTGCTTTCCTACTGTTAACTATCCTATGTCTTGCTAAGCAGAGAGTTTGTGTATGCCTGATGTAACAACCTTGTATCATGGAAAACTATTGCTGCTAAGTATGAGTAAGGTAGCCTATTTCAGTACTTTCAAAGATAATGAATGCTTTGTTTCTCAACTTTAATTAAAAGGGTTATATAACATGCCCCTCCCCCAGGTTATCAATATTCTTAAACAGAACTATCAGGGCTCCTAATATCAGTAAAACTTGGTGATCAGTACAACCACCTTCTTGCCAATAGTTAAAAAAAGTCAATTGCTTTTCCCCTAAGATTACTAAAATTGGGCAGGATGTGGAGAGCAAGAGGAGATTAAACATACCATGTGCTTTGTTCTCCTAATGAACGAAACTATTATCATGTGGCAAAGTGGTTTAGATTTCCTCAGTCCTTGATGCATTGCTAGGTCTTTTTGCTTTAGGGCACCTTTTATAAAACATCCAGTGTTCAGGTCATTCAAACCATGATATGTGGACGCTGATCACATAGTTCCTATGTACTGCTACTGAATGAATAGCACTGCTTTCTGCAGGGCTTCTACACAACTATTATCTTGACAGAATCTATTTAACTGATGAGACCAAAAATCAAAGCAATATGACTAAAAGGTGTACTAGAGTATGCCTGTCCCTCAAGTTGTTTTCCAAGATAATGCTTACTGGACAACTAATATCTCTACAGATGGCTATGCAGTTCTGAAAAAAATCTCCTTAATTCCATCCAAATATGCTTGGAAATATGCATATTCAATAGTATTTACATTTCAAATTCCAACTTTGCTAATATCTACTAAGTAACCAATACGTTTTATGTCAATTCTACCTTCAGAGCTTGTCAACTGCTAGTGCTGTAGTGAATTATTCAGGTGATAATATTGTGTTAAAATGTTCAGACTCATTAAATTGCACTGACACAAGCAATCAATGATAAAATGTTGTGCTCAGCACTTCTCAGGATCAAAGTCTGAGTCCAAAATAGATTACTTTTCATACAAATTTAGAGAAAATGATTTTTGTGACAGAATTTCACAGAAGATAAAGTTGTGCTTCTGTGAATAAGCTCACTTCCACTTTTGGAATGAGACTTATTACCTCATAGCCAACACATAAAGTTTTGCTCCATTAAAATACTTTGATTTTTTCCCTTCTGTCTTGACATGTGAATTCCTGCTGGCAAGGTTATTTATGTAGATAACTAACATGGCATTAGGTATGTATTCCAATATAAAACTGAACTTCTTTTCAGATGAAAGAAATCCTATACGACTTGTTGAAAAATCTTAGCAACACCATGACTGCTATGTATTCTAGAAGACATGTGTTACAGGACTTGTGTTCTGCTTATATTCTGCTATTGTTCAATGTTAATCTTCACTTTATGTAATAAAATGAATATGCCATAAAGATACACAATGGCCAAAAGACTCAAGTTTTTACAATAAACAGAATGACTAATAGGTAAGTTTAGGCTTGGCTTCTCTCTAGATCAAATTTGTGGGATTTTCAGTATATACATGGGAATTTTTTTGATTTTGTTAACTGATGTTCTGTTCAGCTCACAAAGTCTTGCTTATAAGCTAGAAAGAAAATTGCATGTATAAAATAGTAATTTGGGAATAAACATTTTTCTTTGGCTATATAAACAAATTGTATCTTCATAACTAGATTGATCAGATTCATATAAAACAAAAGGCTCTTTTCGTTCATTTTCTCCAGTTGTAAATCAGTGCTAACTGAAATACATCTGAGAAATGTTAATATAACTCACAGTTACTTTCAGAAATTCTGGTTTTGGTCATGTCTGCCCATGCTTGAATATCCTTCCCACTGAAGTGTTTTCCAGTATCTGGCCTGGAATTCCTTTGTTGCAATGAAAGCCAATTACTTCATTTCCCATCACAACACCCTCTCTGCAGCAACTCTCTACACATGGATTCTATTCATTTCTAAATCAGCTCTAGAAGAAATAATTCCCAGTCCTTTCCTATTACTCTTATACGAAATACTTCAGAAATATCTGCCCAGTCTTGATGTTGTCCTTTAGATTACCTTCCAGTCACCCTTCATTTAGAGACAGATCTAAAGGCAGCAAGTCTCTAGAGCGATGCATTACTGCTTCTAAAAAGAAGAAATAAAGGGTTTTAAAGGTTAAGGGGAAAGCACTGCAAAATGTTAAAATCATGTGTGATGACAGAAGGATGATTAAATCAGGGTTTCTTGTAGCTCCCTTGTTACATTATTGAGAGGCCTACTTTAGCCAGGGCTGTAGGAGCTAACATAGTCTTTGCCCTGTAGTTGCCACTGTCAAAATTACATCTCATGATCAGCAGACAGTTGCCAGCAATGGCTGTGACTGCATGGACAGCAGTCAAAATAGTGAATAGCAGGAAGGGCCAAGCCTGTATCCCTCCTTCCACCTGTTAGCTATTAAAATACTAAAATTAGCAAGTTTCTTAATGATTGAAAGTAAAAAAAAACCGAACGAAAAACAACAAAACAAAAACAAAAAAACCCTGTACTCATAGAATTTAAGTTTATCTGTTATGTAGCTGTATTTGATATTGATTCCCAAATTAAAGTAAGGACTGTCAAGGGAAGCAAGTTTTTTCTAGACTAGATGCATGAGGAAAATTAATTATCCATTGACGAGAACAAGATGCTTTCTGGGCAGACAAGGAAAACACCTTGCCAACACACTCTGGATGTTGTAACTGAAACTGTCAACAGCAGGCCTTAATTAATTAAAAAAAAAAAAAAATCAGAGCAGCAATTGTAATTGTTCTTTTCCCTCCCCAGTTTATTAGGTCTAGGCCAACTGCTTACCAATATCCTTAAAAATATTGATTGCCATTTCCTCCTGCCTCCTCATTTACACCTCTTTTCTCCCAGCTCCTCACTTGCTTTCACAATTGTTTTTTTTTTGTTTGTTTTTGGTTTTGGTGTTTTTTTTTTAGTTTTGGTTTTGGTTTTTTTTTTTTTTTTTTTTTTTTTTTTTTTTTTTTTTGACTTGATTTCTTATCCCACTGTCATACACGTTGAAAAGTGTCCTTTTGTTTCTCCGGGAAGTCAGGCATTCCTGCTACCACCACAAATTTGTGGGAAAACCTTTTTGCTCAGATGTCAGCCTGCAGTACAAGTCGTGAGCGTTGCTTTCACGGGTGCTTGGGGGAAATTATCACGGAACCAATTAGGCTGGAGATCATCTGAGATCATCGGGTCCAACCTTTGACCGAACACCACCATGTCTACTACACCATGGCACTGAGTGCCAGGTCCAGTCTTTCCTTAAACACCTCCAGGGACGGTGTCTCTATCACCTCCCTGTGCAACCCACTCCACTGTCTAATCACCCCTTCTGCGAAGAAATTCTTCCCGATGTTCAACCTAAACCCACCCTGGTGCAGCACAAGGCTATTTCCTCTCGTCCTGTCACTTGTTGCCTGGGAGAGGAGACTGACCCCTCCTCTCCTTTCGGCTTCTTGTAGAGAGCGATAAGGCCGCCCTGAGCCTGCTCTTCTCCAGGCTAAACACGCCCAGCACCTGCTCATCGGACTCGCGCTCCGGACCCTTCGCCAGCCTCATTGCCCATGTCTGGACCCCGCACCCGACCCCTGCACCCGACTCCCACACGTCGGACCGGATCGGACCCCGGACCCCGCACCGACCGGACCGGACCGGCCGGGATCGGACATCGGATACCGGACCCCGGCCGGGATCGGCCATCGGACCTCGGACCCCGCACCCCCCTGCCCGCGGTGCCGCCGGGGGCGCGCCTACGCCTTTAAGCGCGCTCTGGCCGCGCCCCCACGTGCGCGATCAGCTGACGGCGCGTCCGTCCCTCCCCCGCCCGGCCCTGCCGTCGGTCCCGCCGCGCTGTGCGGGCGGCAGCGCTCCCACCGCGCTCCCGCAGCCCTCCGGCCCCGCTCCCGCAGCCAGCGCCGCCCCATCCCCCGGCCCCGCCGCGCCCCGCAGAGCGCCCCGCACACGCCGGCCCAGCGCCGCTGACAGCC
>JAWWEE010000085.1:55917493-55947223 GCA_035221455.1 Xenops minutus
CCCGCGGCCCCTCCGCAGAGCTCGGCAGCGCGGCGCCCGGCGCCACCCCGGTACATGGATTACCTGGTGAGTTCCCGGCGGGCGCGGGGCCGCCCCGGCCGCGTTCCCGAGCGGCGGGGCCGTGCGGGGTCCGGCGGGGTCCGGCGGGGCAGCGCCGGGGCGGGGGCAGCGGGTCCGGCCGCGCTGCCGCCCCCCGCCCGCCGCGCTGTTAAAGGGCGATAAAGCGGCCGGGCCCCGCTCATTTGGCCCCTATTAGGTTTCTAAAGCCGTGACCTGGGTCGCTGTTTTTTTCCTAAATACTGGAGCTTAGGGCACGCTTGAATGAACTAAATTGCTCCCGCGGGCGGGTTCAGCTGAGCGCCCGGGCAGCTGGTATTCGGGGGTAGAGTTTATTGCTCTTTAATGAATATGGGCTACATTGGTCTGCGAGAGATCGTATCTCGGGCGCACACTCTCAGGATGGGGTCGTGGCCGGCGTTTGGACTCACCTCGGCAGGCAAACCCTGTGGCACGGCGGCGTAATGAGCAGGTGGCTTTGTTTTAGTGAGCTACCTGCTTACCTGGTCTTTTCAGCCTAACAGCGGGAGAGCGTAACGAGCACATCCCATTGCTCCAGTCTTGCTGCTTTTGAGCGCTGTGCTGTGAGCTGGTTCCCCCTTCTTCGCTGTGAAGTGCCGCGGAGCAGCAGTTGGGGCAATAAGGAGTCTGGCCATCCCTATTCACTACTGGTGTCAGGTGCGATCAGGAAGTATTTGGAGTCAGAATCTTGCCTGTGCCTTTCTAATGTCTTCACATGAGGCGCTTAGGGATGTAGGCTTTCAAGAGGCATTCATAAAACACAACAGAATGTCTTGAGATGCTCTTTTTAGTGAACTGATTTGAAGATTTGCCATGTTCAGATGAGAGGTGCATACAGTGGCTGGCTTTTCCTTTTATGACCATGAAATTAACGAAATCAGATATACATTAAATGTATACTTTCATATTCTTGTGCTCATGTAGCTTAAATTTATTTTGGTTTATTCAGCTTATACCCCCAAAAAACGTTTTAGTCTTCCTGAATTCAAATAACAGAGAGAGGAGAGAAAAGGAAATGAGTCCTGTCTGGCAGAAATAGTAGGCAGACTTCTCTTTAAAGACCTAGTTAATGAAATACTGATAATAAACTTGCTGTGCGTCAAGTGCAGCCTTGTAGCTCCTTAAAAGCCTGGAGCTGTTTCTTAGATTTTTCCTTTACAAACCTATATCCAGACAAAACTGGCTATCCTGTACTTTTTGAAGTGCTTACATTAACCTCTCTGACTGCTACAGGCTGTTGTGTGGAAGGCCGACCACTTGGAGAACAATAAATTTAATAAGCCTTGGAAACTGAGAGCATGTTTTAATATTAACTAAATATTAACTAAAGGGGGGAGGGGATTAAATAGCTCTATTTTTTTTCTCTCTCTTTTTTCTCATATTTTTTTCTCCTGACTCTCTTTCTCCATTTGGTCCTTTTCCTCTTTACTGTTGTGTGGCCTTCTTTGATGTCAGCTCTAAAAAAACCCATTGAACAGCTGATTCAGGCACCTCAGAAAGTCTTCTCTAACAAAAAAAAATTGTGGTGAGTTAGGCAACTGGTTGTGTGCACCCACTTTCAGCTTGGGGGACCAAGCTGTTGTCACACTCTGCTCTAGCATAAAGATGGGCCTACTCTTTATCTGTGCAAGATTTGATGTTATAACGTGGGTGTTAACCTATGTATGCAGAACTGCCTCATTATTTCCATAACAACAGTAGTAAAAAGCTGTAAATGTTAAGGATTTTTGTGTTTTTGTGCATATGTGTTGGGATCTTGCACCTACAATGGCATCGAAACATAAGCAGAAGGTCCCTTTGCTGGTTCCTCCTGTTGGGCATCTGTGTTGCAGCCTGCAGACAGTGAGGCTTTCTCCTACTCTTGCAGCATGAAGCAGGGAGCAGAGCAAAAGATGCAGTTGTTTCTGGTTACAGTAGTCCTGTGACAGGGTATTAGACAAAGTTTTGGTTAGCAGTCATTCCATCTCCATGAAGAGTCTACCCTCAGCCAGCTCTTCCCAGACTTGCACAGGAAAGTTGTTTTCCTTATTTCAGCTGAATAGGACCTACATTGGTGGAGATTTCTTTTCACCATTAAGGAGCAGATCTCAAGAAATACTGAACATTTTAAGCACCTTCTAATCAGTATGTTATTGAAAACGTACAAATCCTGCTCAAAGCCCAATCAGTTGGAGCCAGGTTGGACTATGGCCCTGAAAATATTATGGGGTGATACCCGGGACCTGACTTGGGCCTCCCCTACTTACAGTGTGCTCCTTGATTTATAGCTAATGTTTGATAATGAACTGGTTACAGAGGAGTGTCTTCTGTAATGCTCTGGTTTGTTCTTATGGTTTTGTGTTGTAGCAAAAAAGTATCACTGGCCTCTGCATCTTTACTAACTAGAGGAGCCTCTTGAGCTCGGTGCCTCTTTTAGGTTTGTATTCATATAATTACAATGTTGAGAGTTGCGTGGGTTTTTTTGTTGCTTTTTTTTTTTTTTTTTAAGTCAACATATCTAAACCCGGTTCAATCTCTAGAAAAGAATCCATCTTCACTTGTTAGAGGTATTTTTTACTCATAGGTGTTATTCTCTCTTTTAAAACATACTGTGCAAACACAGCTGCATCAATGTAGATTTGTAGGTTTTTGTGACTGTGTAATCCTGCATTCTATATGCAACCTTCTTCTGCTTCATTCTTGCTACATTGTGTCTGGAAGGATTATAGTGTGTTCAGAGACTTGTGTTGGTTGGCCTATGTTCAGTAGGCTATGCTTAATTTAAGAAATGATGGCAAGATGCATCTTGTGAAAAGCATGGCATATGACCAATCTCACAGTTGTTGCTTGGAGAACTTGTGGGGAAACAATAGAAATGCTTTGGGTTTTCATATGTGCTACTTACAATGCAAATTTAAGCCCCTGAGTAGACTTTCACAATACACTTCTCCAGAGGCATCCTCTGTACTAGGTAAGGTTCTTTTGAACATTGAATGGTTGCATGTATCAGTCTGATCAGTGTAGAACTTTTAAAAGCTCCTTGAGGGGTGATTTAGAAATTTGAATGTGTGTCTTCACACACACACACACAAAAAAAAAAAAAAAAAAAAAAAAAAAAAAAAAGTGGTCATCTTTTATTGGCCTAAGAGGTTTATAAGATATGATTGATAACCTGTTTATTTTTTCCATATTAGTATTTTTATTATGATAACTTTTCCCCAACTTGTATCCCAAGATACTCCATAGTATCTTAGTTGTGTGTACGAATATTTCTTGGGCAGGTATTGGAGTGTCCTCCAGCTTGAAATGGAAGATGACACTTCTTGCATGAACAAGCCCTTCAGCTTTAATATTTGTTGGATTTTTTCCTTTCTCTTTTTTCCCCACTCCCTCCCCCTTGCCCTCCCCCTTAGAAGCTAAGCATGAACATGAGTACTGCAATGTCAAGAGAGTGCATGCTCTTAGTGTGCTGGAATCCTTGGGAGTTGCCTTTGTTTTTGTGTTTGTTTGTTTTTTTTTTTTTTGTTTGTTTGTTTTTTTTTTGTTTTCCTAAATTATAACAAGTTTGGATTTTTTTTCTGCTCTTTGTATATTTGTAAGCTGATACAAACTATTTTACTCCTGTATGGATGCTCACGAAACCTAAAATTTTTGAAGTTTTTGAGTAACTGTAACTAAATTTTCAAATTTGAGATGAAATGACTTGAAGTTTCCTCTTGGTTTCTGTGTGGTCTTGACCTCACATTCTGGATAGCTAGTGTTCAGATAAAGTCTTTCTTGACTGGGAAAAGCTGCATATACCAAACTGCAGTGTTCTTAAAAACATTAGGTGATATTAGAAGGAAAAAAAAAAGTTTCTGAGCAACTTTTCTGTCTTGAACAGCTTACTTTTAAGACTATCCCTTTTAAATAGTTAAACTCTTTAATTTAATTGGACAGATTTAATTTAGAAAGTGGTAATACGGCATAGATCATGATCACTTAGTGGTTCTGATCTACTTCATGTCCTGTCTTTCATTGCTGTTGCCAGTTCCTTGTGGTATCTGCAGGCCATAGAAAACATTGTTTCTTATACTACAAAGGACATTATGCAGGCATATATTTGACGGTCAGAGTTTTACTTCACTGAAACTTTGTAAACCAGTAGGTGCTGCCGAAATACAAGGTCCATGCCAGCAACACTGTATTCTTCCTCTGAGATACATGTATGTTTCGGGTACATCGCCTGTAACATGAGCAGCAAAGGTCTGTGTAGCCTTGCCCGTATTGTTTGCTAAACAGCCCCCTCATGAATTTTGTCCCCTCACATAAAAAATAAGGATTATTTGTGCTATCTGTTGACTCATCTATCAGCTGTAACATCATTGAAAATTTACACCCTCTGTAGAACACAAGGGCTTTTATCTTGTTATCCTCTCAGTTTGGGAAGCTGATGAGGCACAAGGATGAGGGGACTGACAGCTGTTTAAAAATATAGATATAGCTGAATGCAGGAAAAGCAAAAGCCATAAGATCAACTAGTGTACAGGGTGCATGCAACTGTATTAGTGTTTAGATCAGATGTGAATCTTTGAAATGAATATTAGTCATCTCTACTTACTGTCGTAAGTCTGTATTGCAGAGTGATCATGGATTACATGAACTTGATGTTTTTTCAAACAAAACCAGGTTGGAAGATTTACTTCACTAATGGATTTTCAGTCCACAGGGCTAGGTCAAAACTAGTGTCTCAAGTGTTTAGTATGAATACTTAATCTTCAACACTAGTTCTTGCTATGCACTGTGTTGCCCTGCAGTATGCTGCTCCTGAGTACTTCAGTCAGACCTCCAAGCCTGAGGTAATATGGTCATGAATTTCATGAGAGGCTAGAAATGCAAGCTTTTAATAAGTGAGAAAACCTGCGTTTAGTAAGGACAGAATATTCCTTGTAATACCACATGCTGATTACTATTTTTAGCTTGTTGTCAGTATCATCAGCTCTTTTTTTTTAATACTGCCAACTTGTGATATTTATTCTCTTAAATTAGTTCTGAAGTTTTGTGATTATGTGAGAATGTTAGGTTTCCATTAATAAAAGAAGCCTTTTTAGTTGAATTTAGAAGCACAAAGGTAGGCCCAAACAACTGTAAAGCCATAAGAAGGAAAAAAACCCCAATCCTGCAGTATTTTAAATCTTGTGCTTTTTGTGTTTTGGCTCATAATACTCTGAAGTATGTTGTTTTGCTATTTTTCACAGTGTGTGCAGCAAAACGTTCTGAAGTGCAAGCTGTCTGACTGCATAAAAGTTGTTGTGGACATAAATAGGGTATTTTCAATTGAATGAGAGATGGCTCAGTCTCATGCTGAAGTCCTACAGAGTACAGAACTTATCTTTTGTCTCATTGGCAATCTGGTAAGGTGACTGTACTAATTACCAATGAACATGTAAGTAACTTACTTCTTACTGAGGGACAGACATAAAACAGGAAATGTAGCTGACAAATCCTCTTATGTTAGACACAGTCCTGCCCTAGAGCCTTGTCACCCATAGGGACAAACAGTAGGAAGAACATGAATATTTGTATGATACTTTGGTGTATGTTTTAGTGGAGCAGTAGAAGAAAAATTTGCTCACAGGACCCACATTAGCTTTTGAATTGAAGAGTCTGAGGAAGCAGAATGGCATCCATGAACCAGTAGGAACTCTTGACATCAGGGAAGTAAGTTTGGAGATTTTTTTGTTTATTTGTTATGATTTGGAGCTTTTGTATGGAAGAAACATATGTTTTCTGCATTTTATTAGCTTTTACAGCAACTACTGCCTAGTTTTTCTTTATACAATTTTTGCCTGTAATAGAGATGAAAAACTTTGAAGCAATTTAAAATTAAGTAATCATTTTGTTATCTGTCAATGTAAGTTTCACAAATGAGCATTGATAGCACAGCTCTGGCAGTGAATAAGAGGATGAAGAGAATACAGAGATTAGAAGGGAATTTCATGTTTGTGTTTAGTTGTATAAACTTCATTGGGTGGGCTGATGCAGAGACAAATACTGAGAGTGTATATTGAATCCAGAAAAAAATAGTCATAATACCTCTCTTGATATTTGTAATAAAATGGTAGACAAAATTGAGTGTTGATAAATGCAAAGGGGCATTTATCATTATAGCACAAGTCACATGGCAGTATGGATGCATGGATAGGCCCTAAAATACCATCAGTGCTCAGGAAAGGGAAGGAGGATCCTTCTTTAAAATGTCATCTCAACCCAGACATCTGTCAACAAGTTTAGAGTATTAAGAAGGAAAAAAGAGGGAAATACCTCATTTTTGCACATTTAAATGTAAGATTTACTGTTGTCTTAAAATTCTACATTTCTGGTTGCATCGTCTTAAGAAAAGTATTGAAAAACTAAAGATACAGAGAAGGATGACACAGTAATTGAAAAAAAAGTAATTGCTTCTGTACAAGCAAGATGTAGGCGGTTATAGCCCTTCAGTCTGAAGAAGGGACAGCTGACTGGTGTGAAGAGGCAACATTGTAGACATCTTGGAAATCATAAAGAGAGGATAACTAAGCAATAAGTAATTTTTTCACAATAGAATTCACTGAGAGTTATAATCTTGGAAGTGCTTTTTCACATGAGTATAGTTGAATTCTGTGTCTCTCCTGTGCAGTAATTTTGTGGTGGTCAAGATGAGTAGGCCAGGAATTTGCACAATACTTCAAAGATGGATCCGTTGTGTGTGAGTATTAAACATGATGTTCAGATGTGATGGTAGGCTTGTGGAGACCTGAAGTCGTGATTGCTGGAACCTGAAGGTGGGTCCATAAGATATGATTCCCTGTATGTCCTCATGCTTTGTTGTCTGCTAAAGACTTCCATCCCTCTTCATTGAGGGGACAGCTAGAGCTAGTTCCAGAACAGGAAATTATAGTTAGAAAATTGAGATATTCTGGATGGTGTCCAGGAGTGCTTCACAGTGAAAGCAGAATTGCATTGACTGCACAGGAAGTGAGACTTTTTAATTCAGAGGGATTTATGAAGATACTTAATCTGCTCTGGGGCATGTAGCTAAGAGGTTCCTTGGAGGTGCTGCCTTGACATATGAGCAGAGGCTATTGGCCTTCCACCATTTGTGTCCTAATGAATTTATGACTTTATATGTAAGGTTCACAATACTGAGTGAACCTGAAACTAAATTGATACCCTGTATACAATGACAATGCACTCTATGGTGAGTGATCTCTTCTCAGTGCTTTGTTTTTGCCTAGAAACTTGCATAATTTCATGGTTCATCAAGACTGGAGAAAAGGTCTAGCATTCTTGAGAAATGTCTGTGCTGTTTTTGTGGCTATTAATGTAGTGCTGGCTAATCTGCATCTTTCACTGTCTAAGCCATTGCAGTCCTGGAAACAGTCATGGAAAACTGTTCTACTGACAATATTGCCTAAATGAGGGGAGAGCATTGTTCTTTGGTGCATCCACTTGATTACTTTTTATGATGACAAGAGATTTCTTGGATCCAGTCCTATTTCCTGTTCGCATATCATTGCTTTTCAACCAGCATCAGGTTTCTTCTAGTCGCTAAACTAAGATTTATTTTTCTAATGATTATGTACAAAAACGTTGGTATTTTAGAAATCTGATTATTCAGTATTAAAGGAGAATATGAAAATATTTTGTGTGACTTTTATTCCTGAGAACTGTATTGAAAACTATTTGGGGAGTTTCAATTAGATATGTTATTAGTGGAATGTGCTAGAGGACTGTGACATCTTGTGCAGAGAGAGGAGCCTTGAAGTTACTAGTTGGCATTCAGTACACCAGCTTAGCAAACAGCAGTTCTGGTCAAAGTTCTGCTACCTTTACTGTAGCATAGCTGTGTGTGCTTTGGGGTACCCACATGTTTTAAAACACATAAGCACTAATGAATTGTTTTAGGCTCTACACATAGATACCTTAAAGCCTGTGTATTCTATACACTTGTATTGCTAATTTTTGCAATTTTGTGCACTGAAATGATGCAGATAAGAATAGCATTGGAAAAGCTTTTGCCTGAAAGATCCAGTCATTCCAAGTGATTACTGGGTTGGATCACCTCTTTATAAATGAGCTGAAGGGAGTTTTGATCTCTGTTTTACTAAAGAAATGTATCACGAGACAAACCACCTAACATTTTCCTTTTCTCACATTGTTTTCTGGTTTTGTGTTCTTGAAGCTAGACTAAGTGCTGTGATTTATTTAGGATTATGTCACAGCAAGTTGAGGTTGAGGTGAGTATTTCTGTTTGTTGGCAGAATTGAGGCTATCAGCTCCTGCAGTTCTGTCAAGTGTAGAACCTTTTGTGTCTTTTCTGAGAAGCTGCTTCCCCGCTTTTGCCCACCAAGGTTCTTGAGGTTAGTGCTCTCAATTCAGTGCTTGCAGCTTTGAAGTTATCAGTTGCAGAACATGCTCTAATTAATCTTTTCAAAATCTGGTTTCTTGTAAATATTATGACTAGGGATTTAATTTTGTATTTGCTTAGGATATAGTTATTAATTAAAACAATGGCTTTGCCCAAGGAGAAGGGTGGGTATTAACATGTTTATGTTGTTTGACATATTTGATCTGATGACTCTGTTTTTCACTTTAGACATGTGAAGTCACTTTTGTGAAGTATTAATCTTTGTAGAATTGTATCAAATAAGATATCTTTCTTTCTTTTGTAGTATTTGTAGGTATATTTTTACATTTTTTTTCTTTTATTTTCATGCTTACCATGTAAAATCCTTTCAGAAAGCAACAGTAAACTGTAAGTAAATTAAATGCAAATTCTCCAACAATTGTTTTATTGCCCAATTGTGTGGTCCCAAGTGAGTTGCAAAACCAAAGTAATGAAAGATTACAAGTATCAAGAATAAACTCCCCATTGTAGCAGCAGATTATCAGTTATATTGTAATTCAGTGGTCAGAGTGATAGTTTGTAGGATAGTATCACTACACTTCAAATTATATAAATCAATTACTGTCAGTTTTTCAGGGATTAAACTGAAATAGTATTGGGGAGGGAATGTAAATTTTTGGAGGTAAGGATAAGTGAATATAAGAGAAATTAGTAACAGTGCTGGGCTTAATGACCCTTTTTAACACAATAGAGTGTAGTTCATAAGCATAATCTTGGAGGCTTGAAGGGATTATTTTGCTATTTCTTTGGGAAACGCATAGGGGACATATTCATCGGTACTGTATGTGACAGTAGGATGGGGAGTTAATTTTAGAATTCATTTCAGTAGAAAACACAAGAACAGATGAGTAAGGTAACACAGGTGTAGCTTGCTTTATTCTACTGAAGAAAGGATCTACAGGTGCTCGCTGAGGAATTTGAACTGCAGCTTGGTTCTTCCACTACTGTATAGCCTGGAAGTACTGAATTAAAAAAGGAAAACAATTTGTAATGCTGTGCTAGTCTGGAATAAAAGCAAACTGTATACATTGAGAAACTGTAATAGTTTGCTGCTGCTGCATGTGTACTTCACTTGCAAGATGAATTAATCATATAATCATATACTTTGTATACAAATCTGGGTCTGCCATCAAGATAGAATCTGTCTCAATACTGAAAATACAAATCACTCTATGTATCACCCTGTGTTTAAGTATGGGCTTAAATTGCAGCAGACTCAGGTTAAACATTAGGAAACTTTCTAGTAGAGAGTAATGAAGCATTGGACTAAATTGCTTGGGGAAGTCATCCATCTCTGAAACCTTTGGAACAAGGTCTGCAAATACTGTCAGGAGGCGCATGGGTATGGTTTATGACCTCACCCCACCACTTTGTGTAACAGGATTTCTCAGAGTCAATTCCTACTTTTTTTGTTACTTTTTTTCTTTGGGAGAAACTTGGAGCACATATGTTTGTTCTTAAAGCTGAAAAAAAAAAAAAATCCTTGTAATTGACATTGTGTTTTGAATCAGCATTTCCTTGGCAGTAATAATATGCTAGGTTGCTTCCAGTAAGAAACGGAAATCAACCATCATGTTGAAGTTCACTTCCAGGTCTTTATGCTGTGCTTTTTGACTTTGAGACAGCTCAGTGAAATACTGTTTGTTTAAAATTTAAATTTAACAGCTACAGCAAAACAAAAATGTTGCTACACGTTTTTCTATTACTTAATAATGTCTAATTAAATGGGTATTTCAATTGCAGATTTGTGCGGGTGTTTTGGTTTGGTTTTGTTTGTTTTTGAGCAGTAGAAGTTAGAAAACAGAGGCTGAAAAAAAATGTTTTGACTGGTAGTGTTTGAAGTCTGTTGCATCCAGCACTTTATTTTAAAATACATACAGATGATGTGTGAAGTTCTTAAACGTGTAGTAAGAATGTTCCACTTGATTGCTTTAAGTTTTGTCTACTGTGACTTCTCAAATACCTTATTTAAAGTAATTCCTCAATTGTTCTTCTGAATAAATAATTGTAAGCCTGGTTTATTGTACCTGATCATATAGAAAAAAAATGGCAATGTACAGTAGTTTTAATTTTAGTGTTGGAGAGTCACATTTATTTCCCGGCTTCTCTATGCTAATTAAAGAAGATGTTTTTCATCTGTTTCATCAGAAATTCGTAGTCCATCCTCAGCCTCTCTGGGTGACTGCAGAAGACATAGAATTGTGGCATCACAACAGATTGGAAGTTGAGCAAGTTGAGGGTAAAAACTTTTAATATGATTATTCACAGCTGTACGAACAGATGAAATAAAATATTCAGGATGGTAGAGAGTTCTATTTTGAAGACGACAGTACCAGGAAACTAAAAGAGTAAGACTTCAGAAATGCGGGAACATTAAATTATAGGCATTATTTTGGCATATAGAGGAAGAAAGTTCCAGTGATGGCACAGAGAGAGAACTGTAACATTTAAACACAGAAGCTCTTTACACTCTACTAAGAAGCCAAAAAGCACTTAATTAAAATGTCTCTTGCAAGTTGCTTTTAAACCAGAGCAGATAAAAATAAATGGGACTGAAAGCTTACATACAAATTGTTAATGTGTACAGGCATTTTGGGGATCATTAGGTAATTTGCGGCCTATAATAAAATACTGAATTAGTAAGTGTAATGGTGTTGGCAGCTGCTTCTGTATGAAAAGTAGTATCTGCAGAATCTGAATTTATATGGAATTTTTCTCAGGTTGTTTAATACAGCCTTGAAGAAGAAGGATAATGTAATGTATCATCAGGTGTTTCCTTTGGGGGAGAGGGGAAGAGATGGGAAGAAAAGTAATTCTTAATAAATAGCATTCTTGGTAATGTCTTTATTTTAATTCCTTTAGACTATGTCTGAATGTATCCAGCTCTCATTTGCTGTTTGTAGAATTGGCATTTATACGGTAAGGCACTGTTTTAACTAACTATTTTTTTGTTAGTGTTAATGCCGTTTGAGTGAAAACAAGGTACTTAAGGATTTTAGGATCAGAATTAAGTAATGCAGATAGCAAAAGGGATTTACCATACTAGTTTACATAAACATACTACAGTATGTTTTTGTCCTGTCAAAGATTTGCTAATACCTTAACAGAAAGAGTATTCTCCACTTTAGTTAAAAAGATAAAGAAAAATTCAGCCAAACTCTTAAGGTGTAAAAAAATTTAGAATTCATGTGCATCAGTTGCTGAGAATTCCTGCCTAATGTAATTGCTGAAGGGTCTGTATAAGTTTGCTGTTAAATATCTATGTTTGAGTAATGTCATATATTAAAACATGTTAGCTAAGTGCAAGTATTGTAAGCTTTGAAGAGCCTTAATATATTCCAAATGTTGTTAAGTTAAACTTCCCAAACCTTATATAAAAGAAATGAAGTTTACTTCAGGCATATATCCTAAATATGCTATTTTTTTTTTTTTCTGCTCCAAGTTGTTCCAATTAGTGATGAGAACAGTTAGATGAATGGGGCGTTTCATAGAAATTGATTGTGTAAGCTTTGCACATAATGTTTAAGAGTCCGTTGATCAGATCATGCTGCATATCCTGCAAGTTTTGTAGTGTGAATTCTTCTTCTGTTAACACTTTTCAGGATGAAGTCTGGCACTTGCCACTTCACATTTGATTAGACTGTACAGTCAAAAGTGTAGGTGAGTTTTGAACAACAGTGATGAGGGCTATATGCCGTCAGTAAATCTTACTTGAAAACAGAATCTTAAAGCTTAACATCTGCTTTTGTTCCTAGAATTTGGCTCTAGGTAGAGTTTAATATCTGCTTGGGGTTTTTTCTCCATGATATTTCCCTGTGTGCTGTTTTCAACATCTAAAGGTCTGGTTTCTAAATGTAGAAAATAGCAGATTTGGGCAATATGGACATTGAGGAAAGGAGGAAAGTACTACTTGCAAGGTCAAAGGCATATTTTGCTGTGGTATTTAAATTTCTTAGGAAGGCTTTCTTTCTAAAAATTCCTGTGTGATAAGAGTATTCTGTCTTGAAGGATCAGAGAGGGTTACAGTATGAGGTTTTCATGGGTGCAAGGTACACAAACTGTGCCAGCTCCTTAGAAGGCTATAATAAGGTGTTCAAATAAATTTGAGGGAATGTCCAAGTATAAAGTGTGTGCGTATTGCAGACATGGATATAAGAAAGTATAATGTACAGCAAAATATGTACTCTGATAATAATTGGTTCTGTTTAAGATAGGTTGAGTTGTTTGCGTACTACAGTGCACTGCTAAGTGATGGTAGTTGCAGTTATAGTGATAGTTGTATAGCTGGCATCTCCTTATGAACTTTTGGGCAGCAAAATATTTAATTTCAGCAAATTTTTAAAATTGAAAAATAAAAAGTGCTAAATTCACATACAAAAATGTTGAGAGAAACTGATTTCATTGACTGCTGGTACTTAAGGGAGGACAGTGATGAGGATGATGAGTAGGCTTCCAGAATGTCCAGAGATGCACTGTTGTGGCCACAGTTGTAGAGGGAGCACACAGGTCCTGTGTAAAGTGCATTTGAATGCTAAATAGTTCCTTTAGGAAAATGCTAGGTGCAGAGAATACTTGCTTATGTAAAAATGCCTCTCATTAGAAACGTTAGTTTCAGATGACCTGACTGGGAAGTGGGCTTGGACAGCTTTGATATCAGAGTAAACAGAGAGGCCTGCTCAAGTGAGAGCTATGCAGAAATGCAGCATGATAGATCCTGCCTGCATACTGTGCTCTGCTTGTGCTTGTACATCTGCTGGATTTGTTACTCAGGTATGTGAGCAGTCTGGCAGCTAGCAAGTATTGTGCTCCATAGACTGATGTCAAGGAGCAAAACTCCAATTCATATTTCCCTTTTAACTAATTAATTCCTTGTGTTGTATGCTTTCTGCTGCATGCTGTTTTGCTGACTTAATAATTTTGTTTATGCTAGTGGATTTTTCTTTTATCCAAAATCTAAGCAGTCTCTTAGATTCCAGTCCCTAGCAGCACCATGTTTTCAGTTTGTACTGTATTACTTGGACACTTCCTGTTCTGCATGTCTTTATTGTACAGTGCTGCAAGTGTCTCGCAAAGCTCTTAGTCCTTTGGACTACAGATATTTCAACTGTGAGTCTGTTATCAAGCTGCTTATCAGTAACATTCACAAGCACCCATTACTTCAACTGTACTATACCATTAAATAAGCTTCCTGTTTTTATGGTATGTAGAGATTATGAGATGGAGGAAGAGTTTATACAGTGACCCTTGGCAAAAGAGCCTGTGATGTCTTCAGCTACCATGGCTAAGAGGACAAAATTTTGTTGTCTTGAGCTAGGAAAAACATACATCTTTGCAAGAGTACAGAAGGAGATATAATGCCTATTTTAGGTGAATAAACCAGATGAGATTACTTTGAAGTGTATGTCTTGCAGGTGGTTAGAAGAAAAGCAAAGATGGTTAGTATAAAAACTGTATAGATATTTGTAGGGGTCTGAAACTCATAAATGTGCATCCTAAAAGGAAAATTTTATCCTAAACTGAAATAAAAACTTTTGGGATTAAGAAATCAACCAACCAATGAAAATGAAACTTAATTCCTGTATGTATCACACAGCTAGTAACTTCTGGCAGAAGTACCAGTTTTTCAGGTCTATGTTTCTGCTTCTTCCATTGTACTGGTGTCTGTGTCAGATGTGTCAATTGCAGGTATGGGAACCGGCAAATAAATTACTTCTTGAGTCTGCGTGACTGTGGGGATTGTAAGCATATGGAAGCTTGTAACAAAGCTTATCATTATGTTATTATTTATTTCCTTTCTGTTTCTGATTTAATTTTCTTGATCAGGTAAAAATTCTAATAAAATAATGGTGGAGAATTCAACCTACATGAACTTCAGAGGAAAAATGAACTTTTTTTTTTTTTTTGTCTTGTAAAGCAATTTTTATGATGGAATGCTCGCTACCTTTATACGTATTTAGGAATCCATCTTGGAAACAGTGTGCATGATTGTATGCCTATACGTATTCTCTGAAAGGTTCTCTGTTACTATGTACGAGGCTTTGAGACTATTTTTTCTTTTCAGCTCTTTGCATATAATGTTGAGCTTGAACACAGGTAACAAAGTATTCTTAAAGGTGACTTCAGGAACATGCAAAAAATAATTTTCACATCACTTGTTTTGGATAGCAAAGCAAGGACAGAATCCTCTGCAGTGGTGAGAACCATGTAAAAATACATAGGGAGACCTAGTGGAAGCATGGTCTTTTGCTGGTATACACTAGAAGGAAAAATACTGGAAAATAACATTTTCCTGTCTTGGGGAATTAGAAAGTAACAATCCTTGGTTTCAAAATAAGGCATCAATAGATAAATAATTTTATTTAGAAACAAAACTACAAGGTCCACAAAAAGCCCTCTGTAGATCTTTCTTCTTTCAGATGTTTGGTGTGGCAAAAGCCACATACTGTAACAGTATTCCATCAATGTTGGCATTTTCTTCCTGAAAATGACGAGTAATTGATATTTTGGTGTTTGTAGCCTCTTGGCTTGAATTTGTGCAATGAGATGTGGAAATAAATAATGCATTTTTACAGCTGTGCTTGTTATAGTTTATATATGGTAAGTATAGTCAGTGATGCAAATGTGCTTTTAGTTTTCTGGTTTACATTGGACTTAGTTACATTTGTCTTTGTTTATAATTATAAATTCATGTTGAAATGGTGTGACTGGAAACAGCTGTTGTGCTGAGGAATTTTTCTGACCTTAGAACAAAACAGAAATAACATTTACTCATGAAGCCGTGGAGGGGAAGTTCTTAAGAGAAGAGAAACCAACTGAGGCAGTAACTAAAGGCAGCCACGGACTAGGAGGTAATCATGGGAGCCTGTTTGGAAAGGTTCTGGAGCCAGCCTGTGGCTTACAGCATAGAAAGCTTCCTGTGAGACTCTTCCCCCTTCCCCTCCCTGACATGGTTTCCCATTGGAAAATGCTAAGTTAAAGTAATAACAGAACTCATATAGCATATCCTGTCTACTCCTCCCTTTCCCATGTTGTGTCCTTGACATGAGCAGCAAAACAAAAGCACAGTGCAGCAGGAAAAAATCCTTTCATGTGTTACCCTCTGGGAAATGTGGATAATTCCATTCACAGTCACTGCTGATATTCTGTGGATAGACTGTAGGAAAGGAAAGGTGTAGATGCTTTTAATTTCCAGCCTTAAATAAAGGGTGCTTGCTATCACTGGATTTGCATGAAGTGAAACTGCTTGTTCATTGTTGCAAATCTGTAGTCAAACTGCTTGAACTATGTTAGTTGGGATTTGCATTGCTACCAACCTGAACAGGAGAGAGAGGCAGACTGTTCTGATGCATGTATTGCTCTGTGCATGTGAATGTTAGATATTCTGTGGGGTTTTTTACTATGAGACTTTCCGCCTTTTAGAAAGAGAGGAACAGTTGTGACATTTTTTTCAAATGGGGAAGGTAAAGACACAGGGAAAACATACAATTCTCTTTCTCTCCACAGAGTTCACTGGTTAAAGTAAACTACTCACATTGCTGAGCAACCTCTCCTCATGGCCAGAGCTCGTGTTACTTGTGCACAGAGTTCAGCAGCTTGGTCCAACCAATGCTGCTGTGACATTGCTTCCCCGAGCTACTAACTGATGTACACTGCATTTACAGCTCTTTGAGAATCTCTGACAACTAGTAATTAATTTAAGTGGGAAAGGTATGGTTTACCAAATCAGCCTGTTAATTTTTGTCAGAATGTCTGTTTGACAAACTTGCAGGTTGCAATAGAGCTTTGTCCTGGATCAGGGACTTTATGAATATGGGATGTGTTCCTTATGATTTGTCTCTGTTATCAATAGCCCCTTCCTGCTCTAGAAAACAGCAGTGTTGTTCCACAGACCATTAGCTTTAGGGAGGATAAGAGGAAAAGCCCAGATCCTCATTGCAAAAGTCTCCAATCTTTTCTCTTCAGACAAGTTCCTGTTCAATTTGCATTTATCAAAGCTGTGTTGTTAGTTATCCTGTACATAACTTCTGTTTTGCTTCTTTCCTTTGGAAGGCAGGATTCCTAATTCTCAGTCTTGCTGTCTTTCCAGAAAACTGTTGTGTAATGTATTGACAAAATGTCATGTTTTGCCTTCAGTGGCTGTTCCACATGAAAGATAAACACCTCTTATAAGTTCAGCTGATGCAGGGGGGGATGGTGTGAGCATGGAATTTTTCTGGTGGCTTCTGCTGAACATCCTTTTTTTATCCTTTGTGCAGTTTGAAAAGTAGCCTCTTTAATTATAAAACTAAAAGAAAATTACTTATTTTAAATGAATAATAGGTTTAAAATGTAAATTGTAAGTACATTGCAAAGAAATGATATTAAGAAATCTGACAATCTCTGATGAAAAATATGACCTCTTTGAAATCTGAGCCGCCTTGAGACTGGGGACTTGGAAAGATAGCAGGGGGCATGTTGAATTAGTGGCAAGTGTACAAATCTAGTAGTTAGCTGTATAACTTGAATTAGAGAGAGGGTCAAAAGGCTAGAAATGGCTCTCTGGTGAAAGTGAATTTTTTCTTTCACATTCTGTAATCCGGAGGTTGGGGCTATGCATAGCAATTAGGCTTACAGAAAAGCAAGTTCATTTGCAAGGATCCCTGGACTCTGAGTGATCGAGTCTGAGTTGTGAGGAAAGATTACCCTGTGATTATGTTAGAAGTTGCATGTATGCAGTCACATCCTCTACCTTGTACCATTATATAAATAAAAATATAACAGATGATTTTCAAGTGGAAATAGCAAACAACAATAATATATATCACTCACAGTATTTTGCATGCAGTTGTTTTTTTATTGTTCTGTTTTTTTAGTCACACTCTTTCAAAAAATGGTGGTGCTTTTGAGCATAAATTGTAAATTGTTTCTTGTTGGTCTGTATTTCCCTTGAGCAGCAGGACAACCACAGAATGTTAGAAATTATATTTCTATTATATTCTTCCAGAATAATAAGATGTCATATTACAGCAGATGTTTGATAAGTTTGTTCTGCAGGTCTTAAACTTGTTTTGGTATTGTGAGCTCAAAAGTTGTCTGTTTTCCTTAGATTGATAGAAGACTGCTTTTTCCTGTGAACATGCTTGCACTGTATCCTGAGGCCATCAATGATTATGTTACTATTATGATTGCTACTGCAAATAGTTCAACTCTGTTTTCTAAAGACATCCTGTATTCATTCAAGAATAGGTGTCTTTTAAGGGAAGAAGTCATGCAAGTGCACAGTAGATTAAAAATAAATAAAGGAAGTGCATCAAGTGCCACAAAACTCCATCTGTTATGAGTTAGTATCTTTTGGGAAAAGACACTTCTAATTCTCTCCATTACTATGTGTCTGGTCTTGGTGTTTTTAATTTTTTTTGCCACTGTAAAGTTGAGAATGTTTGCGCAGTTCTTGAAGTCAAAATGGTTTGCTGAATATCTTGCTGCTACAGCTTCTTTACAATTATAGTCTGCTGTCTTTAAAGTAGTTTGTGTTCATGTGTAATTAAAGCCATAAATGCTTTTGGAAAGGCTATTCTACAGCATCCTTTAGATCTTTTAAAAGTAAATAGTGCTTTTAGATTAGCTTTCTACTGCAATGTTTGTATTTTAATCAATTTGATTGTATTGCACACAGATCATAAAACTATTTATATTCTGTCATATGAAGACCTTTGAGTGCCACTTCATTTTTGTTGGCAAGGATTTTTATAGAACAAAACTGTATTGAGCTTTTATTGGGTTTATATTGCTGGGTATTATGTTGTTCAAGAGTAGAAAGCGACAACGTTAAATAGATGCCATAACTTCATACTATGGTTCCACTGGTTTGAATATGTATGAATATACATACTTAAATTTCAAAAAGTGGCTTTTAAGTAGGGTGTTATTAGTATGTCAAATGCTGTTCTGGGCAATAGACTTTTAAGATGAGAGAAGTGATGTCAAGGATATCTTTTGTCCTGGAAAGCAGAGGCTACATACAGGTATCACATGGTGTTGTAACTAAGACTTTAAAATTCTGTTTCTGGTATGGTCGCAATTGTCTATGTGAATGTAGGCAAATGTCTGGGACCTCCATTTGCAGCAATGTTTATTCTATGGCTTCCCAAACTTGCAGCTTCATTTTCTTAGCTGTATTTAATAGTACCAATTGAAGTGCTAGACCTATTGTATTTCACTCAACCCTTCTGACGTCCTCTGTAAGACCTCACAAACACAAATTATTTGTTGTGTAGTTGTTTTATCATAGAATATCCTGTGTTAGAAGGGACCCCCAAGGATCATTGAGTCCAGCTCCTGGCACTGCACAGGACAACCCAAAAAAGCCACTGTGTGCGTGATTCATATGCTGGTACCTTTACACATTACAGAAAATTTGAGGTTGGTGGATCTTCAAATCCAATCCCAGAGTTTCTTGTCTGAAAGAGGTTTTGTTTTCTTTTTTTCCATGTAAGGAAAAGAAACAACAGCCAACAAAATGAAATCTCCCACTTTCTCCTTATCTTTTTCAAATCAAAGCATCATTTAAGAAGAGGGACACACAAGTCTGCTGTATGTGCTCTGGATTTCCAAAAGGATGCAAGTGCCAGAACAGAGCAGTATTTTCAAAACTTCATTTTAGCCTTGGATACATTCTGGCACCATGCTTTTGAGCAGATCCATAATTTTCCAGTGGATTCTTTTTGAAAACAAGGCAACATGTTTCCATGCCAGAAAAGGGACTCTTACAAGGGCATGTAGTGATAGGAGAAGGGGGAATGACTTTAGAATGAAAGAGGGTAAATTTAGGGTTAGATACTAGGGACAAATTCTTTACTATGAGGATGGTTAGGCACTGGCACAAGTGTTTCAGAGAAGCTGTGGATGCCCAGTCCCTGGAAGTGTTCAAGGATAGGCTGGATGAGGCTTTGAGCAACCTGGGCTAGTGAAAGGTGTTCTCAATGTTATTAAATGTTGCGTCTCAGGAAAAAAATGACTCATCCTCATTCTTCCAGTAATAATGATTTTTTTAATCACTCTTTATACTGTCAGCATACATTCTAACTTAATGGAAGACTATTATTTGTATCCCACTTCTAAAACTGCATGCATTTCCAAAATATGTAAGGTTTTTTTCTTAGCCAGGCCTTTGTTGTGTTAATGTTCTCTTGATGATCTGCTTACTTAATTTTGTTGTCATCTTGAATTGCATGGAAGATGTTCCAGTGGGATTCTCTGAAATATATACTCCTAAGTAATAACCCCTCTGTATAGTTTGACACCTAGGGGCCCAACAAAGATTGATACTCTCTTCAATACCTAGCATAGTCTCTGCTCTGACAAGCAGGCTACAGGCAGACAGAGGTTATACCAAATGCACCCATATTTGGAAACCATGCAAGGTCTGTGCCATGTGTACTTCTTGTCTGTGTGTGGAAAAGAAGGTGAGATTCGTTGTGTTGAGTCTGTACAGACAAAAGGTCACATAATCCTGAAGGAAAAGTGAAGCAAGCCTGTAGACTAAGACTTGACAAAGACTTCTGGTTATTGGCATCAAAATTTGTGTTTCAGATGCTTTTTCCTTGCTCTTTATAAGAGTTGTGTGTTTGGTTTTTATCTGCTTGAATTTATTGACTATGGGAGAGAATGAATCAACTAAGAATATGGATTACAAGAGCAGGTTGGGTCATACGTGTTAGAGGGAAGTAGTTCTTTGTTTCAAGGATTCTAAAATGCTTTTCACTGTGACAAATTAGTTTGTGAATTCTAGCATGCCACTGAGAAAAGAGTGGCTCTTTTTGGGAGTTAGGGATTTTTCCTTTTAAAATTCTGTAGTGTAAGAAGCTTCCTGAGGAAGGAAGATGTTAGTAATTTGCTCAAGTTCTTGAATATTATTGCAAAGAATGCCATGTGATTTCATGTTGTCACTACTCTGTCCTCTTTCTTATCCTTTTCAAGCTTTCTTTACAAGGCTTCTTTAAGTGAGATAGGTGCACCAGGTAAGCTGTCATCTTTTTTGCCTCTTAGCATCCAGTTCTAACTTAGTGACCAATTTTTTCCATAGATATTAACTGTAATATTATGTGTGACCAGGGTTCAGGGTTTTGTATTTTTGTTTCCCTGTTCCCCTCATTGCTAGAATATTTTTGTTAAAAAAGCTGCTTGTGTTATATTTCAACATGTGTACTGCCTGTTAGTTGTAAAATCTCCTGCAAGGAAAGTTGTAGGAAGGAAAAGATATTTAGTGGAGGACTCAAAATAGAGAGTGTGTAGTAAATGTGGTGCCTAACCTTTTATTTATTTATAAAAGTTAAAAATTTTTACTATTATATGCTCAGTATGTTGAACTATTACAGATCTTTGTGTTGCTTTTGAGGCACTGGACACTGTGCTCTGTGATTTCTTAGCTCTTAAACTGACTTAAGTAGATTTCTGGTGACATTGCCTGTGCCTGAAAATACACTCCTTGAAGAGTAGGCTCTGAGCCTTGGTGGATCTTTGCAAGAGTTATTTGGGATATCAAAGAAGGTCTTTCTGTGAAGGTCTTTTGTAATAGCTGTTTTGAGTTTCTCAAGGTTGAAATGCCTCCTTTTATAAGAAGGACTTAATTGAGAAAAGTGCTTTATAGACAGGTGAAGTAATGGATTTATGTGTTGGTGATGCAAGACTTCATAGCACAGGTTGGGGAAGTATAAGAAGCCTCAGAAACTGGGAGTCTCCCTTGATGCACAAATGTTTCCACTTTTCATATTCACATGATAAAATCATAACAAATAGACCTGAAAGGAGTGAGAGTCATCTAATTAGTTCCTGGCTCAGAAGCAGGATGAACTATGACCAAACCAGTTCTGACCAGACTACTTCTCTAAAAAAAACCCCAGCAGATTCCATAATCTTCTCTGGCACACTCTTCCTGAGTCCTACTTGTACATGCTGTTTTTTCTAAGATATGGCCTAAATGTCCTGTTGATAACTCTTCCTTCAATTTAAATTCCTTAGGACTAGATTAGGTGGGGCTTTGAGCAACCTGGTCTAGCAGGAGGAGAGTTGGAACTAGATGATCTTAATGATCCCTTCCTACTTGAAGCATTCTATGATTCTTTGCCTTAGAGATAGCAAGAAGGGGAAAAGACTGTTCCTTTGTTGTTTGAAAATTGCTTGCCATGTGCTTTTTCAGCTTCCTGTAAATACACAGATGGGTCATTCTCTACTGAAGCCCAAAGTTATAACCAGATCGAGGAGCTATTTATATGGCAGGTTACACAGGTTTGTGTTACTCTTTTGTCTTATTTACTTCACTAAAAACAGCAGTCAGAAGCAGCATATTATTTTCCTGATTAACATATTAAATTGCTTGATGAGAATCATTTACTGGGTAGGCACTGTCTGCCAAGGATACCTGGAAAGACTTAGAACATAAGCTTCACCAATGTTAGCACTTGATTTTATTTGACAGTAGAACTGACATAAATATACCTGTATATTCTTAGAATAGTGTGTGGATTCAAGGTTTTTTATTGTCTTTGTAAGAGACTTAGCAGTTGTGACTCGGCACCTCTTCGGAAGCAGTTGAGAGAAGTTTTACAGTGACAATATTGAATCAGAGAAGGTCACAGAGCAGATCATCTAGATCATCTTTAATGCTGTCATGTGGCATATACAGAATTATATATCAGGCCTAGACAGCATGAGCTTATGAAAGGTAGATCCTGCCTGACCGACCTGATCTCCTATGACAGGATGACACACTTAGTGGATGAGAGGCTATGCATATTGTCTATCTGGACTTCAGTAAGGCCTTTGAAATGGTTTCCCATAGCATTCTCCTGGAGAAACTGGCAGCCCATGGTTCGAACAGGTGCACTCTTCATTGGGTAAAAACTGTGTGGAATGGTTGGACCCAGAGAGTGGTGGTGAATGGAGTTACATGCAGTTGTGTATGGTCATGAGTGGTGTTCCTCAGGATTCACTATTGGTGCCAGTTTTGTTTAATATCTCCATTAATGTTGTAGCCAAGGGATTGAGTGCACCATCAATCAGTTTGCAGGGGACAACAAAGATGGGTGCTTGAGGGCAGGAAGGCTCTTCAGAGGGGGCTGGACAAACTGGATCCATGGGCTGAGGCCAATGGTACGAGGTTTGACAAGGCCAAGTGCTGGGTCCTACCTCTGGGTCACAATACAATGCAGTGCCACAGGCTGGGCACAGAGTGGCTGGAAAGCTGCCTGGTGGAACTGCCTGACAGCAGCTGAATATGAGCCAGCATGTGCCCAGATGGGCAAGAAGGCCAGTGGCATCCTGGCCTGTATCAGCCATAGTGTGGCCAACAGGACCAGAAGGATTGTTCCCTTGTACTGGCACTGGTGAGACCACATCTTGAGTGCTGTGTCCAGTTCTGGGCCCCTCACTACAAGAAAGTGAGTCCAGAGAAGGACAATGGGGCTGGTGAAGGGTCTGAAGCACAAATCCTGTGAGGAACAGCTGAGGGAGCTGGGGTTGTTCAGCCTGCAGAAGAGGCTCAGGGTGACCTTATTGGTCTCTATGACTGCCTGAAGGGAGGTTGTGGCCAGGTGGGGGTCAGTCTCTTCTCCTGTCACAAGCATTGCAATAGGAAGAAACGGCCTCAAGCTGTGCTGGGGAGGTTTACAATGAATATTAGGAAAACCTGTCCCCGTAAAGGGTGGTCAAGCTTTGGAACAGGCTGCCCAAGGACATAGTGGGTTCACCATACCCAGGAGTATTTAAACTCAGGGGTAACTTGGCAGTGCTGGGTTAATACTTGATCATCTTTTCCAACATAAATGATTCTGTAATTCTGAGATTCCTCTCTCTGAAGAATAGTAAATGTTCAACCAAAAGAAACCATTGCAAGTACTTCCATCATTGGATGGTATTTTGCTTACAGGGAACGTGAATTGCTATGAAATTAGACTTTGGGCCTTAACTAGTTTTATTTCATAGAATCAAAGAAAGGCTTGGGTTGGAAGGAACCTTAAAGACCATCTAGTTCCAACCTTCCTGCCATGGATAGGGACACCTACTACTAGAGCAGGTTGCTCAAAGCCTTGAACACTTCCAGGGGTGGGGTATCCATAACTTACTGGGCAAGTGGTTTTAGTATCTCACCACCATCACAGTGAAGAATTTCTTCCTGATATCTAACCTAAATCTCTGCTGGTTTAGTTTAAAGCCATTGCCCCTTACCACTCTCCCTATTTTTAATTTATTTTTGAAATTTAATTTATTTTTATTTATTATTCAGTTTTAGTATTTGTTTATTTATTACAGACAAAATAACTTCAGTGAAGCTGTTAATTATGATCTTTTACAGAGAGAATTCATTCTATTTCTGTTTTAATGCTCAGGAAGTTGCTGAAACTTGGAAATATGTTTGTAAGGTTGACTCAGTATGTGTGACTCTTATGAAATGTAATGTTCTGTCTTTTTTTCTTTTTTTACAGCTAAAATTTTGAAAAATAGTAAGTTTGTTTCATATTCTGACTGCATGCCACCAAAGACCAAAGACTGGCTGTTGGTACCAGGGCTCTGATTCAGGACTACCTACCTGAATACCTATCTATTATAGTGTAATAGAATGATTTCCTGTTTGGTTAAGCTCTGGGGAAGAACCAAGACCTACAGAGCTTTTGGTGAGAGTATGTTTTGTTGCCTCAATTAGAAGGAGCCAGGTTAGTTCACTTTTTATGCATAAGCATTAATGCATATGGTTGTTTATGGTGACTAAACTGTAAATCTAAGGGATTGGTGTTTGTTCAAATGTTTCATACTTCATATAAATTGAATTAATTGTTTTGTCCCCTTGTGGCCTTAAAAGGAGTAAACAAAGTACAGATTTCAAACCAGTTAAAGTGTCTACTTCTTTACTTATTTGCAAGTGTCTGTTTAAACTAATCTTCATTCTAGAAAGTTTCTCTTCTGTCACATATTTGCTTTGAAGTTTATCTAAACCACAGTTGCTTAAGTAGCTTCTCATAGCTTTTTGAAATCTACCTTCCAACTGAAAAAAACCCAAAAAGTAATTTGGTTATGTTAATGTAACTACATAATTTGCAATAAATTTTCTGTTTTATTGTTGTCTAACTAATTAAGTATATCAATTTAAATTTTCAAATGCCTTCAATAACTGGGGAATGTGCACCAAGAAACACAAATCATCATCAGAATATAAAACAATATTGTGAAAACATGAATATTTCCAAGAGCCAGATTTTTCTTGAAGAATAAGTGGCTGCATATTTTGGAGCATAAGTTTAGTTAGATCACCCTCAAAATTCCAAAGTATGCTTGGCTTCAGTTTTCAGTAACACTGTGTTCTTCCTTAATAAAATTTCGAGGTGGCAGTGAAGAAAGTTGATTCATAAACCACTGAACTAGATAAATGAATAATTAAAATTAGTTAAACAGGTAGCTCTGGGATACTTCTAAGGTAAGCACCTGTTTTTGATCTTGTTGGAAGCTATAAAGTTGATGTCCTATGCAGGTTCTGACTGTGATAGGAAAAGTTCAGCTGCACATCATGGGTATATCCAAGTGCAATTAGTTTTCAAATGAAAAATATTGCATTGATATTAGAGATCATGCTCCAGATGTGACCTGATCTTCAGATAGTTCTTGTTATCTTTCATAACTTAATGTTATATGAGCATAACATAGCATAACATTAGATAACCAAATTATCAGTTTTCTAGGTTTTCTCTTAACTTGTAGTTTAATGATGTGGTCCTATTTATCACCTGAATTTGAATTAAAAGTTTAAAAAACTGTTAGAATTGTAGTAATTTTTTATAGAAGAGAGTTGCTTGATTTACTTTACCAATTGTGTATTGCTGCTCTGAGCTGAAGGGGCAAATAGCAGTACCAAATAATATGATTTTCAGTTCTGTTGCTATCAAAATAGCAAAGCTGAGCTATGTCAAATTGAGCTAGTTCGTTATGTCTGAGACAAGAAACTGTGCAACTGGTTTTAATCTTCTGAGTTTGAAATATCTGTATACAGTCTAACCAGCAGGTTCTATTTGTCTTATGTGGTAAAGTTGATGTTTGACTCCCCCATTTTGCAGGAGAGTTGATGTTAATTTACTTGTTTAAAAGTGGCCTCAGCAAAAAAGCAAAAGTGGAGTGAAGTTCAAAAGCAAGGAGAAGTAGCAAGTTGTTAGGGAGAAGTAAAAAATACTTTTTTTTTTTTTTTTTTTTTAAACTACATGGTGGAAGTGTGGAATGAATGCTCAAATAGAGTAAAACCAAATCAGAAAAAAGAAAACCACAGGAATGAAAACTAATTTCCAAACATTACATTTCTGTTGATATATTTTTGAGCAACATTTGAAAATAATTTGGTTTTGGGCTTGTTCCTATTCTGTAAAATTAAAACAGACATAGACTGTATTGTTATATATTATTATGATATTTAATTTTGGATGGTATTTATTTAAAATAAAGTCCAAATATACAAGTCAGCTGGTTTTCTATGGAGTCACATGAGACAATTATCCAATATTTTGAGCAGATATACAATTTTTGTCTTAGAAGTACCTCTGTAATTGTGAAAGAAAACATATTTGTAGAACTCGGCATCATACATGTGGGCTTTTTTTCGAAGAACTGAAAGCAGAATGCTTATGACAATGAGACAATCTAAAGAAAGCTTCTCTGTGTTGAGTATTTAACAGCTGTAGTTCAATATTTTTGAGGGTTGACTGGGCTTGGTATGTTTTTTTTGGAACTGGTACCATCCCCTCTGCCTTGGCAGATAAGGCCTGTTTTGCTCTTCTTTTAGAGAAGTATAATATATTAGCTGTATTTCAAATTGTATTTCTTGTGGTGAGATGCAGAATTATTCTAGTGTATGACTTTCTACTTGATCAGCCAACAATAGTAATAAAAGAAATTAAAAATCAGTTAAGTATGGGTGCAGAGATGTCCAGTACTATTTTGTATCTGACGAGTCTCTGTATCTGGAGTACCTTTTGTGCTGTAAAAAAGCTGAAGATGAGGAGCACCTGAATGTAAGCTGTAACTTCATGAGGGGGCCTGGCCCTTCAAGTAGGCAAATGTCCGGAGCGCAAGCAAGCATTTATTACATTTCAGTGCAGTGCTGCTATAATTAAGCCAGGAAAGGGCCCTTAAACAGTCTCTGTGCCCAGTTCTATCTCCTTTAAAGATTAGGAGTCTTAGGAACATGAAGAAAGGTGTAGAAGAACAGGGCTATTGCTTGACAAACAGCCTTCTCTGGCAAAACTTGGTTTTGTCTCAGTCAACTATTTTGGTCAAGTTACGTAGACCTATAAACAATAACACAACTTTTTTTCTTCTATAGTTCAATATACCCCTTATATTTCTTTGTTTAAAGCTTAAAACCAACTGCTGCATGAGGAAATGATAAGGATATCTTTATTTTTTGTTTGGGAAATCCAGGCTGAAGGTTTTGAGTTGCTACATAGTGTGAATTGGAGGATATAAGTACGGGGGCCCTCCCTCTTTTAGCAGAAGCCTTTTTCAAGCTTTACACAAAGGGGTCTGCAAAACATGAACTGAACTTTTTTTCCTAAATGGCTAAACAGGATGTAGTTATAAATAATAATTCAATACAAACTTATTTTGGTGGAGCTTTCTCACACACAGCTTCTTGTATGTTGAGAAATGTAGTTTCCTTTTAGAAATAGTTCTTTCATTAGTTTCCTGGCAGTGCTTATGAAGAATTCATACAATTAAAAAATATTTTTAAAAACTCTTGTTTCAAATTGTTGTTACTTCTTCATGTTGACAATAATTTTTTTCTTTTTTGTTCTTAATCAAAAATTGTTAAGATTTTTCTCAGCGCTTTTTGCAGAGTGCTCATTGTTGAGCAAGAAGCTGATAAGCTATTGGAATAGAGACCTTCTCATCCATACCATGTTAATAAAAGAAACGTGTAGGTTCTGTCTTTTTAGAGCATTCCTATTCTGCAGATGAATAAAAGTTTAATGAACGTTGTTCTCAAAAACTGCCTGCCCATCTATTGTAGCAAATACCACTTTATCACTTTAAACTCACTTATTTTTGTTTTCTTTAAATGTGCCTGCTCTATGGCTTATCTGTCATTCGTTCCATATAGTCAAATCACTCTTGCTGACATACACGTTCTACATAGCAACAGAGAAATCCTTTGTGAAGCTACCACAGACAGAGGTTTAACAGACAGCCAGTAGCAGAATTTGAAACCACTTCTAATTCTTGCTGTATGCTTGACTGTTTAATCTTCATCTTGGAGACACTGTCCTACCTTGAGTGCAAATCATGGTTGATGTAACCTGAAGAAAATAGTAAAATTTGAGATTGGCTATGATAGGGGAGTTGGGAAATACCTTTATATGAAGGCAGGAAAGAAATGCTTGTCCATTTTGTTGACATTTTATTACATCTTATTCAGACAGGCTGGTTTTGAATCACTGGGGTGTCTTCAGATTTAGAACACAGTAGGAATGAATTTAGACTTGGTTAGTTTTGTTTGTTTGTTTGGGTTTCCTGGCAGCATATACAAATAATAGTTTGTATTAATTGTTTCTCACTTTGAGTAGTCTTGACACATAAAGACTTGTATATTTTATTATTTTGTATTCTCTTGTAAGCTTTATGTTATTTTACTCTGTAAGGTTAACTAGCTTTTATCCAACATGTTTCTTCTTCTTCCCCTTTGCCTCTCCTAGTTCAATTTGAGAGAATTCTCACATTGATAGTAATCTCGGCTAATCTTATAAATTTCCTAATTTCCTGTATAATTTCTTCTTCTATGGACCATCTTGTCTCAGCACAAGTGGTTTCTCCCTCTAGTCAGGACTAGTTTATAACACCTACCTCTTTCATATGAGTATCTGAACTGTTGATGGGAGCCAGGGTCACCTTCTGTCAGTGCTGGTAAGGGCTTTGTGCTTTGCCTTCTACATGTGTTCTCTTGGTGTGAGGGATTTAGGTATTTATTTTTGCATTTCCATGGCTCAGCTTCTGCTTCACTCAGTCACTTGCTTTGATGACATAATATTTGAACATTGTACTTCTTGAATTTTGTTTAAATGGAAGTTGTCTTGTGACACTCAAGCTAAGCTGTTTTGTCTGTGAATCAAAGTAATTATGCAATACTGCTCCTCTATTCTGTATATGCAGCAGATTTTGGGGAGGATTCTGAGATCCAAGAGGTGCATGCATGCAATGTGCAGTCATCCTTCCTTTGCCTTTTCTATGGTGGTTTCTTTTAATTGTAACAAATTTAATGCTCACTGCTGCAAGTACTTGGTCTGCAAGATGTTAGCAGGAATTTCTATGAAATTTCCTTTTGTTGTCCTTCTGTTCTCCCCTCCCTGCCCCTTTTTTTAATTTCTTTTTTTTTTTTTTTAAGTGGTCCTCCTTTTAAGCCAACTGCTTGTCTTAAGCCTTGAATTGTGAGACTGTGTGTTCTGTAAGCTATTGACTACCAGAAATTCTCTGTGTCTAGTTATTATCTATTGTCTTTTATTTTTTTTTTTATTAACACATCTTCTCTCTGAGAAAGAAATTATTCCCAAAGACTTGTTTTGGTGTTGGCAAGCTCAAAACATTGGCAATTTATCATTTTTATTTTCTGGGGATAAGCTGGTGTTCTGGCTTTGAAATTTTTATTCTGGCAATCTTTAATCCTCTGTGGGGAGTTAAGAGATGACTTGCAGCTCACAGTATATGTCAGGGACAGGAGAACATAACAAATAATCTTCAAGCTTGTTTGAGATAGACCATCTCTTTGTATGGATAGATCTTTATATGGATACCTGCTCTTGTGTAAAGTGAAAATTATTGAATGAGCAGTCATCCTGTCTAGTCCTGTTCCCACTGAAAGTAGGAAGAGTCAGCACAATGCTGAATCTTTAATTTTCCAACACTGTTTTTTACCTTTTATGTAATTTATGCTGAATATCTCTCATGCCTCTCTGATGTTTCTATGAGTCCTTATTCACAGCTTTTCAAATACACACTGCTGGATCAGTTTCCTTCAACCTACAATAAAAACTTCCCTAAATTAAGAGCTGTGGTTCTCAGAAGCTGATAACATGTATCCTCAGAGAAATTTTTTGTGAAATCTGATAATGATTCTAGCTGTATTTTTAAACAAACAAAACCCACACAAAACAAAAAACACCTAAAACCCCTGAAACGAAACAAAGGAAAAAAAACCAAACCAAAAAAAAAAAAAAAAAAAAAAAAAAAACAAAGGGGGG
>JAWWEE010000085.1:55947323-55976624 GCA_035221455.1 Xenops minutus
TGTTTGGCCCAGCCACCTGTGAGAAGCTGGGTTTTCTCATGCCAAGTTATGGGAAAACAGGCTGATAAAGACGGTCTGTAGCCTTGAGAGAGAGTTCTGTGTAAACTAAAATTAATTGGTCTCTCATGATTGGCTGATGGCCCTCCAAGGGTATTTGAAGGAGAGAGGGAGGAGGAGGAGGATGAAGTAAACCCCCAGACTCAATTAAGGAAGACCGTCTGAAATGGACTGCGCAGGTGCGGAGAGACCCACACAAGTGCAGAGAAGTATCAGTTATGTAATATGAGGGGCAGTGCCAAATACCTTTGCTTGGGCAGCGCTGGCCACGTCGCTCAGGTAAACGTCATTTTGGCCAAGTAGATAAAAGGCAGATGTCTCGTGTTTGGGGCTCTCTTGCTTCACATGACGGGACAATGTTGCCTTGGCGGGGACACCCGCTGTCACCTGTGAGCCAGCTGACCCTTGAGGATGCAGCCACTGCTTGGGAAGTTTGGGCATTCTGGGGGTCAGTGAGACAACTCCATGGGGGACACCTGGGCAATTTGGGTGTTTGCACCTGGGGGCTTATTTTTTCCTCTCTCTCTCTCTATTGAGTTTCTTTCCTGTTTATTTGGCCACCTTGGGTAATAAAACTGCTGTTTGGGTTAAGTTTTCTGCGGTGTCTCAGTTTTGGCTTCCACGTCCCTTCGGACCCCTATTCTCCCTGGAACAGTTGGCTCTTCTGCTTTTGGCTTCACTTAGTTTAAGTTTGTCCCCACTTTTTCATTTGCTCATATTCTGACTTATTACATGGACTAAATCTGCATGGGAATTTGTGAGGGAAGAAATTGCCATGAGCTTTCTATAATTAGTCTATGAAATATCTTTCAGACAGACTGTCCCTTTTGCTTCTGGGGGCTGGAAAGGGAACTGTTACAACTGAGCTAACATGGCAAACAAGCAAGACAAAAATTATTGATGTCTTTCCCTTCTGTAAATACAGAACCCAGCTGGCAGGAATGTGGAGCAGGAGTTTTGGTAGGTCATGCATGTTTGGGGAGGGAGCTGCAGAGAAATCTGTGACCTCATCCTTTGAATTTTAGGATGCCCAAATGGACTTTTTTTTTTTTTTCCCCTGGAGCCAGTATTTGCTGCTCAAAACAACTGATAGGAAGTGTGGTAGGAATTCTTTGAAGTATCCTCCCCATGGAAACCAGCACACTTCATGTCTGGGAACAAGAGCTGGTCATGTCAGTGCTGCCTATTAAAGCAACTGACATCACTAATGTCTTAAGCTTTGACTGAACTACTGTACCAATTGGTGCCAATAGGAAAATAAAACCATGCTATTTAAGTCATGTATAACTGTTTATATGGAGAATGTAATTTGTGTGTTTAATTTAGCCCATGATCCAAGACAGTAATTCTGCTGTGTCAGGGGAAGGCACTTCTGTGAGCTTTGAAACTTAAAGAAGTGGAAAAACTGGCTTTTTTTTTTTTTTTCCTGTGGTGGGCTGTTGTGCAGATATTTTCTGTTCTCATTTGGCAGAGATGAACTTGTTTCAACAGGGGAGGAGGGAAGCTATTAACACTAATAGCAAAGGTGACTATTATTAACTGGATAGGAGAAACATGGTTATTTACCTTCTCGCTCTGAAGGACCTACACATTAGAGGGATACTGAAAGCCTGGACTTACTTCCTCACAGCTTTATGCACAGACATGAAGCTGTTTCTTCCACTCGTTCCCTTTACTGCAGGTGAGACTCAACTCTTCTGTTGAACCAGAGTTGCAGTTTGATTCCAAAGGTGGGCAGAGCAGGGGCAAAGAAAGAAATACACTGTATGAGGGCTTTCAGGAGTGTTCTCAAACTAGGAACACTTGGCTACTGATCCACGTGCCACAAAATTTACACTGACAGATGGTACTATCGTCTTGGATGGTTGATAGCCTACATAAAGTAAGAAAGACCTTTTAAATCAAAATGCTAAGAAGGTTATGTTTTTCAGGGGAGGCACCTTCACAGCACACTCTTTAAATATTCGTCACCAGTTCAACCTTTCTGGTTCATCTCACATGAGTTCTGTATCGCATTAGACTGGGAATAGCCAGCTAAGGCTGGCTGGCTGCATTTGAGTGGCTGAAGTAAATCTAACCGGCTGTGTCTGTTCCTTGCTACCTTGTTTCATGGTGCTCGCCTGATCTGTCTTTTACTGTGTGTGGACCAGCTCATCATGTGAAAGGTCCCATTTTCATTATGATGGCTGCATACGTGCACAAAAAAGGAAAAGGGACGTGTGATTAGGATGCAAGATCACATCTGAAGGTTTCTGAAGGTCTTCATCAAAATGAAGGGAAGGGCATTTGTTGTCTTCTGCCAGAATTGGTTTGTTTTTGTTGTTTGTTTTTTTTTTTTTAACCACTAATAGCCTTTTGAACATAGGCAAGGGTGAGATGTGTGTCCATAGAGGAGAAAGAGTGTTCATCAGGAAGTACTCATTGGGGAAAGCTATCATAAAATGTTGTATGGGCCTCTGTGTTTCCAAATTCAGAAAGGAGAAAGTCTGTGTGGGCCAAGAGAGATCATTGTGAAACTTGGTGGGAAAAGTGGTGAGATGGATGGGCCGGGTGACTTGTGTAATCCAGTTCTTTAACTACCATATCCCTGCTGAATTAATTACTAGGGTTCAAAGTATGTGGGGGAATTAAGACATTTGGTACACAAATGACATCTCCAAAAAGAGAAGAAAAACAAAGTAGTGCTGCCATAGAGATGCATGGATCTGAGTTGAGAGATTCTTACAAATGTGACATAGAAACCAAGAGCCAACTGCTGGGAAGGATGCATCCCTCAGAGTCATCGTAGGGGAAAGGCTAAAGCATATCCTGGGGTGTGGGATGAGAAATACTCTGAGTAGGAAGAGTTGCTGTATGATATTAAATCAGCCTTAGCTTTCAGTAGATGTTGTGGGATGTTGGATGGGGAAATGGTCAGTTCTTGTAAATGTTCATGGTATCGGATTTTTCCTGTACAGTGCAGCTGAACGCTCCAAGAGGACAGTTGCCATAGTAACAGAACACGTGAATTTAGACAAACTTTCTAAATAAATTTAACAGAGAACCTGAATTTGAGTTCAGACTGGTAGTGTCTTAAAACAGTCTGTAAATAGAAGAGAGACTGACATTTATAAGAAGATCTAGTATGCATATGTTTCTATCTGAAAAACTGCTTTATCTGATTCTAAAAAAGAGGCTGAGATGCAGTTGAAGTCCTAAAGGGTTGGGATTGGTTGGTTGTTTTCCTTTCTTGTCAATTTGATTCCTGCTGTCTGACTGCTAGCCCAATGCAGGAAGTCTGTGGATGTCTGTGGGTTACCTGTGCTTGTCTACTGGTGTGGTAGTGCACACAATGTTAAAGATACACAAAGGTGTCAAATAATTCAATGCATCCAATGGACCTAAAGGTCTGCAAGAGATATTTAGGTAGATGGTTGGGAGCAGATGTGCTGGTTCTGCCTCCTTAATCTGGGAGCACAGTGCACACACTTTTCAATGGCAGATAGACTTGGCTGATCTTGTCTGTTTATACTCCTGTGGTCATCCTGCTGGGTGTGGGAATGTTGGGGCAGTAGCAGGGAGGGAGAGGAATGAGGGGAAATTGGTGGCGGAGTGGGGAAGCAGGAGGCAAGGACAGCAGCAGCAGCCTGAGTGGTGGTGGTGGATGGCAGGAGGAGGTGGAGGGACAAGGGCTTCCCACTGATAGGTCAGGAAATGCTGGCCTTGAAAGGATGAGGGACTCTGCCAACACAGCTTTGAGATCAGGGCTCCCGTGTCAAACCAGTAACTTGCTCTGAGCACCAAGTGGTTCTCAATATTCTGCTTATGAAAATTTCTGGTGCCATTTTAACAAAAAGTTCCTTTGCTAATCTGCATTTCTGGTTAAAATTCTAATGACTAGAATTTGTCTGTCTAGAAGGAAGAGACATATGGCAAGCAAATGGCCCTTTTTAATGAGCCTCCCACTCAGCAGTTGGCTGCTCATCCAGCTTGTGTGTGGCACAGTCTTAGAGCGGCATCTTCTTGCCAAAAAAAAAAAAAAGCAAAAATCCTGCAACCTTTTGGTGGGTTTTCTTTCAGGGAGGGAAGCAGAAAACAGATCGTAATATAAGTATTGGAGAAAGACAAAACCTCACAGTAGCTTCTTCAAAAATTTGTTATCAAAACTGTAAGAAAATCTTCCAGAACCTAGTTTAGAAAGCTGGAAAGCACACAGTTCTTTACCAATCAATGGTGGCTGGGTACCATATGTACTTTTTTACAGTGTGTAGAGTTTTCAAGTGATAAATAAAATAAGTAGCATAGTGTCTGACTTCTGAAAGTCACTGTAGTTGGAAAGGTCACAGTAAGTGATTGTAGCTGGTATATAAAATCCTACTGAAATTAATTTTATTAAATACTTGATAGAAAATACTGTATTTGGCAGCCAGTAGTGGGTCTGGAGGATTGATGGGACTATTGTGCCTAGACTGTAGGTTCTACCAGTATGGGAGCATAAAATTTATGATGACCAGTCTCTGCTGTTAGTAGCAGCTGTGTGACTGTTCTAAGAGAAATCCATTGCCAAGGCATAGCTGTGTAAGGATGCATGCAAGTAAAAGCTTACTTGTTTGTGCCCAACTTCGTTATTCAGCCTTATGACTTTAGATGAACTTGTAGCAAGGTCAGGTTGTCCTTCAACACTTAACCTTGCCTGCTGAAGAGCATTCTGTGCTATGGCAATGACTTTTAGTATTGGATCTGATGTTAGCATTTGTTCTCATGATGGAATTAGTTCGTGTATAGGAAATGGAGAATGCCTTGCATTCCATCATCTTGCTACTAACCTCCTGAAGCTCTGCCTCACCTAATTTGCAGTAGTGCTGCTTTTCCTTCTTGCTTAGATTTCCAGAACTTGTCCTGACCACTCAGTGATGGCTTTAAAAGTGCAAAGTACTTTTCATTCTGTCTGCATTTTGGATGACCCCACCCCTCAGCTAAAAAGAGAGGGTTGCTTGTGCATTCCTCAGCCTTGAACACTGCCACTATATGGTGGTTTAGTTGGATCTTCTGCCACTCTAAGAAAGAGGCTGGGTAAGTATTTCTACAAGAGAAAAGAGGCATGGTTCAAACCTGATTTCAGCAGGACTGCCTGCGAAAAGAATGGGAGGTACTGGAGTTCACTGGGCTGGTAGCAGCAGCAGTGTGCACCAACCTCTTCACCTGGTACTATTTACCCTGTCTTTAGTTGCCATGACTAAAATGCTTGTTGCTCTTTCAGAAGAGGAAGGGAAGCTATTAGCAGCACTGATTGTGCTCATCCAGCTCTTTTGATAAGGTATGAACTAGTAATTGCAGCTTAAAATAACTTCCCCCAGTCCATCCCTTGGCTGCACAATTGTTACCTAAGCAGCCTGGAAACGGAGCTGTGCTGGTAGCCTCAGGCGCTCCCAGGTTTGGTGTTTGACAGACTGGTTTGAAATCTGGGGATGAGCTTTTCAGCTGGCCAACACAGTCTGAGTGTTGGGATTTTTTTGGTACAGTTAGTCTGCAGTCTTGCAGGCTTTCTTCCGAGTTGTGTCTAGCAGGGACTCCTGTGAAGTTCTTCCTCCCCAGGCCTTGTCTGGACACACGCCAGCTGAGTGCGAGTGTACAAACCTTTTCTATGTGAAATTGCTGGTGACCAATTATAGCAGCACAATATGGAGGGGAGGGGAGACGTTTGACTCTCTGTATTTGCCAACTCATATTATCATAGCAAGGTGTGACTAATAGCGGATGGATGGATGGATAGATAGGTAGATAGACAGACACGCACACACAAAGAGAAATATCAGCTCTTGCTTCAATTTGATTTCCAAGGTATCTTTCCACATTCCATTGTGTATGCCAGAAAGCAGACTACTTCCAGATACATTTTCTTTGTGTGCCAGCAGTAAAAAACATTCAGTGTGAGGGTCTTGAACTTTTTTGAGGGTGAAAAAGTATGTTTTAAAGAAGGTGCGCTCTGATGGGCAACTAAAAAAAGCAATGCAGCAAAATTGCCTAATTTCACCAGTGTGTTTTGGGCTAAACTGTGTTATTTGCTGTTGGGGTGCACAAAGGGAGATTTTTTTATTATTTTTTTAAATCTAGTTTTTCCATTGTGGGTATACTTTTTAGCATGGTGAATTAAATGGGATCAATCAGGAGCTGGTAGGTCCTGCTGACTGACTGTGCAGTAAGTAGTAGAAAGTTTTTGCAGTGACTAATCATTTCCTATTTGGGAATAAACTAATAAGGTATCTAGTTTTTTTCCATTGTCTTAAATTCATCTGAAAAAGGGTAAGGTAAATTTAATCCAACCCAAAGGCTTTTACATTTTCCATCTCTGCCCAAAGAAATAGCAAAAAAAATAGGTTCGTATGCAGTTTTCAACAAAATACTGTACTTTAAGGTATTTCAGTATTTCATTTATCTCCAAGTGCCTAATGTCAAAAATTTTATGAGCACAGAGTGAAGTTAATTAATGTGCTTGAGGGAGACAATGGAAGAAGTCTGGGATGCTGTGAAATTCCTGTATGACAAGTTGCCACAGCTTTTATACATCTAAGTGGGTGTGCAAGGAAGGAGGCTGGTGTTTCCATTAGAAAGTTTCTGCAAAAGAAGCTTGCAGCCTATCCTTTCCATTTTGAAAAAGCTCTTAAGGGAATGAGGAAGGGGAGTTGAGTCCTAGAATTAGAAACCTAGGAAGGCTTTAAGGCCTATGAAAATTAAGTATATGTTCTGCAAGTTTTGAAAACCAAGCCACTACATGAATGCTTCTGAGAATATTGCTCTACCAAATCAATGGCATCAATTATCTGCTGCCTTGCTTTGTTCAAGGTTACTTTTTCAAGATAAGAACATTTTCAGCTTTAAATCCCTATTGTTGTTATAAGCTGCTGTGATGGATAGAAGCTGTACTGCGTGTGAATAGAGACCCTCATTTTGATGGGCCTGTATCATAGGAACCATATGTGTGATTTATGTGCATATTTCTAGTGTTTGCGATGTGTGTGGTGATGGTGGGTATTGATTGTTTTTCTTAGTTCATAGCTAGTGGTCCAGTCCCAGTGATCTTCAGATGCATTTATAAAATAAAGTGGAGGAGAAAATAAGCATTACTGCCTAGGGCCTCACCTTGAGCAACAGTAAGTCTTGTTCTTCCAAACCTGAATCAAAAGATTCAACTGTTGCATTTTGAAAGGTGGCACTTGAGTTACTTGATCTCTTGTTCATAGTTTAGTTGGATCAGTTTAAAACATACTCTCTTTGTAAATACTTGGTTGTTTATAAAGCTCACGACCTTGTGTAGATAGCTATTTGGAAAACTGAAATGCGGGACCTGGCTGGTTAACATTTGCCCAAGGCTTCAGTATCATTGACTTCAAAAGAAATCAACAATAGAAACAGCTTGGGCTGGTTTTGGCAGATGAGGCTTTTTGTTTCTTGCTTTCTTAGTCGGAGGGATGATCTTGGGATTGGAGACAGAATACTTTGACTAGCATTGTTATAAATACTAGTTTCTCCCACAGGAATTCTCTGTGCTAAACAAACAAAACTGTTTAAAAATTTTGCTCTTTCATGTGAGGAACCATTAAAATGAATATAAACACCCTCTTACCTATGTCCTCAGACAATTTCTCTGATACACATTTAAAAATAACTTCATGAGTTGTCTTTTTACATTTAGGGTCTGCTTGTGGTATGCAGCCACAACTCCATGCTGTTGCATGCTAAAGCATGTCATATCATGGCTTCTTGGGCCAGATGAGTTTCACAAGTTAGTTATACTTAAAATTAACAAATGCTATAACTCAGAAATTTGTTTTGAGTGATTGGTTTTGTTGTTCCAGGCCTTAGTAACCCTCATCAGGGAATTCTCCACCAAGTATCATCTTCGTTTGAAATGCTCATCAGTTGTTCCTGTTGGTTATTCCACATTGAAGGAAAAAATTCTTCTTTCTCTGCTATAGGAAGAAGTGGTTATGGCATATGGGTGAAGTCAGAACTTTTGTGTAATGTTTGGAGTAAGCATAAAGGCAAAAAGCATCAGGGAGGGAGTAGATGAAACTCTAACTGGCCTCTCAGGTCAGATGAAAACTCTACAAGTGATTTTGCAGAAGTGCATAACATTTCCTTAGCTGAGTCAACAATTTATTGTTTTACCTTTTTTTTTTCCTCAAGAGAGTGATAAAAATCCCAGTAATTTCAGTGAGAGCAAAGCTGGATTACTAATAAGGGCTCTTGAGAAGAGCCTCCTTCTGAAAATTTGAAAATATTTGTATTCTCTCCCTGGTATTGTACTGATACTACTGTGGTTCAAAGAGTGAGAAATACAAGAAAGCAATGTGAGTGGTTTCTAGCTACTTGGACATAGTGCCCTGGACCTAGGGCTTTGCTTCAGTGAGAGGAGGTGGAGGCAAGGTTTTCAAATCTTACCTGGAGTCAACTAAGGTTCAAAAGTCTGTTGCCTTAAATGTTGAAGCTTGACCCAGTGCTCTAAAAGAATGTTTGTCTATATCTTTATAGATATAAGTTATAGCAAAATCAGTTTAATGCCCAAGGATGGATGGAGGTAATGCAGATAGGAGGATGCGTATGTTTGTTTAGCTGATTTCATATTAAATGTAGTTCAGATGTAATGGCAGCAATAACAAAAATCTGATTCCACATTAAATTTTGTTTGGTTGTAATAGCAGCAACAACAACGTGTCCTTACAAACTGGGAGCATGTAAGTACAATTACTAATTTTAAATGCACTGAATTAGTCACTCCCAACCACCCACAGCAACGGATTTATGGGTCTTGTGTTTTGGAGCACCTTCTAGGTTCCTTACTCTTGGCTGCTGGGGCTCAGAAACGTTGTAGGAGTGAAGAACAGTGTAAATGTGATTTCCACTGAAAAGAGCAGGTGCAAGATCACAGACAAAGGACTTGTATTATTTAATAAGAGCATCTCTTCTTGTAAGAGTTGGGCTGCAGACTGTTTGAACCATATCCAATCAAATATTTGGAAACAGATGCCCTCAACTGTTGTTTTTCCTCTCTTCCCTTCTAGTGGTTATAATGGAAATATTAAAACTAGCCGATAAAGACTAATTCTGTATGATAATCTTTTTGTTTAAAAAAGCACAACAACAATAAAAAGCTTACACTCAAACTGTAGTAGTCAAGTCTACTTGTTTTCATGGCCATGTACATTTATTGGATTTTTCATCATTAATAAAATGTATACCATGGAGAAGTCAGTAACTCAGTAAATGTAAAATCCCACAGTAATATTTTCATGGATGTCTTTCAGTCTGCTGGTAGATGTTTTCTTTCTCCCTTTTCTACATGGGAGTTATCACTTATGATTTGTGGAGACCTAATAACTTCAATGTTTGACTATTCCAGACAGTCTGACTAATAAGATGACAAAATTTTTTTCTGTGAACAGTTACAGAAGAAGAGTTCAGACCAACATGAAAATCAAACTTTGGGTGTCGACACTAGTATTCTTCTAAATAGTGTAAACATCCAGACAGATTATTCTTAGCAATGATTTACAAACTCACCAGAGATTTGATTGCATCCAGATTATAATGCAACATATCCCTCTGAGCTGCAAAGTCAGTGTTATTTTGTCAGTAGAGGTTGTTAGATTGCCACTGTTTTTTTTGCCATTATTTCTTTCTGTCATTTTGAGCCTGTGTGTGGTATCACCTTAATGTTTTTGACTGCTCAACAGTCTCACAGCAACTAACTCAAAATCAAAGTAAATATGTGAAGAATTGCTAAGAGATTGCTAAACTTGTGTTGAGATTTGGTGAGTTCCCATAAAAGAAAGAAAACATTTCTTCTGTGCCTGGTAAATCCTTTTATTGGAATTTTGTCCCCTTTTTTATCAGACTGCTTTAGCTGTTGGTTTATTTATTTTTTTTTATTTACTTTTTTTTTCCCACCCTGCAGATGTACTGGCTTCAGGCATTGGTGACTAACCCAAGTTATATTTGTGGAGTCGATGTCTGTATTGTATTGATTGTGCTATTCCTAAATATAGCAAAGTCACTTTTAGACTGTTCTCTCCCTCTTGTTTTGCAGTCGTTCAGAGATACATGTTCTTCTGTGAGCTGTTAAACGCCACTATCCTGCAAGTTCAATACCTTAGCATGTAGGTTTTGAATAAAAGCTTTGTGATCTTGAGATCTGTGAAAAGCTGTAGTGGAAAAAAATACCTTTATGCTATAACTGATCAGCAGAAGTTTGTCATGATCTTTTTGAATAGTGTTAACTGTGAGGATAGATTTTAGGCCATTAAAAAAAAAAAAAAAAAAAAAAAAAACAAAACAAAAAAAAAAAAAAAAAAAAAAAAAAAAAAAGAAAAGGGCGATGGGGAGGGAGACACGTGTAGTGGGGAGGGACAAAATTTGTGTTTGAGCAGTTTATCTGCTCATCTATGGGATTTGGGGAACATGCATATTCTTGTGCTGAGCAATTTGTTAGTTTTATGATAGCCTTTTCTGAAGCATTGGAAGGAATGTGGAGAATGGTGGACAGTGGTCTCAGTGTTCTTAGCTGTTTGCCTGGTCTTTTGGTTCATGTGACTGGATTCAATTTGATTGGTAGATCTGAGACTGAGAGAATGATTTTTCTGAGGTCAGACTGGGAGGTAGTTTGCCTGTGTGCAGCTAATTTTACCTGCTCTGCACCCTAAATGTGGAGCGCAGGCATTAATAATAGCCTCATACTGTCAATCCTTAGCATTTCATCTAGTCTCCTTGACTAAAATAATTTAATAGTTAATAATTTAATATAATTGATGTCTTGGGGTCTGTTTTATATTGAATAAAATTTATGGCATACAGGTTAATGATTTGAATATTTTGGTGCATCTTTATGCATAATTGTATTTTTTTTCTTTCAAATTAGTACCAGAAACAGTGATTATACTTGCTGTAAGCAAATTACTCCCCTGAACATGACCCATTTTTCTGCCTAAGTCCTAGTCATTATTTTGGCTAATGCTTATGCATTGCTAATTTGACTGTTTTATACCACATTCTGTAAAATTGCCCTGTGCTTCAGTTGTGTTGCTGCTTACTGTGTGTGCTTCATGACTGGTCACAAGAAACACATTCTACAGAGCTATTTCATAAAGATTGCGTGCTCCTATACCACGTGGTTGTTGACTGAGGGCTTGACATACTATGGTTGCAAAGCAATGGCTGCTTGTTAAAATTCATAAGAGATTACCACTCAGTGTCCATGATTTCATGTAAAATTATGGAGAAAAATCCTTCTAAGTTTGAGGGTGATTATAAACCACTGAGTTCCTATGTGAGAAATACTTATGATTACCCTCTCCCTTCCAAGAGGGGATACTGGGACACAGTGTGATCCTTCTCTGTCCTTAGTTTTCAAGTGGACATTCAGCTATTAAACATGAAGTTAGTTTATTTTTCCTAATGTCTCCAAGCCTTTTCCAGAAATTCATGGAGAATTTAAAAGAAGCAAAGATTACTTGCTCACTTTAAACTTTTACTGATGTTTCTCAAAAAAACCCTTGCAAAATAGTCATCTCCATTCCCCAGCACTGTCTAGCAAGAGTTTACATTACCAATGATTATTTATCTTAGCTTTAGCTGCTAGTAGTAGCTTCTTTCTTCCAGGTCAGAAAAGTGAGAAACAGCTGCAGTACCTGGATGTAGGTGTGAAGGCTCATTCCCTTGTCCTGAGAAGCTGAGCTGTTGCGAGCAAAAGGTAGATAATTATTACCTGGATAATACAAGGGCTTCAGTAGCTATTGTGAATTATGTATGGTTCAAATCTTGCTTGATACTACAGAATTTATTGACTACCAGACTCTGGGCATAAAAATTAATATTCAAATGGTATTTTGTCTTTAGTAAGATGTTAAATGAGTAGCTAAATAAAAATTGAACTGTGTCATAAGTTTATGATATTATTATATTTTTTGAAATTGTGGTCTTCTAAATTACATTGAATTGAGTGTTACAGAAATGTAGTCTGACAGTCTTGCTATGGAAACCAATTTAATTGTAAATCAATGTAGTTGTCTAAACTGTACATGAAGAGATTTCCTAGATACCAGTTCAAAGGAGAAAGTTAATGAAACCCAAAAATGGGATATGTTGCAATTAGAAAGAAAACTGATTAGCTGGGCTTCAAAGGACAAGTCTGTACTCACTCAGCAACGAAGTGCTTCATGTTTTAGTGAATTTGAAATAAGTGAGGCATGAATGCACGTTGAATGAAATTAGCTACATGTGAAAACCAGAACCAAGGGGTTTTGCTTGTGTGTGAGATTGTGTGTATAACTCAGCAAAATACTTCATGGATGTTAGCTTGATATGCAAACTAAGAAGTGACAAAGCTATGACAATTAGTGAAGTGCACTGATAGGACTGGCTAAAGCTTACTAGCCCTTTCCTTTTTACATAAAAAAGCAAACATGGATGCCAAAAGTGGAATAGTGATGCAGTTAGATAAATAACTCTTATTCCTCTTACCTAAAGCATGACAGAGGTCTTTTTCCACCTCTCCTATAAAAATACTACAGAAATAAAATACCTTTAGCTGTGTTTAAAAACAAAAAAACCAGTCAATTTTTAAATTTCTCTGAATATCTGATTTCAGAGGCCACTGCAGGATTTGTGACTCTTTTCTTAGAATAATGACATTAAAGAGGAAAACTAATTCTTCCAGGGGTTGTGTATTTTTTTTTGTAGCATGTAATGAATCATTATGCTATAAGATAGTGCTAGAGTTAAGTAGAATTTGAAGGGTTAAACATGTATATGGGTATTAATTTATATTTACCTGGAACAGCAAACCTTTTTAGAGAAGACATTAAACCTCAGGTTTTCACTAAGTAATCTACAAACAGTGTTTCAGAGAACTATACAGGTATACTTCAACTCTCCTCTGTACTTTCTCTCAGCAGCTACTGGCAGACATAGAATTTAGGTTAGAAATCTCTGAGATCATTGAGTCCAACCTATGACCAAACACCACCATGTCAGCTATGCTGTGGCACTAAGTGGCACATCTACTCTTAAACATGTCCAGAGATGGTGACTCCACCACCTCCATGGGCAGCCTATTTCAATCCTTCAACTCTTTTCTATGAAGACATTCCTCCTGGTGTCCAGCCTCAACCTTCCCTGTTGCAGCTTGAGGTTGTCCTTTTGTCCTGGATGCTTCTATGGAAATTTGTATTTCACTCTTCTTACTAAAACACAATCTGTAAATATCCGTTCCTAAAAACAATCAGCTTTTGTGAAGTTGCAGTCTAGTTATACATACTCAGCCCTATTTAACATTTTCTATTCTCTTCTGAAGGTTCTGTCCTAAGAAAGAACCCAGGATTAAAAAGAATAATTAATCTCATCTCCCATTTGACAGATGTACCTATTAGTAAACTCAGCCCAATTTTAATATGAAATCAGCCATCACTTTCTGATTATGATCCAATGCTGAAGATTCATAAGAACTTTTACAGCAGTACATTGTAACTGGCAGACACGTGTGCAATGATCTGGTATCGATGACAAAACACTTCCCTGTCGATGTGCTGGCATCTGATTTCATCTTAATTAACATCTAAAGCTATGGTGATATGCACCTTTGATCTGCTTGGAATAGATGGAGGGAGGTGTGGGTGCCTGTCTTAGCTGGTAGAAGATTGTTTGAATGCTCCCATATCTGCGTAAGTACAAGGTCACCCAGTTTGGCTTGAAGCACTGTCTTTGATAGTTTAGATAGTTCCTTTCCAGGGAAGCAAGTGGAAATTCTTCACATATTCCATTAAATCTAACATATGGCCAATATTCTCCCTCAGAAGACCCATACATCAGACTATTTCAGATCATTATAAACTTAACCGTGCCACTTTAGAAACAGAAGATGGTAGAACTGTCTGGTCACAAAGCCAAGCTATTATGGATTGGGAAATACACAAGCAAGATAATCCTGCCTACTTTGCCTTCTGTGTTCCATGTGTTTTTGTATAGTCCTTAATTACTTAACATTGCTTTGTTTTCCCTCTTCCTTTCCCCATAGGACCCATGAGTCATTCATTACACAGGATGGGTGGTGGTAATTTAATTAGCTGCTGCTAACAATTGGGAGAAAAACAGAGTTAGGTGTTGTTGCCTCAAATTCTTTTCTGCTGTTTATTTTGAAGGTAGCATTAGAACACAAAAATGACCATATTGGGTCAGTCCAAGTACATTGCTTGACTAATAATGTATTTTACAATAGCAATAAACAAATGGCTAAGGGGGAATAGGAACAAGAAAAGTGGAGCTAGCTTGGAGTTAGTTGTGGCTTATGTACTTTTAACATCAGTAGATTTTCATCTCTGAATATGTCCAGTTTCTTCATGAAGTCAGGAAGAACCTACAGCCTCTTTTGCCAATGAGCTGGTGGTTCTTCAAGTGAACTACCAGTTATAGGATGAACCACTCTTGTCCTTTTGAAGCTATCTCCATTGACCATGATTCAGTGGCTCTTAATTCTTATATGGGCAGAGCTGGTGTGCAGTTACTTCATACCACCACCCTCTAGAACCTACCTAAACCTTCATGAATTTGTCAGACATCTCCAAAATTCTTTTTTCCAGAATGAAGAAACCCTAAGATTACTTAGATTTAAGATTGCTTGAAGGAAAGGAAAGGCTATCCCATATTTTGAACACCTTTTTTGTCCTTTTAAGAGCTTTTTCTACTTTTGTTACCATTTTTGGTATAAGGGGAATAAAAAATACAGACACAGGTGTAAACAAGGTTAGATTGAAACATAGATTTATACAATGGTTTGATGATGTTCCTGTCCATAGTCCTAACACTAACTTTATTTTTTCTGAGATTTATCAAGAACCAAACTCTTGTTTTAAAGGGACCATCATAATCCAAAATACGATTTCTGAGCAATAGATGCCATCAATTTATTAGAATTGCTGTTTTTCCTTACATGTAGATCACTTATTTGTTGAATGTCACCTTCCATTCTGATGTCTCATGGTGTTCCTCCTTGAATCTTTAATCTGTACTGTTTTCAGTAACTGGGTGTTTTTTACTGCTCACCTTTGCCACAGCAGATCCATCACAGTTCCTTGAGAAATTTTGTAAGTGGCTTCCCTGCATTGCTGGTATTTCTTAAGTTTTTGAAGAATTTTGTCGAAAGCCTAATGGAAATACACCTTTACAGTGCTTTTATGAGCCTTTCTGGGACAGTCATGGCTACTGTGTCTGGGCACTTCACAAATGCTGAATTTTATTTATTCATATGTCTGTGATGTTGTAATTTTTTTTTTATTTTTTTTTTTTTTCAATTATGGAGCAAAGTATAAAGCAGCCAAAGTCTAAACTATGTAATAACTTCATGTCAAGTTTCAGGCTGTACTAATTTTTTTCCTCCAGAAGTCATTTTTTTCCCCCCAGAATTCTTGTCCTCATAGAGCAGGCCATCTTTTTCTTGTGTGTATCCATAATGTGGACTGTAGTGCTGACTAGTTCTTCTCTAAATCACACTCCAGCATCTCCTGTTGGGTATCTAGAATAGCATCTACCTCTGAAATGTGTAAGTGTTCTAACAGAGCCACTCTGTGGCAGAAGCAGTGATAGAATTACATTTACCAAGCTGGCTGTCTTCTGCTTGTAATAAGAAAATCCTTTGCCTTCTTCAAATTTCTTCAACAAATGATGTTGTAGAGTCTACAGATTTGTATGACTGACTAAACTTACTGCAGTTTGTCCTGTGTGATTTTTGCACTGTCTTTGTATTCACTATTCAAAGACTTAGGAAGGACAAGTAAACATCATTTCCACCTCAAAACTGAGGTTAGTGTTTATGATACCTGGTCCTGAGGCACCATCCAGTATTGTATCGTGTGTGGAGAGTACAGCAAGAGCCAGGAATGCAGATATTGGTCCAAATAATGACATATTGCCAAACTGCTGCAATATGATAGCAAATGATTTTTCAATTTTATTCACTGTACTCATTTACTTTTCCCAGAATTTGTGTGCAAATGCTGTGTAAGTGATTTCTGTTCTTGCATTTTGTACTACATGTCTCTGTCTTCTGAGAGAATGAAAAAAATCTCATATTGAAATTTCTGGAGAACAGAAAATAAAAGAGAATGTATAACAGGAAAGAGCATGGAAAATTCCCATTGTCCCACTGTTTTACTATAGTGGAAAAGCTGAGCTGGGAAAGAGGCAGGTTATGCACGTGGATTTTTATTCATATCCGGCATAGAATTGGATTTGATCACCATGTCCTGACATTGTGAAAGGAGGTCTTGTGTTCCCCAACATTTGTTTGTAGTCAGCACATGCTGGGGTGTGCCCCAAAAGGTCGTGTTACCCCAGCCAGTCAAGAGGTTTCTGCCTGCTGCAATATTGCAGCTGCAGGCAAGTAAAAGATTGACTGCCTGTAAGATTACATAATTGAAAGTGGATAATGAGATACAGTAGATAGGTGTCTGATCTATTGCTGCTGTGATGCAGGAGTTAGGAAGCAGAGAGTAAGGGAAAGATAAGTGGTAGGAAAAAGAAAGAAGGAAAATGAAAATTTCCTTCAATCAGTAACCATCCTCTCACGCTTCTGTTCATCTTGGCATTTTGCACACCTGGGACAATTTTTCCATTGGCAAAAGAGAACATTCTACAGGAGGTGGCTTTTACAATCATTTAGTATGGGTAACATAGCTGACGGTACAACAGGAAAAACAAGGAATTGTGTGTAGACTGTGCAACTATGGAAGAAGACAGCCATTCTGGAGGGCCTTGACATGTTAAGCAGAATTATAAACTCTATCTACATGAGATTAAGTGAAGAACCGGAAAGTCAAGTGCTAGATTTTGTTTCTCATTTCCTTCCCTAGCAGTTCTCATTTTCCAGTAATATCTTTTCTTGCCAGGGTGTGATGATGTAGATTATGTAGTATAGTATGGATGGAGCTCAAGCTCTGCTTCTGAATGTTGGACACTGCAGTGTCTTGAGGTCAATAACCAGACGAGATGGTAATTGTTCCAAGCATTGGCAATCTGTGTAATGACATCCAGTGTGGGTTGGTAACAACTAGTAACCAATAACTGGTAAATTAGGTTATCAGAGCCCCATTCCTCTTTGTGAGACTTCCTCAAATACTGTTGAGGATTTTTCTGTTATGGAAATGCCATCTTGGGATTTTCAAAGTTATTCTTAATGGTTGGTATTTATGCAGTCCCCTCCACTTGTTCTTCAAAATATGAGATTCCTGTAACTTATAGTCATCTGAGGAAACTATTGACTGTTTGTCTGACTGCTGTAGAGCATGCTCGTTAACTAAGTGCACTTTCTTCAAGTCTTCCCTCCCTCCTATGGAGACTGAGGGATTAATAGCTGTTTCTTAGGTCACTTATAATTTGAAGAACTGTGTATATGCCACTAGGTTTTAATCAGTTTACTTATACAAGAACCAAGTCCTCCCTTACTGAAGTTCAGTAATCCCTGGCATGAGGACTACAAACAGCAGACCTTTTTAAAGCAAACATCAGGGTTTTGATGATGAGTTGGTGGATTTGAGGAAACTTTTGTATGTCCTGTGTTGCTTTTTTTAAGAATTGTGATGTACCTCTTGTTGCTGCATTGGGATACGGGGGCTCTGTTATCAGAGCCAGCAGGACATCTGCTTCCTGTTTTCTCTGATACAGGTGAATGCAGGTCTTCTTGCTCATACTCTGCCTGTACTAAGTTCTGGAACCAATTTTTTCCCTGTCATGTTAGAGCAAATTTAGGTTTAAATCCAAAACCCCTGTATGTTTTGTGATCAGGACTGATTTTCTTGAATTTGTGTCTTACACTGACTGCAGGAGGAGCACTGAGCTTTGGCACATGTAATTTGTTTTGTTATTACTCTATCACTTGCTTGAAGAGTCATGCATTCTCTTCATACTTCTGATGATCATATGTAATGGGCAGTATAATGGTAGTCATGAAGGCCAATCCTCCCCAATCTCCAGAAGTGTGGAAGACGATACCTTGCAGGCTCGTGGATCCAAATTAATAGGTTTTTCACTTTTCTGTGTTTTCCTTCCATGACAGTAGCTTTGAAAAGGTGCTATCAGCTTATAGAATGGATTTTTTATAGGAATCTGGTCACCCCTTATATTAACAAGTAAGATTATAATGTAAATGAAAAGTTAAAGAGCTCACTAGACTTTCAGTTCTGTGTTGAAACTTGACAGCATCTCCAAGAGCAGGGACCACACAGCACTTGTGGGCAGCCTTGCACCACTGCTGCACTGTTCCTGTAGGAGAAAGGTTTCCCTTTATCTCCAGTTTGAACTTGCCTTCTTACAGCTTGTGCCTGTGCTCTGTCATTCAGCCACCATGACAGCTGACTCTCTTGTCAGTGATCTGTCTGTAGGCAGGAGAGAGCTGCTCTGAGGTGTCCTCCAAGCCTATCCTTCTCCAGGCTGAAACAGCTCTGTCCTTCAGAGTCACCTCACCATGCAGGTGCTCCAGCCACTGAGCATCCCTAGTGGGTCTCTGCTGCACTCACACCAGTACAGCAATGTCCTGCAGTGGGAAGCCCAAAGCAGAGGACTCAGTATCTTATCTTGATGTGGTGTAAAAAGTACTGAATCAAGGGGGAATCATCACTGTGCTACTCTAGTGATGGGTGCTGCTCCCCTTTGTCAGTGCTGGCCCCAGTGCCTTTTCTGCAGATCTGCGGTGCAGGCAGGCCGTGTCTAGCCTGTGTTGCTGCCTGGGGCTGTGATTTCCCAGGTGCAGGTCTTGGCATTTCATGCTGAACTGCACGGAGCCTCCCCACTCCCCCCTCCCCCCCCGCCCCATTTGCCCCCTTCTTCCACCTTATTCTAGTTCCTCTGGATGGCAGCCCTGCTCTCCAGTGCATTCATTAGCTTTTCCTCCAGTTTGGTGTCATCTGCAAACTTGACAAGCATACCTTCTCACAGGTCACTGATGTGTCACTGCTTTGGTTTCTGTAGTTCCCCACTTTGTTACTGCAGTCCTGGTAGAGTACAAGGTGTTAACTGCTGCCTCTAAGCCAATCATTTTACCAAATTATCCAATCAGTTTTACCCATCCTAAGTTGTCTGCTTAAGAAAACTGTAGTGTCCTCTTGTAGAGGTCTTGCTCTGTGACTTTTCCAGAACAAAATTTAATATGTCAGCCTGTAGCATCTTCTACAGTTTTTCTGGGTTTTTTTTTTGACGATTATAAGACATTGGCATTTTTGCTCTTGATTGGGACCTCCCCCATCTTCATCACCATTGAGATTAGCCAGCATCAACTTTGGGTGCAGCCCTTCTGTGGGTTACAGTCTCTCATATAACCCCTTAGTATTCTCACACCTGGAATTCTCTTCATAAAAAGTCCATGAGTGGTCTTTTTGGCATAGTAGTGAGGACAGCATTTTTCCTGAAAGAGTTAAGTGTCTTAAACCTGTAGCACAGTAGAAGAAGATAACACACAGCAAAGAGGCAAGCTTCAAGTAAGGTCTTCTGAAACATTGCTTTTGGTCTGTTTTCTGACCACTTCCTATATTCCCTCAGCATTGTTATACTGTTAAAAAATTAACATGGCTGAGATATGTAGCTGGTTCAGTTACATACAATATCTCCCTGTTGGGTTTAAACAAGTGAACAAGTCAAGGCAGTTACTGGATTTTTCAGACTTTGCAGGAAGAAATCTTTAATTTATGTCTTCTCTTAGCAGTTTTCTTATACTGACAGGTAAGACTAGTTAAGAATTTTTTGAATATGTCAGTAAAACTTGCCCACTTTCGTTCTTTGTTAACTGAGTGCAAAGTGCTTCCTCTGGTATATATAGTATATGGGTTTGTATGACTGTCTCTAGTTTCCTGAACATTAGATTAGATTAAAATGAATTTCTGTAATGAAGTTTAGAATTCTCTGTGTTACAGATGCGGCTTTTGAGTTACTGTTAGGAAGAGCTAGGAGACAACAGCATCAGAAAATTACTTAAGAACTCGTTTAGCAAACAGTTATTTTGCAGACTGAAAAGCTGCACACTGACAAATGCAGTCCAGCAAGGGTTCAGAGGGAATTCAGCAGGTGAGTCTCTTGAACAGCTTTTGTCTCGATGTCAGCTCTCAGCCTTCCAGAAAGTCAGCTGCAGTTTGGTATCAGACCACTGAGATTGCAGTTTTCAAGTCTTGTGAGCTAAGTGCATTTTCACGGGAGTTTGTTTCAAATCTGTTAACGCACCGTCGCAGCCACATCTTTCCCCCACCTCCCCAAAAAGCCCCTCCCCCCCAAAAAAACCCCAAAATCAAAAACAACAAAATAAAACCCCCAACCAACCAAAACAAAAGTATTTTTCTTTTGAACCTAAATTCCTGTAGCGTGTGCTGCCCTACCCGGTTCCCTCCGATCTCTACAAAATCTACCCCCCTTCCCGCATCTTATGATGTACAGCCAGTCTGCCGCGTTCCCCCGGCAGCTCGGCGCGGGTGTGCCAGCCTGTGCCAGCGGAGCGGGGAGCGGTGCGGGGCCGAGGCCGGGGCGGGGAGCGGTGCGGGGCCGTGCCGCGGTGCGGCTGTTCCGCCCGCGCCCACCGGGGGGCGCCGTCGGCCGCGGCCAGCGGCGGGCAGCGCCCCCGGGCGGCGGAGCGGCGGGGCAGCCCCGCGGGCCGACACCGTCCCCGGCACGGACCGGCTCGTCCCCACGGCGTGCCGCGGTGCCTCCGCGGGGCTCCCGGCGCAGGGTTAGGGTTAGGGCGCAGGGCTGCGCCCCGCTGTGCGGTCCCAGCGCGGCAGTGCCGCTGAGGAATGCTCGGAGCTGCAGTCAGAGCAGGGCCCATGTCTCAGCGGAGAGCTGGCGTGGTTGGGAAAGCCACGCTTTCAGTCCTGGTTTTAAGCTGCGTTTTAAGATACGCGTTCTTACTGGGTGAGAACAGGTTTTACATGCCGGCCAGAAGGGAGGGTATGATAAAGGCATGGTATTACGAGGAGAAGTCTGAGACTGGGACAGATTTAGGAATTCCGAAGTCGAGGGGACGGAGTGGGAGAAAACTGCTTTTGCTTGGGGTTTTCCCCCCACTGTTTCCCCTGCTATTATCATGCCTTCAGTACAACATAGGGCAATCTGATAGCTGAGTGATTTGTGAGCATCTAGAGCAATTACTGCGGGATTGTATGGTCGGAGTGATGAATAAAACCTGGAAGCAAGAGCGTTAATGAGAACAGGGATGGCCAGACATGTGGGTGCAGGAATACAGAGAGGCTGCAAGGCTGTCCGTGGCAGCCGGCGCTACAGAAGGGGACAGCTGATTCTGAGCAGCTCCCCTATGGCACCTGAAACGGTGCAGTGTGACACCTCATGCAAACTAGGCACCCTCTGCACAGTGGAGTTTTGGGGTGCGGGTGCCTCAGCCTGGCACGTTGGAAACATGGTACTAGCAAGAAATTAACAATGTTCTAGTGTCAGGGCAGAGGGATGTAGGATGTAGGAACAGAAAGGCAACATTTCTACCTGCACTCCACAACATTTTCCAGGGTTTTGTCCTGTGGGAAGCCAAGAGAGAACCACCTTTGGCCGTGCTGCTGCTCTGCAGGGAGCATGGCAATCCACAGCAAACTTCACCCTTGGCTAAACTGGGGAGAAAAGGGAGGAAGGAGGACGCTAGGGAGGGTCCACAGAGGTCTGTTTTGTTTGCAGTTGTCCTGCAAATCTGTAGAGCTTAAACTCAGTATAGTTTACCTTAGTTTTTTTGTGTTTGGGTTTTACATTTGATTTTTGTAGAAGCAAACCACTGCTGGGCATATGGGTAATGCATGGTAGAGCTCTTACTCCCTATAGCATTTATATGGGAGATAAAAACTGTCATACTTTGTACCTGTGATCCAGCTGGAGTCATCAGTATCCAGTAAAAATATAAACTTCCCTAGTGAACTTGTGGAGTAATTGGCATGTTTATAAGGATTTTTCATAGTGCCTGATGGTTAATGGTTAAATGCAGGTTTCAAACAGTTTGTTTTCCTGACAGTCCATTTTTTCCCTAGTATTGCAGCTCTCTGAGGTGTGCTTGCTGCTGTGTAAATGGGTAGAACCTATTTGGTTCTTATCAAGTACAGGATTAATTACTGTATCTTGTAACAGTGGGGGTTTGTTGTATAATTGCATTTGGAGGGGAAGCGGAATATTTTCCATGTTTTTGTTTGTTTTGAAGTAGCCACTATTAGCATACTTACTATTTTCACATGTGCTTCATCTCCAGATCATTGTGTAATTTCCCTTGGAGAAGGAACCTTATCCATCTTCTGTTTCTGATTATGGAGTATTTGCACAAGAGCAAAGATGTCACTGTGACTTTTCAAGGCAGGGTTGTTTTTACATAGCTAATTCTTTGAAACGGGTGAAAGCTTTTGGGGGCAAGGGGAAGTGGCCTGTGGCATCCTTACTCCTCTCTTTGCTGTTCTGGCATTTCCATTATCTTGACTAAGCTGTTAGGCACTCTCAAAAAAGACATGCCAGGAAGATAGATTTGTCTGGTTTGAAAAGAGAACCAGTGTAAATCCCTTCTGGTTAGACAGTTGTGTCGTTGATCTGAATTGTCCCACCTTAGGTCTTAAATTGCAGCGCTCACGAGGAAAGCTGATGAGTGCCAAGAACTACAGAGAAGAGTGATTCTGGATATATTTGAGAACAAACAGGGCCTAGAGGAAACTTCAGGATGCAAAAAAAAAGATAGGCCAGCACTGAAATTCAGCAGTGGCTCTAAATAGGAAAGAGAATGGTGTTTATTCGGGGGGGAGGGGGGGGAGGGAGAGAAAACACCAACAAATGAAAATCAAGGGTTCTTAACTCTTTAAGATTTTGAGTCTTTTGACGTTAGTGAGTATTAATTGTGTCATGACACTTTTTGCTGCATCTCTTTGGGTTAGTATGGACTGAAAAAGTGTTCACTCCCTGCATACTCTTGTTCTGTACCATGAGGGAAAAGGTCATCAACATTTACAGTCACTGTAAATAATCCATACAGCACATATTAAATCATTTCATGAACCAATACAGTGTACTTGTTTGTAGCAGCACTGTAAGTCCTGCATTCATCTTACTTGCAGAGTGGTAATGAAACTTGTATTGCTGTTGTTTTCAAGATTTGGGGAAAGTAGTGCACGATAAGGCTAGTTCTAAAGTTTTTGTAGAAAATAGTAAAAGGACAGCTAATACAAAGGAAAGTGATTAGGGGTGTTCTGTTCATGTTTTCCTGTCGCTAGTGAACAATATACTGAAAAACATGCTTCTTAATAAAAATCTCTTCATTTTTCTGAATGAGAACATTGAAGTCTTGAGACTTATTTGAGATATTATAAAACTATCTACAGTGAAGGCCTTGGAGAATTTGTTCAGATGCTGAATAAAGTTTTTACTTGCCAACATCAAATTTCCACAAGCCTTATTCCTTTGTATTTTCTAGATCTTCTGGGTTGTCCTCACCTTTGCTTTATTACCTGTTTCTTCCAGCTGCTTTTAATTGTAGATTGTCCCAGAACCTGAGAAAAAGTATAATGTTGAAGGAGGAGTACTGCAACTCAGAGAAATTTTGCTGCTATAGTTAAACTAGTCTAAAGATTTAAGCCCAGAACGCTGATCAATTTTTAAAATGGAGTTGTTTCTGCTCAGAAAACTCCTATATTATTTATTGTATGGTGTAGTGCTAGTGAAAGGGAAGTTCTAGCTTTGCTTCTTTTACAAGTTTTTGATGTTTCAGGACTTGATGTTCTTTCATACCTCGTTGCCTGATTCAGTAATCTCTTCTGTGTCCAAACTGGCCCTGTGTTTTTATGATAACCTTTGTTTAACTGCTCTAACTCCTAAAAACAGAAGCATTTCCTCAAAAGGTTATATTAAATATTCAGAAGATTCTCTTAAAATTTTACTGTTAGTCTTGAATGAAAGTGGCATTCACTTCTTTCATTTTCCAAATAAGCCTTGCTTGCGTGTCAAAGACTTCTTCCTTGTTCATGTCAAGTTGATAGACTGTTAATATTAAACCTAGAAGCCTCTGGTCCAAATCAGAATGTTATCCAAGGCAGCATTCCAGTGCTGGCTTTGCATCACCTGGTTCAGTGTAAGTTGCTGAGAAATTCTAGTAATCTTTTTTTTCAGTTTGGCTTCTTGGTAAAGGAGTATTGGCTTGAACTGGGCTGTTGTATCTAGGAGACCCTGTATCATCAGTTATTAATGCACAAATTTTGTGCCAATTTTTTTTTCACAGATGTCCTCTATCATACTTCTGGACATTACTTCATGATCTGGAAAAACACATATAGTAGTCTTGGTCTTTTTCATGTTAGTAAGTGACAAATGCCATACTCAAGATAGGAATTGTTTGATACATGTGGGAACTGAAGAACATTCTGTGGCATTAATGTGTACCAAATAATCCCTAAATAGTGAAATAAAACTACAAGACTGGAGCATACATCTTCTATCTGCAAACTGCTATTTGAAATATGCTACTAGAAGCAATTTATAGTATTTAAGGTTTGACATGGAAAAGATGAGCTTGATATGATTTTTATATGCAAGTTATTAAATGTAAACTGAATTTTCAGAGGGAGTTTTCTTAGGAGACTGTATTGTTCGTTTAATGACATCTGTTTCATTTTGCTACATGGGGAGGATGGACATCTGTGTTATGGCTTACCGAGAGCTTCAGGTCAGGTAGAATTTTTTTGTTTTATTTTCTTTTTATCCACATTGGCTCAATTTTAAACTCAGATTTATCTCATATTTAAGACTATCTTTTGTTTATGCCTGTTTGGCACATGAGAACATCTCCAGGACTCATATAATTCAGAATCATTCCAGGTTTTTCTAACTAATCTGTTCTGAATTTGACCTGAATAACATTAGAAATTACTTTGTGCATTTTTTCAGGGCTGTGTGTGGTTTTTTTTTTTTTTTGGTTTGATTCCCACACTGCTTGGTACAAGCTTGATATTAAATAACGTAACAAACTAGAAAGCTGTTGACATCTTATGTTTTCGTTGCTAGCAAGTATTGTTTGTTTAAGATTTATCTCCTGAGAGGAGAAGAGATTGCTTCAGAGAAATACGCTTGCCTTCACTAGCCTAACAATTGGTAATCTGTTCCAATGTGGGTGTGTATGCACACTCTTCTCTGAAATGTTTTCTCAGTCGTGAGGTTCCCTACACTAAGTTCCCAGATGGGAAAAGGAAGTGTGGTTTCAGCAGAAACTGATCTTTTTCTGAATGACAATTTGGTGTCTGTTCTTTCTTTCAAGCTCACCGCACTTAGGGTGAATTTCCTCTACTACATTGGTCTGAATAAAAGCTGTCTAAACTGCAACCCAGTAATGGTTATCTACAGACACCATTACAATTCTTGAGTTAGTTTAGACTTTACAGACCTGTTTGCATGGACACTTAGACTATTTTTGTATCTAAATAAAAGAAAGTATAGTTTATTACTTCTCAAAATGGAGTAAATAACAGCTGTTCAAGTCAAACTCTCTGTGTTAGGACCTGGTTCTGCTTGCTTCACTGACTAAATCACTCCTGATGTTCTGTGCCTTTCTGGACGCTCCCAAAACAGTTCACTGAATAGTCAGTAGGGCACATCTACTAAAATCATAGGGATTGCATACAAGTGACCAGCAACATAACTTAGTCTGGAGAACCTTTTACTATTTTTTGTGAGATGCGAAAAGCACATCTTAACTCTTGAATCTGAAGTTCTCTGGAGTAATGCCTGCAAATAGAACTGAAATCTGGATGCATTTTGTATGGAATTTGGTGAGATGCACCCAACATGGAACAAGAATTTAATGTTTATAAAAAGCTTTCTGAAGTGGACATCCAGATGAAGTACACTGGAGGCAGTATGTTCCATCTATTGGTTCTGTCCTCCAGACTTACTCCATTTGGCACATGGGAATGGATGAGCAAAATGCTTCCAGAACTGTTCACCTTCTGAGACAAAAGAACATTCTGTGGCCTCTCAGGGGTAGCAGGAGTAGCAACCATCTCACTTTAAACACCTGCAGGTCTCCTTCCTTCCACTTCCTGTGGCTGGCTTCATGTGTGGAGCATGGAGGGAAAGGGAGAATTACAAAACTGTGTTCCTGTTCTTCTTTATTCTCCTCCTTTATTCTTCCTCTTGCATAAGTGTTTTTTGTGTCTGTGTATTTTGAAGTCCCTGTGACAGGCTAGGTAAGCAGGAGGCTTTTTCTGATGTTCTGTCCCAGAGGAGATCCTTTGGTAAAGTTTGCTTTTCTTCTTGGGCTTGATGCACACCAGGGTCCTGGAAGAGGTGTTTCTGTCCCAGCATTGAAAAGATGGGTCTGTTGTGTTTTAAATGGGAAATTATGTACTTTTTTGTACATTTTTTACTTTGTACTCTTTATTCTCTCTGAGGTCCTTAAGATTAATAAACCAAAATCAGCCTATAGCTGATTTGTAACTTGGTGAACTCTGTGTTCCTGTCAGAGTTACTTCTGTGAATGTGAGTTATCTTCATGCCTGGAATGCTTCAGCATAATATAGACTTCTGTCTGCTCTGTGAAGTGTTGAACAGCACATGATGGCACTTGTGGAACCAAGCACAGAACTACTCATCCTGAGGTCCCCTGCTGTCTTTCTGTTTCATAAAGCCATGGTTGCTGGTTATCCAGACAATAATTTAATAGATGTAAATTGAGAAGTTTTTTTTCTGATTACATTTATTCATAATGAATCTACTGATATCCTCTAAACTAGAACATAATTTTTGAATGAGGATCAAAGAATCTCATTCTGATGTGAGTATTTTCAGTAGTAGAAAGTCCACTATAGTCTGGGCAAGTTGTTCTAGTGTTCAGCTGCCTCTCCTTGAATGAATGCCTGTTGTGTTTTTGGCCCTCTTTGTATTTTGAGGAAGATTGCCCTTACTGTGTATCTTGTAAGGCAAATTTTTGAGTTTCTCAGGCCCTAAATTATCAGAGGGGTTTTTTCTGCTCTTTCACTCATTCTAATGAGTGTTCCCTGACTGTTCCCTGACCTAATTGATTCTATTTTTCAGCAAATTGAACACTCCTTGGAATCATCATGACAAACAATAGTAGTGCGATGGGATCATTCTTGTGTCGACTGCAGACATCATAATTTCTTTCTTTTCCAAATTGACAATTCCCTAATCTCCAAAGCAAACTTTAGTCCTTTCAGGCTATGCCTGATCCTTATAGGTACCTCATGCAAATGTTGTTACCATGCCCAAAAGCATCTTCAGAGGCATTATTTTCAGGACAGAAAATACTGTCATCTTTTTAGTTTCTAGATGCAAATGTGCACACCCTTGTGTTTCTTGTTAGGCCTGCTATTCAGTACCTGTTCTCAGAGTAGACAGCATGGCCTGTGATTTTCTTTCTTCAGTCTTCTCTCTAAGAAACCCAGTGCATATCCAGTCAGTTGAAACAGGATTATGTTCCATAGATTTGTTCAAGTAGTGTCTATTCCATATTACATTGCTGTGCTATTGGACACCTAGTAATGTAACAACAGGCTGTGTTTTTAATTTTTGATCACCGTTCTTTTACTATTTCTGATGATCTTGGGCTTTGCTGAGATGGAATGGTATGACTGGGTCCCATAGAATCACACTAGAAATGCATCACCCTGTGAAAACACCTTGTTTACAGGTGTATCCAGGAGCTGACAAATCAATTAAATGTATACAGTTTTAAAAGTGCTTTGTTGATATTGGATTGTTCTAATGGATTAAGCAAAATATCCTACAGTGCCAAAGTGAGTGTATTCCAGAAGACAAAGACTATTGCAGTAAGACATACTTCCTTACACCCAGTTGAAGAACAGTAAGTCTATTGTCTGTAGACATGTTGATTGGCATTCATTGTGTAATTTAATTTAATTGTTCATAATCAAATCTCTCATCAGCTATTTCACTACATAAAAATTATTTTTCTTCAAAAAATCTACTTCAGGCTGACAGGCCTATAATTATGTAGTGCATTCAATTTGTCTTTTGTAAATATTGACATAGCCATTCTGTTCTTGCTGTTCTTGTGGACTTTTCCAGTTCCAATTTTTCAGACCTTAATGACAGTGAGCATTACCAGTCTAGCCAGTACCTATGCCATCTTTTTCAGCATGTTTGTTGATGTAAAAGTGTCCAATTAATAGCTGCTGTTTAACATCTCCTTGTGTTACTGTTGGAATGGAAACTATTTCATCATCATTATAAGAATGTTGTTTGCTTTCTGTCACACAGATGTGTGTATGAAACTGCTCCCACTTTTCTTATTGTCAGGAATGCTACAGTTTCCATCTAATGGATTTTTTTTCCCCAGCAGAAGAGGCCTTAAAGACTGTTTGCTTAACAATTCTTGCTACTGTTTTCTCTTCCTGTTCTTTTGCAACTTACATAATTTTCTTTCAGTATTAATTCCCAGAAATTATCTTGTGTTGAGGGAACAACTGATATCCTGTTAATGAAGCAAGATGATTTTAATCAGGGTGCCAAAGCTGAATTAATGTCTTCTGCGTAAGAAAAATACAACAGCTTCAGTATAAGTATCCTGCTGCTAACTATTTCTTTAGTTTAGGCAGGTCTTACTTCTAAATCTAAACATAGAAGTAGACCTATGACCTTAGATCTTAATTTTGGACTGAGAAGAGCTTTGCTTATGAAGGAGCCTATTTCCTTTCACTTGGTGTAAAGAACTCTAAATAAGTAAGTAATTATTAGGTTTCTGATTCATAAGTACCCTAGAGTAGGTGCAAAGCTGATAATCTTTCTTTTCAGGTATAAAGCAACATCTAGATTTCAGGTTCAAAATTTGGCTTTTCTAAAATCAAGGCTTAAAAAGTGTCTCTTTACAGGTAGTGTTTGCCTTTATCCCTTTGGCTAGGGTTATCCCCAGCAGCCAAGCTCCACACAGCCAATTGCTCAGCCCCCCACCATGGGGATGGAGAAAGAGAATCAAAAGAGTAAAAGCTGAAAAACTCATGAAATGAGATAAAGACAATTTAATCAAGGAAGCAAAAGCTGTGCACACAAACAAAGCAAAGCAAGAAATTAAGTCACTATTTTCCATGGGCAGTCAGGTGTTTAGCCATCTCTAGGAGGGCAGGACCCCATCACATGTAACAATTACTTGGATAGGCAAACACTCTCGTTCCCAATGTGGGGGGGGGGGGGGGGGGGGGGGGGGGGGGGGGGGGGGGGGGGGGGGGGGGGGGGGGGGGGGGGGGG
>JAWWEE010000085.1:55978892-56018759 GCA_035221455.1 Xenops minutus
CTGTGTTGTCCCTCCAACAGATGCTGGGGTGGTTGAAGTTCCCTGTGAGGACCAGGACATGTGAACATGATGCTGCTTCTATCTGTCTGTGGAGGACCTCATCTACTCAGTCTCTGAGCTCAGGGGGCCTGTAGCAGATCCCCACTGTAATGTTACCTGCGAAGCAATTAATCTGTATTTCTTTTTGCGTACCAGATACAGAAAATAGAAAGAAGGCTGTGATTTGCTTTGGTGGGTGAAGAACCATTTCAAGAAGAAAGACAGATGGAGTGTCTGCAGAGGTCTTTTGGGAGAGTTTTTTAAGATCTTAAAGATTCTTAAAGTTTCTGAAAGGTCATTCTCATTTCGATTGAATCTGTCATACAAAAACAAAACCACAAAACCACAAAACACCAGCAAATGAAAACTGTTCGAGTGTGTAACTTCACAATATTGTAATTACAGATTTCACAATTATTCTCACCTTTTTTATTCTCACTTCAGTTGTTTTCCTCATCTGCCACAACTGCCACCATCAAGTCCAGATTACTACATATGTTAACAGGTAATCTTTTATTGCCATGTAATCTGGGAGACTTAGTAACTATGTACTGTTATTATATGACACTTGCCTTGTGACTGAAGTGATTACATGGCTATTTGTATCCTGCAGAACAGTGATTGCTTTTTTGTTTTTCATAATGGAGGGGTTCAATTTGTCTTCAGTTGTATTTATAGATGATGTTTCCCTAGTTTCATCATTATTATTGCACCATGCAATATGTGCTCCATTCAAAAAATTCTTAGTCTCTTTCCTTTAAACTACATGCATAAGATTCTAGGGATCCAAATTTGTTGTTAATGAATGGGAAGAGGACTTTTGAAGACAAATTCTTCAAAATGCTTATCAGTCAAATTCATTTTCTTTCACGTGGAAGGTCAGTGGCACAAATATATCATTATGCCTCTATTCGACTAAATTCTTCATCATATCAGTATTGTGATTGAAATGATTTGAGCATGTCAGTAACTTCCTGGCAACTCTTTAAAGCACCTGAATGTAATACATTTTGTTAGCTAGTCCATGGTTTATCTGCAAGTTTATTTTAAATAGAGGTATTACTTGAATTTATAGCATTTGGTAAAATAAATTCATTGTGCTAAAATTGGAAAAATCAATGATTGTTTTGCTTACAACACTAGGTATGTAATTTGTGTAGCCTTGTAATGTTTTTGTGTGCATGAAAATGGATAGCTGCTCAGGGTACAAACAGATTTATTAATTTCTATGCTCTGAAAAGGACTGAAAATTGGGAAAGCTACCTGATGACTCTTGAGTGCTGGTGTCCCTCTGGGGAGCAACTACAGCTCTCTTCCCTCTGTGCTCCATAAGACACTTGATTAGAGAAACACAGCCTTTTTTTTTTTTTATATTATGTAGAACTGTAGGATTACTAGAGGATTTTACTGGTGCAGGTGTCTTCCCAGGGACTGGCTTCTCAAGGTTCTGTCTTTGATTCTGCTTGGGTGAGGTGGTGTTTTGAAGCCAGAGGAGACTTTTTGGAGGTATGAACGGGTTCTGCTGCGGCTGTGAGCAGTAGATGGCAGTGCTGTCCTGTTGCAGTGCTTGAAGGAGAGTCGTCAGGAATTTTAAATTCTGTGAAACATGCACTTCACTACATGTCTGCTGCTGAAATAGTCAGGATATATACTGGTCTACCTAAAATGAAGTTTTTTCTCTTAAGACAATTCTCCATGTAGAAATTTGGAGGAAACAGGAGATTCTTCGTACAGATTCTAAGTGCGTGTGTATTCTTCAGTGATCTGTTCTGTACATGATTCAGACATAAAAGAGCATAATGCTAATGATGCCATTTAATCCCATTGCAAATGTAATGAGAAGTTACTGTGATATGTACGCTCTTCCAACTTTTTTCCTCAAGGGGAAATATTTGCTTTTTGCAGAAATAACTGTTAGTTTGTGATACACAGTTCATTCCTGTAAATCTCCCACTTCCCCATATTGAAATATCTCTACAGTCTGAAAACTTGATGACTCATAGTGTATCAGTCTTTTGAGTCATAACTCAGGGCCAATCTCTTTTGGCTTTTCTAGTACCGGAAATCTTTGTGGAGATTTTTTCTGTTTATCCATGAATACACTTTGAACGGAAAGACTACTTGATCACTTCTTTTTTCTTGTCCTAATGAGTAATCTGATTGCAAAAATAAGTTTTTTCTGTCCTCCACCCTTTCCCACTCTTTTTGTTGCTATTTTTGTTTCGTTGGAATGTTAATCACTTAGGGGGAAAAAAGTAATTGTATTTAATATATGTCTCTAAAAATTGGTTATTCCAATTAGCCCTCTGATGCCATGGTAGCAGAAAATTCCTTGGACTATTTCATCTCTATAACAATCTGAATATGTATCTCTTCTGAAGTTGTTACTAAAAACTGTTTAAAGATCTCAGATATTTAAATTTTAAGACAATTGTATGTTTCCATAGGAGTACTGAATTAGAAGATCATGAGGAGTGTAGTGTACTTCTTTTACAGTTTTATTTCAGTGATGCACCACAATTTAGCTGTTGTAACTTCATAACTGTGGTCTTACAAGTTAGACTGCGGGTTAACGTAATTGTGTTTGGAAGTTTAGCTTGAGTGATTTTTGTGTATTTGTGTGCAGATTTACAGGATTTTTGCAGGTCCTTTAAAGCAACTAAGTATTTTTCTATAGTAATTTTATGAAACTTTATATTGGGGTGCACTATTTTATGACAGGTTAACATATTAGTTCTATTTTTTTGAGAATAAGGAAATTACTAACTTCAGCCTATAAAAGTTTAAAATGCAGTTTTAAGAGTTGTTCAACTTCAGTTGAGCTGCTTATGGTGACAGGAATAAATTTTGCTATGTGTCTTTTTTTTTTTTTTTTTTTTTTAATTCAGAAAGAAAGGTATTTAAAGAGCTAGGTTTGTAATCTTGCACAAATATTTTCTATATGAAATACCACCATAACAGTATAGAATCATAGAACATCCTGAGTTGGAAGGGAACCCCCAAGGATCATCAAAGTCCAACAGTTTTTAGATTTCTTTTAAAAGAGTATAGAAAAAGACTTAAATGCTAGGATGTCAGTTTTTAAAGATGGGGCTTATATCAAAATGGTTGTTAAAATTGTCTTTGCTTCCTGTCTTGATATGTCTTCACTGTCAGCAAACCAGCTTCATACTATGTTTTTCTAGATAGACTAGAGGCTGTTTGTTGCAAACTTTTACATCATAAAATGAAAACAGAATTAAACAGGAAATACAGTTTCAATGGCAAAAAAGCTGGAAACAGTATAATTGCTGGAAGCCTAATGTTAATGAATACTTCACAGAAAAAAAAAAAGGTGGATTTGATGACAAAGCAAAGTGTTTTGTGCAGATTGTTGAATTGGTTACATAACAAATTATATTAAATAAAAATTATAAGACCTTTTGAAAGGCAGTAGTTTAAAAAGCAATGTAGAAACTGTCAGAAGTGAGTTTTGTAGAAAAAAAGCCCACAGTAATCTTTGATTATTTTTTTTTTTCTGGTGACTGAAGCTTTGACAATTTAAAGTTTGCAGTGTTATATGTAGTATGTTTTATACATTTTCAAGTGTCATGGAAAGCCATATTTTGGTTTTTGGAAGCAGAAAAAAATTGGCTTTATTTTTAGTTTCTGCATAGCCAGACTTGCTCTTAGGTTTGTAATATTTAGAGAAGTTCAATAGGGGGCCCTTGGTGCTTTGATCTAGTGCCATGGTGCAGTTTAATGAGAGAGGGGTTTTCAATATTGTCTGCAATATTGCAAATTCTGCCAGCTCTGTCTTAAATAAGAAAATGCAAGATTTATACCTCGGAAACCTTCTCCTTTTTCTGGGCACTCTTTCTGTTTGAAACAGGTAATTACAAAAACCTCCGGATCAATTTTTGTAAAGGGGCACCCTGATGGGTGCCATGACTGAAGTGTGACATGAGCCTTTTCCAATACAATGGGTGGCCTAACATTCCTCAGGAAGGCCAAGCTCATTAAATATTCTCTTCTTTTTTTCCACCCTCTCCCCCTCTTCATGCACTTAGCTTGAGTTGTGCTAAGTCTGAGGTTTCTTCACTGAGGACTTAGGAAAATTGCATAGAGTTCTCAGATTGAATTTTTTATGTGTATGACTTCATGATGGCATTAGCATGTGCTTTGATCCATGTGTGAATGGCACTGGGTCGGCTCTTATTGCCATATCCAGATGGTGTTACAGGGAACAAACAGTTGTGTTTTAGGATTTCTCAATAGACTGTCTAGACTGGTCTTGCAGCAGACAGATACAGCCACCCATCAAATTAGCGTTTGTCAGATTTATGGTAATGGTTCACCAAAGCCTTCCTGTCATTGACATTAAGATTTACGCCTCCAAAGTTATTTTGTCTTCCGCAGCGTGTTAAGTCTGATCATGTGTATATGTGTGATTATCTATATGTAGATGTATATTTGCATATATAAATTTTTAACTAAAGAGGAAGAAAGCAACTGAAGAGAAGTAATTGCTATGGTAGGAGGCAGAATTTTTTAAGTATTTTTTTAGGAGTCTGATTCCTACAGCTGAATTGATTAGGGAAGCTTTCCCTCACCAGTCCATCCCCTCCCTTCAAATGATAATACGGATGTTCTGTTCCAGCCAGTGTCTCCCATATGCCCTTTTTAGAAAGAAAAACATGTATGTGGATTACTACGGCTAGATTTTGCACTTTCATGTTACACTGGAGTAATATGAGCTGCTCCCTGTACGCAGTGGGAATAACCTTTTGACAGGCAGTATGTCCATTCTCAGTGGAAATGTTTTTCCAAGTCTGGCCAGGGCTCCTTTGATCATGCCACCTCAAATGTAGGGGTCATAGCTACTATGCAATGTAAGAACCACTGATGGTTGACCAGGGGAGAGATGATTTTGAGAAGAGCATATTTAAAATAAGCTAAATGTTTTCAGATATATTTTTCTTTCTATTTTTTTAGGGCATCAGTAATTTGTGTTGCAGTGGGAATACTAAGCAGAAGTGTTGGGGAAATTTTAAATTATGCTGGACATTCTGGTGCATTTGATGGTGGAAAACAAGAGGTGGTGTAAATTTAAAATAGCTGAATTGCAGTGGCAAGCTCTGGGCTTGAACATGCCAGAGCATGTTTTGAAAATGTTTTCCTGTTACAAGGATATTTCAAGAATAGCAAAGGGAGTAATGGGATGATGAAAGGATCCAGATGTTATAGTAAACTGTATATTTGGGGAGTACTACCACTTAATGAAGAAACAATTTCACAAAATGCTTGAATTAATTTGCAAGTCTGCCTGTGGTATGTGCTTTGGAAAGTTTTTCCTGTTTGCTAGGAATAATTATTACTAATCATGAATCAGAACAAGGATTGGATTAAATATAAAGCCATTTTATAGACTATTTTGTCTTCTGCTGTTGCTTCTTTTCTTGCTTGAAGGAGTTTTGTGACATTGGAAGAACCTAAATCTATCTGGCAAAGATGCAAACAAAAATTAAATATGTCAGTATTAATTGACAAGAATCAGCTCCAGGAAATCAGAGCTGGTCCTCCAGTAGGCAGTTCACTATTGCTGCAGAGTATGTGTGTGCTCCCTGTGCACTGTTCTGGGGGCTCACAACCTCTGCTATGCAGCAGCAGTGTCACACTGAATCTTGGAGAAAGCAGCTAGTTTATTCTTTGCAAATCTATGGTGAGAGACTGTGATGGTGTAATTTTTGTTTAGATCTTTTGGTAGATTTCTGTGATTTATGTGCTCTGAGCATGTTAGACTGTTACAGAGCTTTCCTTTTTAAGTTTTCTAGTGAAAAGAAGATAAGATATCAAAGAAACAAATCTATCAGCAGAATAGGAATTCTTTTTATGCAGAGAAGACATAGGGCTGGTTTTTTGTTTGTTTGGTTGGTTTTTTTAATCTTTTTTTCCTTTCTTCTTACTTAGGAATAGTCTATGGCTGTTTGGTCTAAGAGTTTGTCAAACTTTGTCTCCCTATTGTACCTTTTCCTGTCTCAGTGGCAGCATACTTTTCACGCTGTCTTTTAAGTAGAATAAGAGAAACATTCTTGGGTTTCATTTGCTTTCCTGTGCTCCCATTTTATCCAAATAGGAATACGTTGCATTGAGGTATTTTAATTAGCCTGTTCAATTTTCATATAAACTTATCTAATATTAATGCAGCATTTAAACAAAGGAGTAAGCATTTTAACTTCGCTATAGTTTTAACTGGATGTTGTGAAACATGTATCTTCATACAATAAATATAAGTTTATTTACTTTTATTTTCAAGACCATTAAATTATGTTTGGTTTCTTTTTTAGGCTTTGCTCATTATGCATTAGAAATCCTTACCCAGCCTGGGAGGCTTTTTATTTTTCTTTGAAGTTTAAGAATTGAGATTTTTCTTTCAGCATACTTCTGGTTTTGTTTTGATATGTTGAAAACTTGGGATGAAATATCACTTCATGCTGTCTTAACTTGAATCAATCAGCTTAAAAATTTTACATTGACAGATAAATTTTCAAGAATCATGTGTGCTACAGCAAGATAATAAGAGTATTTATATAAGCATTGCTCACTTTAATGAACATGGTTTAACTTCATTGTTCATTGGAAGTAAATTTATCACAGATGAAATTAGAGATTCCTTTTTTTTTTTTTTTTTTTTTTTTAGGCATGTGTTTGGTTCCTGCCCCTGCTCAAGTCTCACTTTTGGGCAATCTAAACTTACAAAAAGTAACAGAGGGACTGATAATAAAATATTTGGCCTGGCCAATTCCTGGCAGGATGGTGTGTATGCTGCCTGTAATGCTGGTTCATTGCAGACTGTTGTTCTGAAAGGCAAAGACCCCTGGTCTTTGTGAAGGACAGTCTGCTCGGTGAGTGAGTGGCTGCAGTGGAGCAGGAAATATTGGGAGCTGCTGGTTGTTGGTGCTGGGTACTGTCATCATAACGGCCAGAGATGCTCCTTCCCAGTATGTCCTTCTAGGAAGAGGTGGGCCAGCTGTGGTACCTAACTCAGGAGGTGTGCAAGCAGCGAAACTTAGGACTTTTTGTTGGCTTTGCACTTAGGGGAGTGACTTTTTTTTTTTTTTTTCTTTGAAAGAGAATTTTTTTGGAAGCTAATGAACTGGGACTGAGGGTTCTTCAATCTCCCCTTTTCTCTGACAGTGTGGAGGGAGATGTGGGAGCAGGAATGAAACAAACTGTGGCACCTGATGGGTGAGATATGCTGGCAGAGAGGTGGAGTAAGTGATGAAAAGCAAGAGATCAGTTGAGAAAAGGGCCTGGTTTTTACAAATAAATCGAGACCAGCCTGTCCCTGCCAGCCTGAGGGCACTAACATTACTTGCAGCTTGCCTGCCAGAACAGCACAGCCAGGGCACTCTGATACTGCACTCTGCCTGGGACACCATTCCAAGGTCCCAGGTCCATCACCTGCAACCTGGGTGCAGTGCAGCCTCCAGTTCCTGCCCTGCTCTGCCTCTACCTGGTCAGATGTCAAGGAAAACAGAGTGAGGGGGAGAGCGAGGCTGCTTGATCTAACCTTGTTTCAGAAGAGAAATCCTGTAGGGCCATGGCCTAACTCCCTTGTCAGCGCACATAGCTCTCACACCCAAATTTACGAGTGTTTTAAATCCTAGCTCTCTGGCCTAGCTGGGAATATAAACTAGACCTCAGGTATTGTTTTAACTCAGTCTGGCAACCTGCCCATCCTGCAAATGAGGATACTGAGTAGATCTGGCAGTCCTTCAGAGCTGTCCCACAGCTCTCCCAGAAGCACAGGCAGATGCTTGATGATTTCTTGCCATTTAATATGGGAGAAGGTTCTCTTTCTCCCTCACTGTAGAAACAAAGTAAAAACCAGCCCAGTCATTATGATACACCTGTAGAAATGTTTTCTCTGGGAAAGAAACAGTAACTTGGGCAGTGGCTACTTGCCCTGTGACTAAGCTGATATGGATGCTTGGATTTGAGCACCTGGGCTAAAGTGGCAGTGAATCGACCTGTCTACATTGGACCAAGCAGTCTGTGGAAGTCTATTCAAATTAAAAATCTGTTTAGTCACTTTCTGAGGGCCCTCCCTGGTAATGGTAGCTTTTTAAGGGCACTGTCCACTTACAATTTGTGTTTGTTAGAAAATATTGTCACCTAAAACTTGTATCAATTAAACATCTGAGAAGAGTTCTGTGGAATTTCTACTGCTTTCATGAGGAATCTGAGGTTGGAAGGTCTGTAGTCTAACCTTGTGGTCAAAGAAGGGTCAGTTTAAGGTCTGACTAGGTTGCTCAAGGCTTTGTTCAGCTTAGTTCTGGTCTTGAAAACCAAGTGGAAGAAACCATCAAAGGTAGGACTGGAGAGCCTGTCTGAGCACTGCTGAACTGTTCCCATGGGGAAAAAGTATTTTCTTCTGTCCATTCTGAACCTCTTGGGCTTCAATTCGTCCATTGTTTCTTGTCCTCACTCCATTTACAGCTGCAAGCATCCCTTCAGAAAGTTCCCAGGACATTTATCTGGATATCTCAATTGCTTTAGATTGTCTCGAAGATTATTCTCTGTTTGTACTGCTGCGGCTTTGTTAGATTTTCTAAGTGAGATTTCTTTTAACAGAGGGTGCAACTCAAGACTGCACTGTGATTTTTAAGAGTTGGCACATTCAGTATGCCACATGTAGTATAAGTACAAAATAAATTTGAACAAATAGAAATTTGTACTTTTGGCAATATTGTTGTCTGAAACATAAGGAAAAAATGTGATGCCTGATGCATTTGCATTAACAAATGCCTGTTCTGAAAGCGGGGAATGAGTGGCTTTGCGAGTAACAAAGGGAAATGGGGTAATTTTTTTTTTTTAGCATGCTGCTACATTTAAGGCTTGGAGTTGAGAGACTGACTGATTTTAATTTTGTGTAGGAAACTTAGGGCATCCTCAAAGACACTAAAATGTCAACAGAACCAAAAGACATCAACATGCTAATATGCTGCTATTTTTACATAGCAGGGCAGCCTGAAATTCATGTTAAAATATTCAGCTCTCTGAAAATAGATGTCTTAATTCTCTTTGCTTACAGATAGATTTTTTCTTTATCTGCTCTCAAGTAGGTAATTGGTTCATAGATTACTCTTGTTGCCTTATGACTTTTGATAGTCATAAGGAAATACGAGCTGAGCTACAGTCTAGTCTATGTGCAATTTAAAGTGTAAATAAAATTAATTTTAAAACAGTTTAGGTTTGTAAGCACTAACCTGTGTGTGAAGGTTCACTGAATTAAATTATGCTAACTTGCATCATTTTTGTATGTAGCATATAGAAGTTATAAGAATCCACTTGCTAATTCATGTTTGTTTGCTTTTTGTGCATTAGCTGATAGGGCTTAAATGTCACTTGTTTTTGTGTAACTCCACGTTGTCACTTGGGCTGTCTAGGGCCTACTATAACTGTGTAAGGCACATTAGTTGTTTTATTGTTAAACCAATAAAGCCCCACTTTTGAAAAGGGACTATGTCATCATGTTCTCTTCCTTTCCCTGGTCCAGATGCACTGGAGCTTTTGCTTTATTGCACAGTATCTACAATGATTGCCTTCTACAGCCTGTTCCTTAGGTAGTTACTTTTCTGCAGCAGTACAATGGCGTTCATGATGTGCAGAGCTGCATAACAATAGCCAGTGTTAAAACCTAGCATCAACACCAGAACCTGTTTTTAATACAAGGCTTGACTAACAAAAAGTAGTTTACTGAAATGAATAGCTTCCCTATTAGAACAGAAAACTAGGAGTTGCTGGAATAGGGAAGACATGGGGAATCTAAACTGTGGAATGGTCATTGCCTTGATTTATCTACTTATTTCTTTTACCTCTATTAATTATCTTCCAGCTGACAAAGAACAGAATTGGGTAAAGGAAATCTGTTGCAATTTTTTTGGCTCCACCCTGTTCTTATTTCTGTATAAAGCAGCGTTTGTTGCATTTTTCATAAGCTCTCTGTGCAACTTCTTAAATACTGTTTTTTGTTAAGACAAAAATGTTGCAGGCATACATACTCAAAATACATGGTAATCTGATATGAGTGCCTAGTGAAACTTAATATGGTACTCTGAAATGTTGCTTTACTTTTTCTTTTTGTGGGCATTGAAACCATTCCTATAATCACAATGCTATCACAAAGGAAATTTTGCTGAACTAATAATTCCCTTGCGGTTAAGACACCACCACAAGTATTACTCTGCTGAAGTCAGCTGTGGTGGAAATGAGCCTCCCACCCCTGATTTGGCCCACACCCGTGATCTCTCAACTGCCATCATCACAGAAATTTGTGGAGAAACGGATCCACTCCCACGCGTTAGCGTGAAATCAAGCACCAGATCTTGGAAAGAATCTGCTAACAGACCAGCAGGCTGCCTGGCGCGGGTGAGCAATCCCCACGTGCGGCTTCGCAGGACAGGGTGCCTGTTGATTCACTTGGAACGCCTCATCCCTGGGCTGTAGCACCAGTGTGATACTCAGCCTAGGGGTGATGAATACATGGATAGCTATGCTTGAATCTGCATTCCTGGAGAAAGGGTGCAGTCTCATCGCCAGCCAAAGATGGCAAGAGTTTTTAGCTACTGTTACTATGTAAGCATCCAGGAGTACTCCAAGTAATTCCCAATTAAAAAAGCCAAACCAAATTGCTGCTCGCCTTTTTGGGTGTGTCAGTTTTTTCAGTAGTCTGATTTGGAAGCTGTAGTCTCCCTGAGTCTAAAATTGGCAATTGCAAAAGTAAAACACAAAAAGAATTCCCTCCCTCCCCCCTGCTCTAAACAGCAAACAAACAAATCCACCTAAAGGAATGAGACTACACTGTAGGGAAGGTTCTCCTTTTCGTATGTTGGTTTTTATGGGCCACACGTATGTGTACTGTATTGTGATACTGAAAATGAAATCTTGACCTTTACCATGCAGTAGAGCTTAACCTGGTATAAGGTGACTGTAGGATAAGCATAACTGGGGAATAGTGGCTTTTCAATACTGAAACACTTCCCTTCAGGTGTTTGCATGGAAGCATTGACTGTAGTGAACTAAGCACTGATAAAATAAGCACTATTATTAGCCTATATGAAAATACAGAAAAAACAATTGGAATTGATACCATATTCCAAAGTCTCTTCCTACAGATCCATGAATTAAATCTGTAATGAGAAATTATTTGGATTTTGTCTCAGCTGGGAATGACACAAGTGTAATTGCTAGATGATGTGTGAAAATCCAGTGGAATACTACAGGAGTCTTCACGGTCATAATATCTCTAGGACTTTCAGATGCTCAGGTTTCTGAGTGAAACTTTCCAGCCTGCTGCAAGTTCCATGTGTTGAGAATGTACAAAATCATGTCCTCATTCACTCACAGTGTGAAGAATACCCATACTAATGAGTACGAAATGCTGAAGGATATGGCTGACATTTCTGCCACGTGATTACAGTATAAAGCAGTTGAAAACTCCAGGATCACTATGTCAGTAATTTCTTGAAGGGAAAACATGGTTGTAAAACTGTAAACTGAGATTTCTCCCTTTAACAGAACAGAAAATCAGAAGTTTTGTTCTTTCATTTTTCAAATCATGTCATCTCATATCTGTATTGGAGGAGGAGGGTTTTGTAGTGTTAGAGCAATATTTTTCCCTTTGTGTGGCCAATGGAGAAATCTAGAAAGCATGGAATGTTTGCTTTCTTTGACAATATTTATTTTCAGTATCAATTTATAATGGCAAAAATTATTACATCAAATTCTTTAAAAACAAATCCTTGCAATCTGGTTTTTGTTTTTACTGTCCTAAGATATCAGTGATAAAGTATGTTTTTAATAACTAGCTAATGAGCCACTGAAATAGCTCTAGTTGCTGAGATCCTTTCTGGGAAGATTGATTAAATTCTCCTATATACTACAGTAACAAAGTAGATCTAGAGTGCAGCCAACACAGGTAACATTACGAACCAATTGGTCTTCCACTCATGATGGTTCTTACACTGAAACTAATGAATATTGCAGGAATTCAGAATGCAGAATAGGATTACTATGACTTTTCAAATTTATTTGAAATTTGTGGAATGGTAAGCATGAGAAATCTTCCTTAATTTTTAACTGTAATGTGACTGGAAAAGCATTTCTTTGAAAATTTTCTAGAGTTCTGACTGCTACCCAGAGATACAAAGTACATAGTCCAAGTATATGGAGATGGTCTCACTCTGCTTTAGAGGAATTCATAATTTCAAGTTAAGATCAAAAGAATGTCCAATATATGTAACATGTCATGCATCTTAATCTACCTAAAGCAAATAACACATATATTACATTGACCTTCACTTGACATGTTAGTGATGCAAAGGAGTTAAGAGTTTAGATTTTGTCTTAACAAGGTAGTGTTAATTCTTGTTAAAATAAGTCATCCACAATATGCACTTAAGGGAAATTCAAAGCTATTACAGCAGATGGCCTGCCAAAAATCTTAAGTCATTTATGACAGTCTAATAATGTTAAATTCTTTGAACATGTGTAAAAATGGGGAAACTTGCAGGTCTAATTCCTGAAAATGTGGGAAGCACAGAATTGTGTGAGAGCACTGATGATTGAGTCACACTGCAAATTCACACAGCTCTTTGTTATGTTCAGTTTGATTTAATGTAGTGTTTAATTGTTGACAGAAGTTCAGCAGTTTCTTAAGGAAATAATATGTTTTTCTTTACCCTTAATGAGATCCTGTGTGGCACCTGCAAATTAAATTTTTTTTGTCACTGTGTTTGTCTAGTCAGGTACCACCAAATTTTTTAACCAGAATAGTAAGAAAAAGACTTCCCTATCCTAAGATTCCACATCTGAGCTTCTTTGATTTGCCAAATGAAATATTTGTGATCGTGTAATAGTGCAATACCATCATGCTGCTTGTGTAGAGTTTTTCAGTTTATTTATATCATAGTCGATTTTTCATACAGCATGACTTCTGATTGTTCTGAATCTACATAGCTTTAAAATTATGGAAAGAAGTCCAAGTCACATGCTTGATACAGTTAAAGTTTGCTAAAAAATTTGTACTTTTACCACATTTTCTATATTGATAGGTTCACTAAGGAAATTCTTAATTTCTTGTTTCAATATTATTTCAACTGGCATCTGTGGTATATCAAGCTGTTCCTGAAGGATTTTCTTCTGTGTTTATCTGACACAGAAGAAAAATTTTTCTAGGAAATACCACTGAATAGTAAAGTTGATTGGAGTAGAAAATATATTGCTATTGTGGTGGAATGTAAGGCTTAGCAGAAGAGAAAAGCAGTAGACAGCAGAAAGAAGAACCATGATACGTTTGTCATTAAAATACTTCAGTGTGCCTGGAAGTCCAAGTAGGTTTTAATGGGTTTAGAATGGAGTTCATATGTATGCTTAGTGCAAAAATATTTACCTGGTTTCATACTATTGAATGGGGTAGTTGTTGCTGTCAGTGTGATTTTTCTAAATCAATTTATGGTCTGTTGGAACTTCATCTTATTTGCAGAAGATTATTTTTCCAAGGATCTTTATTGGGATAGGACTTAACTGTTTTTACCATTTAAGGCTGTATAATGTCCCCAGATGAAAAATCTTCAAACATTTAGACTACAGCTTAATAGTTCATTTTGATTCCTGTTTCTGGACATGAGTCAAATATGAGACTTCTCAGCTCAGTTGTGTCCTCTTACAATAAACTATATTAAATTACTCTAGTTCCCTTGTGCTTGATGGACACCACAACCATATTCTCATACTTTTTGTTGCCTTTAAGAAGAAAAGCTAGCAGTGAAGTTTGCATTAGACCATGTTTCCATGTTGAAGGACTCTTTTCTTTTGAAGTAGATATATGTTTAATCAGTCCCAGAACTTAATTCTGAATCTGAACTAAATAATTAAAAAAAAAATCCATAAAATTATTATTTCTCTTTAGTGTATGGAAGTTACACTCTTCTCTGCTTTGCACACATTGCACTGTGGATTGGATCACATTGAAATCCAGTGGTATTTCACCAGAAGTAATACGTTAATAGCAACATGTTTTTTTGCCTTCCTGCTAGTATTCATAGGGGGATTTTTTTCTGCTCTTTGGCTGAATTTTACTGTTTGGGCTGACATTATCCTCAACTTTGTGAGATTAAGTACATTTAAAAATAGGTTTAATAAAATTTGCTGACTTGTTTCTAAGAATAAAGTTAAAAAATAACGCAGCTCACTGATGTTGGGATCGAGGATAAAAATTACCGGCTGTGGAGAAAGAAAAAGGCACCGAAGAAGAACGAATCCGTCAATCCGCCTACCTTATGGATAGAGGGAAGACCTCCCGTGGAACAGTGACAGAGTCTTGTAAACAAGTTGTTAATAGATAGAGAAATTCCAATTGTATTAGAGTAGTAATGGAATGGTTTTTATTTCAAATGTTCTGATTGGTTTATTGTACCCCAACAGTTACTTTGCTGTTATTGGCTACTCCTTTCCCGGGCTTGTCAGCTTCTCCCATTGGCTGGTCATTACCCATAGGACGGCACATACTCTCCTTCCATGTACGGCTGGCCACTCCCTTGCTCCTCCCCAATCTGACCTTATTTGTGAAAGCCCTACCTCCTTTTTCCTTTCTTGATGTAGACCTGCCCCAACTCCTCCCCTAACTCCACCCCTGTTCTAGTCCTTTCCATGCTTTCCCTATATAAGCTGGCGCCTTCCTCAGCAAATCAGCCATTTTGCACTCCATCCCGAGTGAGATGGTTCTTCACTTAGACCTGCAGGTCTGCGTTACACTGATAGTTTGTCAATCTAAAAATTTAGGCAAGAGTACAATAGGTTTGGAAATCACTACTTACCTCATAATAATGGTCTTTTAGACATTTCTAGGAAAATTACTCGAGACGGCATATGTTCACTTCTTATGTTTTACTTCATTTTGAACTGAAGGCCTGCTTATTCTGTTCTTTTCTATCAAAATATTTCTGAGTTTAGAGAGTGTCCTTGATGTTTGAAAGATCTGAGATTTTTTAGTTTCCTGGGGTAAGGAACTTGGAAAATTCAATAGGAAAACAGTAGCTGTTGACAGATTTTCAGAGTTGATCAGGGTAGTTAATAGTAGCAGGAGAATTTCTGCTTCAGTGTTCTGCCTGACTGGTGAGTCTTGAAGAATGGTCAGGCTTATGCTTTTTTAGTATGGTTCTCTATATTTTTTAGTTTGATTTCCTTCCCGTACATCAGTTGAGCATAGTGACCTTGCACAATTTGCAGGTGCTTCTGCTTCCCCAGGAGACGTGAGGGCTCATATTGTTATTTAGGTACCAGAAGCTTTGCCTTTTGCCAGAGAAATGTAAACAACACATTTTTCTCATTTATATAGGCTTTATAAACTGCTTGTATAAAAAAGGAATAAAAAACATTCTTTTGCAGTAACTACTTCAAATTCTGATCTTTTTCTCGACCTGCAGAAGTGGACTGCAGTCTTCGAGGATCTTCTCTTTTAATTCTTTTTGTTCGGTATCTATCCAGAAAGTCCCGGCTACTTTCTGCTCATCTGTACAGGCCAACCAATGTTGTCCAAAGTTGTATGTAGAGCTCATGTTCCATTACTAGCTCTTACTCCGTTGAGCTGTGGGGTTTGGAGCAGAGTTTTTACTTCCTCCTGGTCTGCAGAGGTAGTGTTTCGAATACAGTGGTACACCAGCACCTTGTTCTTGTCTGCTCTGCAAATCTCTCAAGTAAAAGTTCATCTACATGCATGATGATTTATTTAAGTATGAGATAAGAATTGTGTGCAGTGCAGCAAAGTTTAATGTGTCTTAGTTTCATGAATGTTTATGATAAGACAATTGTTCTGAAACATGTTTTCTCTTCAAGTATCTCTCTTTCCCTCCTTTTAGAGACTGCCATTTCTTCCTGATTAAGCACTGATCTCTTTAAGCCATAAATTGTGATTGTATGGTTTTGTAGCAATAATCTCAATAACATGATCTTAAGAATTTCTTACAAGGATGAGGACACATGATTATTTTTTACATTTCTTCAAATAAAGAGGCCTAAATTATTGCATATCTAGGAAAATAAAATCCTTCCCTTGCTTTTTCAGTTACTGTGATTTTTGACGTTTTTGAGCAGTTGCTTTCTTCTGAAATACTACACTTTGTGATTTTATTCCCCAGTAATCCAAGAGTGCTGCACTCCTTCATCCTTAATAGTCTATGCCTCATATCTTTTCATTGTTATAAATTGCTTTGAGGAATTACCTGTGAGCTGTGAAAGTTTCCTTTTCAGTGATAAGTCTCTATGGTGTGAATAGAATTGTGTGCTTCTCACATTCTCGCATTTCAAATATACTGATCTAATGATACGTAGGTAATTGGCAGTTGCTGAAATTTTACTGCAGAAGTTTATCCCTTGTCATACCTTTATATTACAGAATTCTAGCTCCCAGTTCTGTATTACAATTCTTCAGTAATCTGTCAATCCTTAAGAAAGTGAATGTAAAAAATTAAAAATACTTTAAAAAGTTGTTAAAGCCAGTGTCCTGCTTTTACAAATAATCATACGTCTTAGTCTCTAAAAGACAACTGTCTTCCATTTCTTAAGCCTCTTTTTATTCATTGCTTCACGCTGAATTATGCTACCAGCTACAGATTGCTTATGTTTCTCTGATAGACTCTCATCATTAGGGCAATTCTCCTTGGTCCTCAGTGAATTTTTCTCTCTAGCCAGCAAAAAGGAGTTTCCCAGCTTGGCAAGATTTATGCTGATCAAGAATAAATGGTAAAATTTTTGTTCCTGTAAGAAGCAGTGAGTCAGTTCTTACTGAGGTGTCTGCAACCTCCTTAGAAAATGTATTAAATCTCCCACAATTATGCATTAAATCAGGTGAAGAACTAAGCACTCCAGAACTATGCTCAGTTATCTGAACAGCACGTTAAGTTGATTTCTGCTTGGATTTGTGATCATATTTCATCAGCATTAGGTATATTCTTAGGTAACATTGCATTTTTAAATTACAAGAATTTTCATGGAACTGTTGTGTAATAATTATCTGAAAGAAACAGACACTGTCTATAAAAGCAGTATCATTGGGAAATGGACTGTGTGGAAAAGTTTCAGGCTGAGGGCTTTTACTCTTCTTAAAAGTGTTCAGTTCCTAGAGCTGTCTGGATGCTGCATCTACTCAAAGGAGAAAAGCGTGAATCCCCTTAAAAGGTTTTCAGCAGTTCTGAGACTACAAGGGGAGCTTTCCCACAAAAGAAAATAATCTGGCATAATGATATACTCTTGTGGATTGGAAGTGTTTTATGCCCCTTAATTGATAGAAAGTGGTTGTTTCACCAGGAGAAACCTTTTGGTTTGTGCAGTCAGCATCACAGAGCAGGACACTGGCATACCCATGAGTCCGCATAGCTGTATGGCAGACTGTTTAGTCAGCAAGGCCACAATAATTTGCGTTTTCACAAAAAACAAAGCTGGTTCTTACCCGGTTTCATTTTCACATAAATAATGTTAAAATTCAGCCATGACTTTTAAAAGACAGCCTAATCTCTGTGTGTCCAGAATTTATCTACAGAATATTCTTAACCATTTTTCGGGGGTTTTATTCCCACCTAACTCAAGAAGATGAATAGGTATTGGTCAATACTTTAAAAAAATCCTGTTTATGTGGTTGTTTTGTGGATTTTTGTGTGTTTGTTTGTTGGTTGGTTTTGTCAGTTTTTTTCAATAGTGCAAGCACATGAAAACAACGTCTACATGTAGTCAACTCACTGCTCTGTATGATCTGTTCCTTTCCCTGTCTTCTGAGAATACCCATCTCAAAATGAGTTGCGCTCCCCAAACATTTGGGCACTAGAAGCAGGGTACCTGTTTGGTTTGTCTTCAAGATTGTTTAAAGGCTGTGTAGTCCTTGATCCATACATACTCAGGAGCAACAAATTTGACAGTTCTGATTTTGCAGTGATAGATGAACAAAATAGCCAATGGAATCTTCATCAGCAAACAGATAGGTGACAGGTGAGAAACAACGTGGTAGATGGTATATAGCCAAAAAAAAAAAAAAAATCCAAACCTTCATCTGGAGAGAGGAGAAATATGAAATGCGTGTGTTGGAGCATGACATGTTTTCAATGGCTGAAGGTTCTCAGAGCTAACTCATGAAGATTTTGATTGAGGCAAAACCTGTTCTGCATTCCAAGAGGCCCTCATTGATTAAAACTTGAAGAATTTTTAGTGGTACTTCCTCTAATTGTATATTTTGGATTAATAGTTTTGTGGGGGTTGGTCTGTTTCTTCTCATGGTAGTACTGTGCTGTGCAAGCCAAGTAAAACTGTTATGCTTTTTAAGGGCTGGTCATGGTGAGGGGAAGAGATGTTCCTGTATATGTTACTACATATTTCATATTTCCTGGGTCTTTAGTCAAGATAGGTATTCTCTTGAATGTTCTTATTTTTTATAAATATAGTGCACTGGGAAAGTAAAATGAAAAGGCCACAGAAGGTTAAAATCATTCATAGGGAGCCTAATGAATAAGAGATACCCATAGACTGCAATTATCTAATGCTTCACATTTAACACTATAAATTGATAATGCCATGAAATACTGGTGTAGGTTTTACTCCGTTTTCTAGTGTTGAAGGGCAGTCTTATCTTTAACATTCCAAGCAAAAGTGTTCTTTAGCCAGAAGACTTGCACTGTCTGCAAAATCAGACTGTCCTTGTTCTGTCCGCCTTCTTCTCTTATCTAAATCCTCCCATTACTTGTTAGACTGTGTATACTAATAATTCTATTCACCCTTACGTTTAGGTGCTATCTACATAGACTGTTTCTATTTTAGTAACTTTTTTGCATCAGTTTCTGCTGATACCTTCTTTCCTTATCTCCTGTTAATTTTATAGCAACCAAACATTTGTTGGTCTGCTCACTTCTTGGTTGGGTAATGCCTAATCTTGCTGTGGTGTAGTCTGTGCACTGTATGAGCAGAGAGTTAGCAATAGGGCCTCCTGGGCAGGTTTAAAAGTTGAAATTGTACTTTCCTTTTTAATGTACTATCACACTATCATGATTGTGTTTAATTTTACGGTATGGCATTTTGCAAATTAAATCTAAACCTCTTCATTTTGTGGGTTCTCACCCCTCCCCAATATCAGTGTGGGTTTGTTTTTTTTTTTTTTGATTGGTTGGGGGTTTTTTGTTTGGTTGGTTTTTTTGTTTGGGTTTTTTGTTTTGTTTTGGCTTTGTTTTGTTTTGCTGGTGGTGGTTTTTTGTTTTGTTTTTTAAACAGATTTCTTACTTTGATGCTCACAATCTCTTTGTACTCGCTATTCTACCTCAGCTATGAGATTGTTCAGTAAGACCAGACTTTACAGAAAATAGTCTGGTCTGCTATCCTCCGAGATTCCTCCTCTTTTTTCTCAGATCTGATGTCAAGTGTTAGTTTTGAAATCTTTCATAAGAAAGAACAAGAAATATCTTGGGACTTAATCTCAGTGGAAACTTTGCCTCAAGTAAACATTAGTTATTTCTTCTTTTTCCCTCAAAACATGCTCTAGGTTACACTTTTAGTAGGTTACTTTGCTTTTTGATACTTGAGAGACACACATGCAGCCCAGGAATTATTTTCTTTTATTTATGATTATGGTGCCCAACAATTCTGAAAGCTGGCTAGAAAAAATTCTCTGGAGCTTATCTGTTCTTGTAATGTAACTGATAGAGTGGATGGAAGAATTCAGATCTTGTTCCTTTTTTCAGGGACTTATTGACCGGTATCATCTGAATCCCCCTTGAGATCTTTCAGCTATAAGTGCATGAGGACACACATCTCTTGTTTGTACTTGGCCATTTTTTTGCTCTTTCTAACTGTTTCAAATAAATATCTGTTTAACTGATTTTTTTGAGACCCTTTTACTACATAAATCCTTCACAGTGGGTGATGGCTTTAACTCTCTTAGTATACTTTGAATTTTCCTACAAATTTCAGAATAGGACAGCAGCAGTAGCTTTTCTTGTTCTTTTCTTTTTTAATACATAGAATACAAGTCATCATTTACCTTCAACTAGTGTACAACTAGATTTCTTTTTGCACCTAATGTATTTGTCTTAATTTTTTCCTCTAAGGTTCTTTGACCCATTCTGGCGTGGGATGTGAAGATATCACTGTACTATTTCCATAAATCCTCTTTTTTTATATTGTTACCAAAGTAACCTTATGTGTGCCATGTGTGTCAAATATGAATGTTGAGGGTCTGAGTAGTTTTTGAGGAGAAAAACTAAGTCTGCTGTTGCATTTAGATGGCATGTATTCAGGCTTTAATTAGGAAAAAAAATGAAAACACCAAGTGGTCTGTAGGCTTCTTTTGTGATTCCATATGAGCTTATAGAACACAGGTAATTTTTCATTCTATGCTGAACAAAAAAATATGTATTTGGTACCTACCTTGTAGCACACAAAATTAATGAAAAAGCTTTTTATGATTTGACTCAGAAACTGTACAGGGGTGACTTTTAGCAAGTCTAAAAGCCCTAACGTGCAGTTTTGTTTTAGTTGTTGATGTTGTTTGTATTTTTTTAGGGGGGCATATTAAGAAAAAAATCAAACTTACATATAGCTTTCATCCTTAATAGAAATTAGAAGGGACAGGAGGTTCTTAACTTTTGCACATTTGGGCGGTGCTGCTATTGCCTTTTTTTGCTAGTATTTTCAGTGATTCTTCAGGCTTTTTTTAGTGTGGTTGTGTCTCCTTAAGTTGTGAAACAAACTGTTTGCAAAGGCTTTCACTCATCTTTTTTGTTGCCTTTGTCTCTTCCTGTTAAATGTGAATGGGCTGATGGATTGAATGAGACGAGTTACTCTTGTGCAATAAAACAAGTGGAAAATAAACAGTTAGAGAGGAAACAACTTGAGCAATTCTACACCTGATGGAACTTAGAAGTGTCCAAAAGCCCCCTTGGATCTTGATTTGACACTGCAGTGAAGCCAATGATTGTTTTCTGTTCAGACTACCACCCGTGCACAAGTTTCTAACTGTTTGCCTACTAAGCTTTGGTTTGTCATAGCCATGTGCCATGTTATTTTATGTAGGCTTTTTAATCATACTACTTGCACTGAATATCTGAGTACATCTAAAAGTTGATACTATTTTACTTCATGTTTTCTTCTAGCATGGTGTAAATAGAGGGGGGAGTCAGGATTTGGTTTTGATTTTATAGGTAGTGTGTAAGATATTGAGGTCAGAGAGGCTCATTTTCCCTTTTGGGTGTGAGGTTTGTAATTCATTTTGGCTGATAGTAGGGGAAGGACTCCTGTTGCCTTACGGCTTCTTCTGGGGAAGTTATATATTTCACTGCATTTTTGTGATTTCTGAACTTCTGGGTCAAGCCTTCACCCAAGAGCAGTTCCTCTGATATCACATGAAACAAATTATCTCCTGCAATGCAACCCACTGTGGCTGCATTATCATGACCATGAAGTCATGTGAAATTAAATGCTCTGAACAGAAGTGTCATATCTGGCTTGTCAGAAGTCATCCAGTTCTTTCTTCTTGACTGTATTTCCTCAAAGCTTTCTCTGTTGGTAGGAGACTAGTCAAATATGTTGAAAAATGAATAGGACTGTGTCATTTGCCTGGTTTTGGCACTTGAGCTTGCATCATGTCTTGTTCATCTGGTGACTACATAGGAATGCTAAAAGTTTTTTGAGGTATTTGCTCCTTTTGATGGCTTCTCTGCAATAGCAAGAAGTTTTTGACAGGGGAAGGTAAACAATTTCAACCAATGAATCTAAATGTATTTCTTAGTGGTCAGAAGGGAGAATCTGAGACTCCTACTCCAAACCATATGCCGCTGTTTTAGTGTCCTGTAACAGAGGTGGTCCTATGCAAACCTCATGAGGTTCAAAAAGGTCAAGTGCAAGGTCCTGCACCTGGGTCAGGGCAATCTCAAGCGCATCTGCAGGCTGAGCAGGGAAGAGAGTGAGAGAAGCCCTGCCGAGAATGGCTTGGGGGTGCTGGTGTTTCAAAGGCTGGACACGATCCAACAATGTGCGCTCACAGCTCTGAAAGCAAATTGTGTCCTAGGCTGCATCAGAAACAGCGTGGCCAGCAGGTCTACTCTGCTCTTATGAGACCCCACCTGGGGTCCTCCGCACGGGAAGGACCAGGTCCAGAGGAGGCCACAAAAATGTGCAGAAGGCTGGGAGCACCTCTCCTGTGAAGACAGGCTGAAAGAGCTGGGGTTGTCCAGCCTGGAGAAGAGAAGGCTTCAGGACACCTGAAAGCAGCCTTCCAGTACCTGAAGCAAGCCTAGAAGAGAACTGGTGAGGGACTTTTGACAGGGCATGTAATGATAGGGGGAATGATTTTAAACTAAAAGAGGGTAGGTTTAGATTAGATATTAGTAAGAAATTCTTTACAGTGAGGCTGGTGTGATTCTGAACCAGGTTGTCCAGAGAAATTGTGGATGTTCATTCTTGAAAGCATTGGATGGTGTGTTGAGCAACCTAGTCTAGTAGGTCTCTTGGCTCATGGCAATGGGATTGAAACTTTGTGGTCCCTTCCAACCCTCCTGTGATTTCTGTAAGGTAGGATATCACCAGGACTCTGTTTGCTCTTTAAAACTGCCTCACTTCATTGAGATTTTGCTTTGTTCTGATCTTTTTTATATTATCCTGTCTTTAATGCCATATACTTGTCTGTCTTCCTGCAGCACAGGCTGATACAAAGTTGAAGAGTTGTAGATGCACTAGAGAAAGAGTGCTTTTGGTTCAGGCAGTGGACTTACCACTCACTTACTAGCCCGGTTAAACTAGAGGATTCTTTGTCTTCTAGTAGAAATGGTGCAGCAGATTAGTAGAACTTGAGCTGGTATCCTTCCACTGAAGTTTGGATCGTGTTTGGATGGAGGATCTTGAGTATAGCTGTCCCTACTGAACGAGGTTGTGGACTGTCACAGAAGGTTACTAGTCATGATTTTATCATTTTTATCTGTGCTGAACTTCACTTCAGGATGGCAATGGCTATGTGTGTATTCATTCATCTCTGTTGGTAGCTGAAAAATGAACAGCACTGTTAGGTTTTGTCCTCATTATGGAAGTCATATAGACAAAAATAAACTCTCTCTTTTTTTTTTTTTAATTTTTTTTTTTTTTTTTTAAATATTATTAAAAACACCTGTGCAACTGTTCAGCAGTATGGAAACCAGAGTCTATGGCTTTAGCTCACACAGTCAAATGCATAGATTCTGTTGTACTTATTTCAAGTCAAGGTATTCATACAGTTAAAATTTAGCTTATTTACATATCCTTTCCCTCTCCTCCCTCCCCCCCTCCTTCACTCCCCCTTTATAGTGTGTAATTTCATTCTGGTGCCTTGTGTATATTATTATTTGCATTCAATTATTCCACTGCTGTTCACAGTTGTTTTCTGTTGTTAACATTATAACTGTCTACCTTGTGTCATTGTTGTGTCCCTCCCCTCTTCCCCTCACCCCCTTTATGTTATTTCTTTAAGGCTTGAGATTTCTTCATGCTTCTGTGATCTCAGGCAACATCAGAGCTATGGAACCTTCTGTGTGTAAATTTTACTTTTTTTTAATAAACTCTTGGAGTTTTATCAACATCTTCAGATGATGATTAACCAGTCCTCTGGATATAAGTGAGCACTAGGTCCTAGAAGTCTGTTAGTTCAAACATACCTTAACTGAAAAATAAAACATAAAGGAAGACCATATCCATAAGTACAATCATAAGGGGAAAGGGAGCAGAGTTATGATTGAGCTTTCAGCCTTAATTCTGTATTTCAAGAGTTCTGAACGCTTGGTTTGTTATCATTAGTGCTGCACTAACTTAGGGTATTTTTCCATGAGAGTATGTGTGTTTAACCAACTAAGCATGAAATCCCTTGCTTCTGTTTGTCCCTATTAAATAGTGGCAGCAAAAGAAACAGACAGGAGATGGGTCCAGAACAAAACAGAAATAATGGAGTATTTCACCCCAAAAAGGAGAGTGAAATGAGAAGTACAATGAGTAGGCAAAGACAGACTCAACAGCTGGAGGCAGTTTAATGTGTTGTAGAGAGTGGTAATTCAGGGACATTTGCTGCCCAGAGCTTCAATCTGTGATCTCCAAGCAGCACATACATCAGAAGTGTTTGGCCATCCCTGCTGTAAACACAATATGCTTTTCCCCAGAAGAACTCTCCAAAGGGCTTTAAAGGGACACTGTCTAGGATTGTCAGCATAAATACCTATCCCTCTAAACCCAGAGTTGTCTGGTTGGGCTAGAAATCTGTAAAAAGGAGTAAGACTGGCTAACTTCTTCCCTTAACTCTTGCAAATGATTATATGTGCACATACAGCATGCATACACACTTGCAAGTAAAATGAAAGTTAACAGTGGTTCTGAATATTGCACAGATTTCTGTGTACTGCAGCACATACTACTCCCAATTTCCTAGATAAATACATCCTTTTCTCAAAAATTGGCTAAATGTATACATTTTTAAAAGATATCATATGGTTTTATTTTCAGTACTAAAAAGTGTTTCTTTATTGAAATATGAAATTAAGTCCTGACTGTCCCAACCTGCCTCTCTTTGCTTGCTTTTTCATTTCATTCAATGTCTATATAGTGTCATGTTCTCAAAAACTGTCAAAGCTGACACTTTGATATGTTGCTTCCCTTATAGTAAGTGAGGTCTTACCTTGCTGGAATGAAAAGGTTCAAAGTAAGTTGTTCCTTTTTTGTTAGTAGCAGTGGGACTGGAATATGTGACCATATCCCAAACAACATTATAGTGACTGTGCCAGCTGGCTCTGCTTGACCCTATATTTGCAGTAGTCCAATGTTTTCTTTCTGTCCCCTCCAACACTTCCTCCAAGTGGCACTGTTTGGGTTCAGAGTCTGCTTTGTAATACCTAAAAAGGCAGCTTTTATAGCCCATTGAGCACATAGGGTTTGGGAATCAATGGAGGAGACTTTGAGCTCCAAAGCTGACAAGTGTTTTGAGATCAGTTAGACTGTTAATTCAAGCTTCTCTTATGCCCTTGGGGTTGTCCAAATGGAGTGGAAAGTACACTGGTTTGGGAAAGAGCTGAGCACTAGCTGTGAATTAAGCAAGTCTCTCAATGTTTTTGATATATTTGTGTTTTGGAATTCTGGGATGGCTTTAGTTACCAGTACACATTTATTGCAGTTCTGTGGATTTCAGAGTTCAGTGTAATGTGTGACAACATCTTAAACAATGTGTAGCTCTAATCCATGGCTATAAAATATTTCAGGATGCATTTCCTGTCCATAACAAAATGCAGGATATAAGGTGTAATTTTATTTGCATGGTCAATGACCTCTGAATTTTCTACTCTCCACAGATACTGTGCAGCTAGTAGATGCAGCTGCCAAAGTTGTGATGATGGAGTTTTAGTCTTTATAATGGATGCTCAAATAGCCCTGCCTTTGTTAGGGGCCAGGTAACTTTAAGCTGCTGAGAGAACAGGAAGAGAGTGATCAGGCTGTTTGTATAGTGATATTTTCAGTGGGAGAGATGTTCATCGAGCTCCAGTAAGGAGGACTGCAAAACAAGTTTATAAAGTTTAAATATATTATTACAAGTATCCCCTATGCTATACTGTAGAATTTCTCCTGTCAGCCACTGCTAAGTGCTATACATAGTAGCTAAAGTTTCAGCAGCTTTTTGAAACTAGAATATTAAAAGTTTGTTTTCATTACAGCTAAACCAATCTACTGAAGGAAGTTAGCCTAGCATAAGGACCAAGTCATGAATATAACAAAGATAGGGAAATCATATCAAATAAAATATGAGAGTGGTCTGGAAGGAGCCATTCTCTTGTCTTCTGGGTGTGTATCTCAGAATTTTTCATATCTAACTGTGCTTACTGGTGAAGGATGAGTGCTGCTTTGGACATGCAATTTGTCCTGGTTTTTTTTATCGTATATTTAATCAACAGCATATAAGGATTCTCCAGATTAACCTAAACTTAAGGAATCTGCCCTAAAGAGATTGTGAAGTTCACAAAACCTGCATGTGGAGCCCCTCTGTCACCCACAGAGCCTCCATATGTGTTCCACAAAAAGCAGAAATTATCTTTCACAGAACGAGTTACTAGACGTTGTCAGAGCTGCAAGAGTCATGTCTGGTTGCATAAGAACTGGCACAGTGTCTGGACAGAGAGAAGCACAGAATTCCATCAGCTCATCTATTCCTTTATGTTTTTCAATATGACATCAAGAGGTTGTTGCAAAGATGCCATGCTGACAGAGACAAATTGAATGCTTTCTAAAGACTGGCTGCAGAGCGTCTGACACACAGCCTCGGGAGCTATGGCAAGCTTTGAAGGATTTTATGTGGCCTTCAGCCTGATATCCATTAAGTGGAAACTCTATTTAAAGGAGTTTATGTTGTGCAGTGAACTCAGTTGGCCTATTTCTCACTTAAGTACTAGAGTAGAATATTTGCTGTGGCTTTGTAGAATCTTTGAGATAAATATAAGCCAGTACATAAATAAAACATCAATAAATAAAGCTGGAAGGTATGTTTACTCCTTTAAGCTACGGACTTACATATGAGGACATACCTTCTTGAAAAAAATAGTTTTTGAATCAAATTTTAAGAGAGGCAAAGCTATTAATTTTTAAAATCTGTTGCCTTAGTTCAGCTTAACTACTACTGTAAATATTTTTATGTGTTCTAAAGTTTTTCCTTTCACTTTTTTAAGAGGTGTTGAAGGAGTTTTGTAACTTTCACCAAGTTATCCTTTCCTTCTTTAAAGCAATGCAAACTGTTTCGGCAGCCTGTATAATAGCGTACCAGCTATATGAAAAGAATCCAATTAAATTTCTGCATTCAGTGAGCTGTCTTTTTATAATCACATTCTCACTGAACGACTTGCTCACAGGGTCAGACCCCACTATTTGCACCAGTGCCTTACTGACATCAGTTCAGTTTCTCTGCTCCTCCAGTAGCGCTTAATGAGAGAAAATAGGTAGCTGTAGAGACAAACTAAGTTAAGGTTGTAAATACTGGATTTCTTTTCCCAGGGCACTGATTGGCTTGTGGTTACATGGAAATAAAGAGCTGGGGCAATGTAAAGACAGCATGTGTGAGAAAAGAGTGATTGCACAAGCATGTTTTGACTTCCCTCTTATAGCAGATGCCTTCCTCTGATATGAAGCTGGCATATATTGGTTATAAAGGTATTCATATATATTCGGGTAGTAGAGGTCTGTGTTGGACATTAGGGGGTAATTATGCTCAATACGCCAAATATAAACTTCCTAGCTTTCCCAGAATGGTATGCTTTTAGATTTTTAAATAAAAAGCTTCTATACTGCTTATAAGCAAAGGTCTTTGGAACCTTACTGAATGCCTAAGGGACCTTTTGGATGAGCTTGGCCTACTATGGCAAAACTGTTTAAGAGAAGTGAGCAGAACTCTGAAGGAGGGTTGTGTATGAGGTTTTTATTTCTTTATATTGTGGTTAATTTATCCATCTCCAGGGAAAATGAGAGATCAGCACATTTTTTGCTAGAGCTATGTCCAGCAAGATTTATTTATTTTTTTATTTAGAAGTTATATTCTTTTATAGCTGATATTGTAAGCTCAAATGCATGACAAAGCAAGCCCAGGAAGGACATTAGTGAAGCAAGTATTCCTAATTCTTTCCTGTGACAACAGGTAGAGCCATGTCAGCAGCTGCTCAAGAGTGGCTCTGATATTCACACCAGGTATTGTATGAAATTGACACAGGAAGCAAACTCATGCATAACCAACTGCAGAGCTGACTAGGGCATGTGATTATTTCACTGTATGTGCACAGTTTGTGCTGTTTGGAAAATGTATGTCATATTCCTCAAACCAACTCCTTGAGGTTTAGGTGAAAAGTTAACATGTATATTTATGTTTTCTTATAAAGCTGTTCTAGATTTTAGTTGAGGTGGTCTTGGTCTATTAATTAATTATTGACTTTGTCAAAATCGTAAGTTGGAATAATAATTTGCTTCTCTCCAATGCCTTAAAGTTTATAATTGTGATTTTTTAAATTATTGTTGAATAAACTTTTGTAAAAAACCCAAAGTAACCTCTTCCTTTTGTTTTGTTTGTTTTGCCCTACCCTGGCAGTGTTTTAGAGCACTTTGCTGCAAGGGACCACCACCACCACGACCCGAATATGACTTGGTTTGCATAGGCCTCTCTGGTTCTGGCAAGACAAGTCTTCTGTCTCAGCTTTGCAGTGAAAGCCCAGAGAATATCGTGTCTACCACAGGTAGGATGTTGCATTTATTCTACAGTATGCTGTAACATTGCCCAAAGGTAACTTTTGAAACATATAGCAAAGGCTGCAGAGAACTTCAGCCTGCTTATTTTGCTGTTGAAAGTACCTGATGTATCGCTTTGAAGTTACCAGTACTTACTCTTTTGGTGTTTGTTCATACATTGGGGAATATATGTGAAAATACACAATTTGGAATGTGTTAGCAGTCCAAACAGTGTGGTGTAATGTAGCAGAACCATAACAAACAGTAGCTCTGTACTGTAGACACATTAAAGCATTTCTTTCTTCTCATTTTACTTTTAGTTTTTAAGCAGTCTTCTTATTTGGAGAGGAAAAAGGAGAATGTGCTGTAAAATAGTAGAGTAGTAGAGTGATACTCTGAAACTTAAATTGGGATTTATTTCTGCACATACTTGATCTGTACTGCCTTGTGGTGTATGCTAGCAACCAAAAGAACAAATGTGATAGAAATAATTCTTTTCTGGTGATAATCCATACTTTTTAAAGCCTCAACAGGCTTGTTTATGTATTAAGGGCAGACTGAGATCAGAAAATCAATTTACAAGAAGTTTCAGTGGTATTGAGAAGATACATAAAAGCAGACAGCACCACCACAGATAAAAGGTATCTTAAGTCCAAAAAATTTGAAAACTCATCTTGATATAGGCGAACCAGAATGCCTAATACTGAAAAGGGTGTTTTGATTGAAAAAAACCCAAACCAAAACAAAAACCAAAATAAAATTAACTAACCAACAAAAAGCAAACCAAGAACAAAACAGCCCCAGAAAAACCACAAACGAACATGTGAAGTGAGAATAAGGCTGAACTTTGCATGGCTGCAAAGTTCAGAAAGGGGAAATATTAAGTCATAGAGATTGAAGAAATATGGTTCAATGGCTGCAGCAATCATTAAGGTTGGTTTGCTGATGGAGCAGATACCAAGTTCTGTGTAAGTAACTTGTATTTACAGTCACATGGCTTTGTATTGTAGTTGTGGTTCATGGGCTTGAATTTTATGAATATGACTTAGTAAACCTAACTGTTTTTCAGTGTATCTTTGTTTAATTTACAAGGTCATAAAGTTATTCAGTACCACTGTAAATAAAATGTAAAACAGATACATGAAAATACTGACTTTTTCTTACGATGAATAATTAACCTGTTACCTCCATAGTGGTTTTATCGTGAATGTTAGAGATCTGACACTTCATTGTGTGGAGGAGGTGTCAATGACTAACTCAAAAAGTTAGAAGGAAATTGTAGAGTAATTCAGCTATTTTTTCCCTTTTCTTTTTTTTTTTTTCTCCCCCCTTTCCCCCCCCCCCCCGCCCCCCTCCCATCTCCTTTCCTGAGCTTTATCTTTAGTGTTTGTCTGGAATTAGAGCAAATTATACTTTATTTCTTTCAGGGTCTAAAGAATTAGCAACAACGACATAAATAAAAGGATAGAGCTATTGAAGGAAATAGTGAAAATACAATTAAATAAAAAATTAAATTTCCTTTTTTTTTTTTTTTTCTTTCCCCTAGATAGGTTCAATAATTTAATAATTTAATTAGGCAACTTGAGTAATGAACACTGACTCTGGGAAATTCTGGGCAGCATCCAAACCAAAATAATGCACATATAGGGTATTCAGTTTATAAGAAATCTACTCATGTAAACCATATCTGTGCTATATCAGATAATACTGTGGAGAATCCATGAATACAATATGACAACTCCACTCAGATTTCAAACTATAACCCTGTATTTTTGGTTTTCTCATCGATGCCACTCAGATCCATTCCAGTTTTTCTCTTTTCTAGGAAGAGTTTAATTTCTGTTTTTTTTTTTTTTTTTTTTTTTAAGACAGCAAACCTCTAAAAATATATCATAATTATTCCCTTCAGACTTTCTCGTCCTTTTTCTCTACTGCATCAGGCACTGACCATAGCTGGAGTACTGGAACATCCTATTGGTCTGATCTGGGAGAAAAAATATCTTGTTTCTGTTAAATGATAGCTAATAAACTTGAAGTGAAACATATTTATTCAAAAATTCTTTACTCAGTTCATAGGTATGTAATCATGTTGAAACTACTTGTGCTAGATGGAAATAAATTTAATGTCTGTCTGGATATTTTATGCTGAAAGACCAGACATAATTTTCCCTTTATGAAGTATTATGTACACTTATATATTATGCACTAAACATAGGGAATTTAGTGTATAATACATTGAGGAAATATGGGGTGCTTGAATTTTGGCTGCACGAATTTTCACTGAATAGAAAAGATTACAGGTTTTGGTGGTTTGGTTTTTTTTTTTCTTTGCTTGGTTGTTTTTTTTAATTAGGTTGTAAGCATAAAACAGACTAATAGAGGATTCATAGATGTTGTCAGTGTGCTTGTAACCATTTTAATACATCCAGCTAAGGTCTGTAAAAGGATCTTTTACTTAATAACAATTGTAGACAGTATTAATACTCCAGGTGTAACGAAAACCTGTGAAGTTTAAATAGAAGAAAACAGTGATTTGAGTTGCATGTTGTCTTCAATGTTGCTAAAAATTGCAGAACAATCACTTCATAATACTGGTAATCTGAAATCTCTACTTTAGTTCTAGATATAGTAAAGGATGATTTTATAAAGGTATATTCTGTGTTAACTCCTTACCAAATGGTAGATGACCTGTGTGTAAGTTTTGTGTGTGAGTTTTATATGTTCCAGCTACTTATTAATTTAAAATTTCTTTGTTTATAATGATCTATTCTCTTCCTCCCCCCATGCCTTATAACTGACTTTTTAATAACACATTGAAGCAGAATTTTACATGCAAAATCCTGGTTCTTGATTGGAAAAGTCTTCTTTTCTGAATGTACGCAATTGATTTTAAATGTCCCTTTAACATATAACTCTATTTCTGTTCTTAGGTTTTAGTATAAAAGCAGTGCCATTCCAGAATGCCATCTTGAACGTAAAAGAACTTGGAGGTATGGCACTTACTCATTTGATTATAAAAACATGTCTAGATCTTGTAATAATAGTAATTTTAAATTGTTAGTTGTTTTAAATTTAAAAATGACTAATCAGTGCAACTGGAATTAAAAATCTGTGTTTCACTACAGTAGATAAAGTTGAGAAAACTTGTACAACTCCTGACCTCAAAGGACAAAGGGTAAAAAGCAGGAGGAGCAGAAGGCAGCTAACTCCTTAATGTAATTTGTTGGATTGCAGTGTGTAAGTTATATTGAAATACAAACTGAACTAGAATTGTTCTATTGCTCACATAGCAGCTCAAGCAAGCGTGTTCCCTGTGTTTATTGTATACATAGACTTTTACTTATGGGCACTGGCCAGGTAACTCTGTGGACATTTGGCAAAACCAGTATATTTACTTCACCACTGAAAGTGTTGCAAAGGCAGCCAACTTCTGATGAGTTACATTCTTTGAGAACTGTTCTCTTGTTAGATTTTTTGGATTTTGAATGATGGTTGTTTTATGGTTGTGGAGTTTTGTTGATTTTCTGTGTGCAAGTAACCTATTTGACTGCCCAGTTCTGACTCTAAGTCTCAAATGATCAAGGGGTAACTGTTAAAACTGTTAAAAACTCTTCCTAATGAGAGTTCTTATGGAGTCTAATGTTCTTCTAATTAAAAAAAAAAAACACATAGATATTTATATTCTAGAATTTCTGTATACTTTTTTATTTTTGTAAATACAGTAGAATGAATCTTGAGGATGTTTTTAGATTTTCAGAAAGGTTGAAACCTGTCTTAAGGAGAATTTAACTTGACTCTTGATGGAAGTTTCATGAGATCAAGTTGCATGACAGTTGTCTTACCTGAAAATGTTTCAAGAAGGCTTTAAAATAAGCACATATGGAAAGGATAGCATTTCCTCTTTGCTACCATTTGCCCATGGATTTAAACATACATGGTCCTGTTTGAGCATGTATCCTGTTAAAAGAATCCAATAGTTTTCCTTGATAAAGAAACCACTTCTCAGGAGTAAGTGTTGATTCTACTTGAGTGTGTTACCTGCATAATGTCACTTAGTCAAAATGCCACTTTTAGATTTTTTTTTTTTTAAATAGGGTGAATCATTTGCAGTCTATACATTCTTCTCCCTAAAATGTATGAAATATATAATTCATATAGGTAAATGCAGTTTTTGATCAAGAATTGAATCTATGTATTCTATAGCAGATGATTGTTAAAGTTTCTTTCTGAACCTTTATGCAGGTATGTGTGTTTTGAGAAATCTTATCTTAGTAGAGGGCTTTGACTCATGGCAAGATGTCTTTAAGTAATCCAGAATATTTGATTTGGGATTTTCTTCACACAGTCATCTCTTTTCAAAGACAGAAGAATTATTAGATTTTTTTAACTGCGTCTTTTAATTTCTTTTTACTTTATTCATGTTTACATGTCTGTATTTATAAACTATATAATCTGCTTTTCCTATAAGGTATTGAAGAAAAACACTATTTCTGATAGATTTTCATTGTCTAGGTAAGGGAGCAAAGGCAAGCTTCCAAAAGTTATTATTTTCCCAAAAGTTGGTGATCACTAGTGGCATTCCCCAGGATTCATTATGGGTCCTAGTCCTGTTTAATATCTTTATTGATGACCTGGACAAGGGGATTGAGTGTGCCCTGTAACTTCATAGATGACATGAAGTTAGATGGGAGTGTTGATCTGCTGGAGGGTGGAAAGGCTCTACAGAGGGATCTGGAGGGGCTGGATTCATGGACCGAGGCCAATGGTCTGAGGTTCAGCAAGACCAAGTGCTGGGTCACAACAACCCCAGGCAGCACCACAGGCTGGGGGAAGAGTGGATGAAAAGCTGCCCAGTGGAAAAGGACCTAGGGGTTTTGGTCAGCAGTGGCTGAACATGAGCCAGCAGTGTGTCCAGGTGCCCAAGAAGGCCAATGACATCCTGGCTTGGACCAGCAGTGATGTGGCCAGCAGGACCAGGGCAGTGACTATCCTCCTGTGCTGGGCACTCATGAGGCCACTTCTCGAATCAGGTGTTCAGTTTTGGGCCCCTCACTGGGGAAGGGTCTGGAGCACAAGTCCTGTGAGGAGCAGTGGATGGAACTGGGGGTGTCTAGCCTGGAGGAGTCTTAGGGGAGACCTTATCACTCTCTACAGCTTCCTGAGAGGAGGTTGTAGCCAGGTGGAGGGTTGGTCTCTTCTCCTAGGCAGCAAGTGAGAGGATGAGAGGACATAGGCACAAGCTGTACCAGAATGTACCAAGCTATTCAGAATGGACACTGGAAAGACTTTTTTCAAGAAGACTTGTTAAACATTGAAATCAACTGTTGAGGGAGGTGGTGGAGTCACCACCCACAGAGGTGTTCAGGAAGTGACCGTATATGGCACTTAGTCCCATGGTCTAGCTGACAAGAGGGTGATTGGACAAAGATTGAACTTGATGATCTTAGATATCTTTTCCAACACAAATTATTCTGTGGTTCTGTAGTCAGCATTTAACCTTCTGGCTGAGAAATGCATTTCTGTTTGATGAACGTAATGGCTGAGCTTTCTGGGATATGCTTGGTTTCTCTCTTGCTTCTGTATGAAAATAAAGCAAAACATTTTACATATTATTCACTGTTAAATTTTATTTTGGAAATACTGTATCTGGTTTTGCTGAGAAGTCTATATTTTTGTCTTATTCCTGGTTTTTGATTTCAGTTATTATGGTTTTGTTATACGATTTCTCTTTACTGTAGTATGGAGGTCTTCTCCAGATATTTCTTCTTGGAAATTTGGAGGAAGGTAGGAATTTTTTACCAATCACTGTCTATTGTTACATGTTATTTAGAGGGTGAAGTTCTATATAGTTTTAATTTTTGATTCTTAGGTTTAGGTAACAGAAAACTTCATATGTCATCATACAGTAATACATTAACAGCCAATATTTAAAACACAACAGAAGTCATACTGCTTATGGTTCTTATAGTCAGCAGCCAAGCATTTATGTGAAACAGATGCTGTCTGTGTAGTATCCTTTCCGTGTGGTTGAAGTAGTATCCTTCCTTGAGGGTGAAGGTGGTGCCAGGTTTTACTGTGCTGGTTGCCTCCAGAGTTGCTAATAAAGCCAGGTTTTATTTCTTAATTTCTGTAAGGGCTATAAATTTTCAGGCAAAATATGTAGAAGACAGTCTCCTTTTGCCTCTTCCTAGACTGATTATCTCTTCATCATCCTTTAAGGTTTAGGGACTATAGAAAAGTTTGTTGCGCTCTCTTTGCAGAAGTTTTTCTTTGAAGCACATGATACTAGAATATAAAAAAAATATACAAAATTTCTGATTTTTTGTTGTGTTTGTTTTCTAAGACAAGTTGTCTTCCTACCAGAAAATAAAGTTTTTATCCAATCATAAATGTTAAATGCTTTGTTTAGAAGTCTTGAATTTGATCCCAAAAAAATAGGAATAGCTTTCAAATCTAACATAAACATGCTTGAATTACTTGAAAAGGAGGTCCTGCCTTATTTGGTGATCAAGCTGAACAGCCTGTCCTCAAAGTTACTATTTTGGTAAACCAATAATCCATTCCTGATTCCTGAGAAATTAAAAAAAAACACTTTTTTTTTCCCTCAAAAAATTTAATCCATAAAATAATGTGTGTAATTTAGATTACTGTGAATATGTGCCATGCCCTAGTACACATTCTTTCAGAATGTATTATTACCAGGACAATTGGAAATATCTCTCTATATTATACAATTCAGCTGAGTGATGGTATAGAAAGAACATACAGTTTTGACCTTTTCCCGTTAGGGTACAGTAATCTTTGGTGAGAGCTAAGAATGAAATTGTATATGAGGGACATAATGGGAAAGTGGGCAAAGCCTTTAAAAATAAGGCAGATGATTTTTGTTCAGAAGATTCAAACAGTGTTTTGCTGAAAAAAGTTTGAGATGCTGAATGCTGAGGCCTGTTCTCAAGATAAGTAATGAAAGTCTAAAGGTAATAGAAAACTTTTTCTTTGGTTCTAGCAAATTCCAGCCTGGAGACACAATGGATAAAATCTTCTTTCTTGCTTTCTTGCTTTCTTGCTTTCTTGCTTTCTTGCTTTCTTGCTTTCTTGCTTTCTTGCTTGCTTTCTTGCTTTCTTGCTTGCTTTCTTGCTTTCTTGCTTGCTTTCTTGCTTTCTTGCTTTCTTGCTTTCCTGCTTTCCTGCTTTCCTTCCTGCTTTCCTTCCTGCTTTCTTTCTTTCTTTCTTTCGCTGCCCCCCTCACCCCCGCCTCCCCAGTCATATACTGTTGTTATGCTGCCAAAACAGAATATGAAACTGTAGTGTCTGTTGTGACAGAGATATTTATTCAGGCCAGTATGAAGATTTAAGACCCATCCTGGAGGTCAACTAATAATTTCCAGTTGTTTTTTTTAGAGTAAGTTATTTGATAAGTTAGTTTGCTATCTTGTAAATGCAGCCTTAGAAACTACTGGTGAGATGCCCGATACTGAGCCACGTCAAATTTAAAAGAATGATTCTGGATGTGAGCAGGTATTTTTCTTCTTACAAAGTTCAAAAATAGTAACAGCATGTTATAGGGTTTAGTAATGTTTTCTGGTTTATTTACTAAAATATATTGTCATATGTTTGTGTTAGTTTTTGTTATACTCCCAAAGGTCTTTTTCTCAAGCATACAGACTACATGTTGTGTAGTCATATTTGAAAGTTCATTTAAGACAAAAATGCATTAAGTGCTTAGCAAGAGCGGAGTGGTTGGTATCAGGAATGCTCTTGTCTCCAGTTGGTTGAGCATGGCCAGGAAAAGGGAGACGAGAACTTGCCTCCCCACTGCTGTTACTTCTTAAGCTTCTTGACCAAAGTCATAAATTCACATTCCTAGGCCAGCTATATTGACTGTCTAGGTGACAGCTTCAGAACAAATAGCTTTAAATAGGATTGGTGAAACAAAGCATCCGTATTTTTCCTTAATTTGGAAGTCAAGAGCAGAAGAAAAGAAAGTAGAAGACACACTGTTGTGCGGTCCAAGTTGGAGGGAAAACACAAAACTCTGGAGAAGACAGAAACAGTTGTCAGGTAGTATTTGCCTTGTGAAAAAAATGAGGGAGGAAGGAGAAAATAATGTTGATCTAGGAATTAGAATTTAAAATTTAAGTACCCATGGGTAATCACTCTCTTCATTTGCTATGTAGAGGTAGAGTGGAGTACTGAATACCCTTCTAACAACATGGTCTGTCAGAGGAGCTAAATTTTCATCGTTAGTCATCAGAAAACCGATCCCACAAGTAAATGCCAGCCTAAGTCATCTTCACAGGGATGAACTAAAACAAAGAAATAAAATCTCCATACTGTATTTGACTAAGAGGCAGTTGACACCTCTACAGAATCTGGTTTCAGAGTACATGCAATGCCATCTGTGACATAACTGCATCAAACAGTTTACAGAGTGCCTTAGCAGATGAAATTTTTACATGACCCTGTTGATCTGTCCAAGCTGTGAGTCTCACAGAGCCATTCAAGCTTCCAAAAGCATTAAAGTTAGGTCTTTTTGTTGTCAATCCTGCTCACTCTGCTGTTCAAATGATGCCTAAGCTAGCTAATATCTCATGTCATAGATAAGAAAGAACATTACACCTGCTTATGGATCTTGTTAACATGAGTTCTGAGCAAGCTTTGATAGATTCATCATAGTGATCCTAGCACTGATCTTTGGAGGTATTGTTCTTTTTCTAAACTGTCTTTTTGCGGTGTGAAAAGACAACAAAGAGTCTATCTTATTCACAGCAAGTAGGAACCATGCAAGCAACCACTGTCACAGATACATTCAAGGATAAGCAAAACACAAAATTTCCTAGTTAAGCTTTTTCTGGGATGGGAGCTGGTTGGTTTTTTTTGTAGGATATTATGTTTAACTAAAACCGTCTGTCCCCTGCTGGACTTGCAATTCCATTTTCTTCAGGCAGAATTAAAGGATAGTGTGTAGCAGCCTAATTTAGCATCAGAAATGATATGCATATTTTATGAAACAGTCCCCCAAACCCTCACAAAGAAAGGTTTTATTTTTCATTCTAGACAGAAAGGCCTTGATCCTTTAAAAAGCTAAAGCTGATTTAGACTCTTTTGGGCCAGTCAGCACAAGGGCTAAGCAGAGAGAAATACATAGCTGTGCAGACTTGCTGCTTGCTTTGTATGCCTACTAGCCTTAAGTGCCATGAAGAAAGATGTGTTTTGAGCTTTATTTGAGCTTGATTGCACTGTTACCAAAGCTGTGATTGCAGCTCAAGAGGAGGGTACATTTGAACCTTGCTGGGTGCTGGCAGCAGTGGTAAGCCTGGGAAGGTGTGCTGCTCCTTCTGAGATCCTGGCTGTCACTGAGTGCTCGAGCAGAGGTGGAAAAAAGGCAGGCGTGGGGTAATGGGTGGAAAGGAAAGTGGGAGATGATTTCCTTGTTGCTAACCATTCTTTGCTAGCCCTAGAGGACTAGTGTGTGAATTTAAAAAACAACACCAAACATATAAAAAAGGGGAAAGCAAGGGTGAGAATGACTGTGCCAGCTGCTGCAAGCTATTATAGCTTCAGATATCAGGCTTAAATAAATGCTGAAGCATGCTGAAGGGTACATATATACTTATCTTCCTTTTGAATTTATCTGTAATATTTTTTAATGATCTTTATAATGAACTTTATGTTCTTGACTAGAAGAGGAATTCTTTGTTTCAAATTACATGTTTTATTTTAATGTGGTAGTATAATACACACACCTAAGCAGATCAAACTGATTTTTTGCAAGCAAGTGTAAGTAGAATCTTTTTAGAACTTTCAAGTGCTTGAACCATGAATGTTGTTCTAACAGGTTTAAGTATCAGAGTAGGTAAAGATTGAAAGTTTGAGTCAGCACCTGAATTAGCTATTAAAGAAAATATTGAAGGCTTGACTTCCAGATTAATCTCACTGGGGAAGCCTGGAAAGCAGACAAGAGATGAGAGATGGTTTCCATAAACTTCAGTTTGATAGAAAAAATAAAAGTAAGCACCATAAACTTATGTGCGTTTATGATTTTTTTGTGTACATGTTTTGAATGTAAAGGCAGAAAAATTATTCCTCACTTTTTTTTTTTTTTTCTCTTGTGTTATTTGTTTGGATTTTGGTTGAATTGCTGCAGTGAATATAGCTGATTTGGCTGTCTCAAAATGTTCCTTTTTCTTGGGAAAATAATTTTCTGCTTTGTGTATGATTGCAGGGGTGCACTGCCTGAAAGACTAGAGAAAGCAGGCTGTGATCATTTGGTCTTTAACACTAGGAAGTACAAGTGCTGGGACTTCTGAATCTTGAAGAAGGTTTTAGTTTAACATCTGTGTTGTTGCAAGAGCAATAAAAAATAGTCATAGAATTGTGACGAACATTACACCCCGGGAAACTTTTGTATCTCTGTGTGGATGTGTCTGTCAGATTGGACAAATTTGTGTACATACAAGGCAGGTATCTTAAACAGGATTTATAAATTTATTTGCAATAAGAAGAGGCTAGTGGTTAAAAAAAATAAAAATCTGTATACTGTATTTATTCAAGAGGAGTGTACTGGGAAACCTGCCTGAGATAGATAAGGAGCAGCCACATTTCTTGAGAATGTGTTAAGATTTCTAAGATTTTGTTTGTCTTCCTGATTACTGAAGGAAACACATTAGTTTTCCTTGTGAGACTATGATGGGAAATGGAGTTATAAACCCTATATAGTTCTAGAAACAGTTATTTTTTCTTCATAAGGTTTTCTTGGAGTGAGAAGGTAGGGTGAATTTAAAGATTTTGCAAGAACAGGTAAGAGATTTCTTTTCCCTTTTCTTTCCCTCTTACTCAACCATCCATGAGCTGGTCTTTCATGCAAAAAGATTTTGTAGCAGAATTGACATATTCCTTGGCTTCTTTTCACCTTTATGCTTGCTAGAAATGTTCTGTTTAATATCAGTAGAGGAATGATCTATATAATATTTTAATCAACAATAAAACCTGAAGGGATCCTCAAACTGCTGTGAATGGAGTTGTAAATAGAAGTATTCATAGTTGAAAGGAAGATTTGCAGCTCTGTTTTTTGTATAATATTTACAGGACTGTATACCTGTGAAACCTGTTTTAGGTGTGTATTAAACTGCACATAACTCAAAATCTTCCCCACAGCTTCCAAGGGGTACTGTTGACACTGATACAAATCATTAACAGTGTTGACATGGACTATTCCATAGAATTTATTTATATGATACTTAAAAATATCAAAATGCAAGCTCTTTAAAATTAGTTGAATAAACCTGCCCTGTAGAAATGCTAAATGATTGAGGTTTTTAATCACAATATTTTGTCATTTTTCTGTATGTATTTTGACTGTTATAAAGCAATTCAAGCCTATGTTTGATTGAATACTATCTTTTCTAATAAGTGGTGTGATTGTGTTGTAGTGTGTTGATTTTTGTTTACTTGTTTTGTGGGGTTTTAGTAGTGGTTTGTTTTTTTTTTTGGTTGGAGGGGCGTTTTTTTTTGGGGGGGGTTTTTTATTTGGGGGGGGCGGGTGGTTGT